>JAFMSR010000017.1:16892505-17555779 GCA_022818135.1 Saxidomus purpurata
CTAACTGTTTTAGTTTGTAACTGAGTCTCAATATAGTTATAATATGTGCTTATGGTCCACCATTCTCGTTCGAAAACCAGCTGTTTCACCCCCCTGATCAATATTCACCTCCCAGAAAATTAGATAATTAACTCTCCTAACTGAATATATAGAGGATAATTGTTGGTTTTGGTGTAATATCACGTTATAATTGACAACTTTTGGTTTTCACGAGTGAAATTAACGTGATATTACACCGATACTTACATTTTTTCTGTTTATTTTATGGTTTAAACTCTACTTTTATTGAGTTTGTTTCTATAAAACATTGAAAATCGCAGGGAAATGACAGAACATAAAGCAGAAAACATAGCACAAATGACTTCATTTTATAGAGGATAATTGTTGGTTTCGGTGTAAGATCACGTTATAATTTCTTCGAGTAGGCACTAAAAGTGATATTTTAAAATCAACTTTTGGTGTTCACGAGTGAATTAATGTGATATTACACCGATACCAACAATTTTTCTGTTTATTTTATGGTTAAAACTCTACTTTTATTGAGTTTGTTTCTATAAAACATTGAAAATCGCGGGAAACGTCATCAGAAAACATAGCGCAAATGACGTCATTTTAACGATGTCATCGTCGCATGGTTTCCAGCATTAATTACGCTCGGTATACTTTTTGACGTAAATCCGGGTTAAAGATTGCAAAAACAGTGAAAAATAAAAATGGTAATCCACTGTTTCAAAACTGTGGATTATCACTTTTATTTCACCTAGAAAACTACAATTCACTGGACACATAAAATAAAACGACGTCATCGTCGCATGGTCTCCAGGATTAATTACGCTCGGTCTACTTTTTGACGTTAATCCGGGCTAAAGATTGCGAAAACAGTGAAAATAAAAATGGTAATCCACTGTTTCAAAACTATGGATTATCACTTTTATTTCACTGAGAAAACTCTATAATTCACTGGAAAACATAAAATAAAGTGCTTGTGTTTCTAAGTAGGAGGAATAGAAATCATTTAACTAGAAATATCAAGATTTTAGAAGAATTTTATGTCATTAATCCTGATATTAATTAATTTCACCTATTCAACATATTTTTGTCTATTTTTACCTGTTTTCATTTTTTCAGCACATTTTTTTTTTACATATGTTTTTCTATTTCTCTTGAAGTTTGATGTCCGCAATCAACCGTAAGAATCAAGTAAAGAACAATAGCACATTGCACACATAGTTAATGAATGTATCAGCAATGGGAGGTGAAATGACTAGGGGTGATACCCCTCGTTTAAGGTAGCTATGATACGACCTGTCCAAGTGTTTTAGCCTAACTGGGTCCTAACTTATATCAGGGTCTGTATATTACGTAATATACGGACCCTGCATACATTAGGGGCCAGAGCATAATAACAATTTCTGTTTAATTTTTATTTAGCCGGGATATGCCAAGATGCTATCCCACGAGGGCTTCGGAGCGGCGTATCTCCAGGTACTTGACACATATACTTGTTTGACTTATAATATGTCTATTACATCATGAATTATAATGAATTATTATGTAATAGACAAGGAAGTGGCAAGGTAGCCGGATCGGTTACCTTAGTACCTAAACTTTTGCCTAGATCTACGTAGCAGCATCTATTTTCATTATACGAGGCAGATTTATCTTGCCATTTCCAACAAGATTGTCATATGATAATTATTTAACTCAAAATTGGTGGAGAAATCCAGCAGAAAAAATGGTTATTGTCAAACAAATTAATGATAATAAAAAAATCGAGAAATGCAACAAGTGCTTGAAGATATATGACGTCACAAACTAGAATGTCACGTGATTCAAATGGTCGACGTTTTAAGGACTTTATGTTATGACGTAGACTTGAAGTGGCATGTGTACGGTACCCTATGTGAATTTTGTAGAACAGGAACATATCTGGCCACCTTTGTCTGATAAAATAGATGTCTAACTATGAACAAAGTACATCGACGTCAACAATTAAAATATAAAAAAAGCATTTATTAAAGAAATAGATCTAGATCTACCTCTATTGTTTTTGAAGTCCATTTTTGGCTCAGGTTTCTACAAAACTGCATGGCCAGAACAGAAACAAATCACCATTCCTATGTAATTTAAACATCCGTGTAGATGCTACTAGCCTTAGTTTTTTTATTGAATGCATAAAAATTCTATAAACAAATTATGGCTCGTTGCATCTTGACGGATGTTTTCACTATATAGTGATGGTGGTTTCTTTTTATTCAGGCTATGTAGTTTTGTAGAAACCTGTAGAAATCTGTTTTATCAGACAAAAGTTCGCAGATATATATGTTCCTGTTCTTCAAAATTCACATGGGGTAACGTACACAGGCAACTTCAAATGCATGTCATAACTTAGTTCTTAAGAAAGCGTAACAAATTATAGTTTTGGTAGATGTACTTCCTCAAAAACTTCCAAACAAATGACTCGAAATTAATCTGATATCATTGAAACTCTCATTATTCAAGAAAGAGCCCGCGTAACTCCGTACAAAATATTGTGTGGGCTAATTACCTAGCCACTGCCAATAGGCAAATATATGTAAAAAGTATATGCGTCAAGTACCTGTAATTTATTATGTAATAACCATACACAATGCACTTAGATCCGAAGTGAGAGTTTTTGGAGTTTCGAGTGTGTTCAAGTAAGTATAAGGAAATAAGTTGTATAGCACCCTTATTAAGATTGTTTAATGTATGGTTTATATTTTTCATTGTCACAGTGCTGAAATGGAATGAGCCCTTTCTGTTGTAAAAACTTAAATTCGAATGCATGTTTTTCCTAAAGTTTAGGTATACGTGGGCTATGCTAAGTAAATTTCCATAGACTTACATTATATAAGGATTTCGGCCAATGCGACTACCCAAACTCTCATTGACTGCTGAAATGCATTTGCAAAATCATCCTAGTGACACATACAAATAGCAAATTTTATACATCTTATCCAAAACTTTATGCCATTAATTTGCAGCTGAATGACACCACTCCCAATTTTCGGGGCACCTTTAGTGATCACAGAGCGACCAAAAATGTCAGTATTTTCATGTACCAAATATTGTCTCTCCCCATTTAATTCTTGATCTATAATCCTGCGATTATTCTCAAAGCACCATTCCCGAATGCACCCGTTTAATTGGTTTCAGAAACAGGTACTTGATACATATACTTGTTGACTTCTTAGTGCCTATTACATCATAAGGTATCTAACAGAGGCAATACAGCCATGCTAGTAAACCAAACAAACTGCTGTAAAACGACCAGATCACTTTTATCTATATTTAGTCGTCACTACGAATGGCGCCTAAATTTCGATTCATTTGCTAGTAAACATAACAAACTGCTGTAAAAAACGATCAGATCACTAAATTTTGTATTATCACTTTTTAGTCGTCACTACGAATGGCGATTAGGTGTTTTTCATATTTTTCACACCTTTCATAGAAGTGGGTCATGTCGCATATCATTCTCTTCGTTTCGGAGAGCACTTCAAGGAAATGCAAGAAAATTTACAGATATGTCAACCGGTCGCCGTTTGTTGGTGTTTTTCTATATTTTCATCCCTTTCCTAGAAGTGGGTCATGTCGCATATCATTCTCTTTGTCTCGGCGAGCACTTCAAGGGAATGCAAGAAAGTTTCCAGATATGTCAACCGGTCGCCTTTGGTTTGCGTTTTTCTATATTTTGCACACCTTTCATAGAAGTGGGTCATGTCAAGGAGACAGGTTCAAATTACAGAACTTTTATGAACCACGACAATGCATTGATTCAGACCATTTAATTCGGTACAACATCTAATACCGTGAAAGTCGGTCAAAGGCTATACATAGCTTGTGTTACATGTTTAAAACCTATCCGACAGTAAATGAATATTGTATTGTAATGTATAAATTGTATTGTATTGTATTGTATTGTATTGTATTGTATTGTATTGTATTGTATTGTATTGTATTGTATTGTATTGTATTGTATTGCATTGCATTGCATTGCATTGCATTGCATTGCATTGTATTGTATTGTATCTAAACTCTAGCAATCATGAGGCATCATGCTTCAATACAGAATGTCAATGTTTTTATGGGAAATTAACCGAGCTGTCTATTCTGGTCTTTGACATTTCGTTTTGACCATGGTTTATAGAGTAAGACATGGTGACAAAATAAAAGCATACAAAATAAAAGCAAGCAGAAGGCAAAACTTGATGATCTTGACCTTGGGTCTAAAATTGCCCTAAGAAAGTTAAGTAAAATACTGAATGAGAAAAGAAACACAAAAGTGTGACTGATAAAAAGAACCAGATGTCCACCAAAATAAGATTTTGAAGGAACTGCTGAGTAACTTTCTCACAGGATACACACACACAAAGAATACAGTCAAAAATAAATGAATATCGACAAATAAGAGCAAAACAAAAGCAGACCAAGCAGGGAAGGGAGGTAGAATGCTAACTACACATGGCATATTTACATATGGGTCCTGTCCAAGAGCGGATCAGCCTGACAAACTCCTTGTATTCGTGTGCAGTCCTAATATTATTTGGCAGACTGTCCCATACCTGGACAGCATTAAGCCTAGACGAGTGTTCACTGATGGTACTTCTAATGTTCTCGTATCTGAAATAGTATGAAGAAGATTCTGCTTTGAAAAGTAGTCTGATATTCCGGTGTCTTATTATGTATAACTTTTTTAAGTCTACTTTATATTAATGTAAGGTGGTAAGTTTGACCTTGATCAGTAAGGTGTCATAGAATGACTCATAGTCATCAAAGCCTATACTAAAGCTTTTCGAGCTGTTCAGTATCAGTCTTACTGCAGAAGTGCAACACGAAAGGACAGTAATTAAAAGGAACCTTATGTAAGATCTGAACATTATTAATCTAATGTTGATGTTTGGAAATTTGCTTAAACTTTGGGACACATTTTGTTTTGTTGCTTGACGGCATATGTTGGTAGCCTAGCTGTCGAAGTTTTGTTGGGAATCTAAAGTATCGTCTAGAAGTTTGACTTCGTTTCCACATTGGATTTCAGTATTATTTGAAGCAAATGATTTAACCTTTTTAGTCCGCATGTGAATGATCTATAAGGTATCTGCTATCATTTTCAAATGTTTCCTTAAATCAGGCATTTTCTGAGAGTTTCTGAGAGATCATAAGCATTAAGCTTTAACTAAATAAGTTAATGAGGAAGGCAGTCAAACGCCTCAGAAAGGTCCATGAGGATGACGCAAACAAATTTGTTTCAGCCAAGGGACTTTTTTCCAATTTTCTACACTATGGAGGGGGGTAGTCTTGTTTACAGGTCCGAGGTAGAATGAATATCGGTGTATGCGCTTTCTTCACAAAGATGGACCTCAATACAAAACCTGCATGCCATTTGCCACACGATTGCAATAATAAAAGAAGTCGTTATATATCTTTGAACACTAAAACAGACCAAGCAGTTATAAACAAATTCTGTATAAGCAAGCCACGTGACTTGATCTTTTCCACTCAAAGCCTATATAGTTAATGACTTCATTCGATCTCAAAAGACATTTATGAGATTGAGGTTGGGATGAGACATATTTTTCATAGAGATATTTTTCTAAGAGAAAAAGAACTTCAAGAGAAAAAAGGACATCTCTTTGATTTGATTTGATCTGAAGCAAATTTTATAAAGGTCCGTTCATGGGAGCATTTATCTTAGCTTGTATGCTTGGATGATACATCGGCATGTCTCCTACCATGCCTATACCTAACAAAAGGTAATTTTTCTGAGTCCAGAAAAGGAGAGATTTACCTGACTGAAATTTCCAGTCAGTTTCAGCCAAAGAGTAAAATTTGATTGGTTTCCAAAAAGTATGTCAATCGCGGTGACCAATGACATCTGTGAGTGCGATTGACCTAGTTTGTATGTCTTGATCGTGGAAGCCTGTTTTTGAATTTTGATTAAGAAAAATATGCATTTGTGTTTTGTAATACAAAAATCCCCTTTTAATAAATTATTGTCCTATTTTAACTGACTTCTCTCAATCTTAGCAAACTTTTATACGTCTAATAAAGTTACTGAAAACAATTTAACCAGTCGTTAAGTCGTTTTGTTTTTGCTGTGGAAAATAAATCTCGAATGGTATCTTGGATTTCGCTATCTATTTGTTCGTTGTTTCAACACACACACACTTCATTCAGTGGATTACTAAGTATTTTGAAATACAGAAACTGCGATAATGGTAAAACGTTATCGACAGTAAGTAACGTTATCGGCAGTAAGGAGACTTATCGACTGTTAGGTAAATAGCTCGGTCGGAACTATCATTTTGTTGCCATAGGCATACAAAAAAGAGAACTGTGAAGGAAGTAAACTTTGTAATAATTCATTGATTTTCAATATTTGATAACGCAATGGGGTTAAGTACAGAGAGCAGATTATCAACAAAACTCACAGTTTATGCATCTCCCATCATACAATATAATGTGTCGTTCAACACAGTTTAATTGTTTTCATTGCAATGAAAATGTGTATTAGATTGAATTTGTTGTCTTTAGTTTGTTTTGTGATATATATTACTTACTGTACATACGCAGGTAAGCAAATGTTTTAGTAATTTCCGGAATTATTTCCCCCATGAATCTGAATGATGATGTATTTGATCACTTATGAAATCTATTCATTAGAATATCGCAAAGACTTACAAGTGACTGTTGTTTTCTATAAATAATTGAGAAAAGTGACAATTCTACATTTGATGGATTCACGACATATAATTGCTTAACAAATTATGATAAATGTGTATACTACTTTTAACAGACAGTTACCTCTGTGTACATTTTGATGCATAATTGTAAAAACGCCTGTTTTCAGCTGTCTTAATATTTGCAGACATACACATATTTGAAAATAAGAAAATATCACTAAATCAATACCGTTATACAACATTTGTGAGAATGGTCTTGATATTAACAATTCAAATTCTACGTTAGAAGTGTCACTTATTTCATTTATCAGTTTCTGAGACTATCAACTAAATTTGAAAAGTTATCAGCATTTATTTGCACTAGCCCTAGGACATTACACCCCACACACTCACACACCTGAGAAAGAAACATGTTAACTAACGACTCCATGATTTTGCTGATTAACGTTTTTGTCCATTCATGACTTTGCATTCTAGTCACTCCGTCCTAATATATGAGCAATAGTAAAAAGTGTTTTTTGAATGCACTAATGCTATTACAGATGTATTTAAAAAACTTGATAATAAAACGATATACGACGAATTTTTGCAACGCATATTCGAACATCCATACATCCATAAATACTGGGAAACTTTATTTGGGAGTCGAATTAATTGGGATGCATTTTATTGTACACTTAATAAAACTATAAAGGACAACAAGATAAAACAATTCAAGTACAAACTTATTCATCGCATTGTTGCTACAAATCTTAATCTTTTATTTGGAAAATTAGTGAGAACCCGTTATTCTTTCATTGTAATTCCATAGAGGATAACGGGTTCTCACTAATTTTCCAAATAAAAGATTAAGATTTGTAGCAACAATGCGATGAATAAGTTTGTACTTGAATTGTTTTATCTTGTTGTTGGTTATCTTTCCGATTTTTGGAAAATCATATACGAGGCTTTTAGAAAATGCGGAATTTCAAAATCATTTAGAAATATGGAAAGTATTGTAGTTGGTTATAAGATTGAACAAAAATATTTCCAAGGTATCAATATATTACTTTGTTTAATATCATACTGCATTTATAAAACCTATTTCTTGAGTGATCGCCGAAAGAAATTCATAAATATGGTAAAACACTATATTACGACATTTTAATAACAACTAAATACTTAGACAGTGTTAACCAGAAACAGATTGTTTTGTTAAAATTTTTGAAACAGTTGACAAATTTTTGTTAAAAATCTTACACATTCAGTTTAGAAGAAAATTAGATAAAAACGTATCATACATAAACGATAGAACAATATTGTAATTATCTTCTTCTACATGACATGATCTTATTGTTATTGTATATATGTACTGTTATTGTTAATAAACGAGTTGTCGTTTGACAATTAAAAACAAAACAAAACAAAAACTTGATAATAGGCCTACTTCAAAAAAATATATTTAATTTGAGTTTTCGTAATATTTTAAAACCAGCCCTTATGATTGAAGAGTGAAGGGGCTAATATACATGTAATGCCATGCGGTAAGGGAGTTATTGTCAGTAGATGCAAAAATGTGCAGGAGCTAATGTCTTCACCCTCCACCCGCCACCCCACCGCCCCGTCATGTAATGTCATACAGAGGTTAATGCTCACCTATATAAAAAGGTGTAAAATGCTAGGGGCTAAAGTCTGTCCCACTGAATCGGTAGACTTCGATTAAATATCGAATATGCACATGACATAAATATTAAATACACCAGTATCACTGGAACATTAATATATCCAGGCCACTTTTTCATTTTTTTTATTAACTTGATATTTTAGTCAAAATTTGAATTTTTGTGATTTTTCCCATAGGTCGTAATGTTTATTTGAGGATAACAAGAAAACCAAGGAACCGATCGAAAAATCCTTTAAATTTGGGAGGGTGACTTTTTCATAGATTAACAAACAGGTATTTATTTTTAGCTGTGTTGTCCAAAAGTACCTTTTCCAAAATTGAGTTTCCCATTGGGATGGGACAGACTTTAGTGTTTTACATTCTCTGATTACAGAACTGGTCAGTTTTATAACTGTGTGTCAACATATCATCGCGTTAATGCTACATTATAAAAATTACAAATTCAAAATTTGAATTTGAATTTATTATAAAAATTACAGTAACTCAGCAGGATAACTGAAATAAAATGTATGTATTATCATCAACATTATTATAAAGACTGTAATTACAAAGTTACATACAGGTGACAGCATAATAGCGCCGTTATCAATATACAAAGGATACTTGTTGGTTTTGGTGTAATATCACGTAATAATTTCACGGAGCAGACACCAAACGTTATATTTTCACGAGCGGCGCACCCATGAGTGAAAATTAATACTTTTGGTATTCATGGGTGAAATTAACGTGATTTTACATCGATTTCAACAATTTTTTTTCTGTTTATTTTATCGTCAAATCATATGTCAAATAAAATGTAAAAAATCGCGGTATACTAGCGTTCATTTATAATTACAATTTGTCAGCATATGGACATCGGTATCGTAAACATTGTATAGTTGTTAGAAGGATTTCAAACTTGAAAGCATATTTTTACTCATGTTCAAAATTAAGGACTATACATAAATGAACATAGATTTAGAATACGGTTGTGAGAGTCAAAATTACCGCCGTCTTTTTCTCTTATGGAATCTTTGCATTTGATTGGTTACTCAGCAGATTCAAACAAAACATACCATCAGTGCAACGACCATGCAGGAGAGGACTGTACGGTGCCAGCGTCTTGTGAGGACAATAATGCTGTCAAATGGATAGGCCTGCGTACTTTCCGGTTTGGCTGGTTTGAGACAAATCGCAACTGCTGTGCTGAAGGTATGCTGTTTATTTATCATATACTGTATGTATTACCTTTTTCATTTACTTTCCATTGGTGTAATTTGTAAAGACGGATGGTATATACATGTATAGGAGGTAGAAAAAACTATCCATTTCTTTGACCTCTTTATTTATACATCTACAATTAAATGTATTTTCGGCGCTGTAAATATTTCTCTTTCTACATTTTGTCACAGGTTATTAATTTTTATATTCAAGACTATTATATAGTGTTCGGAATGTAAACTTTATCTGTTTCAATTTTAGAAAATTCTTCGTTTGTGTTGCCGCAAGAGCTCGACAACTGCACTACGAACTTGGCAACTCTCGATCATATCATGAACAGCCTCTCAGGGTATGAACACGAAGTGAAGTCCAACATACCCCATTACTGTTCAGCGAACCCTGACTATTTCGTAGCACAGTTTGATTGTGTACCACGGGAAGGCAAAATAAGTAAGTTTTAGGATACTTATCTATTGATTTTTTTATACTTGCAATTAAAATGACAAGACCTTAAGTATGAAAGTGTTCGGGGCTTCAGCAATCTAAACACTGCAAAACTATTCGAATATACCTACAACAGACAGGTAAAAGATTTATTGAGGGCGGTTTGAACGATTACTGGCGACCGGGACGTGTTGGTCTAAGAGGTAGAATTGTTACACCGCGCGTTTCACCGTCATTACACTCCTAAATGGCGTAAAAATTTGTTTTTAATTCCTGTTTTTTTGCAAATTTATTACGCTCTTTACGCGTAATCGAAACAAGAAATGTCTTTGAAAAGATGAGCCGAGTTACCACCAAACCATTTACCCGAGACCCGCACCTGCATCCAGTCACCAGACATTGCACACGTATTCTAAATAAATAATATGTAGTAGCGTATAGATTCACACATTCATTTATAAAACAGGTCGTTTGACGTCATTTATGGGAAAATCTGCCACTTCGTGCAATTATTGTCTTGTCAACCGTATTTCAGTCATTGAACAGGCGAACGTTTAAGTATATACCTTAACAGCAGTTACGCCATTTATCAATAAAGCGATCATATGATCTCTTCGGTCGTTTTCTTACGAACAGGAACATTTTTGCTGCGTAAATGGCAAATTTTTAAGTCATTCTCATAATCACGTTATATATCTGCTTCTCTAACATGACTTACAAGTTTGTCTCTATATACAAACAGTAGAAAATTATTGTTGCGGGCCGCGGGAACCGATATGCCGTAAAATGCGTCATATTGTGCCACATGACGTTAATAAATATTCGCTCTGCATTTTATTAATCTTTTGTAATAAATGGTTGCGTAAGAATCGAAATAACATCAACGTTGTTAAACAACTCTTTGTCGTTCTGATGCACAGTTATAAACCACTCTGGCCTCCGGCCTTCGTGGTTAATTGCTGCGCATCAAAACTCCAAATAATTGTTTATCAAACGATGAACAGCGCTCGAACGGATATTATTACATTAAAAAATTACAATATATTTGAAGAAATGCGTCCGGATCCTAATGATAAGATGCGTGTAGTGTTAAAATATTTATTTGTAAAAATAGTTCATAAGGACTGAATAGCGAAACAGTTTAAAAGAGTATAGTGCAATGAAGGTAAATTTTATACCAATCGAATACGGCCAATAAACACACCATCTTGTGCGATTTGAACTTTCCGAAGATTGCATAGCAGAATACATTAATAGATCATATTATCTATCCAGACCTACATTGATTATACAACTATCGTCTCTTCCAAATATTAAGTGCAGATGATACCGTGAAACCGTTTAAAAAAACAACACCTTCAACTGTTCCTGTACATTTGTATATTCTTCAGTAGACGATACGACTTCCAAAGAACAAATCAAATACTGAACCCGAAGGAGAAAACCTCTAATCAACTTGATTGACAAAAATTAATTGCATTCACTGCGTTTTCACTCGTAATGATTGATTTGTCCAAAAAGTAGGTCAAAAGCCAGCTTATTCAGCTACGCCGAAAAATACGTGACACAAAATGCTGTTTTCAAACCACGCGAATAACTTAAGAGTTTTTTCGTAAAAGCTGTCTTCATTTATTCCATAATTATGCAATATTTCTGTGAACGCCATTACTGTTTTTAAGGCGCCATTGCTTGTTCTAAATTAACGACGTCATTTGCCATGGTTTGGCGTAAAACCACACATCAATTTTAGTGACTTTGCAAGACATTATAGCATGATCAATTTCTAATAAACTCATTGATATTTTGATGTCAAAAGTATATATATTTAAGAAATAATCTATGACTTGGAGTGCTTTATCGAAATTGAAGCATTCCCCAGAGGTGATGTGCCTGGCGGAATAATTCACGAGGGCGAAGCCCGAGTGAATTATTACGCAGGCACATTACCGACGGGAAATGCTTCAATTTCGATAAAGCTCTCCAAGACATAGATTATTTCGATTCTTAGAAGCCAATATTTTGAAAACTATCGTAACTACTACGGACCTTTTTTCAGTTCGGCGGTAATGTGTAAAACAGCATAAATAGTAGCTGTTGGAATTCACTCCCCTATTCGGGCAACCATTCAAGATATCAAACATAAGTATATTATACAAGCTTATTTTATTTTAATCATCTAATACATAAAATATAAAAAGAAATACCTGACATTATGCTGAAGACGTCAGATTCAGAACCTAACAAAGCAGCCAATCGATTTAAATGCGTACCGTTAATTTGAACTGTACAACGTATTAACATGGAGTAATGACGTCAGTGTGATGAAGTAAACGTTTTCATTCATAGTTTTGTCTCCCGGAATCAAAACATTGTGTGACAGTTAATCCTGAATTTCTTGGCCTTTTTTAAGGAAAACAAGGTGAGGGTATTCTAAGGCTTACTTGACGCAATCAAAAATAATATTTAGGTTCTTAAACAAATCTTTGTCATGCGACTGATGTATTTATACTGGTATTATTTCTATTTCGATATTTTATATTTGCGCGGGAGTAAATTAGAAAAGTCGGAAGGAGCTACTTCCATGTCCGAAACTCCGCCTACTTTTCCGAGTGCTTTATTCTAACACGATCCGCAACTTTTCGTATATAGATATAGAAGGAAAGAAGCTATACATTATTTAACGATAAAATACATCATGTTTTCCACGAGCAAAACGTGGGGTAAATGTCGCACGCGTCCAATCGCATTGCGTGCTTGTAAGTAACTATGGATTGTTGCTACGCGTCGAACATAGTTCGTGGTACATTTGTATTTTTCAAAGACAAGTTCGTGTTAGAATCGAAATAATAAATGCATCTCAGTATTTTATCGTTTAATAAAATACCGCCAGTCATTCAGATGCGACTAATTAAATCACTCGTGCTACGCACTCGTGATTTAATCACTACGCATCCGAATTCCTGACTGTATTTTATTAAACGATAAAATACAGGGACACATTTATTATTTCTTAAATCATATTAATGCACTCGAATTGACTATAGAAATATACCGTAGGCATATTAGAATTTTAGATATTCACAATGTAGTCATATCCGGTGAATTTGTTTTTTATGTCTTTTTTCATATTTAGTATCAGTAAAATAAGAAAACAGAATCATCTCGAACCGCTGTCGTTATTGCCTTCTTTAGTTCTGAAACAAGGTACATGCTTTTTTGCAGAAATATGAAGTGGCTATCAGTTTTCAGCATTGGTTTTGAATTTAAAGAAGGTGATCAAAATGTGAATTTTATGAATCTTTTTTTCAATCAATTGCTTTTAAATTAGGTTACATATTTCCTAAGCCCTTTTCACTATGACGCTCACTAAGGTAAGCTTTTACATGATACCAAATGTCATAGCAATTTTAATACGTAAGATGTAACTACAATGAACATATATGCAATACTAAGTTTAAAAGAAAACACAAAAAAAGGAAAAACACAGAACGATGAGTTAAAAGATATAAACCCCGGATGCCCCGACTTATAAATAGACACAAAGTCTGGACCTACTGGCTCGTTCGGGTCCAAATTTGAATTTGCACGATCTTATATGCATACACATTTTGTGTAAATAATATGATTAGAATAGATCTGACTAAAGGTGTTAAGGTGAAGACAATCGAGCAATTAGACATTTAGTTAATTGTGTCAATAGTCTGATTTTGTCCACTATGGAACCTAAACAAGATTTCATGGCTATTTACAATGTGCTGAAATGTGATTCAGATTACTTCAGAAATGTGGATGCTACAAACAATCCAATTGAGGATGGACGATGGACTCTAATAGTGCTCTTGAAGCTCAGTATGAGTACTTCGGCCTTTGATCGGTGATAATAACTGATGCTATTGGTTTCTTTGAAACAGTGAGCCATATAGATCAAAATTTCAAAAACTTTTTTTATCCACAAAATCGTACATGAGAAATGCAGAACTGGTATAACATAGACAATAACACACGCCCGAGAGACTCGGTTCCCCCGTTTAGGATACTAAGCTTAGCACCTAGATCAAGTCTTTGTCATCGTTCATGACCTATGTTTGAACACATTATATACTTGTATTAACTCTTGCATGTTTTATTTTCATTGCAAGACTTGGAAATCGACATAAAGTGCTCAAATCCTACCAAAACGTCCGGGTCAGTAAGTATCTATACATGTAGTGACTCATACCCTTACAGAGACATTTCCACAGGAATACAGTCTTGCCATTGTAATATAAGCACAAATTCATCGGAACTTGTACTACAGACCTACGACAACAGATTATACCCGAACCAGACACTTAAATTGATGTTTCAAAACGGCACTATCATAAAACAGTGGAAGAATTCCAGTAGCGTCGCGGATATTGTAAGTAGCGATAAGATAAGTGGTGTTTCGAATGCAGACCTACTGCTTCAGTGGGATAATAGGGCTTCAGAGACTGGTGGCAAACTATGGATTGTTATCGAAGGTATGGTTACTTCTGCGTGTTGTGTTATCACCTTTTGTGCATATATATTTAGGTAATATGCAATAATCAGTACCCGTGACACTGTAAGGTTTCCCAACAGTAGGCCCTATACGTATAGTGCTAACGGAATATCAGTGACGGTACCTGAATTCGATTTATATTTAGCTCCACTGATGATCTTAGCATGCAACAGAGTCGGGGATGTATTGTGCTTTCTCGACTTTGTTTCCCTTTTTACATTCACACAAAATGCTTTCAAAATATGACCTTTTTTCCGCAGATTTTAACATTTGTATTTAACACAACTGAATTACCCGGAAGACTGAAAAAATATTGTTTTCAGTCTTCCTTGTATTTCGGTAATAAAATACTTAATTAATAACAATGTTATGTTATAGCATAAATTTGAAGTTGCCTGTGTACGTTACCTCTTGTGAATTTTGAAGAACAAGGGTATACCGGACAACTTTTGTTTGATAAAATAGATATCTAACTATAAAATAAGTACTTCGGCGTCAAACATGAAAATTGAAAAATATTAGTTGAAGAAATACCATTGATTTTTGAAGTTCATTTTTGGCTCAGGTTTCCGCCTATAGCCTGAACAAACAGAAATCACAATCATTATAATGTAAACATCCGTGTAGAGCCTTAATTCTATAACATGGTAATGAACAACAACTCTCAAAAAGCCCTTGTAAAAGTTGAAACCATCATCAGAATATACGAAAGGTTATGTTCAGGTTATGTAGTTTTTTAGAATCATGTCCCCAAAATGGACTTTAAAAATCAAAGATATTTCTTTAATTAATGCTTTTTTATTTTTTATATCTGTTGTGGAATTACTATTGCCAGACATCTATTTTATCAAACAAAAGTTGCAAGGTATGTCCCTGTTCTTCAAAATTCACATGGGGTAACGTACACAGGCAACTTCAAATGTAGGTCATAACATAGCCGTTAAGATCAGAGAAAACTAACCTTAGCTAGTTTTTTGGTTAGTTGACGACTTACGGCAATTGAAAAAATATTAACTAGAGAAGGCTCGATCCTTACAGTGAGCTCTTATAATTGGCTTTTTTTTCCGGCGCAGTTGTAAAGGGACTTTGATCATCGTAAATATTTTCAGATACAGGTACAACATACCCAGAATTAGTTCTTTTTTACAGTCGATACACCTGGTGGAGTCATAAAAGTTGTTTGCCAGGACATCTCCAGCATTGCATCAACAACATCAACAATAAATTCCACACAAGAAACCGCATCGGTAGGGATAGGGAATTTATCCTTAGCGGGGGCAACAACTACAGAAACATCAACGTCCATGTCGTATGGGACGAAAGTACCCACTAACACAACAAATGTAGGAAATCCAGCGACCACAACAACAAATATAGGAAATTCAGCGACCACAACAACAAATATAGGAAATTCAGCGACCACAACAACAAATTTAGGAAATTCAGCGACCACAACAACAAATGGGGGAAATCCAGCGACCACAACAACAAATGGAGGAAATCCAGCGACCACAACAACAAATGCATCGAATTCCAAGCCAGCTGTACAAACCGTTTCTTCGTCGTCATTTAGTTTTCTAAACAGTTCAACAAAAACCAGCAATTGGACTACTCCAAAAACGAATGCAGAACCTAATAAGGAAATCCCTTCTTCCGATGGAAAGAGTAAGTGATTAGAACAGAATTAATAGTCAAACAACCACATATATCGAAAATGAAAGTGTTGTACATATTTCAGAATTTTTTGCGGGAAATCAGATTCAAAGTACATGTAATATTTCTAGTATAATGATATTCTGTCGGAATCTTTATGCGTTTTTGCTAGCTTCTTAACGAGAATCTGAACACTGTTGCAACATATCTTAAAGATTGATTTTATAGTATTTAAGAACTGCTCAGGATTTAGAAGGCCGACGATAAAACAAAATCATGACTTGATCTAAATAGGATATTTTGTAGATCTTGTATTTTATTTTAGCTAATGAATGAACCTGCGACTATGCAAATATGATATATTGTAGTATGTGTTAAACAATGAACAGAGCTCTTTTTAAATCATTTCAGTTTAAATATCTTTACAAGAACTGTAAATTAATTAGACCCAGCATTTTGGTATATAGTTTATTCATGTCCATAAGGCTTTCCTGAACTTTTTATTTCCACAGAGAACCTTGGAACAATTATTGTGATTGTAATTGGACTGTTGCTACTTCTCGCATTACTGATTCTGTGCTGTGTGATATGTTGCCTGAAAAAGAAACGAGTAAGTAATACAAGTATAGTCCGTGAAAAAGAGCCGGGATAGTAAATACTAAATAGTCATTAAAAGCTACATTATACCTAAATAATGCATCTTAGTGAGGAAACTTTGATTTCAGAATTGATCCAAATCACATCTCGAGGACGGAATGGCTCTGGTCGCAGATAAAACATTGGGGTTTACAGCGAGTTTCATACATTTTAGAGTTCGACAAAAATCTGTTATTTAAGCATACTTTAATTGGCCATTTGGATGTGTCCTTTGCTGTTGCGGAAGACGTACTGTATAAATTTGTGAAATAAACCGGTAGCAGTAGAGTTCCGTTTTTGATTGTACGGCATAAACATTATACTTTGACCTAAATTTACTGACACGGAAGACATAAAACAGAAGAATGTTTAAAGGGAAACTCCCAGATTTCATGTGAAATCATCGATTACTGTCATCTGAAATGATTTAGTCGATATCCAGAAAATTACAAAATGTGCTTACATAAGCTCCTAATCCCACTCAGACCACAGCACGATTTTGGGGGAATTCATGCAATATATATTCTACAGGTTCAAACGTTCCATTGGTTAAATAAACACTGTGGGGAAAAAAATGTGTTAGCTGTTTGATTGATGTGACAATTATCTGGATTGTCATAAAACATCTGCTTATCTGATAACCTTGATAAACCATATTAAAACCCTTTTTTATTCTTTAAATAGAAGGTTCAAAAGTATGTATACTAGTTTTTTTTCATCTTGAAGACCTTTCCTAGCCAAAGAGCACTTGTAGGTTTTTTCTTCGAACATCTTTGTCTTTTTGTGGGCACGTGTCTTCTATTCTACCGTTGTGTTCCATAGCTTCATCGTTCTATACGGAACAATGGAATTGTTGGTTTAAATCAATAAGCTTTTATCTATGCAAGTTTATTAACGATGCAGCACGTACAGGATCAGGTCGTCTCATTTATTTAATATAAATTTGACAATCATTTACAATCATTGTATACCATTTACCAGCGTACCCGTGATCATAGACAATCATAGTTTGCATCTTTCCGCTGTACTTGTTTATAGACATCTCATCAGCTCCCTACAGCTGGTATCTGAACAAAGATTATAAATAAATCTGCCAACACACAGAAATCTGAATAATAATAAAATTATTGCTCTGAAAGGCAGTAAAGCTACAAATACAAAACGTAAAACATATTTACTTTTCTGTGTATTTTTGTTATATACATTTCAGGCAGTTGAACCAGCCACTGCAACCCAACAACCGTCAAACAGTAGATTCAAAAACCAAACTAATACAAAAGCAAAGCCAGATAGCAGTGGAGACACCGGGGTATATGATGACAGAGCACTGGAGACGGGTAGACATCCTGCCGAGGCAAAACCTGCGTCCGTATCAAGTCCGAAATTACCTCCACTTCCAATTGGGCAACTCGTGAATAGCAAACAGACGAAATCTGGCGTGCATAATTTAAATAGCAGTATTTACAATGACGAAAAGACCAGCTTCCAAGCAAGTGATGTTGGTGAAGATAGACCCACGTCAAATGATGCTTTGTTTGAAAAACTGTTTGGAAATAATGTTGACGGAAACGGTCATAGGAGTAGTGAGAAATCGCATATTAATGGACAGACAGTAAGTGGCATGAATGATTTTAGTGGTAACCTGTATGGCGCTTCAGAAGTTACAACAGATCTAAGGGAAGATGATGGCAAAAATGAAAAGAAGAAGAAGAAGAAAAAGAAGAAAAAGAAAAAGCGTAACACAATTGAAGCCCTGCTTGATGAGGAAGTAATACCAGACGCGGATACGCTTCAAGATGGATAACAATTTACACCAAATAGTTTTTAAGTTACATTGAATGGACAAGACATAGTATTTCATATGTATTTATAAAGATTTTTTTTTGAGAATAACAGCTAGTGTTCCAGTGTGTTACTGATTGAACTGAATGTAAAAAGTATTGAGGCTATTCTCTAGCATCGTATTCGTTTACACGTAATTTTTATGTTTTAACATGTTGTAATCGCTAATTATGTGGGAGTGTTATTTTTATACTAACATTTGTTATTCAACTGTATGTGATGTTTATGTCATGAAGTGTTGGCATGGGGCAGTTGAATTTGCGGGGGCTTGCGGCTTTATTGGCGGACATTTCCGTGGGCTATGAAAAGGGCAGTTTTAAAGTTACATTTACCTATTTCTCATTAACTTTTTTTCATATTTTTCGCTCTAGATGTACAGATGGTAGATCTAATGTTTAAGAGTGACTAAAAGACTATCAGCCTATTGACTGGTCTTCCCATGGCCTCTGAAAAAATCCATTTGAACCATCTGTATCAAAACTGAAGTTAAAAGAGGCAGTCTTATTTCTTTTATCATTTTAACCTACCTTGCATACGTATTGACCCAACTGCATTTTCAGTGGGCCTAGAGTGCCTATCAGCGGCCCTAATTATAATGGTTGTATTAAACATTTTTGTCAGAAGAACAGTCACTTATAACACATAATGATCGGTTTCGCATCCTATTGGTAGAATTTATTTATATTTAAACCAACTAAATGTCAGATGGGGGGGGGTGTCTGCGTTTTCCTGAGGGGGTACAAAATAGACCGCAAATGATATAAAGGAAATATTTCATCATAATTATATCGAAGGTTTTACCACTCGTACGTGACAAAATCGTCACATATTATGATTGTTTTCTACTACTTTTTGTACATAATGAAATTCTTATAGATATAATGAGCGTGTCAGATCATATATCGAAGGCATCATCAGATAACATAACATTACGGTAACATACCTTTACTGTAAGTTAATTATAACATTAATGAATAATGACAAGATATAAAGGAAACATATAATCAATAGAATGTATTGTCATAGGTGCATGGCATAATGAGTGTTTGCTATAACATCATGAAATTCTAATAAGATATAAGAAAGGTATCACATCATATATCGGAGGTAAATAGCAGCTATACATATGTAGATTGTATTTCATAACAAATTAATGAAATTCTAATAAAACATACTGTTTTTTTTAAGTTTCTGGCACATTTAATTTTTGTAATATTCTTGATATCTTATTTGATCCTATTTCTGTCAATGACAATCCTTTGATGTAATGTTTAATCATTTGAAAGTGATATGTATGTTACGGCATACAGCAAACACAGACCGTATTATTCACGATTGCTGGTGACATATTTCAGTTTACAAGACACTATCATGCATACATTATATCATCATACATGCCTTTATAAACTTACGTAACCATTGCCAATATTCATACGATTTTCTAGAGATACGCAACTTCCGTAACTCTACAATCGGAGGCTATAGTTACGTTACCGTTACACTAGCCACTGCTTTCAAAACACGATGAACTTGATGTCTGACCTTTCAAAAAGTTGATATCAATTGATTACACAAGTATACGAACGTTGGGACCAAGATACAAAATTTATCAGAATCATTCTTAGAAGCAGGTTAACCTTGATGTAGAATTGATGTTCTATTATATATATTGTCTTTTGACATATAAACTAGGAAAAAGTTTAACATACTACTTAATTTTTAAAACACACTTTACATTCCTTAAGGATTTCATGTTTCAACAATCTTGAACAACTAACGGCACTGTCCAATTTGGAATTCTAGAAATTTAACGGAGGTAAGGGTTATTGCAGGCTTCGCACTGTCCCGAAATTGACACCAGATGGCACGAATTTCGCGCGAAGATGGCCCCGAACTTGGTCTACAGCAAATAAACAGCCGAAGCAAGTACGATGCCTACAGAAGATCTTACGATGGCACCCAAACTACACACGAAGGCAAAACGAAGATGTGAATTTTCATTTAGTAGTTTTACCCGTAAGACACATGAAGGCCATACGATGGCTACACGAAAGTATGCCATTCTGCAGGAACTGAATTTTGATTAATTGTGATTGAAGCTTTGGACGTTACACACGCCTCTACTCCGTAGAGTTGCTCAGGACGGACTGGTGAAAATGCTCTGAGGCTGGCCTTTTATATGTCCACGTTACCATGACACATGGGAAACGCTTGAGCTACTCAAAGTCGACTGTCTTCGCCGACACTGTGGTCCCATCTCGATGTCATCGTACTATAATACGATGGCATTATGACGGCATTGCAAAGGCTTCACGTAGTCGTGTTGCATTCCTAAAACAATCGGGCAGCTTCTTGTTTCCATCGTATCTTCTTCGTGAGGCGAAAATGCCCGATGGCACCGATGATCACACGAAGTAAAGACGGAGACGACACGATTTGACAAGATGCCCTCCCGATAACATTATGAAGGGCAAAATTGACACACGAATTCAACACGAAAATGAACCTTCGCAAGGTCCTTCGGCAATTTTTTGGCAAGCCAAAGATTTTGCCACCGCTCACGAAGTTGCTGCCGGAGCCTGAGAAACTCCACCGGCGGTCATACGATGGCTTAAGATACCCTCACGAATGGCCCGATGTTTTTACGATCGGAGCCGATTTTGAACATTTCCTTTATCGTGTGTCCATCTGGTGTCAATTTCGGGACAGTGTGACAGGCGCATAAGCAACATGTCCACATAAAAAATCTCAATCATCAAATCAATCTTAATTTCATCTACATTGTACCTGGTATATAAGATACAAATATTCAATATTTCCATAGAATTTTATTTCTTTCAAAGTGCTATTCAAAATACATTTTTAAAATAAAAATAGTATACATTTGTATCACAGTATTGTTAAAAAAATTTACAGCAAGTTTTCATCCACTATCAAAACAGATATACTCAAACCCTTTAATATAAACAGATATACTCAAAACTAAACCCATTAATATACATATACGTACATGTACCATCAATGTTAAAAATCATTGCACATTAGTTTACATCTACAGACAGAAATTTTCTATTTACAGTAAACTCTCTATATAACGACTCTGGACATATATAGCGAAATTCTGGATATAAGCAGGAACATAGAATCAACTACGTTCCTGCTATAAGGAACAAATATTCTGGGCTCAATTTTGTTCTTCTTCAATAAATACTAAAATGCTTCATGGATATAACATACTATCGATATACGTAACACATTTCTATGGTCTCTAGGAGTTTGTTTTATACAGAGTTTACTGCAATTAAATGCATTAAAACTTAATCAGTAAATGCAAGACCATCCATCTGCCTCATCTGAATGACAAGTGTAGACAGAAATATTCAAAGATACATTGTATATTTCTTTAAAATTACATGTACTGAGTCATCTAAGATGCTGCGATGTTAATCCGTTTCAAGTCATTAACAATAACTGTCAGTAAAGAAAAATGCACAAATACATTGTATCAAAAATTTTAAAATTATATACACAATATATTATCTCCTTCTACAGGAGAGCAGAGCACACCAAGGAAACTGTCACAACGTTAGATAGAACAGCATCAGTGTTAGATTAAAAACAGCATCATTTTGTTTCATTGGTCAAAATGTTAGAATCTAATAAGTAAACAAGAGGGCCAAGATGACCCTATATCACTCACCTGGCTTCAGAGAAGATTTTTAAAGTTTCTCCTAAATGAACCTATGTAAAATCAACTGATCCCCATGCAGGGTCAATTCTAACCTGGGGGTCATAATGTGAACAATTGTTGTAGAGGTCCACTCGGCAATGCTACATGATAAATATCTAAGCACTGGCCCTTCCGGTTTTTGAGAAGATTTTTAAAGTTTTTCCTTTCTGTTGCCATTGGACCCAGTGTTCTACATGGAATGGAATCATTTGAACAACTTTGCAAGGAACATTCCCACCACATTTCATCAACATTGGCCCAGTGGTTTCAGAGATGTTGTTTTATGGAAAAAGTGAAAGGAGTGATCCAAATAGCTCACCCTGGCACGAACAAAAATGTCCAATTACGAGCAAATATGTAAAGGTATACAAATGTGTACATACATATGTGCAGAGTAATGTAATTTAGTGCTAATGCAAACCTGAAATACCACTTTAAGATGACATGGATGTACCATGTCTCAAATATAAAGCTTCTCACTGAGACTGATGTACCAGTACCCCTCTTCTCATTGGTCAGTTTGAATTTGCTGACCAATCAGAGACTGGAGATTCCAGACTGTACACAGAATTTTAAGCCAAGAAATGCATTTTACATCTCAGTCAACTATAACACCCTGCTTAACACAGGGCCTTCTCAACTTGGTTGTTTTTTCAGGACCAAAGAACAATGGATAATTTACCATCTGTACTAAGAACATGGATACAATTAATTAAACGGTGTAAATGCACCTGACAAAAACTGGAATTAAGTGACTTATTATCGACAGACAGCTCAGTGAGAAAATCAGCATGACATTGTTAACATCTACTGACAGATAAACATTTCTAAAGGCTACAGCCTGGTTCTTTATATTAGTTTTAACACCTATTTTAACAGTATCTAATTTTTTAATGGGTCGACATTTTCCCTAACCATTGTTCCTGGGATGGTTCAGTATTAGAACCCTAAGCTCTATAAGAACCGGCATACCTTTTCAAATAAAGATACATAGTTTGTTACAGGGCTCAAACCAATGGCTCTTAATCTGCAAGAGGTTACAGAGATTTCAGGTCAGATACTCTTTACTTTTCAGCCATGGAAGCAGTTCTTGAATCACTTAACAAAACACAAGTCTACTGAACATTACCATTCTGTACAAATGCAACCAGTTGCCATGGTTACTTGATATAGATTTTACTATCATTGTTACCAGACATTGTGTGCCCTTCTTTCATAACACAATTTTTTCACCAAAAAGAAAATATATAGCAACAGGAACGTATGTTAGAGAGAAGCAATTCCTCTGGTACATTTGCAGCAACTTTTTTTTTGTCACAGGCTTATCACCAGATTTAGAGTTGCAGCATCTGTCTTTAAAGTGTCTCAAGATATAAATACACTTGTGTACACAGGTATTAACTGCTTCAAAATGTACTTTGTAGAACTGGTACTGTGTATTTTGTATGATGAATTTTCTCACACCCCTTTTTCACAGCTGAGACTTCCAATCTCCATGGTAACAATGTCCTTCAAAGCACATTTGAAGCTGTTTCTATAGTAACTTGACTTGCTTCTTTATTAGCACTTGAACTGTTTGATACCTGAAACAGAATCAGAATACACCCAATGTAAATGAAAAGGACTTTCATATAGCAGTGTCGGGAGCAACCTCTTTTCTAATGAAACAGACTAAAATATTTAGGACTGCCTTTCTTTTCGTCACCACAGACCTACACCTTCATTTCCAAAAAACTTTCTCAATGCATTTTAAGTAATAAACATAATTGTATAATTTGTTAAAGCTACTGCATGTATCTACAGAAAAACATTGTACTGTATTTCTGATCATTTGCTCTATATATGGGGACACAGCTTAAACTGTGATCTACCTACAATATAGAACATGATCTATCTACAATAGAGAACAGAAATTACTGTTACGGTAAAGCAACAGATCAAATGTGCCATAATACAAAATAGATATGCCTTCTCAAATTAATGTAATTATTCTCGCAAACAGTACTCTATCAGTATCAATTACTACCATCAAAATTGTACATACCCAAATAGTTAGGGGTAATTACTTTTCTGTGTGTAAAGACTGAATAAGTTCATAACAAAGCGTAAAACATTGTGATAAATGAAATCTCATACCTCATAAATAAATTGAGCAATGGCTTCATAATATCCTGGGCATAAACATGTATCGTTGTGTGTACCACCTTCAAAAGGCACTAGACGCTTTATTTTGCTCCCAGATAGCTGTGAATACAATAACAAGGTTTATTAAATATAGATTATGAGATTTTGTAAATAACTTTGAAATCGCGAGACAAGACGTTAACAGTTTTTTATCTCTTGATCAATTCTAGAAACCATGTATTCATGAACAAGTGATCCTGTATGTTTCCAGAAGTCATTAATTGCCAGAGAACATTAAATTAATTAAATGATGAATTTGTAAACGAGTGCTCTCGTGTAAAAGAAACCCGCTGAAATAAAGTTCTAATGAATATTTCGTAACTTACAGTATATAACTTAATTATATTGAATTACTTTTACAAAAATTGGTACAATGGAACCGACGGCTGATATCAAACTACAACAGTATACTAGCTAGTAGCTACAAACACTCAGGAAAGATTTTCTATACAAGTATTAAGCTTACTGCTCAATCCTGAATATCGTTACTACTGATATTGTATTTGTACATGCGTTTGTATGGGAATTATGTTTAAACTATTGATACTGCAGCTGTACAATGTACATGTACTTACATTGTATAACGCCTGCATCATCCTAGGAGGTATAAGTTCATCATTTTGGCCAGACAGAAATAATGTAGGTGATGAGATTTTTCCTATTCTATATTCTGACGGAAACTGAAAATAAAATACAATGTATATACTTTACGGTAATATGTAAGAGCTGATGTCTTTATTTAAGTGACATGTGAACTGGCTGTTTTCCTGACATCTAATTTGGTTTGTAACTTTTTTTATATAATTATTGACCTATAAAACAACACAGAAGTGTAATGTAACCACACAATCAAAGCAGGTTTAGATTGACACTTTTATTTTAAGACCAACGTTTCAGCTTTTACAAAGCCTTCTTCAGGGTACCTATTATAAATATTAGTAATTATTGACCTGTATTAGTATACAGTCTTCAAGAGGAACCTACTCCCTTCTTGCAAATTATGCTGTGTAACATTTTATAATAGTAGACACATGACATGTACTGATATTTTTCCAACAACAGTGGTATACTGTTCTACACTTCTGTGCCATCTTGAAACATCAGACAAACACACTTATTTGGTATGAATTAATGATTAAATATGGAGATTACATTTAGATTTCATATTAGCATCTCAAAGCTTGCGAGAGTTGTAAATAAGTCACATGCAATACAGGGCCAACACTGTTTTCTTGAAACACGATAACTGGGTTTGAGAAAAATGTACATGTTTTGGAGATTAGAGTGAACAAGATTTTAAGCTTTCGCACCCCTTAAACCATGACTTTTGACAATTAGACCCCAAATTGTTTTATGCACAGCTAGACTTCATGCTTCTGACAAAGTTTCATGAAAATCAAACAAGTGGTTGGGGAGAAGAATAGCAGACAAAATTTTCATGGTCCAACCCATGTGACCTTGACCTTTAAATACACGACACCAAATTATGATATGCATAACTAGACTTAATACTGATGCCTCCCTAAAAGTCTGGCGAAATCCCAACAATGGTATTGGAGACAAAGAATGGACATTTTTTTTTCATTTCAGACCCCATTGACCTTGACCTTTGGCTATATGACCCCAAATTGTAATATGCACAACTTGAGTTAGCTTGAAAGTTTGATGAAAATGCTACAAGGGGTTTTGAAGATGAAGAGGGGACAAGATAAAGTGGACAGATCGATGGACAGACAGACATACAAGGAGAAAAACCATGTCTTTACACCTCAAGTACACTCACCTGATTTTTATAGCAAAATGTTGGTAGAAAATCTAATGCTTTAATACTGAATAAACTTTTTGCTACATCCGGCAAACTTGTAAATGTATTTTCTAGCATTAACCCTGATATAGATCCCGCATATTTAGGATCTGATGACAGTTTTATAGAGACGGCCCCGCCAAGGGAGCTGCCAAGTATAAATATTTTCTTTGAGTCTATGTCTGGTCTCTTCAAAAGCCATTCAAAAGCAGCCTCTGCATCACAATATAAACCTGAAAGGTCAAGGACATTGTTCTAAATATAGCAATACAGAATGAGAAAATATGAGCAAAAGAACTTTCGCAGACCTGTTCCATATACTACGAGAGTTTAATAAAAAAAAAAGACGTAAAAAATATCAACATCTAATGTTTTTGAAGCTGGTACTATGATAGTACATACATGTATTTAACATATCAAACTTGAAAATGGTTCTTGTAGATGGAAATATACTGTAAACTGGGTAAAATTCAAACTGATTAAATTTTGCAATTTTCACGAATTTTCCACTTTGCTAGTTTAAAAATCTCAAGAAAATTCATTCCACATAGATTTACTATTGGAGAATAATTCATTCCACATAGATTTACTATTAGAGAATAATTCATTCCACATAGATTTACTATTAGAGAATAATTCATTCCACATTGACTAACTATTAGGAAATACTACTTTCGTCAATTCAAACTTTGCGAATAATTATGTCTGCTCACAAATCACCAAAATGTTGCCACACGAAAATCACCCAATTTACAGTTATAATTCCAAGAGATATTATTAATAAGTGAGATAGATGAAAATAAGATGGAAATGTAATAATTTTGGATTAATTAGAAGTTCAATCTGGGTGAAAACACATTTTTCTTCATTATATAATCAAAGTGTCATTGGAAATTGTTTCAACATCATACCAATTGATTGCATATTATAATAATTTATATGACGAAAATCACCTTTTACGATGAAATGACTTCATTAAAATGTAACTGTGGTAATTGAATTTAACAATCTTGACATGCATCTTCATGTACTTGACTAAAATTCCTTGATCAATATCATCATGATCATCATGAGATATTAACTGCTTTCAAAAGACAGTAAAACTGTATTATCTAAAAGTATTTACCAGATTCCGAGGGTTTTCCGCTACTTTTCCCATACCCTCTGTATTCAACCATCAATATATTACAGTGCGTTATCTTGTATATATAGTATGCCATCATTAACCTGGAAGAAAAAAACACCGTGCATGATTACGTAAGGGCGAAACTTTACCTCTTAGCAAAGGAACTCTTGCATAACAAAGTTACAGTGCAGACATGAAAAATGTAAGGACATACACACAGACAAACATACTAAAAATTGGTAGTTGTGTGGCAATTCTTTTGTTCTCTCTATTGTACTTTTTAGCTGCATAAGCCCAAATGTGCAATTCTAATATATTCACCCATGGGGCCATAAAAAGGGGGCGGGGAGGGGGTTATACAGCTCAAGAACAGACCTGATTATTGTTATGGAACAAGACTTTGTAAAAAGCCATCAGTTAACTCAAAATCCATATTACTTGAGCATGATTTTGTGCTGAGCTTGAAACTGTGCTCAAGAAACTTTTATAAGCACAGGGCCAGGTGACCCAGATTCAAACCTTGGCCTAGAAATCATTGAGACAAACATTCTGACCACCTTTCATGACGATAGGTGAATAAATGTGGCATGTAGAGTGTTTAAAGATTTTTCTTTGAAAAGAATACAAATGTACATCAGGTGAGCTTAGAATAAAAAGTTTTACAATTTCCTACCTACCCCATGTACCCTACATTTATATATATATATAATATGTTATTTGCTTTTTGAAGTGGTATATGGGGATATATTACCCGCCTAGACTTATATTACCCAAGCCATTAGGCGAGGGTAATATTATGTCGAGGCGGGTAATATATCCACATATATCATGTCAAAAAACAAATAACAATTTTATTACCCTTCCCCTTCTTAAATATTGAAAGATTCTGTTTATGTTTTATTTATTTAACGGCTGAACATAAGCAGACCTTCAAATCCCCTTATGATACCTCAATGTCACTGTGTGACGTCACAAATCAGCACGGACTTATACATTGACGTTCTGTAAACGTCGAACAAGCTCGCGCTTAGCATGGGGTACAGTAATGGGGTTATGTCAAGTGTATATTACTGGCTTTCCCGCAAATATCAATCTCTATTTGTCAATCGTTGACCAATCAGAAGACCGCAAATTTCATGGAAGGGTAATAAATATATGTATTTATTAAGCAAGTTATGAAAACCACAATGATATATTTTTTTTGTCAATGGTCATAAATTACATGTTATTCTGTTCAGTTCTACAATCTGTAGTACAGAATGAACAGCCGAGTGTCTTACCTGTGCCCTATATTCCCAGCATTCCCGTGCAACATCATGATCGTCGGGAAAGCAAATGTATTCTGCTGCTTTACAAAGTACATGTTCAGTAGCACATTATCTCTTGTCTTCACAAACACGTTCTCATACGGAAGTTTAAATTTTTCTGGTTGCTCCACAAAGATCCTTGAGTTTGCAGGTTGATCAGGGTAAAAAAGGAACATGTCCTGTGCATAGTAAAATATACCTGAAACAGAGATTTGCAGGTTGAACCGGTCCGGTTGTATTTATGTAGAAATTGACCAGAAACCTGTTCTGTGTATCGATTGTGTGGATGTCGAGAACTAAACAATTTCTTGGTATTTTATGAAACTTTGCCGCAATTTGGAAGTTTTTGATGGATTTTAATCAAATAAACAGTGTCATCAGCTAGATAAGTAATTCCTAGTGCCGATTACAAAGAGATTTATATAATATTAGTGATCTGGTCGTTTTTTTTAACAGCAGTTTCCTTGGTTAACAAGCAGGATTTCGTTTACTCTGTTAGATACCTTTTCTTTTTTATTATGAAATAGGCATATCGAAATCAAAAATGTCTATGTGTCAAGTACCTGTGAATAAGACTAAATTATGATATTTTCAGGGGCCTAGCTAGAGCAAAATTTTAGGGAGAAGTCACTTCTCCCTGAGCTGAAAATAGGAAGAAGTTTGGCATCTACAAGGAGAAGTGAGGGAGTAGCAAGATATTTGTTGTCTTTCCCCCCCCGCCACTGTCATTCCCATTAAAGACCTATTAATCTGCTGTTATATAGGTCTTTGTTCCCATAAATGGTAAAGTTTGATAGTCATATAAACGTAATTATGAGGTGTGCATTCTTTGTAAGTTAGATGACAACAATATCTACCGGTAGTCAGCATGGTATTAAAAAACGTATACCTAAACAAAACTAAATTTCTTTCTATTGTTAAATATTTTGTGAAAAAAAACAGATGGGTAATCAAATCCAGCCTTCAAAAAGTTTAACTGGAGAATCTGAGGTACGAAACTCATTTTGTTGACTGGAAATACAACCGAGATACAAAAAGTGTACATAATTTCGGATGGACGCTTACGCGGACAAACGAATAATGTATCGTATTTAATCCGATGTTGAAGCCTTCATCATGATTATCACTCGTGTCATATTGTGAATTCAGCCTTCAGGCAACCTTTTTGTCAGTCGCTAATTGATTGAGGGGGTGGAGTTAATGGTCATAGAAATGTCTGACACTTTGTTTATTCGCTTCATTGTTTATTGAGATATTTTCGGGCGAAGTTAATTTCGCTTTTGTCACAGAAATGGGCGAAGTTGAGGTGTGAAAGGCGACTTTGTCGCCCTAGTCACCCCCTCCCTAGGCCCCTGATTTTATCTGATAAACTCACCATAGATTGAAAACATTAGGAACAGAAGTGTAAGAGCTCCACCATAAAACCAGTACAACAGCAGCAGGATGAGACATGCTGACATACACAGCTTCCAGAACCTAACTATTATCATTGAAAACAAATGACACAATACTTTGCATGTCCTGTATAGCGGTGATCTTGCCATTTTGTCAAAATTGAAAGTAGGGTCTGTTTCTATTGTCAGTTTAGAAGTTCCTTCTGGCATATCGTTCTGTTTGAATAATTAGTGATTTTGTTAAACATATATTAACAATTGAACTGGATAATTTTTTTAAACTGATAGCAGTTCTTTCAAGGATTAAGCTAAAACATGAAAATTATTGACTTTCTGCTGCGTGTCCGCCATGTTGTCAACATATAGCGGTGATGTCGTAAAATACTCCGGTGTCAAAAGTCTGGCGACTTGTGGTTATAAAGTGCTAAAAGTACTTTTCGTGTACTATATAAAACATAGATAATACAAGAAAAACTGTGATACACAGTATCCCAGCGGGTCAACAAACAATAATGCCATGTAAATATTTTGGAAATTGGTGGTGATGGTTGATGTTGAGGCATGGCCCCCAAAAGAACTCGAGGAAATCAATTCCGGTTGAAGAAGCAAATTGACACGACATCACATCTACTTACTGACCTCATTGAAGTATCGAAAATTTACTATTATCAAATAATATGTATACAGTATGCCCAAGAATGCACTATATACTATTCCTGGTACGTCTCTATTTTTCATTACCATTATCCGTATTAATTTGACATGAATGAAGATTTTTATGATTATTTGCCGTAAAATGTCCTTAAGGGGAGTCACTGCTGAAATTCAAACTAACAAGAAATTTTAATGACCCTGTTTTTTATGGAGACTAACACATTGCTAGTTAATTTCTGGAAAAATAATGATGGGTCAATGACTTAACTTTTTCGCAATATTAATCTTTAATGATACGTACACTATCAGATAAGGTGCTTAATGCAGAATTAGCTAGGATAGTATGCCATACTTTAGGATGAAAAATTAGTGATAGTGATATTTCTATCATCATCTTAATAAATATTACGCTCCTTATTATTACCCCACCAACTTTACTAAAATTCATTTTTCAATTTTTGATAAATGAATATTTCATGATAAAGGAATAACAAGGTTTTTCAGATACTTTGCCTACAGTTTGATTAGAACCTTTGTTTTAGAATGCAAAAATAAAAAATGGGGGTCAATGTGCATATAAGAAAGAAATTCAATAAAAACTGACAAAAAATGTGTTTTTTAGATTTCAACGAGCTTTGAGATATGACGGTATAGACGGTAACAAAGAACTGTAAAATGAACTAGTTATTAATGAATATTTATACCCTAACCAGCTGACCCTAACAATTCTGCTTGTAATACAGTTTGAATCAAGTAAATATCTTTTTAAAAAACGGTTTTTGAGAAATAACTATTTTTGTACCCCTACCCCTTAAGTGGTTCAAAAGCTAAAATGATGATTAAAACAGCAGAAAAAAAGTTTTTAAAAAATGGGTGTCGGTGGGATTTGATCTAGTGGATTTGTAAAAGTACACTTATACAAAAGTATGTGAACTAACGTCTCTACCAATTAAACCACGGTGACAAGTTTCTAATGTAAGGGAAAAAATAGCTAAGATAATATCAAATATATCTAAAAAAAACAATCGAAGAACACTTCGTTTCTATAATGTCAAAGCCTGTATAAGTCGAAGAATCATATTTCCATTTTTCTCAGCGTAGATTGCGCCTGAAACGTGAAAAGCGCTTTTCTCTATTTTTATCGGCGTAGATTGCGCCCTCTATGAAACGAACGACAACTCTTGCTTTTCCAAAAAAATGAATGTGTCTACAGTTTTCATCTCAGAATTACCTAATTTTTTCAATGAAGAGAGACGCCTATATTCGATCTAGTGTTTAAGTCTCCATGCATCTTTTACTCACCACGTATTAAATATACCGACCCGCAATGAAAATAGGCAATACCTATATCGGACGAAAGCATAAGGTGTAAAACTCCTAACCTAACAATGGCTCTGTTCTAAAACTATTAAATAAGGCACTGCCTATAATTGGGATTTATCAACGGGTGTAAGCACTTTCGTCAGATAGCACTGTGGCAGCAGTTTCGTCTTACTGAATGTTTGATGCAAACTTGAAGTGTTTTCCTCTTAGCAAGATTAATGAAACTCGTTCCCGGTAGATTGTCCAATGTCAGGTCACTGTGACATTGACTTTTGACCCCAAAAGAATAGGGATCAACTTCATGTTGCAGGCGACCTTCTGGGCAAGTTGAATGAAAAATTGGTCTATAGAATGTTATCAAGGAAACTCACTTGACCCACTGACTCCGATACAAAAGGGATCATCTTAGGTTGCAGTCGACCTTCTGAGCAAGTGACATGAAATTCAAATGAAAATCATCACCATTTGAGCGTTATCAAGGGAAATTTAACGGATAGATGGACATATTTGAAGAAGAATCTCCCTATAGCCAGATCTGATATAGGACCGGGGTTGCTCTGATCAGCTGTGCTATCTGACCTTTATCTCTGGAAGCAATTCAGTGTTTTCCTGTACACAGAATTATATTTATTATTCCATTACTATGACAACTGTCTGATAAAGCCATTGTCCTGTCAGACGCTGAGAACAGCAAACTTTCTCAGTCAGTGACATGAAAACAATTTTCCTTGTTTAAAGGTGGTCAATTACTTTTAAGCAACATTTTATGACAATATTTACTTTTTTGTATATTCTCTTAGAAAGTTATTTAATGAACAAAAAGACCCATTACATATAGTTAGATCCCTATCAGAAATTTACATTTTATTAACTTTTATAAAATTGTGTTATTACTCCCCTTTAAAATATGAAAGCATTTAAAACGTTGAGTATTTCTTTTTTATTTCAATATAATTTCTACTTTTACATTTGAATTGGATAGATATACAAATATTTTAACATTCTGAACCAAAATTCAAGTTTTAAAACTACGAGTAGCTTCTGAATTCATTTATTTCCAATATATATTGGGTGCGCACCCAAGATAGGTAAAGGGAGGTAATAATAATTTTTCAAACTTGAATTTCTAATGAATTCTATCTAAATATATAATTTTTAATGCAAATATTTCACAAATATTTACAATAGGTCTTATATTTATATCTTTCCTTAGGCAAAGTATGTGTATCAAATTTTTACTTATGATAAAATAACTCTATCTTGGTTGGGCAACCAGGATAGGGAAATCAAATTTTAAAAATACCTCCAGTGAAAATCTTACTTGAATTAAGCGCTAAGTGAACATAAATGAGTGTAAATGATCAGATGTTTAAGTTTCAAACAAATCTGTTACATGGCCAAAATCTGATTATATACCTTTAAACCTATGATAAAGTGTGAGTACATTAAATTTTTCAGGTTCTCAAACTGTTTGCCAGACTTCTTTTACAATGTTTTTTCTATTGGTCACAGCATTAAAAAAAGAAGTTGAGTTAAACAGCTACTTTTCCTCTATTTATTTCTGAATTTTCAAATTTTCTGCAGATTGTTTATTAATTAAAATTTTGTTTAAAAAACTAAAACAAATATAAATTAAGCATGTACATTTCAGCAAAAGAAAACAACAAAAAATCTTACAAGTAGACAAGAAAATGCAGTTAATGAAATAGCAAGCTGGTCTTGGGTCACCAAAGTCCAGTATCAACATGTGGCTGAACTTCACTATTTGTTTCAGGATGAGATTCATGGAAATGCGTTTGATTACGATTAAAGCTTTATTGTCATATTTTACAGATTCAATTTTTTTCTACTGATCAAGAGTTTATAAATATACATGTACACTTCTTTTTTAGAAACCTCTCAATTGTCACATATATATAATGTTTATTAAAGTCTCATCCATTTACAATACATTATCATAATCTATATATAAAACATAAAACAAGTAAATGGTCGTTTCATGCAGAATTACAAGAGACTACAAATACATTTCACTTATACATAAAACATTCACTTATTAAAACAAATAATCCATTTGATGTACAATAAAAAATATTGCTTATACCACTATATTAAGTATGTGGGAAGTGTGGAAGTAAGGAATACTTTTCAATAGTCTGGGATTGACATCTAGATAAAATACTCTCATTAATTACCTTACCCACTACAAGTACATTATGATAAAATAGTATCTAAAAATTTGAAACGATGGCACTAGTCTAAAATTCTATTCTATTTAATATTTTTAAAAATTTAACCATGCATCAGAATATTAAAGTTCATCCTGAAGTCTAGACGTTACCACTAGTTAATTAAATATACATTAAAAGAATGAATTTAATAGCCGATTGTATCAACCATAACCATAACCAGTTCCTCTAAACTTGGGATATGTTCAACCTATCACTATCTAATATAATACAGTTTAAGAATAACAATTTTCAGTCTATACATCTTAAAACCAAAAAACTTTAAAAGTTAGCTATATTACAAATATTTAGTACGTTTATCCAGAATAAGGAAACAAGATTTTGCAGCTTCTTTAACATTATTGCAATTGGAAAGTATAAAATTGAGCTTGTTTACATCATTTAGTCTTGGAAACCCATTGTCAACCTCACTAGCCTTGTTGAACAAAACATTTCTAATATCATCATAGTATGGACGTTTCAGTAAAACATGCAGTTCATTTTCCACCCCATTGTTACACACATGACATTTACTGCAAGTTTTCGTAACGACCCGTTTCTAGTCTAATCGGTGCGACTCCGCATCGGAACTTAGCCAAAGCCGATCTCCGTTTAAGTGGAAGTAACACTTTAAGATACTCTTCAGTCTCAAAACTAAATTTAAAATTTCTATATGTTCTCAGCTTACTATTTCTAGAACTATGTGCACTATACAGCCAATGTACAAATTCAGTCCAGTCATCTAGATATTGATTAAGAAAATTTTCTTGGACTTTGTTTAATAATGTTTTCTGATACAAATGTCATAACATGAAAAGTTGTTTAAAATCGAATTTATTTCAGTAGTATCTTTGAAAGGTTGTTCACAATCCGTTCTATCAAAGTAAGAACCACAGTTACACAACCTGAAATTGAAAATACAAGTACAATTCATAACTTATATTAAGAGTCGCAAATGCAAAAAAACTCACAAGCAGCTGCTTTTCCTGTATAAACGTTTAGTGAAAATTCTGTACATGTTTGGTATAATCTATTTCATGATAAAATACACCTTTATTCCAAGGACGAAGTGCTGTAAATGACGAAACCCATGTTCACAACAATAACAAGTGTGTCCAATCACATTTCGCATTTGAAAGTTATCATGATGTCTGCTATGTGTTCAATAAAGTTCGGGATAGTTTCCAAAAAAAAGTGATGTATAAGAATCGAAGGATAAACTATTCACTATATTTTATTGACTCGAATTTATCTACAACACAGCGGAACTCCTGACTATAATTCATTGAATGACGAAATGCAGAGAGACAGTTATTATTTCTTGATTAAATAAGATTATCATGTAGATCTACTGTTTGCACAATTAATGTATAAAATAGAAAATCTTAGTTATTTCAGTTAAGGCAATTTAAAATTGAAAGTTGATACTAAGCGTCAAACAAAAACATCTACAGTAACGAAGACAGCACTGGTGGTTCCTATTAGGTTGCCCTTCATGAACGTGGTCCAGTACTGTACAGCTAAATGTCCGCGTGGATTAAGTCGGGATTCACATCTATTTTTCTATACCATCTACCGCAAATAAGGTATGGTATTTTAGGGTTTTATCGTTGGTACCGGTTTCCCACAAAGGGTAATATAAAGAGGGGCTGTTTTTATACAAAATGTACTAGTAAAAGATACTTTGATCTCATCCAAACAAAAACAACTTGTTACAAACTGTGAAATATTATGGGTCGAGATTGAAGTAATAGACGCTAAGCCGTTATTTGTAGGATCATACGTTCGACCTTAATGAAAAAGATCTTAAAGGTATATAATCAGATTTTGGCCATGTAACAGATTTGTTTGAAATTTTAACATCTGATCATTTACACTCATTTATGTTCAAGTAAGATTTTCACTGGAGGTATTTTTAAAATTTGATTTCCCTATCCTGGTTGCCCAACCAAGATAGAATTATTTTATCATAAGTAAAAATTTGATACATATACTTTGCCTAAGGAAAGATATAAATATAAGACCTATTGTATTATATTTGTGAAATATTTGCATTAAAATTATATATTTAGATGGAATTCATTAGAAATTCAAGTTTGAAAAATTATAGTACCCCCCTTTACCTATCTTGGGTGCGCACCCAAGATAGACCCAAGATAGATTGGAAATAAATGAATTCAGAAGCTACACGTAGTTTTAAAACTTGCATTTTGGTTCAGAATATTAAAATATTTGTATATCTATCAAATTCAAAAGTAAAAAGTAGAAATTATATTGCAATAAAAAAGAAATACTCAACGTTTTAAATACTTTCATATTAAAGGGAAGGAATAACACAATTTTATAAAAGTTAATTTCTGATAGGGATCTAACTCTATGTAATGGGTCTTTTTGTTCATAAATAAATCTCTAACAGAATATACAAAAAGTAAAAATTGTCATAAAATGTTGCTTAAAAGTAATTGACCACCTTTAAGGTGAAAGCATACTATATAATTATTCTCTAGTCTATTAAAGTGTATGATGCCAACTAAAACTTGACGATATTTCTGATTCAGACTCTATATCTTATATATTACCATGACGTCGCAAACATGACCATGCCGTGCCATTTTGACGTCGGTTCAATAACTACACGGTGAAGCACTTAGCTCTAATTTAGGACCTAAAATACAAACATTGCCAAATCAACACGTTGGCCTGAAAGGTAAACATGTTTATAGGGAAAAGTATAATAAGTATACACTATTTTAGGCTAAGCAATAATTTTTACAGTCTGTCAACAGTCTGTTATAAAAAATGTTGGTTGGTAAGAGCAAGCCATAGTAAAGTTCTATTCTGTAAACCACATCCACGGTTAACGGATACCTACTGCTTTTTTTGTTCAGCGGCGAATCCGAGTCTACCCGAAGTGTTTGATACGCTCAGCACCAAACCATTTTTTTGGAGGGAGGGGTTAAAAATACTACAGATGGTGCAGATGGGGGAGAAGGTACTAAACGGAGAAATAGTTTTTAAGTTTTTTCATCACCATTAAAATTTGACCTCATGCAATGTCAATACGTTAATCTCATGTCATTATGTGAAAGTAGTTTTCTGTATTTTAGGTCTTTTTAACAAAAAGGTTTATTTTCGTATTCGATATACTGTATAGACACACTGTTTAACATACCCAAACGACAGCGTACAGAGAAAAATGGTGAAGCGCATTTAACTGCAAAAGCTTTATAATCACTAAATTTTTGGGAGAGGGTGAGGGTTCAACAAGTTAAGAACCACAAATACATATTTGCTAGTGTCTACATACCACCAGAGAGTTCTGCCTATGGGTCACTAAATAGCTTTGATATGTTTGAAAGCAGTATTGTTGATATTACATCTCAATATGTTAACATACCTTTTATAATGTTTGGGGATTTTAATGCCAAAACAGGCAAATTAACTGATATCTTAGAGTATGACCCATTTATTGTTGAAAATGTTGGTTTAGATGTACCAATGCAGATATCACCGGCACATAGTTTACATGAATTAGGTGTTCCACTTGAGCGTCATTCTGAAGATAATAATAATGTCAATAGTTACGGTTACCGCCTTATTGATATGTGTAAATCAGTTGATTTATGCATTGCTAACGGCAGATGTGGCAATGACATATATATTGGAAGAAATACATGCAGCAAGGGGAGTTTGCTTGATTATGTTTTACTGTTTCCATGTATATTCTCTCTCATAAGTAAGTTTAATGTAAATGACTTTGATCCGATTTTATCAGATGTACATTCCAGTATTGCATTAAGTCTTTGTGATGTCAATATTCCTGTGTGTATTGATGTATCTAGTGATAATGAGGTAATTGTTACAGACCATGTGTCCAATGGTGAAAATATTGTAAAATGTCCTGTATGGGACATTGCTGTCAAACATACATTTCCTATTTGTTTTGATATCAATCTTATTCAAGAATTGCAAGAACAGTTGAAGAATGTTTTTGAGAGCAAGTCTTATACAGAGGATTGTATAAATTGCTTAACAGAAAAGGTTTCTGGTGTATTAGTTAGTGCTGCAGATAAGTGTAATCTCATAGTAAAAACACAAATGTTCGTTCACCTAAAAAGAATGGTGTCAATAAAGCTTGGTTTGATAAGGATTGTATGAATGCGCGGAAGAATTATCTAAAGGATAAAAATTATCATAGAAGAATCAAAACAAATGTTAGCTATAACAATATGGTTGCAAGCAGAAAGCGTTTGATTCTGTACATCGTGTACACCTCTGGAAGAAACTTTTGATGCATAATATAGATGGTAAATGTATTAAAATAGTTCATGATATGTACAGTAAGGCAAAATCCTGTGTTAAAGTTAATAATACTCTGTCAAACTTTTTTAGCAGTCAAACTGGTGTTCGTCAACGTGAAAATTTGTCACCCATTTTGTTTTCATTGTTTTTGAATGATCTGAAAATTTGAAGGTTTGGAAACTATGTCATTAGCTACTTTCAATTGTCTTAGTGATGATGATATTGATGTCTATCTTAGAATATTTTTATTACTGTATGCTGATGACACTGTATTGTTTGCAGAATCTCATACTGAATTACAAAAAGCTTTAAGGTAACTTGTCCAAAACAAAATGGCCACCAGTGAAAACATGATGATATCACTAAAATGTAGTCTGGTGGTCTTTTGACATAATACACAATCAAATTACTGTTATATAAGCTTTCAGAACCTGTATTAGTGTGTTTTGTTGCAAATATAGTTAAAACATGTCATTTCAGTTCTTGGGTTACTTACATGAAAAATATCCAATTTTTGTGCAAGTTTCCTGACAAAGTCAAATGATGAAATTATTCAAACTGGCACTTGTTTATTAGTTCAATGTCTCCTCCAGATGCTCGACCATAGAAATAGTTGAGCAGTTCTTTCAATCTTACACATCAACAGTTTATAACACATCACTAAATTTGAAGTCCACATGCTTGAGTTACGGTTTAAGGTAGAGCACTATTGTCTTTAGTGGATGGAGTGCATGCTTTTTCAATTTTTATTTTTCCTTTAATGTATACTGTGTTTGTTTTGGTCGGGATGTCATAATATTGTAGTATACTGACACTAATAATTCATGTAAAGAGAACTATAAATCAGTGAATTATTATAAAGAACGGATACATTTTGACACGTATTCTTGCTAGTTGACAAACAAAGACTCTGTGACAGAATCAGTGGAAATAAAGAAACTAAAACATAGTTTATACCATATTATCAACATACTCTTGTTGTAAAAAATTTTGTTAACCAAGCCATATAAAATACTGCAAGACGCTCTTATTGTCTTTACATATATATTTCAAATTATGTATTTGATACAGAAAAATTAAACAAAATTATGTTGATAATGGTGTTAACTATGTTTTAGTTGCTTTATTTCCACTGAATCTGTCACGGAGTCTTTGTTTGTCAACTAGCAAGAATATGTCTCAAAATGTATCCGTTCTTTATAATAATTCACTGATTTATAGTTCTCTTTACATGAATTATTAGTGTCAGTATACTACAATATTATGACATCTCGACCAAAACAAACACAGTATACATTAAAGAGAAAAATAACAATTGAAAAAAGCGTGCACCCCACCCACTAAAGACAATAGTGCTCTACCTTAAACTCAAGCATGTGGACTTCACAATTTAGTGATGTGTTATAAACTGTTGATGTGTAAGATTGAAAGAACAGCTCAACTATTTCTATGGTCGAGCATCTGGAGGAGACATTGAACTAGTAAATAAGTGCCAGTTTGAATAATTTCATCATTTGACTTTGTCAGGAAACTTGCACAAAAAATGGATATTTTTCATGTAAGTAACTCAAGAACTGAAATGACATGTTTTAACTATATTTGCAACAACACACACTACTACAGGTTCTGAAAGCTTATATAACAGTAATTTGTTTGTGTATTATGTCAAAAAACCACCAGACTACGTTTTAGTAATAGCATCATTTTTTCACTGGTCTCCATTTTGTTTTGGGCAAGTTACCTTAAATGCCATGTACGACTATTGTAAACTGTGGGATTTACAAGTTAATGAAGACAAAACCAAGGTAGTTGTTTTTAGTAGAGCTAAATTGAAAAATGTACCAAACTTTTTTTATAACGGTTAGAAATTGGAAATTGTTAATGATTTTTCTTACCTAGGTATGAGTTTTAATTTTAATGGCAAGTTTAATAAAACCAAAGCTAGATTAGTTGAACAAGCTAGAAAAAGTATGTTCTCTGTTATAAATAAGTCTAGAAAACTAAATCTATCCATATCGGTTCAATTGTATTTATTTGACACGATGATAGCACCAATTTTACTGTATGGAAGTGAAGTGTGGGGATTTGAAAATTTAAAAATAATTGAAGTTTTTCATCTCAAATATTGTAAAATGATACTCGGTTTAAAATCAAGTACACCTAATTGCATGATTTATAGTGAATTAGGTATAAAACCTATCTCTCTTAGTGTTAAATCTAGAGTATTTTGTTATTGGAGTAAGGTATTAAATGCTAAGAATGATAAAATATGTAATATATTGTATCGGACTATGTTATCACTACATAACGATAATATTATGATCTCTCCTTGGATATCTTTTGTGAAAAATACTTTGGATGAGCTTGGAATGTCAGAATATTTTGTTAATCAACAAGTTAACAATATATACCATTTTAAATCTGCAGTGAAGAATAGATTATCTGATCAATTTGTACAAGATTGGAATGCTACTATAAATAATTCCCCAAAATGCTTAGTGTACCGCATGTATAAAAAGGAATTTTGTTTTGAGAAATATCTAGACATTCTGCCTCGTAATCTTGCATGCCAACTGTGTAAATTTAGAACTATGAATCACACTTTACCCTTTGAAAAAGGGCGTTATTTTGGAATTGAACGTAATGACAGACTTTGTACTATATGTGACACCAATTCTTTAGGTGATGAGTTTCAATACTTTTTTGATTGTAATTTCTTTACAAATAGCAGAAATAGCTTTATTCCTAGATATTTAATAAATCACCCAAATTCATTTAATCTAGAAAAACTTATGAATAGTCAGGATGAAACAAAACGGACTAAATTGGCGTTATTCTCTAAAATTATTATTTCAAAATTCAAATAATTTCATTCTCCATATATACTTAAAATTACAAAATTTTCAAATTATGTTTCGTATTTTTGGAGACTTTTTTTACAACTCTTTAGAAGTTAGTATTTATACCGGTAAGCATTATTTATATGTTTGTCTAGTCAACCTATGTGTTTTTAATTCTATTGTTTTACATTGTTTATTGTTTATGTCAGCATCACATGCATGTAACATGCCATGATGAATAAAGAATTGAATTGAATCATGTTGTCTAGTCTGTAGGACTATCATTGAACACTGGCGTTCAAGTTATAAGTGTTCAAATCGTTCAGAGAACGCCTTTACTGAACACAGGTATTCAAAGTATAACACATAATGTTCCAAAATTGAACACATGTGAACGCGTCCGGTGTTCTCTTCATTTACAGTGTAGAAATTGAGATTCCGACTATGTATTTTGCTCTATGTCCACTATAATACCAGGTACTTGGCCTGTATTTTGTCACATCTCCATCTCTTACATCAATTTTAGTCTAAAAATGTGTTGTAGCCAATCAATGTGAAGATTCTTGTCACATGACTAAATATGATCTTAGAATGAGTTTGCACTAACTCTAGTTTTAACAACAACAACAATATTGACAAGAAGTGAAACTACTGTTATTAAAGCACAAATCTGGATATTTGAAGAACATATTAGTGTTGTTTGAAAGCATTCGGTATTCCATCCCATAGATTTCTCTTTTTCATAAAATACCGTTATGATTTTAAGTTGTTTTCACATTTTTGTTCATATATATGAATGTTTACAGTTCGGATGAACGAATTCGGATACTAAACGTCTAAACATACAAGAGATAGGGAAAACTATGTGGATAATAAAGAAATTGCCTGCTTTCATATGGAAAGTGTCACCCAGTGCCCCCGTAGTAAAGTGTCCATTTTCTTTTATAAACGAAAGTTACGTATTTTCGACATGACTGGGAACTTTGATTGACAAAATAATGGCATACAATATTATATGGAATGAGCAAACTGCAGGTCGTGGTCCGGGTGAATTTGTAAGTGCTGTTTCTATAATTTGAGAGACACCTGTAGAGAAATATCCTAACGAGAAAAATAACTTTATGGTGCGAATCCTGCATTCCTCAAAATAGAAACAAAATTATCTGCTATGCAATAAATTGTTCCATCACAGACACCCTGAAGTAAGAGAAATTGTCAAAATAAATTGAACTCCAGGCCATTCTAGTATACAAGAAATAGACATAAAAAGCTGAGGGTTTCAAGTAATTATAGTACATTAATCTTCATAACAAAGCTTAAGCAAGTTCGTCAAAACAAAATGTTTGTTATTCAGCTAAGGGAGAAGAGATGTTTTGATTTCCAAAGTGCTGCAGCCACAGTTCTTTCAAACAGGTTTCGTTTTTAAAGGTTAAAGCTTTGAAACATGTCAATGGTCTGCCTATTCATGTATTTTTCAAAACATCTTTTGAAAAGGATTAAGTTGAAGTACCGGTAAGTATTCTCAGGAAAAATAGGTGCTTTGAAAAAGCAAAAAGCTTCGTGAGGCAAAACAATTGCAATTAAAGTCAAACATGTCTGATGAGAAGAGAAAGTATATTGAAAGCATGTTAAGATTTATGCCAGAAGAAGGTCGTACTTTCTTGGAAGATTTGTCAAATTCAGAAAAGTCTGTTAAAGATGCTGATACTTTGAACACTAAAAGACAACATGTAGCTGTTGCAGGTTTTGTCTACGCAGATCAGTATGCTTCATGTATAATGGCATTTACGAAGATGGTTACTATGCTTTGGTAAAATGATATAACAGTTGATATATAATATAAAGTGACTTTGACTTTAAACTGTTCCATGTAGTAATCATGCAAATATTCGAAGACGAAAGCCAGAAGAGCTTATGCAATGGTAGTTTGTCCATCTTCCGTTTGTCCGTAAACATTTCCTTGATAACACTCTACAGATCACAATTTTCATTTGACCTTCATGAAACTTATTCAGAAGGTTGCCTGTAGGTGGTCCCTACTATGTTAAGGGGATTGGGTAAAGGTCAATGTTACAGTGACCAAACTTTGAAAATTATTTCCGCTCAATCTTTTGAGATGTAATTACCAACAACGGTCTTCGAACTTCAGATGAAGATTGGTATTACTAAGTAGATGATCACTACTGTTTTTGGTGGCAGTGGGTCAAAGTCAAGATCACACTGTCCTCTGTTAGCGTTTCCGTGACAATACTCCAAAAGATATTCACAAATGTACGCATTGGAGTCCAGTTAGTCCAGGAGAGCGATACTGGCCCTTATGGGCCTCTTGTTGTTTTGGTTTTGTCCACAAAATGGACATAAGACTAAGTATGTCAATCCTTTGCATTGGTAAAACATGTTGTTTGATTTTGCGTTGTTCCTGTTCAACTTTTCATGATGTGCTTCCGTTCTTGCAAAGGAATATAACAAGTTGCTCTTTAAAATTTAAAGATATAATGTATTTTAGGGAGGTTGGATTATACATTTTCAATTAAAGATTGTACCATAGTTGTTCTTACTGTTCTGAAAAGTTCCCAAAATTGTTTTAACAAACGCTTACTGTAAACATAAAACCATGTGTTTTAACGAACAATTTTATGCTGAAGGTCTTTTTAATTTGCCAGACAATATGTTGGCCTATTTTGATAATTTCTTCGTTAGCTTAAAGAAAAATGTTGAGCGAGCGTAGCTGTGTAGGACGGGTCGTACCGCTTTAAGCCTCGAACGAAGATGGTGGACCCAAAAAGCACATAAACAAACAAACAGCTGTATAGGCTGAATTTGCCCATATGGGTTTTAAGTGAGTTCAATATGACAACAACCACTCAACCAAGTTAAAATACACCATCAGTTAGTTTTGTAAAAATTAATATTTGGAATAACTCTGCTAACTTCCACACATGTTTTAAAGAGAGATTTCCATTTACTTAATGACCAGGAATGGTGCCAATGATGTTTCGTATAGGTGTATTTTTCATCTATCCTTACAAGTCCTTTGGTTTGAAGCTCGATGCATGCACGGCGATGTAACTCCGTCAGGTTGAAAAAATTATTACACATTGACACAAATGTTTTACCTCGTAATTTAATGTCTAAATCATTTACGAAATAATGCGTATTTGGTATAAAAATACCTAATTGTGTGTCTGTTTTGTATTGTCCACTCCCAATGGGAAGGAAGTCTTTCATTCGTAACTCCTCGGAACTCATCCGCGAGATATCCAGGAAGAAGTTATTATACGCATTGTATTGTTCTGTAACAAATTTTGGCCCGGTTGCTGCAACAACGTCTCTTAAATTAATCGATCTAAAAATGTTGTCAAGTAACATTTTAAAAAATGGATGCTTAGGCGAACAAAGCATTATGGCATTACTTATCATATACGGTAAACCACGGAGCAGTATGCTCTGTTCGACAGGCTCTGTCGGAAGAATACATGAGTACTTCCGGGTAACTCTATCCAGAGGCCGGAGATTCTCTATATCTGTGTCTGCATACACACCACCGAATTCATACATCACCACGTATCTAAGTAGGTCACCTCTTTTCACTCCACGTTCAACTCCGTCGTAGAGTTCTAATAACTCTTTATACTTTTCCACGATCAAGGCTCTGGCAGTTGTGTCGGTCCAAAAATAATAATTCCATCCTTTATTTAGAGTTATAAACGATTGCATGTATTTGATATTTTCTTTGTATACACATGTGGTTTTAGATGTTTGATGAAGCAGATGCGGGATTTTTGCGGGTCCTTCCGGTACAGTCGGAAAATCGTCCTCAACTTCCGGTTGCAGTGGTCTGTATATCGAAATATTTATATCACTGGGTAACTGCACTGAAATATAACACGAAAATAAATTCATATACATAAAAACATGATAATATTTTATGTAAATGAGAAAGCTTGGCTCACCAGGAAATCAGAGTTCATCTGTATTTTGTATTTCAATTACAGATAATTATGTATAATGCATTCTTCATTGTAGTTGATTCTCCATATAGGCCCAGCTTGTTCCTTTCGTCTCGCACAAGATTGGCGGTCACGCTATGGGATGAGAAATGCTAAGTATTCGATAAATTTGCAATGATACATAAGAAAAGTGCGTTTCCTTATTAAAACATGTATAAAACAACCAAGACATAAAAAGATTCATATGGTTACAGTATATTGGTCATTTAAAATAAATGTTTTACGAATGTAAATATATACACATGTATTGACATTGTTTGTAGCCATCATTTACCATCCATGTATTATATTTTCAGTATTCTACCTTACACGTAATTTGTATATGCATGTGTCAGACCTTCTGGAAGAAATTATATAAAACTTAAAAGCTTGAAACTTTGTATTGAAAATCATCATCATTTCAGAGTATTAGTTTATGTAATGAGCACGCGATTCATGTCGAAGGGTTATTGTTTTGGCGGGAACGAGGTTTTCGTGCATACCGCTCTGCAGTTTAAAGTAGATTTCTAAATGCAAACGTATAGAAATGATTCATTATCATATAAAAACAAACTACAGTCAGATGTTGTTTTTGGGAAAGTGATGTCACAATGCTACGTCCGCAGTAATTTACGAGAGTCGTCTACCAGATCGATTTTTCCGGCATCGGTAAAATCACCGGAAATGTCGATCCGATATGCAAAAAAGTTTTATCTCTCAAAATGCAGGATACATGTGCATCTTTTAAAATTCAAATTATGATTGAATTTTGTAATGAACATGTTGAATAAAAACAAAGAATGACAAAAAGAATGGTCTTCATGAACTTTCAAGATTAAACTATTATGACAAAAACACGTCAAATCCCTGGTTGCGTTTTTAAAGCTGTTAAGCATAGTTTGATGTTTTCACAAACTCTTACAGCACTAGGCCCTACCCTTCGGCTGCTATCTTCTTCAATTTGAACTAATGAAAAAATAGTTTACGGGCAAATTAACGGGTCAAGCAAAAATAACATACTTGTATAGCCTTGAAATTCTTCAGCGGAACGGAAGTACCTTAGGACCAACAAAGTCATGGTCACCGTCAAATATGCTAGGTAACGCCATTTAATTGAATATCTCGAATTGTTCCAGTAAGAAAACTGCGCTCCTACCATTGTCATGGTAAACCTTGTTGTCCCTTAGTTATTAATCGATACAACTTGCCTGAAAATTTGAGAAAAAAAAAAGAAATAACATTGGGCTGCAAACAGCTCTTGTTATTAAAGGACTTACACAAATCTACGTCTCTCTGAATACGAACTGAATATTGAAAATGTATGTATTCATTTATTTATTCTATTTATTTATTTATTTATTTATTTTTATTTGTTTATTTAATTATTTTACTTATTTAGTTATTAATTTGTTTATTGTTATTTATTTATTTATTCATTTTTTTATTTTTTTATTTTTCATTTTTCATATGCAATTTTATTCTGATCTTGACTTAGGTATACAAAAGAAAAGCAATAAACATATGTTCATATAAGATATATATACTGTAAATTAGATAATTTTCGCGATCATTTAATTCACGTTATTTTCGCGAATTTCCTTCTTCGCTAATTCAAAAAATCTCGCGAAATATTCATTTCACATGGATTTACTATTAGAGAATTTAAACTTCGCAAATAAGTCTGTCTACTCAAAATTTGTGAAATTTTCGTCAACCGAAAATTATCAAATTTACAGTACATTACCTCATTCTTACTTTCCTCGGATATGACAACAAAGCGTCAAATCAACATGGCCACATTCAAAATTGAACTTAACCTAAGACAAACAAATGCACGTTAAAAAAGTCTGAATGAATTATTTTGTTATAAATAATCCGACATCAACAAAGTACACATGCAAAAGGGGCGAAGTTATCGCATCATTTGATATCCGCGTATTGTCTTTTATTCTGTTACAGCTGCTTGCTCTCAGATTTTGGTGAACAAATAAAGTTCTTCAAACTCTCTGAAAATAACATATTTTAGAACGAATAGTCAAATAAAACGGTTCCAGTATACATTCCTGTAAAGCACGTCTGTATAATTTGAAATTATACGCTTTCAAATTATAAAGCGTTACAAAACACTAAAATAGAGATATTGTCCTTGGCAATACCTCTGTAATTTGTCAAGATAGAGTTATGGTTCTTGTACACTGCACTTCCTCTCATTGTGCTGGACCATTGTATTAAGTTGTATTGAATTCCAACCAGTAGTTTTCAAGTTATGCTCTGGACAAGGAAAAGTAACAAATGGCAATTACTCTGTAATGAGTCAAGATAGAGATATGGTTCCTGTTCACTGCACTTCCTCTCAATGTACTTGTATGAAGTTGTATTGAATTCCAACCAGTAGTTTTCAAGTTATGCTCCGGACAAGGAAAAGTAACAAAGGGCAATAACTCTGTAATTACTGAAGATATAGAGTTATGGTTCTTGTACACTGCACTTCCTCTCATTATGCTAGACCATTGTATGAAGTTGTATTGAATTCCAACTAGTAGTTTTCAAGTTATGCTCCGGACAAGGAAAGGTAACAAAGGGCAATTACTCTGTAATTTGTCATGATAGAGTTATGGTTCCTGTGCACTGCACTTCGTCCAAATGTACTTGACCATTGTATGAAGTTGTATTGAATTCAAACCAGTAGTTTTCAAGTTATACTCCGGACAAGGAAAAGTAACAAAGGGCAATTACTCTGTAATGAGTCAAGGTAGAGTTATGGTTCTTGTACACTGCACCTCCTCTTATTGTGCTAGACCATTGTATGAAGTTGTATTGAATTCCAACTAGTAGTTTTCAAGTTATGCTCCGGACAAGGAAAAGTAACAAAGGGCAATTACTCTGTAATTTGTCATGATAGAGTTATGGTTCCTGTGCACTGCACTTCGTCCAAATGTACTTGACCATTGTATGAAGTTGTATTGAATTCAAACCAGTAGTTTTCAAGTTATACTCCGGACAAGGAAAAGTAACAAAGGGCAATTACTCTGTAATGAGTCAAGGTAGAGTTATGGTTCTTGTACACTGCACCTCCTCTTATTGTGCTAGACCATTGTATGAAGTTGTATTGAATTCCAACCAGTAGTTTTCAAGTTATGCTTCGGACAAGGAAAAGTAACAAAGGGCAATAACTCTGTAATTAGTCAAGATGGAGTTATGGTTCTTTTGCACTGCACTTCCTCTCAATGTGCTTGAACATTGTATGAAGTTGTATTGAATTCCAACCAGCAGTTTTCAAGTTATGCTCCGGACAAGTAAAAATGCAACGGACCGACCGTCCGCACGACCGCCCGACCGACCGACCAACCACCGGGTGACTCCTATATACCCCCTAAACTTCGTTTCGGTGGTATAATAACCTTGAAATGAATAGGGATCATCAACTGGTAATGACAAATCAAGTTGTGAAAATGTATGCCTACTGGTTCTTGACTAATGACTCAGTAACCATTTCAATGTAAAAAGTCCCGTGACCTTGACCTTTGACCTACCGACCTCAAAATTAATAAAGGTCATCTGCTGGTCATGACCAACCTCCACACCAAGTTTCAAGATGCTAGACTCAATCGTTCTTGATTTATTGTCCTGAAACCGTTTTACTATTCCGGGTCATTGTGACTTTGACCGTTAACCTAGTCCTCAAAATCATTATGGGTCATCTGCTGGTCATGACCAACCTACACATCAAGTTTCAAGATGCTAGACTTAAGCGGTCTCAAGTTACCATACGGAAACTGTTTTACTATTCCGGGTCACTGTTACCTTGACTTTTGACTTACTGACATCAAACTCATTAAGGGTCATCTGCTGGTCATGCCTAACCTCCACATCAAGTTTCAGGATGCTAGGCCCAAGATTTCTCGAGTTAACATTCTGAAACCACTTGGAAGACGGATGGACGGAACGACCGATCGACATCTGCAAAACAATATACGCCTGCTTCTTCAAAGAGGGGCATAATAAAACCAAACTCGGCATTGCTTAATCTATATAAGAGTACAATGTAGATTTTCTTTTCCTCAATATAAGTCACAAATATCTACTGGAATTTATTCTTACAAAATATAAATATGGACGGCATTGAGGGAAAATCTTAGTATTATTTACTCTTCTCCAAAACATAGGTACTTCCACACAAGTACACCCTAGAATTTCTCCTGAGGTAAGACAGCCAAGGCCCCTGACAGGCGAAGGTTATAGAGACAAATGCAGATACGAGGAAAATCGGGTACCAGACCCTATAGCTCTTTACCCCTTGGTTCGTTTACGTGTCCGGTGTATAGCACCGGTACACGTGAGACAACATGGGTTTCTAACGACATGTAGTTCATCTCTAGACAGTTGTGAAATACTGAAAGGCGTTTCTGAAATTCCGTGTGCCCTGACCGGGATTCCGGATTGGTAGTCCAGAGCGTTAACCACTCGACCACCGCAGCACTCTTGTCGAAGCTTTATGTTGTTGACAAAATAAAAGGTGAGCTTGTAAAAAAGCGGGGACTTAATTTTCAGCCGACTTTCAGTTTTCAAGGCCACATCATAGACAAATTTTTGCAGACCGCTGCGAACCGATACCGCTTAATTCTTATGCTTATCGTTAAGGTGACAGTGAAGATCAAAGTTCATTGTGTATAAGATCTAAATATAACAGTACAGATAAGACTTTAAAAAAGCCTTTGCATGTAGAATATATATCCATTCTTTAACTAAAGAAAGCGCTGTTAATATGAATATATTACTACTTTCTTTCGTGCTTACGTTGGTTCAAGTATCCGTGTATTGCCAGGATGCGGACTTTATCCTAGAACTCGCTGCTAGAGTTGCTGCCCTTGAAAAAGCAGGTATGTGAAGCATTTCTGCGTTCTTAAATGTGTTTAAAAATCGCAAATGATTCCCACCATACCATAAATAGACACGCATGATTTGTTTTGATTTTTTTTTAAAGACTACTGTTTACCTGAAAATCTAGGGAAAACTATATATATTTATCACCCTATATAAAGTCCCTTCCATTTGATTGGTCAATGATTCGTAAAAATAAATTTATATGAACTGGCAAGGCATGATATACAACGTATCTCGATCTTCATTCTATCCTCTATATTTGTTCGTTCTGTTCACTATACTTTTCATTTTCATTGCGTTCTTTATATTTTTGTATTTCCATCCATTTCTGAAATAGTTGTCATATTTCAATTCTATTTTCTTTAGATCATAAACAGAAGTTGCAGTTACGGAAGCAACAAGAAAGTTTACAGCTGTTCCAAAAGAAATACGACGAGCAAAATGTAAAACTTTCTCTACACGAATAACGGATTAAAGAACTGGAAGAAACTGTCCGGGTTCAACAGGGTATCATAAAAGATCACGTGATCCGCGACCCAGAAGTCGGGAGAGCCAATGAACTCTCAGATGGAGGGAAATTCCAAGACGCACATAATGTAGATATTAAAGCGACTGTTCCAAGTAAAGGCGTTTCACCTGTTCATAATTTGAAGGATGTCAGGAACTACTTAAGCGGTATGTATACATGCTGTATTAAGAATATAGTACAGTTATGAAGTTGAAAGCGTATGGGAAGAACCTATGCGGGGAGCTTGATATTAAAAATGATATTAATCTTCTGCTTAAAGTTACCCTTTAAAATAGTCACATTGGGTTATAGTTAAGAATGGATCTAAAAACACAGTGGATGCTTTAAAAACATATAAGAAATAAGTTTTACCAAATTATTTCTGTCATTGACAAATACAAATTAAAATAAACATAACCGAAAGGGTGGATTTTTTATTTTTCACTTCAGATTTCCTCTATATGATGAAACTGTTATACTGATCGTTATTTTTGGGTTGGCAATGTTTATTATTCTAGAAGTATAAATCACTGATTAATGTTTTATTTAAAATTTTGATGGTCACTTTGAACGGTTATATCACTTTAGAATTAGATGGGTTTTTTTTAATACTGTAAGTTTTTGTTAAAATGAACCTCCATATCGTTCTACTTGAGCGAACGAAGCGAGGAGGTAAATTTTGGCATTTTAATGCCATTTTTTGCGAGAACAAACATGTACGATCCGGATCTATCGATTGTGAGTCTCACCCCACTCATCCTTTCTTTTTTTTATTGCATTTTCGGGCCATTTAAGTTTTTGATCTTTGCTGGCGACGTATACGCAAGTGCGTATTATGCGTAACGGCAGCTACGCCCCTGTAAGTGCTCTCCCGTGTCCCTCTCTTCCCGTCTCTTATAAGAAAGCACACAGATTTGTTAAATTCATAGTTTAACATATGAGGAAAACTGGGAGGACACTTGTTTTATTTTACTGATAACAATTCATTTTATCGGGAGCGTACACGTACATTCAGCGGCAACAAATGACATACACTCTGCCATCTCTGGATCACTTACCGGAAGTTTACTTCTACTTTACGCATGTTTTCTGTGTAAGAGTTCTTTTGCAGATCCAGTCAGGCATTTACGATTTGTCCGCTCATCGCCGGAGACGGTCGCTTTCCATGCAACGATCGATCCAGCCAGTGATGTCACCAAACTGACCACCGGCCAGACAATTGTGTTCGATTCTGTTCATCTCAACATAGGAGGAGCATACCACAGTTCAGCAGGTCTGTTTCTTGCTCCAACGGCTGGAATCTACATGTTCTCCGTGTCGGTCATGCATAACAATGGTGGAACTAGCTGGATATCACTCGCACTTACTCAAAATGGATCGATTCTAGCACACACATACGCTTATGGATACGACCAGGGGTCTGTATCGGTGGTAACTCAGCTGTAAATTGGCGATGAAGTCTTAGTGAGGGTGCGTGGACCAAACGATGCCATGCTCTATGGGGAAAAATTCACAAGCTTTACGGGTGTCTTGCTTACACAAATGTAACGTGTACATATCAATTAAAATATGTAAACGTATTTAGTTTATCTTGTGTGTAACAAACCTTACAGCGATTTAATTGCATGAGCTGCAAACAACCGGTGGTGTTTGGAAATATCACGTGACGTCATATAACATAAAGAATGGGCTCAATGAACAGTACTCGCTGAGTACCGTTCGGTTAACAATTATAACTGATTGTTACTTACCGAGTACCGTTCGAATGACAATGATTATTGATCGTTACTTACTGAGTACCGTTCGGTTAAAGTCCCAGGATCACATTTACAAGTAGCTCTCATTTTATCAAGAAAGATATTTTACTAACAGAAATTACCTTTATTTGTACCAAAAACATTCCTAACTTTGCTTTTTAAATTGATAGGTACATACTAGAAACAAAGCGCAGTATTTTTTTCAATGAAATTGCAAAAAATAACAAAGGCTTTCTGGCAACTCTTTTTCTTGAAGAAACGACTTGAATATGAAAGAAAGGCATATGTCAACATTGTTTTAGAGTGAATAAAACATGGTTCTGTCATTATCCTATCAATAAATTTATGTTACTATATCAGTGAATTCAAAGAGATCCTGGGACTTAAACAATGATTATTGATTGTTACTCACTGTGAACCTTTCGGTTAACACTAATTAAACGATTATTTTACTGACTGGATATTGTTTAGTTAACATAACTCACCGAGTAGAGCTCAATGGACATATATCAACGAGTAGTGACCACTGAAACCAAAAGCGTTTTTAACAAAGATAAGTTGATAGAAAATGACAAAAGAAATTGAATCGTGGGGATTCAGTAAGAAGTGCATTTAAAGACTTTTAACAATGTGTTTTCCCACATGGCGTTATCAGATACTCTTTTAAAGCCATTTTTAAAAAATAGATTCGCATTTTATGCACTTAAAGGTCCAATACTAGCGAAAGCGAAAATTCAAATATCCTTTAAAAAACACAAAAATAAGTTATTTTTAATATTAAATGAAAGTTGGTATGTAGAAAATCTAATTAAACCCCAGTACATGTACAATTATTTTTCTATGCATTATGAAGAAAGTTAAAAAGACCTGGGTAGTCATTTTGTCGAATCACTGAGATTTCAACATAATACACATACTTTTCTTCGTGTTCCAAACACTTTCTGTAAATTTTAACCTGACAATCTTCATTATTTAGTGTCTTGCATAAGGTAATGTACTTGCCATTGAAATAACTGTCACTTGATTTTCGCTGAGTAGTGGACCTTTAAGTAAAATGACCAGATTTTACAAAAGGTGAATAAATGCAAAGCTTTATTTTCTACGCGAACGCTCTTTTAACGTCATGCGGCGCAAAATGACGTCATGTTTACAGCATATCGGTTCCCGCGTTGTTTATGGTTTATTCTAACATGACCCACGATTTTGTCTCTTTATACAAATAGTAGAAAAATTATGTTATATTAAACCATAAACAACGCAGGAACCGATATGCTAAACATGACGTCATTTTGCGCCGCATGACGTTAAAAGAGCGTTCGCGTAGAAAATAAAGCTTTGCATTGATTCACCTTTTGTAAAATCTGGTCATGTTAGAATCGAAATAACATCCTTTTCAGCGTTGTTATCGTCTAATAAACAATAATTTGTCGTACTGATGCGCAGTAATAAACCACTCAGGCCTTCGGCCTTCGTGGCTAATTACAGCATATCAGTACTCCAAATCATTGTTTATTAAACGACTAACACCGCTGGAACGGATGTTATTTCATAAATATAACATAATTTTTCTACTCTTTGTGTATAGAGACAAAATCGTGGGTCATGTTAGAATGATTTATAAACTGTTAACATGTAAAGGGCAGGACGGATCGGATGTCCCCGTGGTTTTCACGGAAATTATCGAATATCATACGGAAATCATATTAAAGCTAGGCTGTTAAGTATTGATTAACTTAGGGGCTGTCAATATAGATTTTTAAATTGTTTGTTTCAATATGATAAAATAAATATGGTAGAAGTGCCACCTTTTTCTGCTTATTGTGTATTTTGGTGACAGCATCGTAGATCCTTTGATGGCGGAGCCAAATTCTATCTGAATTTATAAACAGATAAGCCAAAAGTTTAAAAACATAAGTGTAATGGATTACAGAAACATATATAATTTTGTTTATTGGCCATAAATAATGTAAATGGATAATTTTGAGAACACCCCTTCGTTTTGTGCGTTTTCCGATGTCCACCCTCACATCAGGTATCCGCCAACACAGTCATGTCTAATTAATGTATCTCGGCTCAGCGCCGTTTATCTTTTTCGGCGTTCGATGAATATGCTGACTTTTGACATACTTTTTGGACCAATCAAATGTTACGAAAGGAAGCGCGGAAATGGAATTTGTATACGACCCTCTTCTTAAAATAGACCACCATTCACGGTTTAGGTGTATACAGCGTCAGCCTGGTTTATGAATGGATACCTTGCTGTGTACGATATTCTTGAAAAAGACTCTACCAAAGGCTGCAGGTGCATATTTGAATGTCCGACTCTCGTGTATCTTACCCGGTTCAACGCTTTTTATCTTTTTAAAATATATTTCTTGTTTTTGTGACAATAATAACTCAGATCATTTGAACTCTCATGTGCAAACTAGTGCACTTACTATTTTGTTCCAGATTTAGCACCTCTCCTAAGAAATAAAAACAACAAAAAACTAGGTGACACATTTTTATCAATAATTTTCGGTGAAGAAAATAGCCTACAGAAGAATCCAATACAGCACGTATACCAAATATCAGATGGGCGTCACAAGGGTGAAATTTATGTTTGATGGAGACATATTCAGTTGTGCTTACTGTCTATTTGTATGTCTGTCTTGATGGTTTATCATAATCAGTAATCAATATATTAACTGTATCAGGATTTATTATGTAAGGTATCTGACTATATATGTGTAGGGTCTTGAACTTCGATTCAGTGGTTGTTGTTATTGTATTTGTTGTTGTATGAGTTTATCACCGTTCCAACCGTATTTTGGTACCTAACCATCGTTCCTAGGTAGAACTAGTAAAAGGCTCCTATCCTCCGTAAGAAACTGCCAACTTTTTCACATAAAATGACATGGTCAGAAGCAGGGCTCGAACCCATGATCCTCAATCTATGAGAGGTTACAGTGATTTCAAGTCAGCGACTGGATAGGAACTGTCTGACAGACACTCCATATATGATGGCTATAATATGTACACACATTTATATTATATCTGCAAGGAATGCAACGAGGTAAATTGTACATGTATTTATCTGTTACAACAAGATCCTTGTATTGATATTACAAATAATCGCCATCTAGAAATTAATCCGAAATCACATAATATTTACACATCAAAAAATAATTTATGGAAAAAGTACGTAAGTAAAACATGCAACAAATCTAACAGAGCGATTTCTATTAATACACAGATACATACTACACCATCTGTTTCCAAAGATACCAATGACTTATGTGTTAATAACGACAGTAATAATTACCTAAGCGTTGATAACGCCCTCAGTAATGGTTTATACGTTGAAATCGATAATGATAATGCCCTTTGCGTTGAAAGTGATATAAGTAATACCCTATACGCTGATAGCAATACTACTTATGACCTATGCGTTGATAACGATATTAGTATTGGCCTATACGTTGATAGCGATATCAGTAATACCCAATGCGCTGATAGCAATACTAGTAATGACCTATGCGTTAATAGCATTATTTGTTTTGGCCTATGCGTTGATAGCGATATTAGTAATGCCATATGCGCTTATAGCAATATAAGTAATGACCTATGCGTTGATAGTGATATTTGTAATAGCCTACGCGTTAATAGCGATATAAGTAATAACCTATGCGTTGATAGCAATACTAGTTATGACCTATGCGTTGATAGTGATATTTGTAATAACCTATGCGTTAATAGCGATATAAGTAATAACCTATGCGTTGATAGCAATACTAGTTATGACCTATGCGTTGATAGCGATATCGGTAATGACCTATGTGTTGGTAGCGATATTAGTAATGGTATGTGCGCTGATAGCAATAATAGTAATACCCTATGCGCTGATAGCAAAGTTTGTAATGACCTAACCGTTGATAGCGATATTAGTAATGGCCTATGTGTAAAGAACGATATCAGTAAGGTCCTATGCGTTCATAACGAAAACAGTAGTAAACGATGTGTCGGTAGCGACAATAGCTATGACTTATGCATCGATGCCATATGCGTTGATAGCGACGACAGAAATAGTCTATGCGATCAAAGGGAAAATAAAAATGATTTTTGCGATTTACCAGGAAGTATTGGCACCAGTGTAATTTTAAATAACTTACAATCCATGGGTAATAGTACTGGGTTCAATTTTAGAAAGAAAGGTATTCATATCGCAAACTTAAATATATGCCATGTGTTACCAAAAATGGATGAATTAAAGTATCATTTATGTCAATCATCTTCACCTAATGTATTAGGTATATGTGAAACCTTCTTACACCAAGATATTGATGACAATGCGCTACAAATTAAAAATTACACATTTGAAAGGAAAGACCGAAGAGCTAAAAAAGGAGGCGGTATTCTTGTGTATTTAAAAGATAGCATATCGTATACGAGACGTTGTGATTTGGAAATAAATGACATTGAATCTGTTTGGATTGAAATAAATAATCCTCATAGCAAATCTTTTTTACTAAACTTTATTTATCGCCCACCTAACTCAAACCAGTCATGGATAGATAAATACGATGCACAGCTAGAAATTACTGACTCCTTAAACACAGAATATCATATACTTGGAGACATTAATATTAATTATGTACCAAATAACGTTACTGGTAAATATAGCAATACAAAATGGACAGAAATAACCATCAAATATGGTCTGGCACAATTAATAGAATGTCCAACAAGAATATCTAAAGGTAGCTCCACTATTATAGATCATGTTTATACAAACAGTGTGAATTTTATTAGTGATTGTTATGTATCACCGCTATCACTTAGTGATCATTTTCCTATCTGTTTCACACGCTCTGCTACTAAAGGAACAATTAAAAGCAATTCTAGCAAGCATAAATCCATACAGTATAGATCGTTTAAGAAATTTGATGAACAAACGTTTCAAAGAGATTTATTGTTCTCTGGACTTGAACAAATAGACATGATTTCAAATCCGAATAATGCTTTAGATATGTTTTATGAATTCCTTAACAATACACTATCCAAACACGCTCCTATAAAAAAAAAACGTATAAAACGTGAACATCAACCAAAATGGTTCACAAATGAAATAAAAACACTCATATATGATCGTGATAGATGCCACAAATATGGAAACATAATTCATTATAAAATTCTAAGAAATAAAGTTTCATCCATGATAAAAAGAAGTAAGAAAGATTTCTTTAACGATGCAGTTAGAGATAACAAAAATCAGACTTATCTCTGGAGAAACTTAAGGGATATATCAAACTTGAATCAAACCAATAATGTTACATTGCCCAAAAGACTTACAAAAAATAATACATTTGTTGAAGGTCCTTTAAATATTATAAATGAATTAAACAAACATTTTGTAAACATATCAAATATTATAGAAAGAACAAGGTTCTCAAACGAAAATTATTTGTCTTTGAAAGACATGCTTGACAAAAAGCTGGGTACAGATATGTTTGAGATAAAATATATAACGTTATATCAAGTTCGTAAAATTATTGATAAATTAGAAGTGGGAAAGGCCACGGGATTGGATGGTATAGGCCCTAAAGTTTTAAAACAATGTGGTGATATTATTACTCCTCATTTTACATCTATAATTAATAATAGTATTGCACAAGGAATTTTTCCTGACAAACTTAAGGAAGCAAGAGTTATACCAATTTTTAAAGCTGGTAACAAAGACGATCCAAACAACTACCGTCCAATTTCTATTCTTCCAACTATATCAAAAATTTTTGAGCGACATATTGCAACACAAGTACAGTCATACTTTGAAAAAACTGACATTATACATAAAACGCAGTCCGGATTTAGGAAACACCACTCTTGTAATACTGCCCTTATAAGATTAATAGATGCATGGTTAAAGGATATTGATAGTGGTAAATTGGTGGGAACAATATTTTTAGATTTAAGAAAGGCTTTTGATCTTGTAGATCACGAAATACTTCTCCACAAATTAAAATTATACCATTTTTCAAGTTGTACATTAAAATTGTTTAAATCATATCTTGAAAACAGGACACAAATTGTAAAAGTTGGAAATTTACAATCCGAGATACTCCCCATCACATCTGGGGTGCCCCAGGGGTCCATATTAGGGCCATTGCTTTTTATTCTTTACATAAATGATATCACGTTTATGTATCCCGATCTAAACATGGATTTATATGCAGATGACTCAACCTTATATGAATCGGGGAATCATATATCAGCAATTCAAAATAACCTCCAGGATAGTCTTGACTATGTATATTAATGGTGTCAATTAAATAATATGGTATTGCATCCAACAAAAACTAAATGCATGATAATTGGGTCCGCTTATAAATTAAAATCTACTCAAAATCTTCAACTATTTATTAATGACATACGTCTAGAAAACGTTACTTGTCATAAGTTACTTGGAGTATATGTTGACAATAAACTAACCTGGCACAATCAAATTGACAAAGTCTGTAAAAAACTGAATAACAAAATTGCCCTGTTAAAGAACATAATATATTACCTCACATCTGAAATGAAAGTCATGTTTTTTAACGCATATATATATTGCCCATATTTGACTACTGTTGTACGGTCTGGGGCAAAGGAACAAGAAGTTATGTGAATAAGATAAATATATTACAGAAACGAGTTGCAAAAATAATACTTAATAAACCGATGCGAACACCATCGGCAGAGCTATTCCATGAATTAAAATGGCTGAGTTTTTCAGACCGATGCAAATACCACTGTGCTGTCCTGATATATAAAATTATGAATAACAATGCCCCATCATATTTGGCAGATATTGTAACGTTTTCTGACAATAAAACATACCAGTTAAGATCAGTATCAAACAAGGATCTTGTCTTACAGATAACACCTCGTACTAAATACATGGAAACATCATTCATAAATTATAGCAAAAATATATGGAATGACATTCCTTTAAATATACGTAGTTCGAAAACACTTAAAACGTTCAAAGGAAATTATAAGCATTATTTATTGAGTGAATGATAAGTTAATCTACATTTTCTTTAACATATTTATATTTATGTTTAATTTATATTCATGTCCTTTGGGTGTCTGTCAGTGAATGTTTATGTATGAATGCATTTATTAACAGAATGTTTGTCTTATATATAAATGTGTCTTAACTTTGCCAGGTGATTTATTTTATGTATAATGCTTTTTCTTTCGTTTCTTTACTTTGAAGGCCATATTGAAAATTAGAATATATGTTTTCATATGTCTAAATGTGTAACCTTCGGTAAATAAAGCTATTATTATTATTATTATTATTATTATTATTATTATTAAAACTACTCGACCACAGAGGTGGACTTTCAAGACGAGAAGTTATTTCCTAGTGATTTTGGGGTCACGTGGGCAAAGGTCAGGGTAACGGTGACCTTGATTATAAAAAGAATAGATGACATATAATCAATACCAAGGATAACACAAAAAGACAGCAATAAAGCTCTCTTATTTCCACTGATAGAAACGCATCCTCCGTACTACAAGTTTCACAGAGTGGGTCTGGGTGCAAACTTTCACCTGAAATCAGCATCTTCTTTTGGTTGAAGATGGTTAAAAGGGACTTAAGGAACGACCCGTACCTAAGTTGAGAGAACTTGTGGGTCAACCCTTTTTGTTGATTTTATTTTATATTTTACTTGATGTATCTGTCAATAGTTGTATCCCAGTGGCATCAGTTTCGGACGGTGTAGCATTAAATACTTGTATCGCTAATAAAATAAATATGAACTGAATAAAATCTTACCTTGTTATTAAAGTTTATCCATTCCTTCTCTAATCATTTTACAGTAATTACATTCTTTCAAATCATTTTATTCTCTCAAAACACAGTTCAACATGGCGTTACACATTTTGCTATTGTTTGCGTATGACATCATCAGTTTCGGACGATGTACAGGTACCTAACAAAGTTCTATGCTCCTGCGTTTATGAATAAATTATGCAAATGAACCACCATATTAGAATTACGGTAAGCGCGCTGTTGCACGGTGGACATCGATACATGTTCGTTTGCAAAGCTCGCCACGTTTAACAGTTTTCTTCCATGTAAGAAATCTTGATGGTTTTTGATTGAATATTGAATTATGAAATAACATCTGTTACAGCGGTGTTCATCGTTTATTCTAACATGGCTCACGATTTTGTCTCTATATACAAAGAGTAGAAAAATTATGTTATATTAAACCATAACAACGCGGGAACCGATATGCTGTAAACATGACGGCAGTTTGGAGTTTTTATGCGCAAGAATATATCACGAAGGCCGAAGGACTGAGTGATATATTAGTACGCATAAGAACGACAAACGAGGGTTATTCTACCCAAACTTGAATACTTATTATTTCGATTCTAACACGACTTATTTGAAACAACATTTGAAGAAAATGAGAGAACTATTTTCATCGAACGCAATTTACACTTGCGTGCTACGCACCTAGATTTTGCCGTTGAAGTTTCCATCCGCGAACACTGTAAAGACGCTATTTCAATGTGATTTTCATGCATGAAAGATGTATACGCTGTGTTTCAGGTTTTTTTATAAACGTAAACTACAGTCTCATAAGAAAGAAAAAACGTTAATAATTTTCAAGTAAATGTAACAGGAATTTCATTTTCAGAAATGGTTCGAATTCTCAGGGGACGCAAATACGGTTCAAATTACGAAAAATATTGGTAACGAGTATAGATAAATGACGTCACAGTTTCTCTTGATTAATGACGTCACTGTGTAAACAAAAACAATAACAACAAAACAGTAAATAAAGTCACTGTAACTGGTATCGTAACATTAATCAAGTTAACTGGGCGTGTGTCATCCATCGGATCCCCCCCGCTTTGCCCCAAGTCGTGCACAGTATGCCATGTAAGACCCTCTATACGTCGGGTAAATTGAACAGCCAAAACACGATGCGCGTGCAGCGTCGTTCAAGGTCGGTTTATTGCAGAATAACCCAAATAGATTTTGTTCTACATGTTTGAAGGTTATTCGCTGGTCGTGTTAAAATTATAAATAAACAATGATTTGGAGTACTGATACGCAGTAATTAGCCACAAAGGCCGGAGTGGTTAATAGCTGCGGATCAGTACGACAAATTATTGTTTATTAGACGATAACAACGCTGAAAAGGATGATATTTCGATTCTAACATGACCAGCTATTACAAAAGGTGAATAAATGCAAAGCGTTATTTTCAACGCGAACGCTCATTTAACGTCATGCGGCGCAATATGACGTCATGTTTACAACGTTGTTTATGGTTTAATATAACATAAATTTTCTACTCTTTGTATATATAGACAAATCGTGAGTCATGTTAGAATGATAAATAAAATAAATATTCGGTCTTTTTTGATCTTTTTCGGTCATTCTATGCACCCCTGCCTTGAATACCCCCTGTGCAGCTCCCAGAAAAGAGTGATTATCATACACAAGTTACCGATACCGTTTCACCGGTGACGTCACTGACCCAGTTTACTCCCAAGACTATGATGATGAAACAATTGTGTTTTGTCCGATTTTATTTTGGTATTTATTGAGAGAGAGGGGAAGAAATCATGAATTTGACTAGTGAAAGGTGTATTTTACAATCATTGACTTTTTTATGTATTTTTTGTGTGATAGATAGTTGATAAAAATTGTGAACATGGATCGGACAAGTCGACCGGCGACGACCTCGCGGCCCGTGCCAAAGTCGTTGCTACAACATGTTAAATGGGAATATCTTGCGGCTGGGATCAGCGGTGGTGTTGTGTCTACATTAGTGCTACATCCTTTGGATCTAGTCAAAATAAGATTTCAAGGTATATATGTTTTGTTATTCTCAGATTTTGAAGAGTTGACCAGTCAGCACAACCAGTCGGGATATGGGCACCGCACGTGTGCTGGTTGTTTCAGTCATAAATTTTTAGTTATAACTACAGTATGCTAGTCTAAAACTTTAAGTTTACTATTCTCGTAGTTATGGGTCATCCGCATAGTTTCTATACATATGTTTTGGAAAATTTTAGTTATTGATCAGCTAATCACCGCTGTTTGAATTGTTTACAAATTGTCGCTGATTATCTTCCAGGCATTTACCAAAGATGAGAAGAGTTTTGTAGGATTATTTTTTCATACAAAATTTAAGTTTACCCGAAGTTTTTGTGAGCTTCGCCGGGGTTAGGGTCTCAATACCAGGATACCGGGAATACCAGACCCCCTCATTAGTAGAGTGGCTAGAGTCGCTGACTTGAGATCATTGTAACCTCTCATGGAATGAGGGCCATGGGTTCACACCCTGCTACCGACCATGTCTCTACATGGAAGAAAGTTGGCAGTTTCTTACGGAGGATCGGAGTCTAGTACTGGTTCTTCATTTTGTTCTACCCAGGAATGAGTGTTACATATAACTGTCCGCCTGTTAAAATGACAAAGGTTGGAAGGGGCGTTAAACAACAACAACAACCGGCGAATACTGGGAGAATGGCATGAACAAACAGGTGTATCCTATATAAAAATAAAGTAATTAACCCAATTATTTTCAGGCATGTTAATGATTGAAACTCGGGAAATTTTGCGTTAAATCACAAATACAGTGAATTTGAGATAGGAGCAAGCAGACCGTTTCAGGTTGTCCATTTAGCGCACTTGCTTCTCACAAATGCGACCTAAGTTTGATACCAGGTCTGGGAAGCAATTTAATTATTATATCCAAAACAGTTTTGTCAATTTGTTTGGAAATCTACAGATAGATCTCTGTGTAACTTTGAATAAATTTGCCTTTTGAAGACACTCAGACTATAATAGAGTCACTCAACATTTGCAGTCAACATAAACTTTAATATATACAGTCTTGACCACCCTGACATTTATTTTAATTGAAGGGCACTGCAGTAGTAAAGAAAATACAAGAAATTTTCGTGTGTTTTTTTTTTACAGTCTCCTGAAATTTTGTATGAGGAAATTTCTCCAATTGTTGCTGGCTTCTGGATACTCATCATGTGCCTTTAAAACTTTATTCATATTCAAGGTCTTTCAAATAGTATGGTCCGGAAACGAGAGTAATACGATAAATAACTTGCCTCGGATCACGTGACAAACATCCGGGTACCCGCCATTTTGGAAAAAGAAAGAAATTATTGATACTTTATATCTCGCATATCTCGATATTTTACCAATCAATTTGACCAACAAAGTGATCCTTAATACAATATATGCATTCCCTTATCATTACATAATATTATATTTTACCGATGTTTCGTTTTAGGTGGATTTACGCATTGGAAAGTTGACCCATCGAACGGGTTTTTCACAAATGACCAAAAGCCAAAAAACGACCTAATTTTAGCGCTTCTTTCCTACTTGCATGGTGTTCATGGGATTGATGTAACATCTTTTTCTCATAGATTTAAGTCTAATGTACGTCTGTTATGTCTTAGATTTTCGTATTTCACCCGTATTTTAATTTTCTGGGACGGTTAGATCCGTTCAAAATCTAAAAATGGCGTCAATGGTGATTGTTTTTCGCGATACGGTGATATTTTGTGCACAGGTTTTCACTATATATTTAGGGTCAAATGATGGAAAATTGCTAATTAAAATGTAAATTAAGAGTTATTTTTTTTTTTATATTATGCCTGTTGTTTTACAGTACATGAAGGCTATGGGGTTGCGGTGAGCAAGCGTCCTCAGTATCAGGGCATGTTCCATGCACTGCGGTCAATATTTTCCACTGGCGGTTTCACAGGGCTTTATCAAGGTGTTACACCTAATGTTTGGGGAGCTGGACTCTCCTGGGGTCTTTATTTCTTCTTGTAAGTATTTGTTCCTCTGAGTTATACTTGTAAATTTGTATCCTACTTTGTGTATTGGGATGTTTTTGCTTTACATGTAGTGTATTCATATTGTTACATTTGTCCGAGCAAACTGTGTGGTTATTTAGGTATAATTGATATCAGTGAAGTGTGAAACAGCACAAAAAGAGTCACTTGGGGGAAAAAACACCATTGTTTCTTTAAATGCAAATACGATGTACTTTAAGGTTAGAACCTATCAGCTTTCTGTGTTTAAGTAGAAATCAGAGGTGACAATGCATGAAATAGTAAAAAAACAGTTGAAGGATTGGCCTTTAAATACACATGCCAACAGATTCATTCGTAAACTATTAACTAACGGTTAACCTTTACACAGTTTGCCATTTGCCAGCAGCATTCACAAGTGACAACTGCTTGATCCACAATACATTATTATGAATTATGCTTTAGCTTTATGTACTTTCTAAACAATTTGTTGCATGTACACTACAATGTATATTTGATACATGATATCATACACTGAATAACCTGAAATGGAAGTATTGATTTTATATACATGTACAGTCAACACATGGGAAGCTGAAATTATGATGTCTTTAGACAGGTGGTCTTTTAACTTGAGATAAATTGCTATCGTCTTTAAATTACAAGGGAGGGATGTAAAGTGGTTGCATATGTCAGGTTGTTGCTTAAATCAGGTGGTCGCAAGGGCAGGTTTGACTGTACATTGTACATGTATGTGTTTCACTTTACTGATTCATGCAGCTATGAATACAAAAGATAGAGAATGAAGATTTGCTAGATTTCCTGTGGCAGTCAATACCACATCAAAGAATGTCCGTCTGTAAATTGTGATAGTCACTGTACTTAACTCTATAGATTTTCAGCAAACATGCTACATGTAGTAAACAGTAGTTTACGTTGTAAAGTCCTCAGATATATCCTTTTTTCAGAAACGTATAGTATACATGTCTTACATACATGTACTAAACTGCATTTAACGAACACCAATCTAAGTCTGTATGTAAAAGAAAGTTTGAACTGCAACAGCACTTTGCATTTACACCAGAAATAATCGTATGCTCTTTAAAGTTGCCATGGTAATGAAATGATACTGATTCTATGAATTTTGTGTTCTGTTACAACAGTTATAACTCAATAAAGACATGGATGCAGGAAGGAGACACGGCTAAAGCCCTCGGCGCACCAAGACATATCCTCATAGCATCAGAAGCAGGTACTAAATGTTTCATCTTAAATAACCACAGTAAATCACTGTGTTCGCCAGTGTACAATGTAAATACATTGTAAACGAACATGGCATCCAAAAATTCACAAGAGTATCCATGTCACCCAGATTTTATAATTGTCACAGTGACTAGTGTGTCGAGGCAAACACCTGTCTGTCTACATGTACATTATAGTATAGCTTTCTCCCTTTAGAATGTAAGTCTGGCCATTGACTAGCTGTCACTGGGTATTTTTCAGGTGAATCTGAAACAATCTTAAGTTGAATACTTCAATAGTTCCAACAAAAACTTTAAGACACAATAGTTCCAACAAAAACTTTAAGGTAGCTTGTCTCAAAAAACAAGCTTGTTTGTATCGATTTATTTTTAAAACTAAATCCTATATATAATAACTATTGTAGGATATTTTTATTTTCAGAAAGTACCCCGTAATTGATTCAAATTTATGTTTGCAGGGTTATTAACACTGGTCCTCACAAATCCAATCTGGGTTGCCAAGACGCGGCTGTGTCTACAGTATGAGAGTAAGCCTACCGACGCTGTTAGATACAACGGAACCATAGATGCACTGACCAAAATATACAGATACGAGGGAGTTAGGGGTCTTTATAAGGTATGAATAGGCAGATGGGAGGAAGTTTAGTTACATGCAACATTGGTGACACATGAAATTTTCTTCTTCTTGTTGGCAGCGGTGCTCAGAGAAACCAAATTTATCGCTTTTCGCGTACAGTAAAGTTCCGCTACATTAAGACCGCCCTCGGTATTCAGACCAAACAATTCAAAACAAAATGATCAATTTCATAGTAAGAAAGGTCTTGATATTATTAACAACTCATTAATTAGATGACTTTTTAGTGGTCTAAAGGGGCTTAACTGCATTAATTTTCTGTTTTCATTTGATTAAAAACAAAGTGGGTTTCATCAATCATCATATTTTGTACGGTATTACATTGTATATCAAAACAGATACTAAAAAGAAAAAAGATCAATTTTCAGTTTAAGTGTTGTCCTTAGATATTTATTTCCATGACATTGATCATTGCTATCAAGAGAGATTGCTCAATATCGCAGTCATCATACTGTACAAGAAAATGTAAAATGCACTCTTTGGATGAATACCCGTATTTTATGAGAATTTTCGTCGCTAAACTATCAGTGAAATTTGTCATTTTATTGTAGCCTTAAAAGCAGACAAACCTCCCAGAGTTTACGTACATGAAAAGGATGATTTTACATTTGTCATCAAGTTTAAATCTTCCACAGTTTAAGGTTCAAATGCAACTTAATTGGTTTTTAGGCTGTAAATTTTCTTAATGTGAATATATCTGTACCCTTTAAATGCATAAAGTTGTTAAAATGAAATAAAAGTGAAGTTTCAAATGGTACATTTTGCACAATCTGTGGTTATAGGACTGAACACAATTTGCACAGTCATTGATATTTATGGTGGCATATTGCAGACATCTCTAAACATCAAAGTTTGGATTAAGATGCTCTTAATTTGTGTGCAAGAAAAATGATCACAAGTAAATAGCAAAGAACTTAATACCCTTAATTTAGTTTTTGAAAACATGTTTCACTTTGCATGGTGTGCACAAGAAAACCACTGATGTGTCACATATGGATTTCAAAGTTACAGTTAATTCAGGATAGTGTGACAGTGACGTGATAATATATGCGGAAAGATACGAACATTGCATTAAGAGGTAGAGCTTGCGTACAGGAGAAGATACAAAATCATTCAAAATAGTTGTTGCATTCACTCTAGAATAGTGGACTTTTCTCATGCGTAACTGACACTTTATCCTAAATGAGCTGTAATGCATAATTGAATACATACACATTGCACAGAGTAGAGCATGATACATGTACATGCTGAAATGAACTGAACTGGGTTTATTATATCTAGTCTTTACACGAAGTCTTTGACCAACCCTAGCATTTTTTCCATTATGCTGTAAAACATAATTAAGTTGTCTGAAGATAGATTTTAATCAGGAGATGCCACCCTCCTGATTGCCAAATAGTGAATTTTGTGTGTTAATTCTCATACACAGATCTTGGCCCTTATTTTGGCCACAATTATTATATACAGCATAGCAAATATACAGCGGTATGCAAGGGGAGTTTCCAGGAGGGTGGCCCCCTCCTCTTGCCTTTTTTAATTCACAGATAAACAAGACACCATTTTGAAGTGTGCTGAATACTTGTATAAGCTGAATTACAACTTGTGTAAGGCCAGATATACACTAATTTGTGGCCTTGGAAGCTAATAATGCCCTGTCATAGTATTGAACAGGTTTTTTTCTTAAAAGCGCCGGAAAGCAAGCATTTTAAACACATTTCAAAGCTTTTCCTGACATGTAGTTGCCAAATAAAGAAGCAAAGTCTGTGTACATGATGATGTAATGTAACAGTCATATCAGCATTTAATATTACTAGCTCTACCAACTTATTTAAAAGTTTTTTTTTAATATAAACACAGTTAATTTATATTAATCATTTTATTTAAATAGTGTAAAAACAGCTTTAGCTGAAAACATCGTATTTATATCTGTACTTTGAGTCTTTATAACACTGTTTTCTTTGAAGAAATAAAAAAAGGGATCGCGAAAATAGGTGAAAAACGATTTTCGTATCACAGTAACTTACCAAAAATCGCAAGAAATCATGCTGAAATGATTTTATGATAGAAAGTTACGTTTTCCAAACAAGCTAACGGTGCATTTATCAAATCTTCAAGTTTTTGTCAACTTTTCAAGGGAAAATTTTCCGTCAAACAGGACATTTTTTGATTACAAAAAAGTGCCCCTGTAACCTCTTTATGAATCAACGATTTGTGATGCTCTAAGATTCTCAATATTAAACAATAAAATGCTTAAACTTGTTGACAAAAGTTAATTGTTTGTTTATTACGAAGAACATTCCCGTCCTCGAAGTCGGCACTTATTTCGGGCTTATTTAATTATAAGTTTGAGCTATGTTCTTCGATTCGACTGCGAAAAATGGCCGAGAATTTTGCAAAGAAATTTATTTAACTTACAACATTATACCAAGACAATTTCGATTGCGAACGTCCTTTATTTAATTCATAATTAACTATTGATATTGGGACGCCGAGGGTTAATCATTGTTCAGACGATCCGACTGTGAGCCGCCGACAATTCATAAAGTCGGCAGAATTTTGCGTTAATCTTGCTCCGCCCACGGGCGGAGGGCGGTACCGCGCCGATGATTGGCATGATGCAAGCATCAATTATTTTGACAGCTCGGGAGATAAAGTAGGTATCAACTTTTAATCCGTGTCAATTACGTAACATACCGTGGTCACCAATTAGGTTGTATATTGCTATTTCCGGGCGCCCAATTATACGATTAGCGCATGGATAATATGCCTAGATGATATAGGTTTATTTTGTTTATGAAAAAAAACGTTCGCCAGCGTAGAATTTTTTTTCGCCACGTTCATTTTTTTTTCGCCATTTCCGAAAATGGCGAATGGCAGCGGAAACCCTGCAGATAAATACTAACTTTGACACTTGTTATTGTCTAAAAATTGATAGTTGTTAGCCTTGGGTCATGCTCTTGTCAAATGTCATAAATGATTCCCTTTAAAAAAATCCAGTGACGTTATCATTGACATTCCAATGTCGTCATTCTAAATTTGTTAACTCCTAGTACTTGATACAATTCTTTAAATCGTTATGCCAAATACAGTGTAAATGTACTTAATTACTCTGATATCATATACATGGATACAGAAGTAGTAACTCTTCAACAGTCAGCATGAAGCCTCTGTGTGCAGTTTTTGTACTGTTATACATCAGTCCTACAAAATTTGAATTCTTTGTTCCACTTTTCAAAATAGTTTTGTTTTTCAGGTTTCAGGCTTGGTTTTTTAGGCATTTTTTATGTAAATTAATCAGTTTCTATCAGTTAAGTTCCCAATGCCAACCAGTATATATTTTTCCAAATTTGTTTGTAAAAATTGAATGGAAAAAGGGACAAAAAAAATTATGAGAGATAAAAATAAGGTGGAAAAAATTACCAATGAATAGAATTTAGTTTAGAAAGTTTGGAGAGAGAAAACTTTATGTTTAATGCTGGGTAAACTATATACACTAAGTAACACTGTGTTTTGGGTATATTGTAGGGTTTTGTTCCTGGTGTTTTCGGAATTTCCCATGGTGCTATACAGTTCATGACGTATGAGGAGATGAAGAATGCATATAACCAGCGCAAAAACAAACCAGTAGACACAAGATTGGTTTGTATTATATATTACAGGGCTCATTGCAAGAAAATTAAGGCCATAAATTTCAACCTTCCATATTTATATCAAGAAATCTTACTAACTCTTGGAGGTCTTTCAGAATATAATTTTATATTTGGTATTCTAATTGGTATAGCAAAATGCTCGTCGCACTCAACAGGATCCCAAAATGTTTCTTATTATGCAGGAAACTGTATACCATTTGTTATTTAAGATATGGAAAAGCCACCTTTTTTATAAACTTAAAAAACTTTTTATCTTAGAAAAAGAAAATGATGGAGCTCTAGTCATTAAATCTGTGTTAATGTTTTACAGACACAGACATCTTGATAACGAAATGGTTTCGTCCAATTTTAGACTGACTTTTCAACAGCACAAAAGCTCAAACGTCTTTTATGTTGGTGTTGTTTATTGATATTTCAGACTACAGTAGAGTATCTATCATTCGCTGCAGTGTCTAAGATAATAGCAGCCTGTATCACGTACCCGTACCAAGTGTTGCGATCACGTCTACAAGACCAACATGTCAGTTATAGTGGTGTCATCGATGTGGTACAGAAAATCCTCAAGTAAGAGCCCCACCCAGTCTCGTATCTCTTCCGCTGTATACCTTCCACTGTCTTTCCTTTCTCTTACTGTCTGATTGAATCACTGTTTGGTCTGACGGAAACACTTCATTTGTTTCTCCTACCGTATCAAATTTTAATCGCCTTATGAATATTCATAGACTGGAATTACAGTGAATGTAGGGACAGTGATCTGTTTCTGTAATGTACTGAGGTTTACTTTGTAAAAATGAAATTTACAAACTGAACTTATATTTGTCTCACAATTAAGTCACATCAACGTATTGTAGAATTTTAATTAAAACGTTTAAATTGATCAGACTCAAGAACATGATCAGTATTTTATATGGTATTTGTGGTTGTGTTTTTTTTAAGTTAATTAAATTTGGTTGTCTTTAATTCTGTAAAATGAAAGAAAGGTCATTTTCAATTGATAAATATATAAAGGTTTATGTATCATAGTAAAGTTGCAATGATTTGACTGAATTGTGCAGTATTGTTTTGACGCTTGTTGTTTATTTAGGTACGAAGGGGCGAAGGGCCTCTACAAGGGTTTGCCAGTCTACCTTTGGCACGTGACCCCTAACATTTGCATCGTTTTTATGATATATGAAAATGTGACTAACTGGAAAACTTGGAAGTGAGATCCAAATGTGTATGAAAAGCTTCTGCTGACACGGACAAATCTGAAAATGCCGCATTCCTATTGAAACTGTGAGTTTTACCACTAACCATTCCGTCATCAACGTTTACGTACATTCTTTTTTTGAAAAACAGAGGGAAATATATAGTGTAGAACATCGTCGTATCACAGTGCTTGGAAACATAAGTGTATTAGCGTTCAAAAGGTGCTTTAGGTTCTTGTTACGAGCATTTCTGCGGAGTTTGGAACTTTGATTTCTTATGGGATATACATTGTACATGGTAGATAAACTAGTGCTGGAATTCTTCTGGTGAAGTTATACATTGTTTATTTATATGTATGTAAAGAACTTAGTGCACATGTACTGTTTACTAAGTGTTGAAGAAGAGGACGTTTCGGATCTGATACATTGTTCATATTGAATAGCTTTAAAGATTTGAGCACATGTATGTATATGCTAATAATGAGTATGTGTGGAAGACACTACAATGGTATATGCATATGTGGTGATGACAGAATAATGGTACATGCATACGTGTTTATGACAGAACAGCGTGTAATATTGTCTGTCTGTGATGAAACAGCATAGAATCAAGAGAACTGTAAAACTAAGCAGGGAAAACTGTCTGTGATGATGGTATAATTCCTCTTATTGTTCACAAAATGAATAAAGCATTCCATTCATCATGTGCCAAATCTGACCCTGGCATACACCTGTCTTTTACAGTGTGGATTTTCATATATGTTTTTTTATGGTTGAGTACAATTTGGATTAATTGTTTAGGAAATGAAAGTGTATCAGGGCTTCATATATTTTTTTTGATACATCAGGGTTCTAGCACTTATTATTTGAATCATCGCAACTGAATTTTCATAAGTTTGAACTGCATTTGTTCACTTTTTAATCTATCAAGTATGTAGATTATTATTTTTTAGAAAAATATTAAGTGCATGTATGTCATTCATACTGTTGTAAACTTACTAGGGAAGGTTGTATGAATATGCATTCACTTAAAAACACTAGTCAGTGGTGTCACAAACTGATCATTCCAAAGACATATCATTAGAAAACAACTCTTACTGATGCAGACTGCTCACATGTTACTCGGATAAGGAGTAAGACATGCGTTACCATGCATACAGAAAAAAGCATTGACGAAAAGAGAAGTGAAAAATTTAAATTTTTCATGAAGAAAATGATTGGAACAATTGAAACAGAATATTTGAAGGTTTTATATGGTTTAGCTATCCATGATATATATTTTTTTCCTTTGTTTGATTTTGTTGCTGCAGTATTGTGGCATGCATTTTTCTTTATATTTGATGTGTAAACGTACGTTGTTGTAGTAATGGATATTGCATTGTGGTCTACCCCTGTTTAGCCTTTTTGTATCACGAAGAGTGACAGAAGTACAGTGCTTGATTATTTATTCAGAAACGGCTTATTTTGATGTGATGAACCCATGGATAGGGAGAAGAAATTGTTGTGGTTCATTGTAGATAAATTTACAGAATTAGATGACGGTTACAATGTATGATGTCCTGTAGAGTAATAGTATTGAATTAATTTGTGCTGCTTTAAACCCGAAGTAATATGCCTCCACAGTAAAATGTGCCCTTCGTATAGAAACAATTGGTATTTTCAGTAACATGGGTTGTAACATATGGTAAAATTAAGTAAACTGTAAAATTGTGTTGCAGATGTTACTGCGTCAGATATATGTGTGTCTGGTACACATTACTATTAACAATTCTGTAAACATCATATGTTTTGTAGGAAAAAATATTTTATATGAAAAATTTGTGTAAATACTGTTTTGTAACTAAACTGGAGATTCTTTTACCTCTTTTCACAATTTGCTCTGTCAAATTAGAATTTTATTGCTGAGGATTTAAAACACTTTCTTGTAACAAAAGGTTATGTTAAAAATATGTAGTTGATTTTGTAAATGTTAAAATGATATTTTGAACAAGAAAAGCTCCACTGTGTGATTGACCTGTTCCAGATAATCATGAGGAAAGACTTGTTTTTTTTTGTATATACATGTATTTTCAACGTTCCCCTGTCTCTGTGAGACACTTTGAAATATTTTTACATATCTAGTATCTAGTGTTTAATTTTAGACAATGTGATCTCAGTTATGTAATATATGTTCCAATGATAGCGTCATGTACATTTTGTTTTCTTTTTATTAAAGTCCCATGATCACTTTGAATGTTACAATTTCGATTAACACTTACATTGCTGAGAAAGATGTCTTACCGGCAAAATTTAACTTGTGTAAAAAACTCATTCCTTTTGTTGCCTTTTAGATTGAAAGTACAAATGTACATGTTTTAACTAAAGCCGGCTCATTTTCTTTAATGATGTTCCAAAAATTAAGACACAGTAACTGAAAACACTTTCTTGTGAAAACGTGATAAACATCGGAATGATTAGTATAAATCATTACAGTTTTAGAGTAAACTGGACACATTGTTATTTCTTATAAATAAATTTGAAGTGATCATTGGTCTTTAACTTTTGGACATATTTATTTTGAACGAAGCTTGAAGTTTGATGAAGGGTTGCATTGTAACTATATGTCTCATTCACAGTACATGATGTTAGATGTACATATGTGAACCAGCCTCAGTGGCTGAGTGGTTACGGTTCCTGACTTGAAGTCAGTCAACCTTTGACTGATATAGGGCCATGACCGTGTCTCTTTATCAGGGAAAGTTGGCAGTTTCATACAGAATTTGGGAGTCTAGTATCGGTCCTTCCCAGAAATGATCATGATGGTTAGGTAAACCTCCCCGCCTGTACATAAATGATGTATTGCTCAAACAGCTTTAAACCTGAAGACAAAATGAAGTATGTGTAAGAAAAGGGCAGTGTATCTGAAAATAGGAATCTCAGTGGAATTCAGAAATCTCCATAAACTGCAAAAATAACAGTTATTAGCTATCAGAATGTTTTCTCTAGGTAGGTTTTGTCATGAAAGTAAATTTTCAAAATTTGAGTAGCTACTTCTTTATCATAGAAATATGTTGGTGGAAACCAAGGCTTTGGGAAGGTGTAATATGACACTAGTGAGGTTATTACTAGAAATGTGTAGCTTTTCTACACTTGTATGTCCTTTGTGGCAAAGAGTGCATTGTTTCATCACTTGTTGACCAGATATGTGGGAGTAGGCATAAAGTATTAATAACTTAATCCATGTTTCAAAAAATGAGAACTGTTGTAGTAGATTGTCTTTGTTTTAAATAATTGTGGAAAACAGGAGTAGGCAAAAGTGTTTTTAGTGTGTTTGGGGACACTGTTTATTGCCACAATATCTAGGTCAAATTGGTAACCAACCATATTGTAACGGTCACTGCAACATTATTGCCCATTTTAATCAATAGTTATGAATCCTCATGTATACTTATTTTCATATGCATCAATTCTCTTCCACAACAAATATGGCTGTCTGCAACTGTCACTTGTTTAAACTTGCAACAAAAAGAAGATAGTGTTGACTTGAGTTTTTGACAGTTTGCTCTGATGGGAGAGCAAGACGGTAGTGACCTTCATGTTTATAAATAGATTAAATGCACATTGTTTTGATAGAAACTGAACACATGTGTAAAGATAATGGGAAGTGTTTAGTAAAACATTTCATGTTTTAGATGTTGGTAGTGAAAATATTTGTGTTCACAAATTTTGGTATTCTTAATCATGATCTTGTAATTTGTTTTCACTGGTGAATAATATTTTGTCTTGATTTATTGAAATGTTGAAAAAAATATAATTATATTGTCTAAATAAATTGTGTTATTTCATTGTAATTCCAGTCTATGGTATAATTGTGGGCAGCAAAATGTCTTTAAACAGTAAAAATGTAATAACTGTTAAAATATTAAGTAATCAATTCTTTCCTGTGTATTGGCTCTAGGCATTGTGCAATATTGTTTTGATACGCCCTATACGACTTACACTGAAGGATGACTTTGAACCGCTTCTCTACACGTCAGTCTGCCCACCTGTCCCTCTCTGAGGAGTTGTACAGCACAATTCAAGCAGTCTGAAGAAATAGCCTGTCTCTTAGAGAAGTAGGAGTATTTAAGAGGCCAGAAGAATAGTAGAATATACATGTTGTACATGGAGATTGAGGGTTGACAGCAAAACTGTCATTACTTATATGAAATAAAGAAGGACTTATGACAGTTTTGCGGTCAGCCCTTGAGATGTTCTTCATGTCACAGCCAGTTAAAATGTGTGTGCCACTCAAAGATTGTCCTCTGTTGATCAAGGTTTTATGCGATATTTAATTACAGCAGAGACCAGAGTTAATTATAAGTTGATGATAATGTTTGTGATAAGGCTGGAAATTCTATATGTATCACTTCATTTCATCAGCTCTACAGTTTTTAAAGATTTTGGTAAAATTGAACAAGAAAGTGGTAGGTCGTTTTATATTACTACCCACTTTAATGACAAATTACAGTTAAGATAAACTTTGAAAGTCTTTGCTATCCCTTGCCAGTTTTAAAAATCCTGTAGGCAGTAATTTAAATTCTCCGGAAAGAAGGAACATACTCAGATAATTTTGCGCTATTGATTCTGCGGACTGGTAAAAAGTTTTGGCATAGCCTCTGAAAAATACCCTGACTAATAACAAAATTGTTCAAGCAAACAGTTCTCTATCTGGTTTGTATCATGGCCAATTTCCTATGCTGTGCTCTATTTCAGATAGTGTACAGTTTTTAAGCTCTGCCCTCTTTCACAAAGCAAGGTATCATAAGTATACAAGTTTATTCCCAAAGCCATGATACAAATGAAAATACCAATAATTAATACAAATCAATGAACCAGTTCTATTCAATCATTGCGAGGTTCAGTGCAACTTCTTTCCATGTTGAGTTGGGGTCCTCTTGTAGAATTGCTACATAGTCAAGTATTACTTTTCTCTACACGGATAAATACTGATTTATACTACTTCAAACATGGGTGCATGTTCGTTAGGTCAGAGAATACTATGGTATTTCTATGCGTCCTTGAAATAACATAATTATTCTCCCAAACAGTACTTTATCTATTTCAAAGATATTAATGACTTGAAGTACAATGTATAGGTTACCTTGAGACTGTTCTTAGTACAAAATTAATGTATTATGGTAATTTAACATAAACCCTTGCACTGCTATATGATAATAAGTCACTTATACAATATGATACAATATGTTTATTGCTTTAAACATTTTACAATATTTCTGGCAAATACAAAGTATACAGCAGTTATATAACCTAGCATGAAGGAAACGGCACACATTTATTCTTTCAAAGAAGCAGTTTGTATTGTTAAATGCGAGTATAAAGTCAACTCAAAACGGTTGCTTCGCCAGGGTGAGCTTTTCTGATGGATTATTGTCCGTCAACATTTTGATTCATATGATATCTCCATTGGCTAGTGGACCTCTACCAAGATTGTTCAAATTATCACCCTAGGATCATAATTGACCCACGGGGGGTCACTTAGTTTTGCATAGGCTTATATAAGAAAAACTTTAAAAATCTCCATCTCTGAAACCACAAGGCTTAGATATTTGGCATGTAGCAATGTCTAGTGGACCTCTACCAAGATTGTTCAAATTATGCCCCTTGGGTCAAAATTGACCTTTCCCAGGGGCGGGGGGGGGGGTCACTTGTTTTACAAAGACGTATATAGGAAAACCTATTTGGTATATAACATTGTCTGGTAATCTTCCACCAGGCAAGTGGACTTGTACCAAGTTGAGCAATATAGGGCCATCTTGGCCCTCTTGTTATATTTCATATAATTTGTGACTGTTTTGCGTTGAACCCTCAATATTGTACATTATTAAATTAAGGCTAGAACAACCTTTTCAGGAATGAAGGCGGGTATGGTTTCTACAAAGGAGTGGTACCAGCCCTGCTACGTGTGACGCCAGCTTGCTGTATAACATTTGTTATATACGAAAATATGATCACATACATGCTGCACGGGGAAAATAAGAAGAGCGGTTCTGGAGCTAAAGAAGATAAAGTTGATGGCACAATGAAAGACATTTCTGCTGATACTAATGACAATGTGATCAAGATAGATACAGTAGAAAAAATGAATAGTAACAGTTCAAAGAAATTAAAGACGGTATGATGTTAATAGGTTTTAGCGTTTTAAAAACGAATGCTTTAAGATTGTAAATACATTGTAGTTGAGGTGCTTTGAATTTGCTGACGTGTTTACAGCTAAGAAACACCTTTGACCATATTTGTGCACAGAAATATCTGTTAATGAAGTAAGCGAAGTTTGCATTCACAGTACATGACTGCATTACCTTTTGAACATGGTAGTGGAAGTCTGTGAAATCGTTTGGACTATCCTAGTTAAAAATTGAAAATCCCTCCTGTTTGTCAGTTATATTTTTCATTTCCATTTTGTCATGAAGTGAATTTAATTGGTAAGTCTCGTTTCTCATTTATTTTCAAGTCATTATGTCTCCCCCACCTCGGGGGGAGACATATTGTTTTTGCCCTGTCCGTCAGTCCGTCCGTCCGTCAGTCCGTCAGTCCGTCCGTCCATTCTCGTTTCCGGACGATACTAGAGTTCCTTTTGACCTACAGCTCTCAAACTTCATAGGATGAATGGTCTTATTGAGCAGAGATCCCTATTGTTTTTGGGGTCAGTAGTTCAAAGGTCAAGGTCACAGGACCGTTGGTCAATTTCCGTCCGGATGATAACTAGAGTTCCTTTTGACCTACAGCCCTCAAACTTCATAGGATGATTGGTCTTATAGAGCTGAGATCCCTATTGTTTTTGGGGTCAGTAGGTCAAAGGTCAAGGTCACACTGACCGTTGGTCAATTTCTGTCCGGATGATAACTAGAGTTCCTTTAGACCTACAGACCTCAAACTTCATAGGAGATTGGTCTTATAGAGCAGATGACCCTATTGTTTTTGGGGTCAGTAGGTCAAAGGTCAAGGTCACAGTGACCGTTGGTCAATTTCTCATTTCCGGATGATAACTAGAGTTCCTTTTGACCTACAACCCTCAAACTGGGGGAGTCCGTCGTCCGTCCGTCCATTCTTCGTTCCGACGATAACTAGAGTTCCTTTTGACCTACAGCTCTCAAACTTCATAGGATGAATGGTCTTATTGAGCAGATGATCCCTATTGTTTTTGGGGTCAGTAGTTCAAAGGTCAAGGTCACAGTGACCGTTGGTCAATTTCTGTTGTAACATATTTTAATTGGAAGCTTAATAGAGAAGGCTTTACCCTTTATCATCTTGGAAAAACATTAAAATAGCAATTAACTCACTAGATATAAGTACAGGTTAAAGTTGTGTATATATTTTAATGAGATTATTACAAGAAAGTGGTAGCTTTATTTGTTACTAAGATGATAATGACAATTAGATTGCGGTACTGTATCAAAGGTGATGTGACTATATTTTGTGTCCGCTCCATATCTCTTGTACCCCTTTGAAGGATTTTAGAATAACTCACCACAAATGTTCACCATATTGAGACGATGTGCAGAGCGCATACGTGTAACGACCACCTTTGTTCAAGGTCAAGGTCACAATTAGAGATCAAAAGTCATGTGACTGTATTTCGTGTCTGAACGAAGTGTTCAGCAACTGTGATGAGATGTAACAGACACATTCCCCACTCAACAATGGAATTTAATTATTTATCTTCACTTCTTCTCCACAATTATTTTATTTTAATATCCTGTCTCAGTATTACAATCATTGACAAACTGCCATTTGGGAGACATTTGTTTTTGTGACAAAAATAACCATCTAGTTAGTTCTGTTTTAAGCATCTTTCTTGATTATAGTCCAATATGGTGCTTTAGAAGGGTAATAACTATAATCCAAGAGGACACTTTGAAAGGTAATATAACTTTAATCAGGGTATCCTTACTAATGTGAAAAGGCAAATGTAAGTTGCCCATGATTTGAAGAATTCCAAGCTTCTGTAGAATGCAGTGTTAAGACAGTAATGATTATCCAAGAGTTAGGTTTGTTGTAAACAGAAACCGTAGTCAGAATTGTTAACAAACTCTCTTTGTAAAGAGTTTTATTAATCAGCCAAGTTAAAAGGGAGTAGTGCTGTAGAGGTTTAGGTGTGTTCCGCTCATCCCGATGGTTTCGGGTTTGAGCCCCACTGGGGTCACGAGCGTACCTCCTCATATGACACCAATACTGCTTTTTTCCAGGAAGCAGACTCGAGAGCGACTCAATAAGCTACAAGCTTTCTTTACAATTGAGTTGAAATAAATACGTATAAACTAAACCAAGTATCTTTACGATCCATGATAGCTTTGTATAATACAACACCATTTTCATATTTTAGATTGTTTCTTTCCGTATTTACAGTATAGTCATTCCATTAGCGTCTTACTTTTTAGTCACAGTTGTGGCACTGATCAATACTTTTGGAGCATTCCATAAATTTGAGGAAGGAATACTGGAAATCAGTGTAAATGTGTGAAATTATTTTAATTTTAGTATAAATTTAACCCACTGTATATTATTCTTAAGCAATTGCTCCACTCTGCATCAGTCTGCCTATATTGAGCCCTTTTTCTGCTTGTTTGATGCAACCCACAGATTTATAATACAAAAAATAGAGATAATTTTTAATTTGAAACATTTTACTAGAAGATTTTGTTTAAATAAAGTTTTTACATAATTTTTGAAAAATGCAAAGATTTCAGTTTTAACAAGGAAACCACTATAACATGTATGTCTTCTCCTGGGTGCAAGAGAACTTGTCAGGATATATTGTACATCATTTTAATGTTGTTTTTTTAACATTTGCAGTTTTAACTAATTTACTGATATAAGTTAACCATTTCTTCATTATCGAAGTTTAAAATTGTATTGCTTATGACAAAGGGTATGATCCCCCATATTTTTAGGTACAAGGTCAAAATTTCTAGGTCATATTTCAGAATTATGCCCTTTTTGTACAATTTGCATTTTGTACGAAAACTTAACTTGGGTATAACTGCTAAATCTTAAGATTTGGAATCAAAGTTTACAATTGTGTTGCTTATTTACAAGGGTATGCCAAATTTTTAGGTCAAGGTCAATTTGACAGAGTTTGCCCCTCTTATACACAATTTTTGCTATTACATTTCATGAGACTTCTCTTATCAAACTTTCAAATTGTATGCTATTCAACAGGGTTAGGTGACGCCATATTTCGTAGGTCAAGGCTATTTGAAAGAGTTATGCCCCTTTTTACTTAATTTTTAAGAAACTTAATGTTGGCATAACTTACCATTTCTTAAGATTTCTTACCAAAGATCAATGTATGCGTATGACCTAAGCGTCAATTATTCCGCCAATTTTGTTGGTCAAGGTCATATTTGACAGAGTTATGCCCATTTTTGTACGTAGATCTGGTCACAAAATTATTGGTTATTCACATATGCCCAAGGGCCCAGAAAGGTTCTACTGAAAGCATCTAGTAAGTTTTTTTAAGATTTGCAGTTTTAACAAAGATATCAGTTAACAATGTAATTAAAGTAAAAAATTTCCAGTTTATACACAAAAATTTCTCTGGTTCAGAAAATGTTTTTGACAATTGCATGGTAAGTATTAGTATGCATAAAAAGAATTGGAAAAAGTGTTTTGTGTTCCTTATTTACTATAGTTATGTCCTAAACATTTTAGGTGCTTAAAATGCCAAGGGAATCGCATTTAACATGCATATTTCAACTAAATATTTATTTATTTAAAATATCAAGTTAATTGTTCCTACCAAAATCAATATAGCGTATGACCACGCATTCCTTGTGTAATACCTTGGTCTTGGTCCCTTAGCTTCTTCACATAATCTCGATCTCTGTCACAATTGGAGAGAAATCAGCTGAGATTGCTGGAGAATAAGGAGAATCGTTGCCGTCATAATTTTTGAAGGGTTATTGCTCATGAGCTTGCTGTATGACGCTAGCACGGCAATTGGCAAGGCCTCAAATTTTCATCAAAATACAGGATTATATTTTTCCACTTGATAATGTCTACCACCATCACACCAGCTACCTCCACCATATCGTTTACGTTTGATTCAACTTCTAGGTCTTTCCTTTCACCCTTGTGTTACCAGACTCAAACCCTGTAGTATGAACGTATACTTTTTCATGAACACCATCATGTTCTTGTTTTTTTCCCACTTTCATGCGAGTGTGTCTAGTTCAGTGTAAATGGAGTGCCTCCGAAGGGACAACAACACGATACAAGATTATACATTTTATTTATAGTCGGTAGAAAACAATATAACATTAGCCATGTATAACTTTTAAATGATATATAACAAATACAATAATACTAGTAACAAGAAATGTTAAAAAAACATGACTGTATACCTCCTAAGACAAGAAGTTGTTTTGCAATAAGTTCACATGGGCCTGTTGACCTCAAAAACGATATGGTTCATCTACTAGGCATGACCACAATTTTTAAGGAAACTAGACCAAAGCGTTCTCTAGTTAATGATCGGACAAGTTGACCGTGACCTGTTGACCTCAAAACCAATTGGGGTTATCCACTTGTCATGACCAACGTACATACGAAGTTTTAGGATACGAAGCCAAAGCGTTCACTAGCTATTGATCGAACAAGGTGTTTGTGTTGAATGTCAGCTTGACCTGCTGACCTCAAAATCGATATGGGTAACCTACATGTACTTGTCATGACCAACCATCCTGCCAAGTTTGAGCAACCTAGGCCAGATCATTTTCTAGTTATTGATCGAATGAGGTTTGATATACCCACAGACTAACCGACATGTGCAATTCAATGGGGCATAATATTAATATTGTTGTTTTGCAACCTGTAACCAACCTGTAAAAGAAAGGTGAAATAGTACAGAATGAACAGTATACACAAACAGTATCAATTTATTGTTGTATCCCCATTGTTTCTCACTCATTTACACTAAAACACTTACAAGCAGCATTCGTATCACAACGCACAAATGGAAACAACAGAGAAATGAAATAGTAAAACAAAAAGCAAATAAAGTTAAAAGCTGTTAGAAAGTTGAAAGTTGCGTCGACATGGTATCTTTTCCGGTAAAGTCCAACCGTTTCCGCACGGTACCTACCGAAAGTGACTGTTTTCATTATATCTAGAGTATTCGTTTTAGTGGCCAATTCCAAGAAACTTTACTGAATAAAAATGAACTTCTTGAATAAACCCCGCTGTGTGGAAACCAACCTTAAGTATTCTTGGCAATTTCGACAATGAAGTACGTGTTATGCCACTGTGTATTATTATCTTTTGTATTGGTTTCTTACTAATAACAGACGACCAGAGTAACACTAGCACTTAAATTCTTAAGTGTTTTCATTGTTTATAGTTCCAGCCGACCGTGGGATTCCTCCACTGGCAAACTTGCCAAGACCCCAAGATTCTTAAGTTTGCTATCAAAGATGTATCTTTTTTCTTTTCGTTTCACAATGAAAGAAAACAAAACGCACATGCGCACAAACAGTTATTTTGCTTTAGATGTCTGTATACCAAAGTACCCCGAATTAATTATACTGGCACATATATATTTTAAACTGCCTTCTTTAACTCAATTCCGGTGTGACCTTGACCTTCTTTTTAAACAAATATATAAGAATAAGGACTATGAAGCCAACAAGAAAAGTAGCTCCACAAACAGTCCCTGCAATTACTGCAGTTTGGGGGTCACTTCCCTTTCCCTCGTTTTTCTTTAAGTTAGCTGTCTGCTGAATTGTTGTTTTTGTTGTTGCCTGAAAAGTTGTTGTATTTCTCTCATGGTGAGGGGAAGCTCGAAGACGCATGGAGGGAACTGTCAATGTGGCCGGGTCTCCACATGAAATTTCCAAGTCGTCCAGAATTTGAGACAGATTTTGACCATGATAAATCAATGGCTGTGCACATACGGGTTCTGCAATGTCCTTCTTAAGTAAGCTTTGCATCCATTTGATATCACAGTCACATGACCAGGGATTGTTATTAAATATAACAATATTTGATTGGTTAAGGGAGTTATGTAAGCCTTCAGGTAAATGCTTCAGCAGATTCTGTTCAAGATCAAGTTTTTTAATGAAACTTTCACACAGAGCATCCGGATGGACAACAGTTATAGAGTTTGCAACGAGAAAAAGTGTTTTTAATACGATCCTCTGCAGTTCACCAGCATCAATTTTGGAAATATTATTTCGTGATAAGTTCACTTCAAGACGTTCATTTGAAACATTTTGTAAGAATTCTGTCGGTAGTTTGTTAAAATCATTGTCCATTAGATTGATAGATATAACTGGTGTATTTGTCATAGATTCTGGATCAATGTAACTGATTTGGTTCTTCTGAAGACTGAGTATTTTCAAATTGGGCAGGTTTTTAAACAGTCCGGAACCAATTCTTGTTAATTCATTGCTTTGCAAGTCGATTGTCTCCAAAGTTTTCAAACCTTGGAAGGCAAACGTATGTATTGCAGTTATCCTATTTGATCGTAGATTTATCTCTTTTATACTCCCAAGTCCTTTAAAATCGTCTTCTCCAATAGCACCAAGACGGTTCAAGGCAAGATTTAGGTTCTCCAAAACTGTTAGTTGCCTGAACACAAAACTTCCTAATTTTGCTAACTGATTCTGGTTAAGACTTAGATACGAGAGATTGTGTAATCCTTTGAAATTGATTTCAGATATCTGACCAATCACGTTTTTGCTTAAATCAAGCGTCTGCAGACCAGGTGAACCCTGGAAGCATTCTCCACTTAATGTTGAAATTTGATAGCTTTGAATTTTCAATATCGAGAGCTCGGACATACCCGCGAGCACAAATGGCCGGAACCGGTGAAACATAATCACAGTCATTCCTGTCGCATCTGATACTTGCAGTTCTTGTAGGGTTTTCGGTAATGTCGGAATCTGGACATCTTTACAAACAGCACTGATTACGTCACCAGAGGAATCGTACCTACAGTTGCTGCACTTTGTTGGACAGTTTCCGCAACTTATCTCAGCATATAGCATTATTAAAATCCAGATTTGAGTCCAATAAAATAGTTTGCTTGCGTAAAAGAGCATGTTTTTAAAGCACCTAGGCAGGTTTCTGTGAGGTATATCTAATGTAACTTTTTAGTAAAGCTTTAATCTCAGTTATACTTTTTAATGGTTGACAAAAATATTGATTCTTTCCCTTTTCCCCCCTGTAGTGTTAATATTTGTTTGTTTACAATTTTTGTTAAGATCTTGTGTCACTTGTTTTACGTTTTATCATTTAGAATTAAAACACCCTTTTATTAGCTCACCTGCCACAGAATGCCATGGTGAGCTATTAGGATAACTCAGAAATGTCTGGCTTTAACGTAAGGTGACATTATACAAAGCAAGCAATTTACCTATGTTTCACATAGAAATATATAACAGTAAAACTCAAAATGTTTTACATTGAAATATATAACAGTAAAACCCAAAGCGTTTTACATTGAAATATATAACAGTAAAACCCAAAGCGTTTTACATTGAAATATATAACAGTAAAACCAAAAACATTTTACATTGAAATATATAACAGTAAAACCCAAAACGTTTTACATAGAAATATAAAACAATAAAACCCAAAACGTTTTACATTGAAATATATAACAGTAAAACGAAAAACGTTTTACATTGAAATATATAACAGTGAAACTCAAAACGTTTTACATTGAAATATATAACAATAAAACCCAAAACGTTTTACATTGAAATATATAACAGTGAAACTCAAAACGTTTTACATTGAAATATAAAACAGTAAAACGAAAAACGTTTTACATTGAAATATATAACAGTGAAACTCAAAACGTTTTACATAGAAATATATAACAGTAAAACTAAAAACGTTTTACATTGAAATATATAACAGTAAAACGAAAAACGTTTTACATTGAAATATATAACAGTGAAACTCAAAACGTTTTACATTGAAATATATAACAATAAAACCCAAAACGTTTTACATAGAAATATATAACAGTAAAACTAAAAACGTTTTACATTGAAATATATAACAGTGAAACTCAAAACGTTTTACATTGAAATATAAAACAGTAAAAATTTAAAACGTCTTCCTGTCAGAAACATTTTGGCCTAGAACTTAAATATAATTATAGTGTGTAGCATTGTGTGGATGTCCTCTATCAAGTTTGTTTAAAGAGTGTCGCTAGAGTCGAAATTGGCCTCGTCCCAGGCTTCACTAGTCTTGCTTTATATGGAATTTTACTGAAGAAATACTTTGTGTACTTAATATAAAGGCGAATGGTACCCAGGTTAGCAATATAGGCCATCTTAGCCCTTTTGCTTTAATCTAATTACACAGCTTTCACTTTTTTGTCAAATCATTTTATTTGATACCAATTCAAGTTAAGAACTCAGCAATGATATATTGGATTTATAAAACATTCCAAATTGAATGTAAAGAAGTGAAAAAAGTCTGAAAAGCCTAGTATTACGTAATATCAGAGATACATTTACCAATAAAGATTTATTTGATCCGAGGAATTATATGATATAACGGTAACCATCAACGGATGTGTTTTACCATTCATAGCAACTGATAAGCGGGAGTCAAATGTCAGACGTATTAATGTTTTTGATAAATAGTTTTCTTAAAGCTAGATGTTAAGTTTTTGAAAATCCCAATGACATGTTGTTTTATTTACATATCTTTGGTTTATTTTTCTGCAGTTTTATATATAGAAAGATTACATTATCTGTACATATACTGCCTGTCATGGAGGCATAAATTTAGAATTCAGTACAACATGTACATTGTACCAAAACTAACCCAAGGATACACTTTTCTTGTACCATGTGGATAGAAAAAAAAATTTGAAAATTAAGCAGCACGTGTTTTAAATTGAACTGGGTCAATCAAAACTGGTTTCTTAAGTTTGAGCTGCGTTTGTTCACTTTTTTATTAGCTCACATGAGCACGAAGTGTTTAAAGGTCGCCTGTTGGACATCGCCGTCTGTCTGTCCACACTTGTCTTGCTAACACTCTAGAGGTCACATTTGACATTCAATCTTCATGAAAATTGGTCATACTATTAATGTTTGTCTCAAATGATTTCTAGGTCAAGTCCGAATCTAGGTCACCTTGGATTAAAAACTAGGTCACACAGCCAAATCAGAGAAAAACCTTGCTAACGCTGTAGAGGCCTCATTTAATGCAGAAATAATATGGACAACTGTAACAATTGATTTTCGAAGCTTATGTCCATATTACTATCTTTTTTCTATCACCTATGTTTTTACCTTTATTTTTGTTATTGCTTCTGTTTTATGACGACATTGAAAATGTTTAACCTTTCATATTAGAGAACCTAGTCATAAATGCCCAGGATGTCCGATGTCCGTCATCCGATGTTTGTCTTCCAGTGCCTGTCCTCCGGTGTCCGTTATCCATTGTTTGTTATTTAGTGTCCGATGTCCGTTATTCAGTGTCCGTCTTGCGGTAAAATTCTTGAATTTGAAAGATTAAGAAGACTTTTATTTCAAATGAACATGCAAGTTATGGTCATATGTATACTGAATAAAAAATGATTCATATATTATTTTTAAAACTCTAGACCCCAAATCCTATCTAATTTAGAAAAAAATACTACATGAAAAAAATAGTGCAGATATCAATGTAAGTCGTTTAACTTATGATGGCTATGGCTGTTTTTTAAGAAATAGAGGTTCCATATATTTCTAAGTTTTACTGGTAAGAAAAACAGAGTAAGATAGGCCTTAGGGCACAACTTCGATACCACTAACAAGCGCTATTCACATTTTAAAGTTAAAAATACGAGATAGTAAATACTACGTTATGTCTTCCCCTTAAGGTCTTATGTCAGCATTTATTGGTGTGAAATATTGCGCTGATACACACTTACTTGTGAACGACTGATCGAGGCAGTCGCAACCGAAAAAAAAATCTAATGATTTCCCGTTAAAACATATTCCACCGCATGCCTCGGTAAATAATCATTTTCAGGAACTCCACAATTAATTACACAGTCTGTAAAGCTTTCATCACTAGTACAGAGACCTCTATATCTAGTTCGACGACCGTTACCGCCACAGGAGACTGAGCACGATGACGAATGGCACCATTTCTCCCCAGGTACACACACTGTAACATGGGTTACACAATAAAGGAGTAACACATTTTCCAAACAGTCATCTCGTATATTTTTTGAATCTCAGAGACATCCAGTTACATATTGTTGATATTTAACCAGTATTATTATTTACACATTGTTGTCAATAACAGTTACCAGTCTAAGAAATTGATACAAAATTGTAACATATATTTTGTAATGGGCCGGTGGCCAATATCAAATAAACCATTTGTCATTGTCATTGTCATTGACATTGACATCCCATTTTTAGCATCCATTTCTCATCTGACTAATAGAATAAAACACAGTTTTAGTGTTCCAAAATATAAATTATGATTGTCTGCGATTAAAGTCTGTTGTTTGTTCGCAAAAACAGTATTGTTTCAACAACTTCATTTATTTAACTGATCGTTAATTTTCACTGATTAACAGGAAGTAAAACTGTAAAAAGGACTTTTAACAAAATGATATTGTGAATCATGCATGAATTAAGTTGTAAAGTAAAGTTTAAACAGCTGCATGTAGTTAGTTTTTATTCTGTACGAAAACGATATCGACTGATTAACAAACAAACTTCGAGGATAAAGCATCAAAATACATGAGGAAATCCGTTTTAAAAAGGGCCCACATGATTGTACACATACCTTAATGCTTTTGTTGTTATACAGAGCAACAACTGAAATGCTTTCATTTTAATCTTTAGTTGTATCTTACAAATGTATATGATAGAAACGTTGAGGTCAAATGCCGCTTGTCAGTGTCCAAACTTCAAAATTTTGTCAGTACTACGGTAGAAAGAAAAGTCAAATTATTCCGGTAACCTACATTTTGTTGATTACAATTATTAAAATTTAATTTAATTTATGTGCTTAAGAATAAAAAAGGTATCAACACATTTTTTGTAGAAATTTACCGGTTACTTGACCCATTTACCCAATTGTTAAGGACAAAGCGCGGTGCTCAAAAATATCCAGTGTAGTCTGCGAGTGTAGCATGTGTTATAAGTCTGTCCTCAAAACATAAGTTATAACTACTTCACATATTATTCTGTATTCAGGAGTGTTCCAGTTGAACTTGTTACAAACTATAACAAGCAATTCGATATGAAACTGTTAAACATTCCTTACAATTATGACACGTTTCTTTTCTGATACATACAAAACGTATATATTTTATCATGATATTTAGATGATGATATTTGATGTACATGTACATGTAAAAAATTCATTTCTCAAAGGGGCACTCCCTACATCTAGCAGATTGTATTCTCCAAACATAAATAATGTGTTCAATGCACGTTAAGTGATAAGTACAATTTAATGATATTCAATAATTTATGCTATTGAAGTTATTTCATTTTGCACCAGTTGTAGTGGGTGCCTCTTTAAGAAATTGTTAAATTGTGCACAGATATAACATTGGAATCTGGTTGTCATTTGATATGTGTAATATATAACATTTAAAGTTTATTAAATGTCAAAGCAACAAACGCATACTAGTAACTATCATATTTAGGTCTTAGTACAAACGTTGTATGTAAATTCAGATTGCAAGATACCGAGTTTTGACAGGTCATCGTTATCAAGGGTAACATATAGACGATTTGCCTCTGTAGTCAATGACAACAATCCATCCATATCGACATCAAGTCCTGGACCAATCACAAATGGTCTTACATCGGAGGATTCATAAAGATCGGACATTTCTTCTTTTACGGCGATTGGATTTTGGAACCGTCCATTAGACAAAACAACAAAGAACTTTCTAGAGTTTTGACGTCCATCTTCCACAAAAACAGTTTCATAAATGTAAGTACCTGCTGATGTAATATTTATCGGACTGCACTTTTTATCGATTTCACAGGCATCTGTCTGTCTCCTGTATAATGTTTGAAGCTTGACTTGGATATCGTTTTTGCTTTGCATCTGTTCATTTGAAAACTGTATTAAAGTATCGAGTTTGCTACCGAGTTGAACAAGAGCAAATCGTGGTCCCTCGGGTTCACCGATTCCTTCGGTACTTTGAACAATTGACGTCATGATGTCCACCGAAAGTTGAAATTCTGCTTCTGTCATTTGATTCGATTCATCAACTAGAAAAAGAATGTCTGAAAGATGGCTGACAGCACAGTCTTCACATGTTATTTGTACCAGCTGTTTCAGCAGCGTGTCCAGTGCGTTGAAATCTCCCACAGAAAAGACGTAAGACGGGCTGTGAGAATCTCCCGGTGACGCGATGTCTTGGAGTTCTTGATGTGACACTTCTTTGCCAATACCTGCCAAAACAAAACAAATATTTCGAGTCGATTTAATTTCAAAAGTAAACACTTTTTGTTGAAATCGTTTCAATGTATATTTTGTTTTGTATTAAATAACTTATGGTTATAAATGTGATGGATAACGTCTATGCTTGATATGATTATTAATTGAGACTTTTTGGTCTTAGTAAGGTAAACAGAAATATAAGATGAAAGAAAAAATTGCTCTAGATTCAACAATAAAGATGTTGCAAAGTGGTTAGAACCGCTGACTTGCAATCTATGTACTATTTTGTTGAGGGCCATTGGTTCAAGTCGTGTCTTTATGTAACGGAAAATAGTGACAGTTTCTTACGTAGACTAGGGATGTAGTAGTTGTTCAAGAATGATATTCAGGTAAACTGCATCCCTGTAAAATTGACCGAAACACGGTTGAAACGGGCGATAAACTCATAAAAATACTATTATCCAGTGTACATATGTATTGCAAAATAAATGCAGTGTGTACATTACTGTCAGAAATAAAAGCAGAATCATTTGTCACACCATTAAGCAAACTGATTCTTCCCATAAAACATCATATATTTACTTTTATTATACAACAACAGAATCGCATCAGGAATAACCATTGGTCGCTATAGCTGCATGTCTAATGAAACTGTTAGAGTAAACAGCTTAGAAAGAACTTTGTTCAGAAATGCTTTTGCTATCTTCGCGGATAAGTTATGAAATTTAGTATTTAGCCTTGGGACCATATGATACATTCAAAAAACAATTTGCAATCCAGAAATCTTCGTACAACATGCCAATATCATAATACATTTTTGTATCAGGTTTTAAATCCTAAGTGTGACCTTGACATTTAATTAGCCAATTGAGTGTGGCACATGACACACTTTTGTGTTGCGGGAAGCAACTGTTTGAAGTTATTTGAAAATTGGTACATGTATATAGAAGTTACAGCCCGGACACTAAGTTGCGGATGTACGGAAGCGCACACGGTTTTTACAAACTAATGTGTTTATTACCTGTAGTAGACCAGTTTCATATTAAACGTATATGAGCTGAAATGGTGATAGTAAGCATTTCTTTCATATTCTTATAATGGAGATCCCGTATGAACAAAAGTTTGCTTTTGACCATCGCATGTTACTTTGACCTTATCTCCAAATTTTAATCATCTTCGCTTAAAGTAAGAGTAATCAAAAACAGATTGCCACTTTGGAACAGTACATTTGTATATGCCTCACATTGACCATGAGCCAGATATGCACGAAATTAATCCAATTATTTATTCTTCTGAATAGATTGATATAGCCATTATAGTGTCGGTAGATATGTAGATGTACATGCATTGGTTCATTAATTCTACTTCGACATTCAAAACAAATCAATGGATTCTTTACGAAGAGGCATAAAGCAACTAAATTCACAACCGTACAATTACTTCCGTCAGACAAAAGGAAACCATGGACCTCGTTAGCAAGAATGGTTCGTCATTGATACCAAAGTAATGTTGATTACTTTTGAATATTAATTATATTTTGTTTTATACCTATTGCTACAACGTGAACATTAGCATCCTTCAGTTTCTCTCCTGCAAGACGTGTTTCTGCTCTTTTGTTTGACATTCCATCAGTCAGAACGAATGCGTAAGTTAGTGAAACCATTCCTTTACGTCTCTCACTATTCCTTGCAATATCCATAGCTGCAAGTAATCCTTTATTTGTAAATGTTGCCCCGTAGCGGAATTTGATATTCGCGATTAATTCACGTAAGGTGGCAGCACTAGTAGACTGACTAAAATCTATCTCAACCTTTGCCTCCGTTGAAAATGTAACGACAGCAACTTGGAATTCTTCCGCGTTAATGTTTACATTTTCAACAAATTTAGTGACAAAATTAAGCTGTGTTTGAAACTGGTCTTTTGTTTGACTTGCAGAGGAATCCAGAACGAAGATGACGTCGGTAGGATATGGGGTACATCCGGGTAAAACTAAAAAAAAAAGAATACAATTATTTTATCTGAAGTATGAACTTGTTCTTTCCGTGAATGGATATAAATATTTTGTTTTTTATGCGAATGATATAATTTAAAATTGCAGTTATATAACCGATCCAGCGCTATGCATGGAAATAAATAAATGATATTATAACATGAAAGCTTTAATCAGAAAAGAGCTTGTAGTAGCATCGCTAAAAGGACACAAATTTAGTTCAGATGTATCCTTCTGAAATAAACACAGTGCAGGACAAGTCAACTAAGAACTAGAAGGTGATAAATTAAAGCAAGTGCAATTTATTTGACGTCATTTTTGATGTTTGAAATTGTTAAAAAAATTTAAGGTTGATCCTGGACCGAACTTACAAACATATCATTAAAGCCACACTATTCTTCAGAAACAGCAATACTTTAATGATAGAACGGCCACTCAAATCAGTGAGACTTAAAAATATTCCTAAATGATACAGAAAAAGGATATATCTAATACGCGTGGACCTTTTCATCTGAGGTAAAAAGCACCCGCTAAACAACCATTAGTATTTTGCATGGATGTAAAAATACTGCCAGTATTTACATATTTCACTGGCGGGCATTTCCGTTGATAGTTCGTAAAACATCGGAAATGTGCATTAACGAGGGGTAATCAAGAATTAACTAGACTGTTGCTATATTACTCAAACTATTCAAAACTTTAATTTGATTTTCTCGTTCAAATTACAATTACTATTTCCTATGAAACACAGAACGAAATGTTTTTGCATGTATCTTGAATAATGTATATACATGTAAATATAAAACTAAATGTAGTGGATAGTCAAGTAAAGATTGAACATCGTGTTTTGCGATTTTATCGTGATACTACATGCTCATCGAGTTGACCCACTTTTTTATCTGAAATTCCATAGTTGTCAAACCTTGGAGCCTACTTTTAATGCGCTAGGAACCCAACGGAAATTTGCTGTGTGGAACCAGCCAGTGTATCAATCAAACTACGTACCATGAATAAATTATCTGCCATTGAAAGCTCGTGAACTTCATGCATTAATCATTTTTCTTTCAAAATATCCTAAAATAAAATTCTATTCAACCTACATCTTTTGAATAAATACAGAACGTTTAAACTGTGCGGCAGACGTTTAACTATATGACGTCATTCAGTCGGGAACAATTTTGACACCCACCGTATACAACCGTTATCTTTTAATTCCGTCATAATTTGTTTTTGAAATTTTAACGATTGTATTTCATATTTGGGTGAATTATATGAGAACATCTCGTAGTAAATATTTATGCCGTGAATGAAACTTTCGAAAGCAACGCCATTACACTTACCCACAAGAAGATTATTTGCACACTTACAACAACCACCTAGTGTACATCCTGAAAAACAAATCTCACCGGAGGTAAATAAGTAAAAAAACCCCAACATTTTAACGTGTTCGTGTTTTAAGATTTAGTTAATGTTACACCAAGACTTACTTTGCTCGCAGCAATAACCAAAAGACCTCTCTAGACAGTCGCAGCCAAAACCAGTTGTCTTTAAAGATCCGCCGTTAAAACATGTTCCACCGCACGACTCTGTCTCTGGATAACATGAAAAATCTCCACCATCCTGGATAATCCCTTCCCTGCGTCTAAAACCCAAACCACCACAGGAAACTGTGCATGCTGACCAAGGTTGATATGGACAAGCGTGCCAACCTAAAGCAGTATAAAATACTGCAGTTAAAACAAGTAAAATAATTTCCATAATTACATCTCAAACGTCGCAACTTATAAAAACATTTTGTGCTAACATATCAAAGTCCTTAGGTTAAATGATATACAACGGAATAGTTGAACAAACAAAAATGGGACTCTCTAGATAAAAGAGCATTGTATAGTAGAATGGAATTTTCACGGATCAGTGCTGAACACAACGTTTCGAGTTACATGTAATTATGGCGCTGACATCTGAGTCATGAATAAAATCTCTGTGTGTACAGCAAGCTTTACAGTACAGGATTTTCTATATCCAAACATGAAATATAAACCTCTAGAAACTTTTACAATCTACGCAGCTACACAGTTAATTTTGCTTTATAAAGCAAGGTTTACTGTGTTGATTGGCCTTTAGACAGTTTAAACTGTACCATTTCATTTTTGGTATAATATCAATTTCCCCTACGTTCAACTTCATTACTTTATCCTTTGTTTCGAGAAACTAGCTGAGAAGATCAATTCGCCAAAAGCTGCGGTCATAGTGGGTGCCCAACGGGATTAAATTTGTACACCGATCCAGGACAGCGTTTTATCAACATGTCGCAGTCAAAGACAAATCTTTGTCGTAGCACTTGTTCAACGACATTGTCGTACGACCGTTTTATGAAAGGTGTCGCAGGATCCATGTCGCTGCAATGTCGCAGACTTTGTCGTAGACCGTAATTCACGCGAGACACAGTCAAACCACCTGTTTCCTGTGACGTCATATTCCCGACAAAATGTCTGTATCAGACGATATCATGGATATGTCAACTATGTCGAAGAAAATTACAAAAAAGGGCAAATGGGTTGTAGCGGAAGTAGATATTTTGGTGGAGGCGGTATCGTCGAACGAAACACTACAGCACAAATTCAGCACAGAAGTTACGAATGCCGGCCGGAAATCTTTCTGGAAGGAACTAACGGAAAAGTGAGTGTTTGTCACAGTATCGTATTATGTTGCATTTAAAGTATACATGTCATACCAATTACCATGAGTCTAATTGTTTAATAAAGGTGCACAGTTAAATACTCCAAGTACCGAAGACATCTCTGTATAAATTGCTAAAAAAATGTGGGGGGGGGGGGGCCTGACCGGGTGTTTGCGGGTTTTACTGTGGAAGGGTGTGTTTTCAAGCCTCATTCTAAAATCCATGTTGACGGTCATCATCATTTTTTCGAATATAGAACACAGTAAAACTACGGTGCTTCACTAAAGCAACTGCAAGATTCATACATAAAATAAATCATGGTCTGAAACAAATGGTAGATTTTCTATTACTATATATAGTAACATCAACAAACACTTCTTGATGGAAGATGTGGATTTTAAAGAGAACTTCAATAACTAAATGTGATTTTGGGTATATATAGTTTAGTATGTAAGAATATATGGGGGGGGGGTGAGGGGGGGAGAGGGGGGGGGGGGGGGGAGGAAAAAAAAAAAAAAATTTATTTTTTTTTTTTAAATTTAATTTTGAGAACTTGTGAGGTCTGGGTCGGCAGGTGTGACTGCTCGGGGGTATGCAGTTAGCGTTGCACATGCACTAAAGGATCCTTTTAAACTATGAGGCTCAGAAACAGGATCCTTCTGATGTCATTTTCGTCAGAGACTACCCAAATTCATAAAAATAAAACAAAAACAAGCCAAAATCAACAACAGTTTATTCAGAATTTACATAGAACTAGAAGGTGTGCGAAAAGTTCTGCGTCCTGTGCGAAATCGGGTACACTGACTCTACTTATTAATGTGAACTTGGAAGAAAAATATTTGAAACTTTTTCCAGTTTGTTTCTACCACAGCATTTCCTCTTGTCTGACAGCTTGTCTTTGCCTGAACATTTTGATATAAAATTTGTAGTGATGTTTTCTGTTAAATGTTTGCTATGGAGGTCATTTCCAGACCAACTGTCAACAGATTATCATTCAATCTAAAGAAATAGACAAAATTTTAAAAATCCTTGATGCTTGCCAAAATGAACACAAAACTTTTAAATAAAATATTTTTTCAGATAGTTATGACATGAAAATTTGAAACATGGCGAATTAAACCGAAACCGTGCTTTAGTATTCAGTGATCATTCATCCCGGTAATTGGCATGTTAAATATACAATGTATCATAACGTTTAACCGCTTCTGATTTAGGTTTGTAACGAAGAAAACAGCACAATGGACTATGGCATTTGATCTTTGTTCCCAATCTGTTCATTTTCACTGATCGCCTGCATTTGTACAGGCTAAACTAACACCATATCATGCTATTTTATTTTTAACACATCGTAATATAGCCCTTTCACTTTTAACAAGATATGTATTGTAACCTACTGGTTTTTACTAATCCATTGGGAATTTCAGTCATGATCAGTTTTGATTGTTGGAAGATGTATATAACATAAACTTAGTTCTGGCTTCCATAACTAAATTGGTCCAGTCATGATCAGTTGACCATATTTAATGAGAAATAGGAATACTAGTGTCAAAGACCTTGGGCTATCAAAAACTCAGTGTTTGGCAGTTCCTACGGAATATTGGAGTCTAGCTCTGGTTCTTCCTAGGAAGTATGGTTAGAACTATAAAATAAATAAATAAAAAAAAGTTGGCAGAGAAAATTTGTTCCTTATATCCAGATTTTTGCTGTATCCGGAGTCTTTATATTCTGATTTTACTATTCACTGATAGAGGTAAGCAGAAAGAAAGTCATATATATACACAAACGTACAGTCATCCCAAATCTACTGCTTTTTTAATATAGTAATTTCTGTTGTTCAGTCCGGCAGAAATTGTTTTTCCTGATAAAATGTTTGGTAATGTACACTGTTCAAAACTGTCTGTGGTGTCACAGGCCTACTTGTTGCAATAATAAGTGAAATAAATGTTATTCATGAATTTTTCATTACATTTTTGTTTCAGAATCAATGCAGTTGGAGGACAGGGCAGATCCACGCAACAGGTTGGAAAAAAATGGAGGGATTTGAAAGTGAGTAACATAGCTAGTTGTGCATTATGTGTTTCAGTACAGTCAAATGTGTATTAAAGTCTATCTACGAATGAAGACCACCCTGTGAATAAATAATAGTTTTTTTTTATAATTGTAAACTAACAGAAGATACATTTAATGTGGAAGTATGCTTCTACTCATGTTAACATTTTCAAATGCTCATTCTATGCAATTCAAATTTTACAATCAATGTATATTTATAATAATAACTAGAGCCAAACAAAAGCCAAAGAGGTGAAGAGAAGACAGGAAACAAAAAAAACTGGTGGAGGTAGTGCAGATTTACCTCAAACTACAGCAATGGAAGAGAAGGTAATTTATTTGCACATTTCTTTTTCTTCTAGCTGCATGATGGTACTTGCACTAAACTTGTCATATTTTGAGTGTAAGGAAACTGTGCATTTCCCCCAATCTTTAAGTTCTCATCATTTTGATACCAAATTTAGCTTATTTATTTAACATTAATCAATCAGGTCATTTTTTAACAATTTGCTGTAAAATTCACAGCATAATAAAGTTAAAATGTTTACATTTGCCAAAACAAACTACATTCATAAATTGTATCTAGCAATTACTGCAGATTTCATAATAGCGCGCCGTTTCAGTGTTTGTTGCGTATCGATTGAATACAGGTAATGAATGACTAAAGCGTCTGTAGGCGGAGCTACATTTTACACATACGGAGAGCTATCAGATAAAGTGTAGTGAGAAAAAAATATAAATCGGTCATATTGTTTACGGCATTCAATAGTGTTTAGTCGGTGGTTACGTACATGTTGCTTGTGTGCTAGAGTCCCATCAAAGAAGGGAATATACGCATACAACATGTACGTGTAAATCCGGTACAAGTGTCATTTCACTTACATAATTCTAGTGTAAATATATGTCGAAGTAGAATGAATAAAAATATTGTAAATATACATTCTATTTCGCTCTTCTATAAATGATCCGATCGCAATACTTTAATATTATGCATTACAAAATACGACTATACTGATATCTTGTTACAACCGCACATGCTTTGCACGTACTGTATTTGACTTACAAGAGTGCTAAAATGTTTCTGTCGATGCTAGCAAGAAATGCAACAACGCCTATGTCATCAGAGTCGTTGCGTAAAGCTTTCACAAAAAATGTAGAGCGTTAACCTCTACCGGTAGTCCAACTATCTAGACATAATGCTTGTTTCTTCATGATTTGTATTTTCTAATTTTTGGTGTTTATTTTTTACATCTTTGTTAGCATGATTTTCCTCAATGAATATAAAAAGTAAAATATCATAAAAGTGAAAACTTAAGATAATAAATGCGAGGTCTTTTTTCTAGGACTACCAGTACATCACATTGCCACAGTTGACCTATCGCCAGTACAAATGAAATTTACTTTGTTTTATAAGTAGTTTCGTTCACTTAATTGGTGACGATTACATGTACAATCGCGCCAAGTTTTCAGTTCGTGTTTATTTTATCGACATACGATTTGACTTTTCGCAAGTTTGTACAGCGATACATTTACCTGAATCTTAGATGGTACACGGGAGTTTGCTATACCTGTATACTGTGCACAAATATTTACATGCAGAGCGCATGTATAATGTATATAATTTACCATAAGTTTAAAGAGTGGTCACTCAATGATCTAGACATTCTTTTATAAATTTTACGAAGGTGAATTTCTGTTTTCTCGTAAAATACAATCGGCGATGATGCAACAAAACAACAGTTATATATATCATACATTTCTAATCACGCTTTAGAAAGGATTTCCCGTATGAAAAAAAATATACAGGAAAGATGATTAAGGGTGCTATATTCTCTGCAGGTTCAACAGTGATTCACGAATATAAAATGTCCTAAAACAGTTCATTCTAAACATCCTGCAAGAAAAGTTCTTGGGAATCATGTTTGTAAATAGTTTGTCGTATAAGTGAGACTCTTTACAACCGTGTCTTCTTAGCTCAGCAAACGTTTCAGATACTTAGCCCGAGTTAGCCGAGGACACATTTTCCTCCATCAACAATTTCTTATATGGACTTTATTACAGAAAAGTATAAAATCTTTGTTTCGTGTTGATAGTAGAACACGCAATACAGTTCGGTTTCGTTTGTAAAAATTGAATACAAGTTGTTTTATGAAATAAACTTTCGAGGTTTAAAATAAACCAATTTTATCCAAAAAGAATACTTAAGCACTATATTCATAAAAAATCAAATAATGTCGCAATTGTAGCTTGAAGATGTGTAAGCTTATATTGTCAGTATAGTAGTCAGTGTGTACGATAGGTAAAGGTATCGATTTGGGCGGAGCTAACTACAGAATGTGACATCGACGTCATTTACTACCTGTGTGTAAAGCAAACACTGAAACGGCACGGTATTATGAAATCTGCAGTAATATAGCACAAATCTGGATATAAGGAACACATTTTCTCTGCCTGAGTTTTTTTCTTTCTGTACTTTAGATGAAGATGTTATATGATTATAACAAACTTAGGATATAAGGAACTCATTTAAATGGTCCCAAGGAGTTTGTTATAAACATAGTTTACTGTAGATAAATTACTTGCTTATTATCTATATTTTCAGATATTGGGTACATTGCCATCCTGCACGTTAGATGGTATCGATGGTGGAAAAGATACTAGTTCAATTGGTATGTAATCAAGCTCAATACTTCCTAATAGTTGCCAGTATCTTACTGCAAATAGAGATCTAGTACTGGTCCCTCCCAGAATAGATGGTTAGGTAAACTGCCCTTTTGTACAAATTACTTGATTGAAGTGTGTGTTAAAGCCATACAACAACAAATACATATATATCGTACATTAATATTTATTTCAGATGTTCAGGACACACAGAAAAGTACACAATCCATGACTAGTAAGTATATTTATCTCTGCTAATGCCGTGACCATTAAAAATATTTGCAACCATTAAAAACAGTAGATATACAGTAGCAAATATCAAAAATACAAAACAGTTATTCCTATAAAGTATGTTGCTCACTTATTTGTAACAAGTTTTACATTTACAACACACACATTGGTTGTAAACTTCAAAATGTCTGACTGACTCAAAAGTAACTGAATGTCTTGATGTATATACTTTACAGATGAAGAGAGGTCTATGCATGAAAAAATAGAAAAGGTTATTGCTCAAAACGTCAGCCAAGGCACTTCAAAGGGTATGTTTGGTTGCTTAATTTAGTTATTTCAGGATAAATTCAGTTTCCAATAGATGTTGCAAATAAATGTAAATTACTTAGTAACTTCATAGATATTCATATAATCAATTTATTGTACATTGAAACAGTGCTACTCATATAAAGGAGACAAATATTTCTATTATATAAATAATTCTCTAAAATATATATATTATATAATATAATCACTAGAGACAAACAATACATTTCAGATTTACTCTGTGAGTCTGCATGTCACAAACCAGTTGAGGGAAAAGTGACACCAAAGAAAAGAATGAGAAGTATAAATTTTATTGGCAATTTTTTAGCTCGACTATTCGAAGAATAAGGAGGCTATTGCACTCGCCCCAGCGTCGGCGAGGTTAAAGATTTTATAAAGTCAAATCTCTTGAATACTATCAAAGGTATTGACTTGAAACTCAAACTATATGTTTACCATCAACATCTACACCTGAGGAAACAATCCCCATAACTCTGTTTTGATTTTTGACAGATTTATATCCCTTTTTAACTTAGAATTTTTGGTAAAAGATTTTATAAAGTCAAATATCTTGAATACTATCAAAAGTATTGACTTGAAACTCAAAGTATGAGTCAACCATCAACAGCTACACCTGAGGAAACAATCCCCATAACTCTGTTTTGATTTTTGATAGATTTGTGTCCCTTTTAAACTTTGAATTTTTTGTTAAAGGTAGAATACTATTGAATGTATTTACTTGAATCTTAAAATGTATGTTTACTGTCAACATCTTCACCAATGTTTTTTAATTTTTGACATATTCATGCCCTTTTTAACTTAGAATTTTGTCACAGTTTTTACCAGACTTATATGGAATACTCATAATGGCTTTCTTTTGAAATGTCATAGAATAATTATGCAGCATACCGCAGTCATGCTTTTTTAATTATATACATATCAATTTTGAAAAGTTACAAAATTATTCATTATCAAATATACAAGGTCATGTATTTCTTTGAAATTATCCCCCCCATCCTCCCCCCAGTTGGCTTGCAGAATCCAGAGTAAGGCTTTGAATGCAATGTACATTTACAAAGGTCTTTGAACAAGTTTCATATCTTTGACCTTAATTCTTATAGACAATTACACAATACTCCTGTTCTTAGACAAAAACCCCATTTTACCAACAAGCTTTCGAATAGTCGAGCGTGCTGTCATGTGACAGCTCTTGTTTTTATCCTGGTCCTCATAAAACTTGCTTTTCAGAGGTACCATGGTTTAATAATGAATCTTTGGACCCTACCCCAGATTTTAGATTATAAATTTAAAGATTACCTAACAAATTGTTCATTATGAAATTTGTGTTCATTTAATTCTAACTATTGATATACAGTGTTTTATATCAGTAATAATTCTTATCAGTAATGATATATATGTCATGTAAGTCACAGTATGGATATATATGTTTGGCGAGGTATAATATTTAAAAATGGTAAACCATTGTATGTTCTCCTTGCCGAAATAAATCTATAAAAATCTACCTTGTAGAGGGAAATGAGTTTAAAGCTCCTGGAAATTGCAGGCTTCAAAAAACTGTTGAATTGTTATTGTATATACTGTACTGTACTTGTATGTTTATGCTAAATAATTAATGAAATACAAGTTAGTAATTTTATACATCTGAGTAAAATAAAGTTTGGCTCAGGAAATGGAGATATGTGTTGTTCAGTAGCAATAAGAGTGTTTTTATGCCCGCAAAATAACTTTGAGTGAACAACATATTAAAATCAAATCGTCTGTCCATCTGTCCCAATCATTGTCTTATTTTAATTATCCCCCTATGTCACTTTTTCTGGTCTTGAGATGGGATACTCATAGGAATTACAAATATTGCCTAATTGTTAAATTTTCTCCCTTCAGTGATTTTTTGGTCCTAATTATAGTTGCAAAGGTATTAAAAGGAATTTCTTTAAACTCTATACAGTGATAGGGCACGCTGAAATGAGGTGCAATGAACAAAAACAAAGACTGTTACTCGCTTATTTCTTCATTAGCATCCTTAGATACATTTTCTTGTCCGGATGAATAGATCATCTTTAGCACTAAGTTTCAAGGAAAGCCTCATTTATAACAAGAACTGTCCATAAGACAGCATGATTGACTATTGTGGGTGGTTGCTTATAAAACAAAAACTTTTATCAGTATACCAGTAAAACAAAATTATGCTGACTCTTGAGTATATACTAGAACATTTGAATCATAAAAAAGTCTGAATCTATCACTGTATGATTATTTAATTTTGTGTAAAACAAAATGTACCCCTGAATACTATTGCTAAGACTGATATAACTACCATAAGTGGTTACTGAGATATGTGCATGATAGAATATTGCATTTCAAAACTCTAACCAAAGTTTCAAAGTCAAACAAGGGCCGTAATTTGCATTAAATTTATACAAGAGCTAAAAGTTACAGTTCACTGGAATAGTCTTATCAGTCTCAATCTCTTTTCACATCCATTTCTGTGTGGTGGAAGTTGACACAATGCGTTGTTATTGCCGCAGTGTCTGTCTGTGGTGACTGGTTCATTGAGTGGCACCTGACGGTCAATGCAAAAGTTGTGAAGCCTAATACAAGCTTCTGCTACTTTGCAGCATTTTTTTGGCTTGAGCATTAGACAGCCCCCTGACTTGTGTAAACATCTGAAATTGAATATAACAAAAATTATTATGATTCCAGTGATGTCTGAGGCTATTGCATTGTTTGTTGAAACTTCTACAAAGACATGAAACAAGAAGGCAAAACTGGCCATATATCGCTCAACTGTGACCTACTTATAACCATATGTGACTTAAACTATTGTTTACTATTTAACCTACTTTAAGACAGTGTGTAGACGCTATACCTGAATCTTGATTTGAGTACCCCAAATGCCTTTTCAACCACAGCACGACCAGAAATGTGGTGCTCGTTGAATAACTCTTCTGCTTGGGAAGAGGGGTTCAACACAGGTGTCATTAGACAACTGCGTAGTGGGTATCCACTGTCACCAAGTAGATATCCAATATCACTTTGCTCCAAGATATTCTGAAAATATTCATGATTTTAGAATAAAAAACAAGTACTAACAGTGTAGCTAACCATAGACCGGAAATCTAACACAATATATAGTGTTTGTGTGCCTCAGATACTTATAAGTAACATCAGAATTTGACAGAGAAATCATAGAGACAAACATTCTGTCCAATTTCCATGATGATTGGGAAATAAATGTGACCTTCGCATTCCATTGCTTTTACAGTGTGTCCTCTTTTTTATCTCTGGTGACCAAGATTCAAACTCAAAATAAAAATCAAAGAGACACACATTCTGACCAATTTTCATGATGATTATTTAATAATTGTAGTCTAGTAGAGTTAAATACTTAAACTGTAAACAACATCATAGGTCAGCTGTAGCTTATTTTAAGTAAGCTTGAGTGCCTTATGGAGTGACTTTTTTATTATTAAATGTATCTTCCAGAATATTTTAACTTCTGACAGTAATCAACAGGTGTCATTAATGGTTATTATGAAAATACCTTCAAACCACAGTTGTTGAAAATGAATGAGTCGTGCTGTGATCCAGGCCACTTTGACACAATATCTAGAAATCTAAATAAAATAAAACAAACAACTAGATCATTCTTTAAAACTGACTGATGTTTACCTTAGCTCAATGACATTACTGGTAATGTATTAAAAGAAATTAATTTACTGATATGATACTGATAGAACAATGTTCTATTCCCTCTAAAACAATGTTGGCATACACCTTTCTTTGGTAACTAAGTCGTTTCTTCATTTTTAGCAGTATTATTGAAATATACTGCTCTATAAATTCAGTAATATAAATTACAACATGTATTGGATTTAAAAAGAAAAGCTAAGGAAAGTTTCTTGTATAAGTAAAGGTCATTTCCACTAGTGAGACATATTTCTTGGTCTTGTGCTTCTGGGACTTTAATAAAATATATGCAAACTGTCACAGCAAACAGTGTCTCAGTATAGAGTGTTACTTGAATATCATCTGGATGAAAATTATCTAAATAATTCTTAGTTATATGACTGGTAATATAAAATTCAGAAGTGCAGTTTCCATTACATTTTCTATTATGATGATAACATGGCACTGCTGACCCTATATCACTCACCTGGGTACCATTGGCTTTAATGCAAGGTAATCAACAGCTTCACAGAAACAAAGTTTAACTACATGACTCGGTAGACCTTAAAATTTCTTAAACTTTATGCCAAATGAGCTAACAAAAAAGTAAACATTTTGCCTACATACCTCATATTACTATCAACAACTGCCTGCATGTTTATAGCGTGGAAGCCTTTTCTACATACATATGCTGCTTCATTCTCACTTGGTGCTTAAAGATATTATTAAAACTAGTAAAGAAAGTTGAATATGCAAGTACACTGTAAAGATCTATAAATCACATTCAGAAACATTACAAACTTTGGCAGAGTGTTGCCTCATTTTATTGACAACAGCTGCATGTCTATTAAAACTTGCTGTTTTGTTTTTATTTAAATTAAATGTCATTTGCATAAAATATGCTCTTAATATAACCAGTAATATTAGGAGAAGATGTATCATATTACAACAATTCTGTGAAACTGACTGTATAATACCTGTATGGGAATGAGTGTTCCATCAATAGCTCCAACAACATTTGGTAAGGAACATTTGTTGTAAAATCCATATTTGACTGTGTTTATGCTCTCTAATGGAAATCTACAGTATAAATAGTAAAGATATGAAATGGAAACTTACTGTGTTAAGGAAATGTCACTATAACTCTTCTAATACATTGCCCAATATCAACAAAAGTGTGTTAGCCATTACTGTTATATTTTCAAAAAGTTTAATATTGAATAAAATGAAATACCTGATATTGTCTAGCCTTTCATTTACTGCTGTCACAAAAGACTCAACTGCAAGACAGACACTGCTCCTACTGATTCCATGAAGATCAGCTATTTCTGAGTAAAACGACCCCTTAGCAAGGTACCTTAATGCGACAAGTACCTGAAATTATAAAAACAAAATTGTAAGATAAGTGTTATTTTCAGTTGGCAAGTGTACAACAGAAACAATTGTAACATTTATAAGCCTTTATGGGGCTTTTAACAGACTATTACAATAACAACATATAAAAAAGTTTGTAAAATGGCTGACAGAGAAATGACAGGGTAACATTATACATGTATATACTACCTAACACACAAAGTTGAAATTATAAAAGCTGGTAAAATCTGTAAATATCTATGTCACTTATACATATCACTTATTAAAAGCCAAAATATTTTTTTGTGACAACAAGACATCAAAACATGTTTACTCATTTTATATTTATAGTATTGTAAAAGTGTGTTTTAATCAAATATGTACTTCAGTTTTAATTCTGCTTTTTGGTGAGCTGTTGCAACATGTAATTTTATGAAATCAGTATGTACAGGCAAACATGTGAAACTGTGAATTTTTGTTGACCTGTCAACAAAAACCATTTATAATCTCTTCCATTCAGTGGTCTTTGTTCACAAGTTTCTATGTAGTTTGTCATGAACTGGCATCCATACTTAACCTGAATAATTTATCAAAGTATATATATTGTTGGTTTTTTTCCAGATTCACAATGAGCTAAATTACAGTGTTACATTAGACTACTGTATATCATTCTGCTTACACAGAATTGCAAAGAAACTGCAAGGTTCTCTATAAATATATTCATTGTTTATATTAAACAATAAACATCACTAAAACAGATGTGCACAGGATAATTGTTGGTTTCGGTGGATCACAATATAATTTCACCAAGTGGGCACCAAAATATATTTGTTATCTACTTCTAGATGCAAGGATTTTTTATATTTTATTTTGGATACAGTACAGTACAACTTTAGCTGAAAGCTTTCTTTATCCACATCAGTGAGACTTGGCTTTCTTCATCACGTACTGGACACCCATTTTCAAAACATCACATTACCAGTATATAACAGAGATTCAGAATTTCTCAATCTCATGACATTAGGACTGTTTGAGTCGTGAAAATACATGACATTTCATTTGCTCATGGGCAAAACTATATCATCATATATCCGACCCTGTTATTGAAATTCCAAGATTGCTTTTTGTATTTTTTAACTAATTATAACTGAAGTCTAGCTGTTCCACACAGTATCAACGGAATTAACGGGTGTTTACAAACAAATAATCTAGGTCAAGACAGAACTAGAATGGTGTAGTTAAAGTATAAAGTGTGTTAAGTAGCGAAAAGATGTAAAGCAGCGAAAGTTATGTGATACCGTACACACTACTGTCGACACTCATGTATGTAATGGTAACGGAAGCGACTATGCGGAAAAATAAAAATTCACCTGTGTTTCTACACCAATTGAATAGGACCTCCTTGTCTGCTTGTCCAGTGAATCATCAAGTAAAACTGTTAACTCCTCGATGGATTCCCTATCTAATCGGTATCTAGACATTATTTCACACTCTCGGAGATGGTCAAGAATTACCCTGTCTTTAAAAAGTCTTTTTTCTCGTTCCACGCGTCTATGTAAATACACCAACGCCATATTGGATCGTGACGTCATTTAGACGTCTAAGACAGCGTTAGGTGCAATCTCCTTTGCAGAGTTACCGTTCCTTACACTCACTATCATGAATGTAATGATAGCCGATAGTGTAGAGAGTGCGTTAGGTGGCACTCCACACTTTTTAGCCACAAATTCGAATTGGTCAGGGTTTAGAGATATAAGGAAATTAAACAGCCCTGTGAACTTTAAATCAATTTTAAGTGCCAGATTTTGTTGTTTGAGTTTTATTTTGCATGTTTGCAAATGCGAAAACATGGGTCTGGAAAGCCAGTGCAGAGATGACATGCGCAGATGGTGACATTTTGTAAACAAGTGAAAATCAGCTCTACAGCTTAGAAAATCAAGCTTTTTACAGGGGGGTACATACTTTTACTGCTTGCAAAATATTTTCGTGGTTAAGCACCATGTTCAATGTGTTTGTTTACTTATCTAGATAGTCTGCAAGCCAGAAACAGTGTCACCTAGTGTGAAATATTTGCAGGTAATTTTGTACAGGTTCGGAAAATAGGGCTAGAATGGTCTCAGACTGCAGTGAATTCTGGCCTCCGACGGTATAAATAGGAACTAAAATTTTCAGGAAAGAAAGGCAGTTCAGACTACCGAATTGTATTAATACGTTCACACTGGCAATGTGTTCACAGTGAAACACTTATTCTATTTTCAGGTTCACAGGTTGTTCTATGTGATAGGCCTACTTTGTTGGTGTCGCTCGAACAAAGCCGAGGGCTGAAATAAGTGTGGAGTGCTACCTTATCCTTGTCGTAGGTCTGCGACAATTTCTACGACGTCGTAAGCTACGACAAACTTTCATAAAACGGTACTAAGTCGTCTGCGACACTTCTAAGACAAAAACGCCTCTGCGACATGTCGTAGAACGTTGATAAAACGGCCCCCAGACGTATACATCAAATATGTACATGGCACAATCGATTATAAATTCAGAGAGTAAGAATTTTCTATTTTATGTTTTTCAGTGGTTTATCGAAATATAACGGTGAATTATATTTTGATAAATATGTTACCCGGATTAACGTCAACAAGTATACCGAGCGTAATGAATGCCGGAAACTATATGACGATGACGTCGTGAAAGTGACGTCATGCTTGCGATGCTTTCTGGTGAAGTTTCCAGCTATTTTCAACATTTTATTGAATTAAATTCAACAAAAGTAGAGTTTTAGACATTAAATAAACAGAAAAATTGTTGGTATCGATTTCATATCACGATTATTTCACTCGTGAACACCTAAAGTAGTTATTTTCACTCGTGGCTACGCCACTCGTGAAAATATCACTTTTGGTGCCAACTCGATGAAATTATATCGTGATCTTACATCGAAACCAACGATTATTCTCTATGTCTTCTGCATTATGTCATACATTCTTACTGAAACGACTTCACATCTTTTGAAAATCGGGTTTGAAGGTCACTTGACATAGGATTTTATACGCGCACAAAGTTAAAGGACATTCGAAAACAAGCTTGAAAAATAAACGCACACAATTCTACATTATTTAGAGCGCATATCTGCATTATGATTTGCATGTGTATAGGGCGACATTTAGCATTTTTGAAATAAAGTTTATAATCATGTCAAGAAAATCGTATCGAGAAATCCTTTGAAGAGGTTTCCGGGATCTCCAAGTGCTTTATGCAGACCACAGTAAAGAGACTGAGTTAGAAATAAAAGCATTTTATATATTTCAAAAAGTGTATTGAGTCATGTGGTGCGAAGCCCTTAATTAATTACTGATATTTGTTTTTTCCGGGCTCTAATTGTTCTACCAATTAATAGCATTAAGATAAATTGCAAAAAACAATATATAGGTTTTGATTTACATTCATAGACTATGTAAATAGTTTCACATTTACTAGGTCATGCATGGCAGATAATTATTTTATTCCACTATCAAGTAAAAATGATCTAAAAGTTTAAATGAAATTTACGGTTGAAAATACATGTCGTTGTTATTATTCTTTTTTGTACTGAAGAAAAATATAGTCGGATAGTAGTGTTGTCAGTAAGCACTGTCATCTAACGTTGTCAGTATTATCAGGGAGTACTGCGAAGAGTGTTGTCAGTATTGTCATGGAGTACTGTCACTGAAGAGTGTCAGTATTGTCAGGGAATACCGTTTTCAAAAGGTTGTCAGTATGTCGGGGAGTACTGTCATTGAAGTTTGTCAGTAAATACTGTCACATAAGGTTGTCAGTATTGTCATTGAGTACCATCACAGAAGTGTGTCAATATTGTCAGTGAATACTGCCACAGAAGGATGTCAGTATTATCAGGGAGTACTGTCTCAGAAGGTTGTAAGTATAATCAGTGAATACTGTCACAGAAGGTTGTAAGTATTATCAGGGAGTACTGTCACAGAAGGTTGTCAGTATTATCAGGGAGTACTGTCACAGAAGGTTGTCAGTATTATCAGTGAATACTGTCACAGAAGGTTGTAAGTATTATCAGGGAGTACTGTCACAGAAGGTTGTCAGTATTATCAGTGAATACTGTCACAGAAGGTTGTAACTATTATCAGGGAGTACTGTCACAGAAGGTTGTCAGTATTATCAGGGAGTACTGTCACAAAAGGTTGTCAGTATTGTCAGTATTGTCAGTGAATACTGTCACAGAAGGTTGTCAGTATTATCAGGGAGTACTGTCACAAAAGGTTGTCAGTATTATCAGGGAGTACTGTCACAGAAGGTTGTCAGTATTATCAGGGAGTACTGTCACAAAAGGTTGTCAGTATTGTCAGTGAATACTGTCACAGAAGGTTGTAAGTATTATCAGGGAGTACTGTCACAGAAGGTTGTCAGTATTATCAGTGAATACTGTCACAGAAGGTTGTAACTATTATCAGGGAAGGAGTACTTAGTGAATACTGTCACAGAAGGTTGTCAGTATTATCAGGGAGTACTGTCACAAAAGGTTGTCAGTATTGTCAGTGAATACTGTCACAGAAGGTTGTCAGTATTATCAGGAAGAAGGTGGGTTTTGGTTTTTTCAGGGATACTGTCACAAAAGGTTGTCAGTATTGTCAGTGAATACTGTCACAGAAGGTTGTCAGTATTATCAGGGAGTACTGTCACAAAAGGTTGTCAGTATTATCAGTGAATACTGTCACAGAAGGTTGTCAGTATTATCAGGGAGTACTGTCACAAAAGGTTGTAAGTATTATCAGTGAATACTGTCACAGAAGGTTGTCAGTATTATCAGGGAGTACTGTCACAAAAGGTTGTAAGTATTATCAGTGAATACTGTGACAGAAGGTTGTAAGTATTATCAGGGAGTACTGTCACAAAAGGTTGTAAGTATTGTCAGGGAGTACTGTCACAGAAGGTTGTCAGTATTATCAGGAAGTACTGTCACAAAAGGTTGTCAGTATTATCAGTGAATACTGTTACAAAAGGTTGTCAGTATTATCAGGAAGTACTGTCACAGAAGGTTGTCAGTATTATCAGGGAGTACTATCACAGAATGTTGTCAGAATTGTCAGTGAATACTGTCACAGAAGTTTGCCGATGTTGTAAGGAAGTGCTGTAACAGAATGTTGTCAGAATTGTCAGTGAATACTGTCACAGACGGTTGTCAATACTCTTAGCTGAAGGTGGTCGGTATTAACAGTGAACACTGTCACAGAGGGTTGTCCGTTTTTTTCAGGGAGTGCTGTCACTGGAGGTTGTCAATACTGTAAGGGATTATTGTCATTGAAGGTGGTCGGTATTTACAGTGAATACTGTCCCAACAGGTTGTCAATACTGTTTTGTTAGTTAGTTCTGGACATGAGGCTGTCAGTATTGTTAGTGAATACTGTCAAATAAGGTTTTCAGTATTGTCAGTGAGTACTTTCACAGAAGGTGGTCGGTATTTTCAGTGAATAATGTAACTGAAGGTTGTCAATACTGTAAGGGAGTACTGTCACTGATGGTTGTCAGTACCGAAAGGGAGTGCTGTCACAGAAGGTTGTCAGTATTGTCAGGGAATACCGTTCTCAAAAGGTTGTCAGTGAGTACTGTCACATACTGTTGTCAGAATTGTCAGCGAGTACTGTCACATAAGGTTGTCAGTATTGTCAGTTAATGCTGTCACATAATGTTGTCAGTATTATCAGTGAGCACTGTCACAAAAGGTTGTCAGTTTTGTCAGTGAATACTGGCCCAGAAGGTTGTCATAATTATAAGGAAGTAAAGTAACTGAAGGTTGGGTGTCAGTATTATCAGGGAGTACTATCACAGAATGTTGTCAGTATTGTCGGTGAATAATGTCACAAAAGGTTGTCAGTATTGTAAGGAAGTGCTGTAACAGAGTTTTTTCAGGATTGTCAGTGAGTACTGTCACAGACGATTGTTCGTTTTTTTCAGGGAGTGCTTTCACTGGAGGTTGTCAATAATGTAAGGGATTATTGTCATTGAAGGTAGTCGGTATTTTCAGTGAATACCGTCACAAAAGGTTATCAATACTGTACTGTTAGTTAGTACTGTCACAGAAGTTTGTCAGTATTGTCAGTGAGTACTGTCACATAGTGTTTTCAGGTTTGTCAGTGAGTACTGTCACGTAAGGTTGTCATTATTGTTAGTGAGAACTGTCACATAAGGTTTTCAGTATTGTCAGCGAGTACTCTCAAATAAGGTTTTCAGTATTGTCAGTGAGTACTGTCACATAAGGTTTTCAGTATTGTCAGTGAGTACTGCCACATAAGGTTTTCAATATTGTCAGTGAGTACTGTCACATAAGGTTTTCAGTATTGTCAGTGAGTACTGTCACAGAAGGTTGTCAATATTGTCAGTGAGTACTGTCACATAAGGTTGTCAGTATTATCATTGAGTACTGTCACAGAAGGTTGTCAGTTTTGTAAGTGAATACTGTCACAGGAGGTTGTCATTATTATAAGGGAGTACAGCTACTGAAAGCTGTCAGTATTGTCAGTGAGTACTGTCACAGAAGGTTGTCAGTATTGTAAGAGAGTACTGTCACTGAAGGTTGTCAGTATTGTAAGGGAGTACTGTCACTGAAAATTGTCAGTATTGTAAGAGAGTACTGTCACAAAAGGTTGTCAGTATTGTAAGGGAGTACTGTCAAAGAAGGTTGTCAGTTTTTTAAATGAAAGCTGTCACTGAAGATTGCCAGTATTGTTAGGGAGCACTGTCTCAAAAGGCTGTCAATACTGTCTGGTAGTATTGTCACATAAGGTTGTCAGTACTGTCAGTGAGAACTTTCACAGGAGGCTGTCTGTATTGTCAGTGAGTACTGTCACAGAAGGCTGTCAATACTGTCAGAAAGTAGGTTGTCAGTATGGTAAGTGAGTACTGTCACAGAATTCTCCTTAATTCACTAAAAACCGTAACTTATTCAATTTCAAAGCTGATGTTAATTTCCAACTCCATAGCCTTATATTGCTTAAGTAAATTTTGACGTCAATTTGCACATGGGTGGTGAACAAAAAAGTCACGTGATCACAAATGCAAACGGCTGTAGCAAATTTCGAGGAATTCACTACGACTCGGGTATGTTTATTTCCGATTTATTCGTTATACTTTTAGAGTTGGTAAAAATGACCTAGCGCAAAAAGAATGCATTAGATAGACTCTCTGCCGATGTATTGATCACCATACACATATGTAAGGTTTTCGAGAACACGTTGAAAACAATATTGTCCAAAGATGCAAACATACGTAGCCAACTCATAAAATGTATGTGATCGAGATCAATAGCCATCAGTTTTTCACATTAATGTCTTTTGATTGTTCATTAATGTTTCTAATATCTTATAGGGCCATTGTTTCTCGATCACTTACATTTTATGAGCTTGCTACGTATGTTTGCATCTCTGAACAATATTGTTTTCAACGTGTTCTCGAAAACCTTACATATGTGTATGGTGATCAGTACATCGGCAGAGAGACAATTTACATGGTAATGCATACTTTTTGCGCTAGGGTGTAAATTTAATACAACACCAACAACAAATTTATTTTGTGAAGGTTACATACTCAGTGTACAAACAGTTTCATACTGGTTATTTCCAGTATGGCCTTCATTTTTAACTTTAAAATTATCCCTATAGTATACATTTATTCACACACGCACGCACGCACACACACACAAGTTAACATTTTCACAAACTATTTAACATACATACATACCAACATAATATATACATATCCGTTACTTTCGACAAATACGCATCAACTTATGACATGCAGTCTTATCTATATATATGTTTGAATAATGCATATACATGCATATATGGGATTATGCATACACGTTTAGCTTGATTGACTGTCTTCTTGCTCTTGTAGGGGATATAGGGAGATGAAAAAGGAGAAGTTGATTCCCGTAACTGTTTCACCAATTTGATAAATTCTGTGAAATCACAGATGGGTCTAATGTTAATTCACTCAGACGTGTTAAAACAGATGTCAACACAGACTCCTCCCAGTGGCGTTTCTGTTTAACAAACATTCCTTGTTCACCCATTAAATTGACTTTTAGAACGAACAATATCAATGCCGCAAGAATGAAAGTATCATTGAAATGCCATGTGCAAATTATTTTTATCTTTTTTATTTTATGTGTTTACATGAAATATATGGTAAATATTGACACTGTGGAATCACCTTTGTCCCGAAAACTCGGCAAAACTAGCTGCACATTAAATGTTTATTAATCTACTGAGACGCACGCTTTAATGATTTTATTTGTGGTAAGTTTGCATAAAATACCCTAATTAGTTTATATCCTTATCAAAATCATAAATTAATCTGAACTTTGATTTAACAGTCGATTAATGAACATCTTAATGAATGGATATTAATTGTCATGCTGATCTAATCTGAGATAATTTATTTTTTGACTTCGCCTTTTGTGATTAAGATCGTGTTTAAGTGATCTTGATTTGATCTTTATCGTTCCTTGAAGACCTAAGATACTTGTATCACAATAGGGCACGTAATCCTATAAATATTACTCCAGTTTATATCTTATGAATAAACATAATCTGTGAAGAAAAGGTAAGGGTGAGTGCAGAAACTAGACTTCAAAGTTCGAAAACGGCAAGGGCTGATCACAAGTAATGATCATATACGATAAAACACATCTAGCGCTATTAAGTTTGGTTTAAGTTAAAGTCCCAGGATCACATTCTCTTCTTTTATCAAGGAAGATCAATAAATGATAGAAATGACCATTCTTTGTATCAAAAACATTCATAAAATTGTTATTTAAATCGATAAGATTTTATTAGAAACATAGCGCAAAATTTTTAGTAAGTTTTCTGGCAAGACAAATCTTATATGCGAAAACGCATATGTGCATATTGTTTTATAATAAATAGATCGCGTTTCTATCATTATCCTATCAATAAATTTAGGTAACTATATAAGAAAATTCAAAGTGATCATGGGGGACTTTAAGTTCGTTTCATATTGTACACTGTATTCTATCTAAGTCAAGTTTCTAATCTACGCCATTTTGAAAACCTCTAGGTCGTAAATGCTTATGGTTGACCTTCTTCGGGTAAACGACCTACACATTTCATAATTTTAGCCCACCTTGAGCTCTCCGTGAATAACAGTTTGTCAGAGCCATCAAATTACTTCAGAACAGGACTTTGTGTAGTATTAGATAATATAGATCTGCATGGCGTCCTCATTGGGAGGATTTCTGCTATGCAGATTCAATAATTGTGAAAGATTCCTGATGTAAATACTTACAACAAATGAGAAGGACCTCTTCAACGATGTAGGAAGTCAATCAATTGTGCGACGAAATACACCTCTGATAACATTGTGTCAAAAGTGTTATTTACCCGCAGTTCACGTGTATTAGTTGTAACTTGCCATTTTGGGCAGAAAAAGAAGCAAACAAGCGATGCAAAATTTTCAGTGGATTTCGCATTTACGACACTGCTGTTCAGTTAACATAAAAATTGACGGGAGCTGCTTTCATCTATAACCGTTACGAAAAGGAACTGCCAATCCCGTTAGCCAGATTCGTGTGCCTTGTCAACTTTAAACGCCTGTATCTCTTTTAAAACGGTATATTACTAGGTGACACTTGGTAGACTTAAAGAGAAATGATTGAAGTTTGTCCCCGGTTATTCATTTTTTTCATGTCTGAATATTAACACTTTTAATTAATGTCGAAAGCGAAAACACTCGATTTTCGGAAAAACTTACTCGTATTTACTAAGCATTTTCTCCTCATTTGCGGTGTCTTCATGTGCTTTTTCCTTGATCTATGCTGAAACAATGTATTGGCCCTTACTCACAAAGACAATAGAAAAGGCAACGACATTCACAAATACCTACCCTGCGTAAAACGCGCATTTGAATTTGGAGCTGCTGTCAACGCCGGAACTGCTGTCAACGCCGGAGGTTTTTACACAGCGATGAACGTAAAATAATAAATAAATACAATTTCAAAGAAGAACCTATGTCGAAAAATGCCTCATTTTACCACAACCAATACAAATGTTTAAATTGTACAACAGCAACTCTACATAGATTATTGAATAGGGTACGGTACTTCAGTATATTTCAAACCGCTGATTTGACGTCAGTTATATGGTATGTCTCTTTAACTTTCACTTCCTGTTACATTGTGCATGGGTGATTAATGATCCGTAAAAACACATTAAAATATTTTTAATGTGACTATGCTGCTGTAATGTATAGACAGTGGTAGTCAGCCCGGTTAACTCAATCGGTAGAGCACGAGACTTGTAATCTCGGGGTAGCGGGTTTGATTCCCGGGGCTGACCAACTAAAATTACTAACAGTCTTTCGGATGAGACTAAAACCGAAGTCACACGTATGGGTGCTATACATCTGGCATGTATAAGAACCAGGGGTGTCTCTGGAATCGGGACGCTTTCTGTATCTTGCACTATCCTCCGAAACCTAAAACAACTGATCTCTTCTGGGGGCGTTGGTCATATAGGAAACCGGTACCAACGATAAAGCCCTAATAAACGAAACGACAGTGGTCTATTATCCAGAAAGGACGCTGATTGGATATAATTGAAATAATGAGAGTGAAATTGCGCTTATAAAATATGTGATTGCCAGATAGCGATCACGTGCTGGGTCCGCAAAATAACATGTTTTTCAATTCAATTCAATAGTTTATTTAGCATAAAGCATAGTACAACACTTATAGCCTATAACAATGAACACAATATAAACACAGATAAAATGAAAAACTACGTGAAAGTGTGAATTCATACAGGTTCACATCGGACGCTACTGATTGTCATACAAAAATCAACGCATTTGTTAGGAGAAAAACGAATAGAATATAGATCGTTTTGATATCGTGCGATAACGTCAATTTGTGATGTGTATATACATATACTTATGATATCCAGTTATGTCCAAGGGAGACAACTTTTGCAAGTTAAAATTGTTATTATCAAAAGAAATCTTCCCTAAAAATTAACAATGGTTTGTGCATATTGTAATGTTTACAAAAGATATGCGTGCTTTTTGTATGAAGATCATTTCATGTAGAAACAATTTCTATGCCTGAAAATGACATTTCATATGAAATGAAGTTTCAGCAGAATTCACACCATGTACACCTGTCAACTTGCAAATGTATAATACAAAATCGAACATCAGCAAATTACTTTAACCATGGAATTCGTATTTGCATAGTATAATATATGTAAATTGACAATCTGAAGATAACACTTTTGGACTTTAGAGACATAAGATTTTCAAACTTCTTTAAGTTCGGCCAGTGACGGAAATATCGTTTAAAGTATTTGTTTCTTATATCACGGTATTTAGGAAACTAATAGAAAGTGATATTCACTTTCTAATATTTTCATATTGCACGAGTAACAGATTCTATCTTCTCTTGGGATATTAGAGTATCGTCCAGCTTCTATTTGTAGATTATGTGATGTAGTTCTGCATCTCGCTAGGGCACATCTATGTTTGCTATAACTTAATACTTTTATGTATTTTTTCCATTTCAAATTCATATTTAAAAATACAGTAAGATTGTAAACGGCTAGAATTATTAATATTTGAGTACCATTTCTGTAAAAAATACATCAATAATTCTCTGTTTTATTAATTCAAAAGGAATAATGTCCAACTCAAATTGTTGATCCCACAGGTAATTGAATCCGTGTTCCTATAAAATATTTTTTATCTGAAAGCCCAATTTGTGTTTCTATATGTTTGGGTAAGATCTGTATCTGTTTTTAACATCAAAATATTTTCTTTACCAGAGATGATTCACTGTGCTTTAATAATTTAATCCAGTACTTAATCATGTTTATTTCACGGTAGATAGCCAATGGTAATCTTCCTAACTCTCCGTAAAGTGCTTCAAGATTTATTGACTTTTTAACGCCTAAAACACGTCTGAGAAACTTTCTATGTACAAGTTCTACATCTGTCGCTTCATGCATTCCCCTAATTTAAAATTGACGAGACCAATGTATCAAATAATTTACATTTTTGAGCTACCGGTAGCTCTATGTTGTTGAGAATACTAAACAGATTATACAGTGCAACTGAAGCATGCTGGGCAATACATTTTTGTGTATGGTAACAATTTCCGGTTTTAAAAAACGTCATTCCTAAATAATTAAAGGAGCTTACCGTTTCAATTAACTCGTGGTATAGGTGAAAATTATAACAAGAATGTCTAGCCAAACCAGTTGTTTTGATACATAATTTAAACCCCATAAGTTACAAAATTCTCGATATCATTTAACATAAATTGTAATGTTTCAGGCGATTTGGCGAAAATTACTTGATCGTCTGCATACAAGAGAATAAACAATTTTAATTCATTAACTGTGAAGATATCATTAAGATCAGCGTTTCTATTTTCCATGATGTCATTCACGAATAACATAAAGAGTAACGGTGAGCTCGGGCATCCTTGTTTCAAGCCCATCTCGGAATCGAAAAAGTCAGATAATGAAGATTTATATCGGACACACGATTTTACAACGGAGTACATAGACTTTATGGCTTTAACCATTTTAAAACTTACGCGTTCAGCTAGGAGTTTTTGCCACAGGAACGTTCGGTCAATTTTGTCAAAGCATTTTTATAATCTATAAAGATTGCATATAGCTTTCCACCAGAATTTACTACCTTTGATATAATTGAATGAAAAATAAATATACATTCTATAATAGATTTTCCCTTTTGAAATCCGAATTGGTTTGGTATTATTTTTTCATATTTTTCTGTCCATTTATTAAGTCTGTTTAGCAATAATTGGGAGTATATTTTTACTATAATATTGATGAGGGTTATACCCCTGTAGTTTTTAGCATCATTCGGGTTTCCTCTTTTGAAAATTGGAGTTATGATCCCTTCTCCCCATGACTTGGGATATTCACCGCTGTTGAATATTCTGTTATATAAGATAAGGAGAAATGGGGCAATACATTCATAAGATGCTTTGAACACTTCACTTGTTAGGTAATCAGTTCCTGGAGATTTGTTGTTATTTTTAGAAATTACTGCGGTATGCAAATTACTTTCGGTAAAATTAATATCAAGATCATTATCAATAAAAGTTTGTGAAAATTCATAATTATTGTTCATGTTCTGTTGTGTTTCACCAGAAAGGTTCTTGTAGACCTGCATGGATTTCAAGACGTCATTTGTTTTAATTTTGTTACATTTTCTCATATTTTCACTATTTTTTGTGAGGTATACGATATAATATTTTTAGATCAATGTATCCGGACATTTGAAAAAGGGTTTTTTTGCAGGTCGGTAAAACTATATATTGACCTCAGACGTTATCTATAATTATAGAACATAGGAAAACTTTTAAATATCTTTTTCTCCAACACTACAAGTATTTGGTATGTAAAATTGTCTAGTTAATCTCTACCAACCTTATTCAAATCATGCCTCTCGAGTCAAATATGATCAAACCCTTGAAGTCATTTGTCTGTATATACTGTTGTAGGAAAACAAAAGGAAAGCATCAAGCGACTTACCTACAAATCACCGATTTTCGTAGCAAACAGTAACTTCCTAAGAAAACCACTAATTTGGACAAGTAACTTGCAACTTAATTCGCTACGACTTACTTCACTATCAGCCAGTGACTTCCATAGCAACGCATTACTTCCTCTAGCAATCAGTGACTTCCCCTATTAACTAGCAACTTCCTTAGCTAACATTGACTTCCTAAGCAACAACTTAGTCCCCTAGCAACAATTAACATCCCTTACCACTGACTGCAATATCAACCAGTGACATTCCCTAGGAACTAATGACATCATTTATACGACAGTGATATCCTTGGGAACAAATAAGTCCCTTAGCAGCAAGTGAGTTCCCTTAGCAACCATTGAATTTCATAGCAACCAGAGACTTCCCAAAAGAAGAAATGACTGACTTAGCAACCAATTACTTCCTTAGCAACCAACAAGTGCCCATAGTAACCAATGACTTCCTTAGCAACCGTTGGCAACTAGCAACAGTTGACTTCTTTGTCAATCACTGACTTCCTGTAGTGACCAATGATTTTGGTTAATTTTAGAAACTAGTAACTTCTTTAGAAACTAGTGACTTCCCTAGTAACCATTGATAAGTTTTAGCAACTACTGACTACCTTTAGCAACAAGTGACTTCCTTAGGTAAGTGCGCTGGTTTTCCAGGTGATCAGTAAAGGGCTATCATTGTCCTCTTGTTTTCTTAGTGTAGACAATATTTAATACGTATAATGCAATTATTACTATGTAGTTACAAACAATAGCGTACAGGATTGATGATTTCAAATCATTGGCTTATTTCGCTTTAAAAGTGAAAGTGGCAGATTAGGCAAACTTAGTACATTGATTTATAATATAATAAGTACTGACGAATACGTTTATGATATGTTGTAAATCGATGAATATCGGACTTGATACACTTGATCCTTCAATAATTCAAAGGGGTACTTCAAACGTTAGTACAATACCGTGAAAGTATATTATTTTGGATTAATTTTATCATAAATGTAGGTTATCATGCTTTTGTTTTTGATTCTGACAACTGTCGTTGAACTTTCATCTGGAGGATGTCCCGTAAGCAGATGTAATTGGTTTCCTTGGGAATCTTGGTCGAGTTGCTGGAGAACATGCGGTGGAGGAACACGTTCTAGGTATAGAACTTTTTGCTGTAAAGCAAGTTTAGCAAGCAATATCGAAGCGTGTATGAGTGACTGTGGATATGACCGCAATTATTTTTATAATAGAAGAAGCGAATACGGGCTATGTGAAACACACTGTTACAACGGTGGTACATTCATTCAGTCGAGCACTTCGAGTGGATACTGCAATTGTGATGAGTTTTATCATGGCACCTGCTGTGAACAAGGTACGTTTTTTTTATAAATCGAGCTTAACCTTTTGTGTCAAAAGATAGTGTAACTGCATATTTAAAAACAATACAGGCTAGAGTGATGTGTAGTTTCGTTGTGTTAGAGTTTATGCATATACGGTTACAGTTTTTGCATCTGACTTAAAATTACTATAACCTCTCATAGATTCATGGGTTCATCGGTTCGAGTCCTGCTATAAACAAGGGCTCTTTATTTGAGTAAGTTCTTCTGAGGGTAAGGATATAGATTCCCAGGAGCGATAGTTAAATATACTGCTCAACTGTATATATGTCCAACATACCGTTGAAACGGGCGTTAAACTACTACAACAACAGTAGATGGAGTTCAGATATCAAGATAATGACAAACAGTATATCATGGATACGATGCAACTTTTTATACATTTTAATCCTTACATGAACAAAGGACATAAATATTGCTAGAACGAATAGATTTAGAGCCACGTATAACAGACGTAAAACTGCAATCACAGTGATTTGCATGTATTTGATATTTTATCATGATTTAGTTGCATATTTCTCTGTAAAGCAATGATAATCAATAATCGTTCTTGTTAGATTATAAGTTCTAACATAACTTGTCTTATCAAATTGTGTCGGAAATTGCCAATTGTAAAATCCACAATACACTTAGTTTTCACGCGCAATCCATCATACTGTCAATGACGTCAGATTCTTTCTATCAACGTATCGATAAATGCCCGCATAAAACATAGCCCGTTGCATATGTATTTTCTTCTAATATCTAGTCATGTTGGAATCGAAAACAATATCCTATTTACGTTGTTCATTGTCTGATCAACAACTCTTTGTCGTTCAGTTGCTAACTTTTAAACCACGAAGGCCTGCGGCCTTTACTGTGCATCAGAACCCCAAATCGGTTTATTAGACGATGAACATCGCTAAAATGAATATTATTTCTTAGGTAAACCATAACGTCATTTCTGTCTTTAAAGACAAATAGGACACAAAATTGTTGCATTAACTACGGCACCTGCGTTTTATTCATTTATAACATGTTCGGTGTCATTTAATCACAGCTAAAAGAAAACCGATCATTGAAGCGTTTTTGTCTGTACAGATAGATCCATATGTTTATTTCAGAAATGTTGCTCGCCATTTTTATCATCTTGCCTCCAATATCCCGAACGCCAATGTTAGATGAATAAAAATTTGTAAATGATTAGTGGAAAAAGTATGTTTATATTAAATAACCTGTCAATTCCGTAATGCCGGAAATGGTGTTACAATTGCTTGGGCTGAGTGTTTTTAAGTAAACGCTACATGATCTTTGTCTACCCGGCCCCCCCACCCGTTTCTTCTCTGCCACCACAAACACCCCGCAAAAACATCATTTGAGATAAGAACAGTGTGTTCAATATTTTCTTTTAGTTCAACCAATAGATGTAATCAAAAACAACTGAAAAGCAAGTCCTGTTGTAACAATTCAATTATATTTCAGAAAAAAAGAAGCAACCAAGTGGTCAAGGCAAGTGCAGCGAAACTTGTAACTGGACACCGTGGGAATCATGGAACACTTGTTCTGTCTCTTGTGGTGGAGGTGGACAACAAGAGAGAACAAGAGAACTTTGTTGTCTGGAAAACTATGTCGGCTTTCAGACCTGCGCTTTTATCTGTGGAAAGGACGTCAGGGAACGCACTGAAAACCGTTCGTGCGGAGATAACTGTTTGTATGGTGCAACAGTAAAGGCTGGTGGATTTGGCTGCGACTGCCTTGACAGAACGTTCGGTCACTGCTGCGAACAGTGTAAGGATAAAACACCAGAAAAACGAGACCGATGTGTTAAGTCTTGTTTCAAGTCAAAATTTGACTTAAGTTCAGTATAGGGATTTTAATCTTTTTTTATCTTAAAGTGTGCCATCAAACCTAAATCTCACTTGGTATACATTTTCTACTCGTTGAGTGAACTTTTACCATTTTAACAACTGGAAGTTTTTGACCTTAAATATTATGACAGTACATATAAAGACAATATAGACACTACCTTGAGACGACTGGTGTTCAAAACAAAGCAATTTATAACTGTTTTTATTTTTCAGTTCTACCAGGATGCACGGCTTTTCCTACAGATGTAATATTTGTTTTGGACTCTTCTGCTAGTCAAACAAGAGAACAGTTTAACAGACAACTAAACTTTGTCGATCAATTTGTACACCAGGTGAACATTAGCTTGGAAGAATTTCAAATTGCTGTTGTCACATATTCTACAGAGGCAATTGTAGAAATTGATTTTAATCAGTCGACAGACGCAGCCACCCTGAGTCGATTAATCAAAGAAATCACATTCCGTCCAGGGGCTACATTTACAGATAAAGGCCTGAAAGCAGCCATGGAAGTTGCAAGAAAAAGCGAGAGACGTACAGGCATGGTGACATCGACATGCATTCGTTCTTACTGACGGAATGTCAAACAAAAGAGCAGAAACACGTCTTGCAGCAACGCGACTGAAGAATGCTAATGTCCGCGTTACAGCAATTGGTATATTTGCAACCATCAGACTGACTATTTAATTTAAAATTACTGTGTTGTATTATTACGTCATACTATTTTATTTCCTTTAAATTTGAACTTATACAGTATCTGTATATGTTGCAATGGTCCATTTGCATAGACGTGTTGATGTAGACGTTTCATGCCACACCACATCTGTGTAACATTATTGGAACACTAGGGCAAAGTTTAGATTCGTATTTCATGAACTTTTTAAAGAAAAATTAACTTCTTATTGGTATGATTTTGAACAATCAGATTATGATTCTACTTTACTGTTATATATATTAATATTAATATGATATATTGGCATTTTAAGTGTCGAAAGAGTCGAAACTCGTCTTGCTGCCACATAAATCTTTGTCGCATATGATCATACAGGTATAATGATCTTTGAATATAATTATGATAATGAACGGTTTATTCTATGTTCTACTCTTGGCATCCAATCATCTAACATATCAAATACACGGTGAAGGAGACGTAGCTGGAATCAAACAGTGCATCTTATAATAAAACAGTTCATTAAGTAGCCTTTTTAGAATCACTTTCACACAATTAACATCTTATTGATCATGAATGTGTTTCATTGTACATTGTATCTCATTAGGTATTGGAACAGAAGTGTCACATCAAGAACTACGCGACATCGCTTCACCTGGAGACTCCTTCAGTCCGTCTTACGTATTCTCTGTTGGAGATTTTAATGCTCTTGACACGTTACTAAAACAGCTTGTACATGTTACATGTGACGACTGCAGCTTCATCAGTCACCTGTCCGATGTTGTGTTTCTTTTAGATGAAAGTGACATATTGACTGAGACGGAATTTCAACTATCGGTAGATATAATTGAGTCCATAATAGAATGTACCGACCACATTGGTGAAGCCGAAGGACCATTGTTCGGACTGGTTCAACTTGGGAAAGAATTAGACTCAAAAATAAACTTGTTGAATGGACAAACCCAGCAGACCATACTAACGGAACTTCAGACGTTATACAGAACGCAAAACGACATTTGTGATAAAGATGAAACATGTGGTCTCATGAATGTTACATCTGCGATTGAATTTATTTTTGAATCCGTTTATGAGAAAAGTGGACGTTCACATTCGAGAAAATTTCTTATTGTTGTCTCAAGTGGTAGGTTCAGGGATATAACCACCATACAGAACGAAATGGCCGCCATTCAGAAAGAATCAGATGTAAAACTTTTTGTGATTGGACCAGGAGAAGACGTCAAGATGGATGGCTTACTGTCACTGGCTAAAGATGCTAATCACGTGTATGCAGTCATTGATAACGAGGACCTTACTAAATTAGATACAATGCAATCAGACTTTGCTTACAATATCTGCATAAAAAAGTAAATGTTTTACGACAAAGAATGATACAGATCATAATGCTAGTACTTATTTCTCAACAATCATTACATACTAATGCATTAGATAGCACTCATTTTATTTTTGTTATATCCTATCGCATGCTCACAAATGTATTTAAAATTTTGGTTTTATTTTCAGATTTGTTTACTTTTCCGCCTGAAGGAAGGTACAAGGTTTACTTTTGTTACTTTAAATTGACAGAAATTAGTTTTCCTTCAGTTTGAAATAAAATGACAGCTAAATGGCAAAACTACTGTCCAAAGATTATGACTTCGAAATTTAATTTCGTTTATTAAATACGAATGTGAGCTCAAGTATTATTCTGTTTTCAGTTATTTGTTTTATTGACATAAAATTAATCAATGGTATATGCACAAACCCTTTTATATTGCTACACAATAATAACACTTAAATAATGACAATAGCAGAAATAAAATAAAACTAATAACTTACGTTTAAGCGCTTTTTATTTGTGTGTGACGTCATTGTGACTCACAAATTTCACATATTTCAAGACACGCATCCTCTACTTTTAAAACCGCAGTCCTTACAATTTTCGAACGGTTTGAACACAGGTCTACAACACAGGTATGCTTCAGTTTAAGCAAAAATGTTCAAAAATTAATCTTGAATCAAAAATAAATATATATAGAACTCAACAATTTTTATTTTATGCGGATGCATACTGTTTTGATTACGAAATCACCTTTCCCATGCGGACGAATATAATCAATCAGAACTTCTCGGTGATGAATGCTCCATGAAGGATGACGGAATTACCCGATGAGTTCCGATTGGATTATAGTTTGTTTTGATCATGTGATACCTCCATCGTGAACCTACGTTTTCATAACATAATCTCAAAAACTCGTAAGTATATATATCTGTAATGTGAAGCATTGAACCCTGTAATATTTTATTAACTGTTATTATTGCGGGCAGCAGCAGCGGCCCGCTATATTTAATACATGGTGAGTAAAAGATGCATGGAGACTTAAACACTAGATCGAATATATGCGTCTCTCTTCATTGAAAAATTGAGGTAATTCAGAGATGAAAACTGTGGATACAGTCAATTTTTTTGGAAAAGCAAGAGTTGTCGTTCGTTTCATAGAGGGCGCAGTCTACGCCGATAAAAGTAGAAAAAAGCGCTTTTCACGTTTCAGGCGCAATCTACGCTGAGAAAAATGGAAATATGTTTGCTTTTTCCTCTTATACAGCCTTTGACATTATAGAAACGAAGTGCAGTCGACTGAATATTCTTCGAAATGTATGATATTATCTTAGCTCATTTTTTCCCTCACATTAGTAATTTGTCACCATGGTGTATTGGTAGAGACGATAACTCGAATACTTTTGTATAAGTGTACTTTTACGAATCCACGAGTTCGAAGCCCACCGACACCCATTTTTTTCTTTCTTTTTTTTCTGCTTTTTTAATCATCATGTTTAGCCTTTAAACCATTTAAGAATATTTTACGGCAAATAATCATAAAAATCTTCATTCATGTCAAATTAATACGGATAATGGTAATGAAAAATTGAGACATACCAGGAACGGTCTATAGAGCATTCCTGGACATACTGTATAAATATTATTTGATAACAGTAAAGTTTCGATACTACAGGTCAGTCAGTAGATGTGGTGTTGCTTGTTTAACCAGGATTGGTTTCCTCGAGTTCTTTTGGGGCCATGCCTCAATATCAATCATCATCATTTTCTAAAATATTTACATGGGATTATTGTTTGTTGGCCCGCTGTGATACTTTGTATCACAGTTTTTCTTGTATTGTATCTGACCTGATTTGTGGAAATACAGTACTGTATATTTTTGTCATGAACACTTCCGGTTTGGGTGACCCAATTCTGTGTGTCAAAATTTACAGAAAATGAGAAATATGCAACGTAGCCGATAGTGTATACACTAAAGACCGGCTACTGTATTATTTTTGATAGAGCAGTAATTTATTTTCTGATTTATCATGTACTACCAGTAGTAATTGACTGTGAGTTTTGCATCGTACGCCAGTTAACATTTTCCTTCAAACTTCATCTCCTCTAATAAAATTAGGCCTTTTTTTCACATCAAGGCTTGTTTTTTCAGATCGTATACATATGCTCACAGAGTATGACCTCAATGCAATTTTCATAGTTTATTCTTAAATAAAGATATATTTTCTCATGAACTGTTTAAATTTGTTTCTTTCCTTCAATAGTGTTCCTCTAATACAGTAAAATCGTGCCTCATTTAGCACCTGGTTTAAGAGTCACATGGTACAGTCCTTGGCCTCAGTAATGTGAAATGTATTGTGGTATCGCTTATTAGGGTTTTATGGTTGGTACCGGATTCCCATATGACCAACGCACCCAGAAGAGGTTAGTTATTTTAGGTTGTCGGAGGATAGTGCAAGATACAGAAAGCGTCCCAATTCCAGAGACACTCCTGGTTCTTTAACATGCCATGTGTATAGCACCCATACATGAGACCTCGGTTTAAGTCGTGCTCTACCTATTGAGCTAACCAGGCTGACTGTATTGTCGTTAATTGCTGTCATGTTAGATGGGTCCTAAAGGCTGTTGGATGAAACAGATCTTCTCATTCATGTATTCTGCTTCTAGCTCACCTGGCACAATGTGCCATAGTGAGCTATTAAGATCACTCACTGTCCGTCGTATGTCGTACTCTGTTTTCACATTCATTTTGTGAGAGGGGCCTGCGAAAGTAAATTCTCAACATATTGAAAACTTGCCAGTAAATCTCATTGGAAGTGTTTTCAGTTTCCGGTAGTAAAATTTAAAAACACGGTCTTGCTTCCATTGGAAAACCAGTCATTTGCCAGTCAACAAGCAGTATCACTAGATAACTATCAGTCATCAAACTACAAAAGTACCTGCTAAATAATGTAAAAGAATAATTTGCTTCTGTTTTTGAAACAAAAATGTTTACTGAATTCTGTTAATAATTATGTTATCCATGACATGTGCTTTGCAAAAAATTTGCAGTTCAGTCTGCAATTCAGTTTGCAACATTCCATACTTGTTTTATTCTCCGCTTTAAGTTGGTCATCAAACCCACTTTGATTTGAGACACACACAAATTCAGTGCCTTCAGCGCTTTGATTTCTTGTAGTAATTTACGCATAACATTCATAACAGCAGTTCGTTCTGACATCATTAAGAGTACGAGAGTCATCTTACAACGGGGGATGGTGTAAGATGAGATTTACCAGCACTGGTAAAAACTGCAGAGATCTCGATCTGGTATGCAAGAAATTAAATATATATCAAACTGTTGCTGAAGCATTTAAAAGAAAAAAAAAGTGTGACCGTCGCTTACGATTTTCGCTGATTATTCTGAATCGATAATTTAGAATACTTAATATTTATTTAAAAACAGTGAAACATAAATGGATTTTTAACAATTTAGATATTCAATAGATTAAAACATCGATTTACACAATGGCGTGTTTATTCAGTAATACCACACATGCTCAATAGTGCGTGAAAAAAATCTGTATTTGACTTTACTTTAGTTATTTATATACATTGGTCTATCATAAAAAATCCCAGTTAATTTTTGTGTGTCACGTTTGTATTTAGTTTTCAATTTGAGAAAGGACGTTTACGGGATATTATTTAATTTAGTATAATTCTTTAAATAATGAGAGTAAAACTGCTGTTATTGAATGCGTCTTTCTTGTTTTCTGTAATCTCTGTAGTTAATGCGGATTTAGGTGACACGTGCTATAGTACATGTGACTGGACAAGCTGGGAACCTTGGTCCCAATGTACGGTTACCTGTGGAGGTACCGGTACCAGAACTAAGCAACGATATCTCTGTTGCCCGGAGGATGCAACTTTCGAAGTGTGTGCTAACGACTGCGGACATCCTATGGATGGTACAAGTCATACCGAGTCGTGTACTGCAGCATGCTTCAACGGTGGTACTCTTTATCCAGGGGGAAACGGATGCGCGTGTTCGGAAAAATACGATGGCCATTGTTGTGAACAAGGTACAAACTTAGCTTAGCAAAACGTTTTTCATAAGCTTTGAATTATCATGCATGTTTTCGTTTAGTTATAACGGTAAACAGATATCTCCATTCAACTCCGTCCCGCATTAATTAATTAATTCATTAATTCATTCATTAATTCAATTATTCAGTCATTCAGTCATTCATTCATTCATTCATTCATTCATTCATTCATTCATTCATTCATTCATTCATTCAGTCAGTCAGTCATTCATTCATTCATTCAGTCAGTCATTCATTCATTCAGTCATTCATTCATTCATTCATTTGTTTTAATTAATTCATCATTCATTCATTCATTCATTCATTCATTCATTTGTGTTAATTGATTAGTTGTATAAACGAATTTATATTCATTATGATTAATTAATTGATTGATACAAATTTAGTTGCTCTCGATTGCAAAACTAGTTTAATCGCTCACGAGACTCTGAATAGAATCGACTCTTACTCTACTTGTCTGTTATAAATTACATAAACATTGTCTTATATTTAAGCATTTAAGTAGTAAAATGCATATAATCCATTGCCTCGTACAAATGAATGTAGAAGCATACTGGGTCAAGCATATAAAAAAATAAATGACACCGGCAAAGAATGTGGTGGTTATGGTAGATAGTTCTATAAAAAAACACACATTTTTCAAATTGTTTGACATGCGTTACAACCACCAGATTGTTTACTCGAAAAGTTTAATATGATTTATATAAATGTTATATAACAAATAATTACAAATGCTAAAAACAATGTTCATAGAACACTGTCTCTTTTGCGCCTACTATGCCAATAAAACAACATTTTCAAAATAAATCGCTATCAAACCCAAACTTACGATTTCAATGTTTAAGATGGTTTTATTGAGCAACATCATGTATCTTTTCGCTCATCTTACAAATATAAGCTTGATTTATTGGTAGAACCTTGTTATGAACATGATGAAAATAGGCTTTTCTGGCGTTTCTGCATTTAACTTATTGTTTCGAAAGTCTTTTATAAAATTTCGCTATTTTAACAGAACTTTTGAAATTTTGTATTATTTTTCAAATAAAATGGAGTTTAAGAAGTTTCCACAGCATCCATTATGAAAACAATTTGAGCGTGTTATTTTGTGATAAATTCAAAGTTCATAATTTAAACGTACATATTCTATGGAAATTGCACTTTACAATATATACTAAACGAAACTTTTAAAGCACCACTGCCTTTTTCCTTCTATATCTAGTTATCAACCCAATATCTGCCAATTTATTTTAGCTATCTGTGCACAAAAGCTATCATGTCTCGTATTTATGATTGCACTGGGTACTAGATACTTCCGTTACATGAATTTCAAATGATTGAGTGATACAAATTAATACGGAAAATACTTTTAAGAGTGGATTTATAGAGAAGAGCATCAAGGCAATAACCCATGTTAGGTCTGGAAGTGTAAATGTTAAATTAAAACTCTCTGCCATATGATTTGTACCACTAGATTATTTTAAAATTACTGTAACGGAAGTATCTGCCCAGTGTCTTTATAAATACGAGACATGATAGCTGTCGTGCATCAACAGATAAAAATATGTCGACAGGTATTGGAAGGGTTGATAAATAAAGAAAGAAAATAAAGAACGATAGTTAGAAGTTTCGTTTATATGAATTACCAAGCACCCACACTGTAGATCTATCTAATAATATCGAGAGTTAACCGCAAAATATGCAACAACGAAATGAAGAATGACTACATCAATTTTCTGTCAACCATCGGCAAGCTTTTTGTATCTTGACCAGTGTAATTGCTCATGCGTCGTTTTGATCCATTTTTTGCCACTAAGCTATTGTAGCCATTTGAAACATTTTATTCTGGTAGCCCCACTATCATTTACAAGAAATGGAGGATATTTACAATGTAACACATTTGTTACCGTGGCATTCAGTATTTATTTGTCTTTTTCGTCAACACAAAATATTCCACGATCATATAATTCCGGTCTACAATTACGCAAAATAAGTTTATTTGATTTAGAGCATGTTAAAAAATAAAGAAATGTTCTCAATTGTTTCTTGTCATTCGATAAGCAAGGGGCATCTCTCAAAGTTGCATCGATATCTACGTTATAAAGCTGTTATACATGCAATACAGACACGTTTTACTGCAAAGAGTTATCTTATAAATTGAAAGAAAATGATGATACCAGAAATTTAAACACAAGAGCAGACCAACCTCTCTAAACAACACCTCCGAAGTGCAAAAACCTCTCTATAAAGACAGATTTTTCATTTTACAAAAGCAGTTATATCTGAACAAGTTAACCTCCCCCAAGAGCAACAAAATCTCCTCACGAAACAAAAATTGATATTCCCTTTGGTGTTGTTGTGGATAGGTTGGACTAAAATATTTTTTCAATACGTATTCACGACAGCAGCGTATTTTCTTTATAACTGATAATAGGTAAACAACTTAAAGTAAGGGTTTTACAGTTCGGAGGGTTTCATTCGTTTTTTTTAAATATAAATTTTTAAACATATGCATGTCTTAAAGCATTATCTTAAATACTGTTTTCCACTAATAAAACAAAAGTTACATGCAACAACATAGTTCTGAAATTTTGAGGCTATGATAGAAAAACTTAACAGGACGCTTGATATATACATCTTAAAAATCATAAGAATTTGTCAATGCTTCAGAAAAACCACTAAGGAAAGAGCCAGGTGGTACCGAGCAATGTAGTGAACTTTGTGACTGGTCACCATGGGAACCATGGAGCTCATGTTCAGTCTCGTGCGGTGGAGGAGGAGAGCAAGAAAGACTGAGGTACCTTTGTTGTCTAGAAGAATACGGAGGTTTTCAAAACTGTGCACAGCAGTGCAGTAAGGATACCAATGAACAAACCGAAAGTCGTCGTTGTGGAGAGAGTTGTTTGCGAGGAGGAACATTAAAGTCTACTGGTTTAGGATGCGACTGTTTAGATAGATCGTTCGGGCACTGTTGCGAACAACGTAGGTCTAACTACACTATAATACATCTAAAGTAAAAACGAGACACGATCACGTAACGATAATTGTTTTTTCGACAGAAAGGATCTCGCATATAATCTCGATAATACACCAATACATACTCTACGGGTCGTACCGATTATAGCCTCTTTAGAGGGCGGTGGACCAAATAAGCACAATTACAAACAAAATACATATTCTATTTTCCCATGTGGCAAGCAAACATGTCAACCTTTAAAAAACGAAATGGGCCATCTACTGGTTATGCCCAACCTCTCTTACGTGATCGAACATCAAAACGAAAGCGTTCAGGAGATATATAAAAGATAGGATTGTATTGTTAAAGGTCACTGTGTAAATAGCCTTAAATAATCTTTAAGTTTTTAAATGTATCCACTCATCTAAACGTGATGTATGCATTATGCTAACTCGAGTGTAAATTGACGAAAAGATATGTTTAAACTAAAGGTCACTGCTACCTCACCTTTTGACCATCTGACCTAAAAAGCAATAAAATCTTATCCAGGTCACATCGATTTTGAAGATCGGAAGCCCAAGCATGCTTGAGTTGCTGATCGGAAACTGTTTATTACAAACTATTGAAGGTTTAATAGTTTAGTTTTAAAATTACAATGTACCTCATACCCTGACACAAACAACAATAACATCATTCACCTTTCAATAATTTAACTTCTTCTTTTTTGCAGTTTTACCCGGATGTACGCCATTTCCCACTGACGTCATCTTCGTCCTAGATTCCTCTGCAAGTCAAACAGAAGAACAGTTTCAAGAACAGCTCAAATTTGTCATTAAATTTGTTGAAAATGTAAACATTAGTGCGGAAGAATTCCAGTTTGCCATAGTGACGTTTTCTACAAAGGCACGAGTTGAGGTTGAGTTTAGTCAGTCTACTAGTGTTGCCACTTTACGTCAACTAATTGGGAATATAAAGTTCCGCACAGGGGCGACATTTACTGATAAGGGACTTCTTGCAGCTATGGAAGTAGCTAGAAATAGTGAAAGACGTAAAGGAATGGTGACATTGACTTATGCATTCGTTTTGACTGACGGAATGTCAAATAAAAGAACAGACACGCGTCTTGCAGCTATGCAACTAAAGAATGCTTACGTGCACGTTGTAGCAATAGGTATGATTTAAAAGAATTATTAAAAATAAATAAAATTTGATTTACCGTACTTTTACGGAGAAGCATCGGAAGCAACAAAACTCATGTTTGGAATACATAAGCACAATTATCACGACTATTACAAATATGACCATACAACCTTTGCTGCAACCTTGGGCAACCGTAAAGCCTATTAATAAACAATGGTGGCAATCCCTTTGGTTATATAAAGAAGTAATGTTTCAAGGTCAATTGAGTTGCTCTCACTTTACTTTTATAACAGAAAGTATTTGGGAAGGATTTTATTATGTACATAATATAATCGGTCTTTTAAGTGTTATTTTCCCAGCGAACATTTTGATGGTTATTTCTTCTATGATTCTGCCGTTGTCGCATTTTCAAAGAACACATTGTTAAAGTCAGCACATCTAAACATACAGTACTTAATTATTAAAAACGACAAAAATATTTTCGTTATAATATTTTAATTTTGTATTGACAGGTATTGGCCAGGAAGTGTCACATGAAGAACTCCAAGACATCGCGTCACCGGGGGATACTCACAGCCCGTCTTACGTCTTCTCTGTGGGAGATTACAGCGCACTGGACACGCTACTGAAACAACTGGTACATGTTACATGTGAAGATTGCAGTGCCGTCAGTCATCTTTCAGACATCCTTTTTCTAGTTGATGAATCGAATCAAATGACAGAAGCAGAATTTCAACTTTCGGTGGATGTAATGACGTCAATTGTGCAAAGCACCGATAGAATTGGTGAACCTGACGGACCAAGGTTTGCTCTGGTTCAACTAAGCAGCACACTCGATACTATAATACAGTTTTCAAATGAACAGATGCAAAATAAAAACGATCTCCAAGTCAGGCTTCAAACATTATACCGGAGACAGACAGATGCTTGTGAAATCGATAAAGATTGTAGTCCAATAAACATTACATCAGCAGTTGCTAGCGTTTATGAAACTGTTTTTATGAAAGACGGACGGCAAAACTCCAGAAAAATCTTTGTTGTTTTGTCTAATGGACGTTTCGGAAATTCGAACTCGATGAAAGAAGAAATGTCAGATTTTCATAAATCCTCCGATATAAGACTATTTGTTATTGGTCCAGGACTTGATGTCGATATGGAAAGTTTGCAGTTATTGGCGAAAGAAGCAAACTATGTTTATGTTATCCTTGATAACGATGATCTATCAAAACTCGATATCTTGCAATCTGAATTTACATATAACGTATGTACCAAAACGTAGAGAATTGGAAGACTTAAAACTATAAACCAAACGAGCATATGAACTTTAGTTCATATTTCATAAACGATTTAAACTACATTGTATTTTATTAGACAATTTTTATATGAAGTATGAACGGAAGAAACAAGCATAAAAGTACAGATCGATCATCTTACGCTCTAAACAGTAGAAAAGGTTACATACCAGTTAAAATGCTTTTGCCTGAATCTAGCAGATTATATTCTCCAAACATAAATAATATGTTAAAAAAATTAAAGTGATATTAAATAGATATAATTTTAAGTACATCATACTGGATTTATCGAAAAATGCCTGATTTAAGCACAATTAATCACAATAAAGAACTTCTGTAATAAATCGCTATCCATCCACTAATTGTACAACAACACCTTTACATATAATATGGGACAGTTAACACTTTAAACGCTGATTTTACCGATGATGAATGAAATGTATAGTTCAAATTTTTAAGTATTACTAAGGTAATAATACTCGCTATTTTTGCTTTTAAGTTATTTAACTTGATACCACTTTTAGGTAGTGTCTCTTTTAAAATATGACGGTATTTTAGGATATCAAAATAAACTAACCAGCATCATTTATGGAATGACTAGGCATTATTAGACTTGTTCTTAATTTTTAAATAGTGTATGAATCTGTTTACCGTTGCCCGTTGACAAAATAAATAACATGAACTAAAATGCATGTGACTGTGCCTTTCGACTATGTATACAAATGATTGCTTAGATGTGTGTTTCACCAGTGTTTTGTGTCTATAGTTGTGCTATGTATATAGTGTCCTGCACTTATGCACTTCGTAAAAGCGTCGCCTTGAAGTGTATGGTTAATAAAATGATAAGAAGCAGAAATGTGTCCCTTGTCTGCTGCTTCTTCTCATAGAAGTTTGGGGATTTCATTCTTCTGCGTATAATTCTGACTGCTGGTAGCACGGGACTCACGTACGCTAGACGGTTCTCAGATATCTGCAACAGTGAGTATTATTCAAACGTATGTGAACGATGGCTACAATTTTTTCCGACAAAGAAGCAAAATGTTGCAAAGATTTTCAGAAAGAGTACAAATGTTGATAAAAGAATAGTAAAGGAACTCCTTACAAGTAATGAAGGGTGGATCTATTATTTTGAACCTCAACCGGTCAATAAAAAACAGTACTTAAGAAAAAAACTCACGAAACCGGTTACAGCAAAACGAACTCTAAAGTTCCAAACGGGTTCTTAACATGATTTTCCTCAATTCCAAATTTCCTGTTGTGCAAATACCCAGTGCAGATTTGTTACTGGAAAGTTTTATAGTGATTCTGGTAGTGAAATCAGTGAGAATACATCACGTAAATCAGTTTGAGGGGTATATGTCTTATAATGACGATGCATTAGTACAAAAGAGTTATATCTGGCATTAGTTTCTGCATGACTAACAAGTCAAACTATTACAAGTCCCAGTAACTTCTGCCTCTTTTTTTACTGAAAAAGATGCCTGCGTCGCAACAACGCAGACTACTCTGCAGCTTCCATGAGATGGGTATCTCGGATAGAAATGTGCATTTCTGATAAGAAGGGAGAGTATTTTGAAGGATTGATACAAGACATTTTCTGTAAATTAAGTTTCTAATCAAGTGACTACAGCAATTATGTATAAAATCTTGAACGAACGGAATTAATTCCGAGATGTAAAAGGGCTTAATCGAACGCTGAAGAAGTCCTTCAAGGAATCAATTCCCAATTCTGAACTACATGTTAGAAATATAGCGCAGTATTTTTTCAATGATATTGCAAACAATAAAATAGCTTTTTGGCAACGACTTGACTACGAAAATAAGCACGTATCAGCATTGCTTATTGCGATATATTATTCAAAGAAGAAAGCTTTTTTTCAAACACGCGAGCTTATCACCCTATAAGTGTAAAGAAATTACTTTTTAGTATAGAAACTTTATCGGAATCTCAGAATGAAAAGTTTTTTCAAAAAGTCCATAACTATATCAAAGAAACTAAAAGATTTAAGGAATAAGTACAAATTTATTACTGACAAATTTATCGATAACGCGAGTCTTTGCTGACAAATAAGGTAAACGGGCGGTGGTAGTTTTGGTGGAGTACAATGTAATCGACATGATGTTTGTCTTGTTTATGTTTTTTTTTCTTTCTTCTTTAGTAATTATCTTTATTTCCTTTTCTTATAAATACTACTGTTAATGAATGTAATATTGACCTCCAATCACACATTAATCATTGTAAAATTACTTTAAGCACAAAATCTGACTTAACTGGGGAGGGCCCTCGATAATGTTGTAATAACTTTTGGCCCGACCCGTTTGTACTCGTATTGTTTAGTATGCTTTGTATGTTTGATGTATGTATGTGTGAATTAATATATGCAATAAAATATGATTAAAGTAAAGTAAAGTTTATTGTGAATAGAACATGGTTCTATCATTATCCTATCTGTAAATTTATTTAACCATATTAGTAAATTCAAAGTGATCATATGTCTTTAAACAATGTTATAGTATTGCCATTATGAAGGGCAAAACAACTGAAGACCTATCCATGATTTAAATACCAATATAACTTGATTGTATCTCATAAATTGAACATGAAACCCAATCATGACACAATAATTTAATATTAAGATTGTCAACGATAACACAACAATGATACATTATAGGCTGATTTATACTTACAAAAGTGTAGATGGTTTAACCGTTTGATTACAAAGATAAATATATTAAATGTGTTATATTATACCCAATACAGGAAGTAAACTTGTAAGGGGATTTTTTTTATAACGACTTAGTTTGGACAAGAACGTGAGTAAGTGTTTAATGAACAAAGCTCCAATGACATTTGGATGACGCCAGTTTGAAAGCGTCCAAACTAGTGTTCTACATGATTATTTGTCTTGGTTGTAGATGACAATGTTAAAGTTGTACATTGTATATAAGGAAGATGGTTGCTGTATTTTTTTATTCTGTGTGAACAAGAACTTGACAAGACAATACAAGAGTATTCGAAATCTGACAGAAATATGAGGGTTATGTACTTAAACTGTCAACTCAGAATGCTTACATTTGTACCACTTCACAGATTTCTTTTGCTGTTGACAAAAATGTATGAACATTTTATCTAATGAATAAACCTACCGGTAATGCAACTTAAATATGCTACATTGTACAATAAACTGTTAGAGTAGGAAATAGCTAAAGGGCATACAGCAAAATGCTAATATTCATTTTGCTTACAAAATTAATATAGTCTCATATTCTTGCATTACATACATGTATTTATACATGCTTATACTTGTACATATGTACATGATGGGACATATGATAAAAATCAGGACAGGGTTTAGAGTATTCTATATCAAATACATGAAGTATTTAATGCAAATGATTAAAAACACCTGGTCGAAATAAATGAATAAATCATAAATAATAATGTAAGATTCATAACCAATTAAAACATACATTTTTGAAGTATGTTTTCGGTATAAAATGAAGTACTTCATCTGAAAAAATGAATATCCTTAAACCTGGTAAAAGAGTAGTCTTTAAAGATATATCGTTTTCGGCGGTTTCGTGAGAAAATATTTTATATATACAACTTGGACGTCAGTTAGAAAGGCGCCACGCCAGTTAAAACTTCACATAATTAAAATCTAAAAATCTTCCACGCCATATTTGCTTTCTCTGAAAAGCTTAGTTTAAATGCGAGAACATTTATATTGTGCAAACTTGGTCAAACCATAATTATGTGTTGTGCAAACTTCGTCAAAAAACAAACAGGATTTTGACAAACAACTTGAGATTTTTCGCATTTATATGTTATCAAATGTACCTTTTATGATATATGTGTGGCCTACATACGCTCTTTATTGTGTTTGAACATGAAAAATCGAGACAAGTTAAGAATAATTGAATTCTGACAGAAATACGAGGATAGTTGGCTATGTACTTGAAATGCCACTCATAATGTATTTTATCACATTTCGGTAGATGATTCAACCAACTAGTATAGAATGAGTTATAAAAGCGTAGCTTCAATTGACTAAGTGTTCAGCATTTTATGTCAAGGTTTTATTTTGGCGGCTGATGTGATTTGCGCCAATTTATGACACCGTCCATTCAAAACACTTAAAAAAACGCCAACATTTGGCACCGCAGATTTAAAGCGCCATACAATATATGATATTTATGGTTAACTTGTTCGTTCAGACAAGAGAAGGAGATTTCTCCTTCGTGAATATTGTACCATTATAAAATGCAAATGTTTATGAAATACATCCGTTCCAGTGGCGTTCATCGTCTAACAAACAATGAATTGATGTTCTGATGTTGTATATAACTACCCAGCAGAACGACAAAGATATTCTAACATAAGCAGATAATACAAATAGTGAATAAATGCAAAGTATTAATTTCTTCTCAGATATTTATCGCCATGCGGCGCAATATGACGTATTTTTAGACGGCATATCGGCCCGCTCGTTGTTTATAGCATAATAAAACCTTTGTTTACAGAGACAAAATCGTGAGTCATTTTAGAATTGTAATTGAATCGTTTTGTAATGAAAAAATATGGCAGAAATATATTGCCAGGAAATATTGCCAGAAGTATCATCATAGAAAATTACCAGCCATATTATATACAAGAAACACATGACACTGGTACACAGCGTTCATATAATAAGCCAACGGCTTATCAGCTTAATCACTTCATTTATAATGCTTGCTTTTATAAGTCAGACAAGCATAATTTTTCTGACCAGCTATTTCGACAAAAGCCTAATGTACATAACTGTAGAATTACTTCTGTATTCGGTTACAGAGAGAAACAATGTGTATCTAATATCAAACATATACGGTATACGTAGTCGCGTACACAAGTCATGTCCTTCATCTTGCTGTAGTTCCATGTCGCGTACATATATCTCATAATGAATAACCCACTAAAAGCAAACTTGGTACTTCAGTTTTTCGAAGTTTAATGCATGCCTAAATTTATGGTCTACTTAAAATTTGTGCTTTACCTGGTTAAAATCACTATATTCGTTTTTACATGCATTTTATACTCGTTTCGGCACGATTCATAGTTTGAACCTAATATATAAATTTTGTAACACACTAAAATAAAAAAGTAATCTTCTTTCATGTACTCATCACGGTTGATTTGATTTTCAAGGCCAGGATACTATCGCATTTGGCTATGTAAATTTGGCAGTGCGCCTTTTTAGCTCACCTGAGTTCACTTGTGTGGGGCTTTTACTATGGTCTTTTGTCCGCCATTCTTCGTCTTCAAATGACCTCTTCTGCTAAACCACTTTATTGAATATCATCAAACTTGGCCAGAGGCATCCTCGCATTAAGCTTAGACTTTTTGGCGTGAGGCATCGTCTAGTGGGCCTCTACCAAGTATTCTCGTCCCTAGGGTCAATATTGGCCCCGTCCGGGAGTGGGGGATGTCACTTCTTTACATAAACTTATAAAGGAAAACCTTTTTCTTCAAAACCACAAGGTCTAGAAGTTAGAAAATTGGTGGGTAGCATTGTCTAGCGGACCACTACCAAGTTCGTTCAAATCTTGCCCCTGGGATTAATATTGGTCAGGCCCGGGGGTCACTTGTCTTACATAGATTCACGAAGGAAACCGTCTTTAAGACTTCTTCTCAAAAACCACAATATCTAGAGCTTACATATTTAGTGTGTTACATAGTCTTGTGGACCACTACCAATTTTTTAAAAATGATGCCCCCGAGGTCGAAAATTAACCATACCCAGGGGGTCACTTCTTTTCATTTAGATGTCTTCGAATCTTCTTCCCCGAAACCACAAGACATATTGCTTAGATATTTAGCTTGTAGCTTTGTTTTGTGGACCTCTATAAAGTTTTTTTTTAAATCGTCCCTCCGGGTCAAGATTGCCCCTGCCCCGGGGTCACTTGTTGTAGAAAAAACTATAAAACAGCTTCTCTTTCGAAACCACAAGGCCTACAGCTTAGATGTTTAGAATGTAGCATCTAGTGGACCTCTATCAAGTCAAATCTTGCCCCAGGTCAATAATCATTTACATAAACTTATGTAGGCAAATCTTTACACATACTTTCTCCAAAACAACAAAGCAAAGAGGTTAGATATTAGGTATATAACAGTGTCTAGTTAGCCTCTACCAAGTTTGTTCAAATTATGCCTGTGAAGTTAAGTTAATATTTGGGTCACTTGTTTTATAAAGATTTACTTAGCAACAAGCGACTACCCCTCCAATCACTGACTTCCGTAGCAACAAGTTACTTTTTAACCACTAACCATTAACTTGGACAAGTGACTAGCGACTTCATTTGCTACCACTCACTTTAAGTACCGATGACTTTCCCCAGCAACCAGTGAATTTCTTAGCAACTACTGACTCCATTGGCAGCAAGTGACTTTCTTAGGTAAGCTGAGCGGTATAGGGCCATCATGGTCCTCTTGTTATCTTAGTTTAAACAATATTTTATTCGTACAATTGCAATTATTAGCATGTAGTTAAAAACAAAAGTATAACGTATTGATAAAAAGCTTAAGCTTATTTGTAAACTCTCTCCTTTTTTTCTTAACATATTAGGCTATACAGTTAAATATGGCAGATACGCAAACTAAGTACATTGATAAATGATACAATGATCATTGAGGAATACTTTATGATATACTCGGTAAAAAAAGTATTGCGACAAAGCGAATAATTCTAAATGTCTGTAGAACGGCTGTGAATGTATTTTATATACAAAACTGTACTTATATATCAAATGAAAGAATAATTGTAAACTTGACTCCTGATATTTTAGGGATTTCGAATTGAAAAATTGGTTGTTTTAAGGCTATATATCACGTAGAGGTCTTCACTCAAAAGTCAGAAAAATGGCGGTTTGGCAGCGATCTGGACCTGTAGACAGCTGATCAATGAATTTTTTTAATGTAATAAAACGAATGAAATTTTGTTAGAATTGATAAAATTCTCGTTGATACTGATTTACTATTACTGTCTCCATTATTCTAAAGGTCCAAATCTGCGCCAAATCGCCATTTCTTTCAGACTTTGGGTGACGACCCCTACGCCATTTATAGCCTGAAAACAACCAATTATTCGGTCGGAAATGGCACAAAAGTTATATCAGGAGGCAGGTTTAATAATATTCTTTCATTTGATATCTAAATATATAAAATACATCAGCATTTCTAGAGAAATTCAGAACTATACGCCTTGTCGCAATACTTTTTGTACCGAGTATATTGTAAATCGATGAATACCGGACTTGAACAACATATTTTGATACAATATCTTTCAAACGAAATACTTCAACATTTAAAGAGGGATAGCACAATACCGGGAAAGCATATTATCTTAGATTTAGCTTAGATTTATCTTACCTTAAATGTATGTTATCATGCTTTTGTTTTTGATTCTGACAACTGTAATTGAACTGTCATTCGGAGGATGTTCCGGCAGATGTAAATGGTCGTCATGGGAATCTTGGGGAACTTGCTGGGGAACATGTGGTGAAGGAACACGTTATAGGTATAGACCTATGTGCTGTGAAGCGAGTTCAGCAAGCAGCGCGGAAGCGTGTATGAGTAACTGTGGTTATGACCTCAATTATTATTTTAATGGATTCAGAGAAAGCGGACTATGTACTAATACAGACTGTTACAACGGCGGTACATTCATTTACTCGAGCCCTTCGGATGGATACTGCAATTGTGATGAGTTTTATCATGGCACCTGCTGTGAACATGGTACGTTTTTTTGACGAGCTTAAACTTTTGTTACAAAGATAGTGTTACTGCATATTTAAAAAAAAACACAGAGTAGAGTGATGTCTAGTTTCGTTGTTCTAGAGTTTATGCATATACGGTAACAGTTTTCGTAGCTGACTTGAAATTACTATAACCTCTCATAGATTCACAGGTTAATCGGTTCGAGTCCTGCTATCAACAAGGGCTCTTTATTAGAGAAAGTTGGCAGGTTCTTCGGAGGGTAAGGATACAGATTCCCAGGAGCGATGGTCAAGTACACTGCTCACCTGTAAAAATGACCAACATACCCTTGAAACGGGCGTTAAGCTCATACAACTCAACAACAACAAGATGAAGTTCAGATATCAAAATATATTAATTAATGACGCACCGCATATCATTTTGGGATACAATGTAACTTTAAATACATTTTAATCTTTACATGAACAAAAAGTATAAATATTACTACAACGAATAGATTTAGAGTCGCGTATTAAAGATGCATCACAACGAATGACGTAAAAATGCAAGCACAGTGATTTTTTGATATTTTATCATGAGTTATTTGCATATGTTTCTGTACAGTAATGATAATTAATAATCGTTCGTGTAAGATTATGATTTCTAACAAAATTGGTTCCATTTGTCATTTAAATAAAGATATAAAATCTGCAATACACAAAGTTTTGACGCGCGAGCCGTCAGATTCTGCCTCTTAACGTGTCGACATTTTTTGTGATATTTAGTCATGTTGGAATCGAAATATTTATCCTATAAACGTTGTTCATTGTCTTATACTAATTTTTGTCGTTCAGCTGTGTAATTATAAACCACGTGCCTAAACCCTTTACTGTGCATCAGAACTCCAAATGGTTGTTTATTAGACGATGAAGATAAAATGGATATTATTTCTTAGGAAACCCATTACGTCATTACTTTTTTTAAAGACAATTAGGACACAAAATTGTGTATTGTGTTTGATTTCTACCAAAATTTCACGTATTATTGTTTGCACATTTCCTTGTATACTCATGTACCTGTATTTCGTTTGAGTTCAATAAAGTATATGTTCTGGTCTGTTCTGTTGCATTAACTACGGCACCTGCGTTTAATCCATTTGTAACTCGTTCGACGTCATTAAAGCACAGCTAAAAGAAACCGGTCATTGAAGCGTTATGAATTTACAGATAGATCTATATGTTTATATAATAAATGATGCTCGCCATTTTTAAGGCGGTCGAGCGAACGCCTTAAGCTATGAAACCTGCAAATAGACGGTGTTCCTCCTCGGTCCACTCAAACGTAGTCCCTATTAAGATAAAGTGCCATTTCCTCCGTGTTTAAGAGTCACTTTCATAGCAGATTGTCTTTTGTTTGATGCTCAGTCGTTAAAAGGACCCATTGCATGTGATTTTAATCCATATCACAAGTTTCTATGACCAAATCTGAAGTATCAGCTAAAACGAAAGTGACTTGGGATATTCTTGCGCTTCTACTCGCAGATATATGTTGTTTATAGAACACATGTTCCAGTAACTTGACCAGGACTTTCTTGCATCATGGTTAACATGCTGTTTTTTCGCTATTTTTTGTTGTATATAGATAGATCTTCAAAATAAGGATAGCCGTGCAAGACGTGAAAGACTGAAAATCATAACAAAAAGTAGCTGTATTTAAGCGATTATATATAGAAAGCAGTAGAGTCCGTATTTATAGGATTCAAACCTTAATAAAAACGAGAAAATTTGGCGGGAATCCAGTCATCAGACCCACCTGGCGTCATATCTTTACACAAAGTTCTATGTTGTAGATGTCTGTCTTACTAACCTCCCTTTATTGTTTGATTTTCGCGTGAAATGATCTATTTCATGTTGATTGTTAAAGTTTATAAAATCTTTGATATATTTATGTAAAGAGTACATGTTAACTTCCAGTTACGAACAAGAGTTTAGATATTGGTTATGAAAAAGTATTTATTTGGTAAATAAATTGTCACATATAAATTCTAAATCCGTTCTGGGTGTGGTCAGGAATTTGTTTGTATTGCATAGGTATATGTTGCACTTTTCTGTCCTTGCCTATTTCAAAGAGTCTTCTCATCAATTTTCTGAGAGTACTAAGGGAGAGGTTCCCCTGGTGGATCCCAGCATTTAAGTAACGCTAATAATTTTAGAATGTATTATTTCAATAACTAAATTCTTTTTGTCGTGAAACAGATTGAATGAATATATAGGCTTGAAATGCATTAACATATTAAGCTTGGTAGTTTATTTATCCCGGAGATACGTAAGTCAGATACGAACCTCGGGGTTGTAGCCACTCTGTTAAGTGACCTTGTCCTGAGAGTTTAAGTAAACCCGCGTAACACCCAGTACAGCTTCGGCTGCACTTGCATTTTTGTGAGCCGAATTCGAGGGTTGTATGCACTGCACCCACGGGGTCGACTAGAGACGTAGCTATTCTCCTATATTGAGGGTTTACGAACCAGAACGGCTGCACAGTAGTGTCGGTTTATCTCTTTGCTTTCGTGGTGATAAGCGCAATCCTGTCTAAATGATTAAAGCACAATAGTGCAGTTTGTCCTTTCCTGACAGAAAAAGTTTTAATATAGCCATACCTCTCACGTATCCAGATTAAACATCGCGGAGAGATAGGCATTGTTTTCCGGAGTAGCTGAAATCTACAAATATCTATTTTTTAAGAAGATAGAATTTCATATACGAAAGTAGATTTTTTGGGTTAAATTATTAGTTAAATTGGTAAAAAAAAGTCCCCCCATTACGTAAACAATTCAATTTGTACATTACTGGCCAAAACTTACCGAATTAAGTATTTTAAAATTAAAAAGCCGACCTTATATTACGCCTGACATTATGATTCCGCTATACAAACTATTTCTCTTTGAAGCCCAGGCAATTCGTTTGCACACACGACCGCCTTTTAGTGCTTGGGTACTTTGATTATTATATTGACTCCAATATCCCGTGCGCAAATGTTAGATGGATATAAATTGTAAATGAATAGTGGAAAAAGCATGTTTATATTGAATAACCTGTCAATCCCGTAATGAAATAGTGTAACAATTTCTTGTTGTTGTTTTTTTTTAAGTAAACGCCACATGATCTTAGTAGTACCCCCCTCCCCCCGACATAAAACATCATTTGAGATATAAAAAAACAACAACAAGGTGTTCAATCTTTTCTGTTAGTTTCACCAAAAAATGTAATCAAATAAAACCGAAAGGTAAGTCCTGTTGTAATAATTCAATTCAATTTCAGAAAAAAAGAAACAACCAAGTGGTCAAGGCAAGTGCAGCGAAACCTGTAACTGGACACCGTGGGAATCATGGAACACCTGCTCTGTCGCTTGTGGTGGAGGTGGACAACAAGAAAGAATAAGAGAACTTTGTTGCCTGGAAAGCTATAGTGACCTTCAAGACTGCGCTTCGGACTGTGAAAAGGACGTCAGGGAACGCACTGAAATCCGTTCGTGTGGAGATATCTGTTCGTATGGTGGAACAATAAAAGCTGGTGGGTTTGGCTGCGACTGCCTTGACAGGACGTATGGTCACTGCTGCGATCAATGTAAGGATAAATACTAGAAAAACGAGACCGATGTGTTAAGTCACGTTTCAAGTCGAAATTCGACTTCAGTATAGTGTAGGGGTTTTAATCACTTTTAATCCTAAAGTATGTTATCATACATACCAAAGTGTCACCTGGTATACATTTTCTAGTCATTTTACAACATGTATTGAATTTTTACCATTTTTAACAACTGAAAGTTTTTCACCTAATAGATTATGACAGTACATAATGAAAATATAGACACTACTCTGAGACGATTGGTGTTCAAAACAAAGCAATAACTGTTTTTATTTTTCAGTTCTATCAGGATGCACGGCATTTCCTACGGATGTAATATTTGTTTTGGACTCCTCTGCAAGTCAAACAAGAGAACAGTTTCACAGACAACTAGACTTTGTCGATCAATTTGTAGACAAGGTTAACATAAGCTTGGAAGAATTTCAAATAGCTGTTGTCACATATTCTACAGAGGCAATTGTAGAAATCAATTTTAATCAGTCGACAGACGCAGCCACCCTGAGTCGATTAATCAAAGAAATCACATTCCGTCCAGGGGCTACATTTACAGATAAAGGCCTGAAAGCAGCCATGGAAGTTGCAAGAAAAAGCGAGAGACGTACAGGCATGGTGACATTGACTTATGCATTCGTTCTGACTGACGGAATGTCAAACAAAAGAGCAGAAACACGTCTTGCAGCAACGCGACTGAAGACTGCTAATGTCCACGTTATAGCAATAGGTATATTTGCAGCCATCATAATGATTATTTAATTAAGAATTACAGTGTTGTATTATTAAGTTATACTGTTTTCTTTCCTTTTAATTTGAACTTATCCAGTATCTGTATATGTCACAATGGTCATTATGCATAGACGTGTTGATGTAGACGTTTCATGCCACAATTGTATCTGTGTTACATTACTGACACACTAGGGCCGTGTTTAGATTCGTATATCGTGAATTTTCTAAAGAAGATTAGCTTCTTATTGGCATGTTTTTTTAACAATCAGGTTATGATTCTACTATCTGTTATATACGGTGTTATATCAAACACACTTTGACACATTAAAAGGATTTCAATAAGTAGCCTTTTTAGAATCACTTTCACACAATAAACATCTTGTTGATCATGAATGTGTTTCATTGTATCTCATCAGGTATTGGAACAGAAGTGTCACACCAAGAACTCCGCGATATCGCTTCCCCTGGAGACTCCTTCAGTCCGTCTTACGTATTCTCTGTGGGAGATTTTAATGCCCTTGACACGTTACTGAAACAGCTTGTACATGTTACTTGTGACGACTGTAGCTCCATCAGTAACCTATCAGATGTTGTGTTTCTTTTAGATGAAAGTGTTATATTGACTGAGACGGAATTTCAACTATCGGTAGATATAATTGAGTCCATAATAGAACGTACCGACCACATTGGTGAATCCGATGGACCATTGTTTGGTCTGGTGCAACTTGGGAAAGAATTAGACTCAAAAATAGAGTTTTTGAATGGACAAACCCAGCAAACCTTACTTACGGAACTTCAGACTTTATACAGAACGCAAATTGACAGTTGTGATAAAGATGAACCATGTGACGTCATGAATGTTACGTCAGCGATTGAATTTATATTTGAATCCGTCATTGAGAAAAGTGGACGTTCAAATTCTAGAAAATTTCTTATAGTTGTCTCAAGTGGTAGGTTTAGAGATATAGCCATCATACAGAACGAAATGGCCGCCATTCAAAAAGAATCAGATGTAAAAATATTTGTGATTGGACCCGGAGAAGACGTCAAGATGGATGGCTTACTGTCACTGGCTAAAGATGCAAATCACGTGTATGCAGTCATCGATAACGAGGACCTTACTAAATTAGATACAATGCAATCAGAATTTGCATACTATGTCTGCAAGAAGAAATAAATGTATGACGACAAAGAAGGCTGCAGATCATTATGCTAGTACTTGTTTCAAAACAATCATCAATACAAATGCACTAGATAGCACTTATCTTTTTTTTGTTATGTCTTATATTTTTATCCGCATGCCTAAACGAAAAATAACAAAAATGTTTTAAGATTTTCTTTTGCTTTTTTTTCCAGATTAGTTTACTTTTTTCTGCGTGAAAAAAAGGTACAATGTTAACATTTCAAGTTTTCAGAAATTTGTTTTTCCTTCAGTTTGAAATTAAATGACAGCTGAATGGTTAAAATGCTGTCAGAAGATTTTGACTTCGAGATTTAATTTCGTTTATTAAAGACGAATTGAGTTCATCATGTGTTATTCCGTTCGTTTTGTTGACATAAAATCAATTTGTATGTCTAAAGAAGATTATATGCACACACTGTAAATATTGCTACAAAGCTAGTTAAATAATGGTTACCGTTTGCCTGCTTGTTTGGAGCCTGGTAAAAAGGATAGGATTCGGGAGGTAAATGTGCTAAGAAAAGAAGATGTCTAGAAATTTAGGAATGGCTGGCCTTTTAAGTAGCGGTGACACTATAATAAACAAACACTTTACCTGTTCATTGTTTTTATTGTTATGGTATTGTGTATTTTAAATTGCATGTATTGATAATTACTTCTTTTATCGATTGTTGGAAATTTGTTGATTTTTTTTCAGATTATTCAGAATATGTATATGAGTATTATTTATTTTGAGTGAAATTATTATGAAGAACTTTCTTTCAATATGTAAAAATATGTATGTCAGATCTTTAATTCACGAATTTGATGTAATAGAACGTTTTTTTTACTTCATATATGGCATGTAAATGCATATGCTTTGGTCATTTTCAAGGGTTTTATCAAGCTTTTCTCTCGGGTGTCAGGTCAATAGTGAGTAATCAATCAGAATGAGTAAATAATAGATGAGCTAGATTGTCAAAGGTTGCATATCATCCAACTTTAGCAAGCAATAGTAGTATTTGGTTTTAGAGTGTGAATGTAGAGATATGTCGAACACTGTACATTTGATATATTCTGAATGCAAATAATATAATACAAGTTATTCATAAACTCAACATGTTTGTACAGCTTCTGATATTAGAAAGGACATAGCAGCAAGGTTGAAATACACGTTCGTGTTGTTGTCCTTCCTTCCTAAATCTTCACAGATAACTGGAGAGACGGCATGATCAGTTAAACGAATATATAGGTGCTTTGTACACCTTCGAGTGTAGAGATATTTGGACCACTGTACTTTTGAAACACTTTGAATGAAAATCATATCATTACTTGTTATTCAACATGTTTGTACGGCTTCTGAGATTTGATAGCTACAATGTAGGACCTAGCAACATTTCATTTCACCGATATGTATAAATACTAGTAACAACGTCAAGAGTTAAAAAGAAAGCATACATATCAAATCTGATTCAAAACTTAAGATATGGTTTTGTATTCACAAACAAAATATTATTTATATATGCAGATATATAACCTTATGCAGATCTTTTCGCATCATTTATGTAATATGTTATTACAGTCTTATTGACTTAATAATTCCCAAGGCAAGAATAATGATAAGATCAACATTTTGTTAATATAGCATCATATTAGTTATGTTTTATAGTGACGCTTTTACGCTACAGGCCATATGCAGGTTGAAACGTTTAAATAAAGTTGCAAGAACGTTTGAAATATGATTGAATAATATCGTAACACTGTTTTCATAGGTTTGAAACACTATTGAAAATTGGATAAAGGTCGAAAAAATATTTAAATAAAGCTGTAAGAATGATGGGGAAAACGGCAAAAATAATATTGTAAGACTGCTGCATTGAGTCGTTCTTGGAAATACCCTCCTTGGAAATACCGTCTTTGGAAATACCGTATGGAAATCGTTGAACTTACGTTGGATACATGCCATATACTCGTTTATAAGAATACAACTTTAAGACCGTTGGAAATTGATTGAAATTATTTTGAAAAAAGGTTGGTTATAGGGAATGAATGATGAGAAACACACTTAGAAATGACTGATCAATGGTTTAAGTGTTGAATTATACATGTATTTAAAATAAAGTTATTGAATGGGTTAATTTCGTTTCAATGCGAAATTAGTGACAACATCGGGGTTTGATATCAACAAAAGTTTTTTTCAATCAAATTCTTACGTCAGCTAGACTTCGAGGGACAATGTTGTCACAATGTTTAAGTGGCATAAAATGTATATGGGAATTACACAATCTAGGTTGTACCACACAAAGAATGTGTCAGTTTTTATTTAACAACGTCAAGTCTTCAAACTTGTGTTAAAACTTATAATGTAGTTCCTAAATGTTACAAATAAAAATAACAGATGCGGGAAATCATATCTGTAAAAGTCAAATACTTTGAGATTTTCGGAGGGGATGGAATTGTAGCGAAAACATATTTTAAGTGCCCGTACGACTGATATAACGTTCACGAACGATATCCATCACTTGCTAGATTTTATCATAGTTTTGAAACGTTGTGTTTGCATACCTCAAGTGCTTTGTAGTGGACGATAATTTTGCTACTACTGGGTCGCATTATGAATACCAACGTGAAAAAATGTGTTTTAATGTGCTATAAATATTTGATATTGATTATGTAAAAAATCCACATTTAATTGAAATTAAGGCATGGAAATGATACGCTAAAGGGATAAAACATTGGCAGCGAAGGAATAGTTTAATTTAATTCAATAAAGCGGATTTATGAAAATATTATTCAAAGGTCAATTACTAAGACCAAATCGAATTTTCTTTTAAATCTGGAATTGTAACGGGTGTCTTCTCAGAAGGAAAAATACGACATGATACTGGATCAAATTTGACCATATCGTGTTGAAAATTGAGTTTAACAAAATAATTAATAAATTATATTTTACCTTTTCAAAAACGAAAGTAGGTTTTCCAGTTGTCAAATATCTTTGTAATTTTCCAGAAGGCTACCAGAAAGAGGCTGTAAATAGGTTGTACATGAATAAGCATGCCCATTTTGAATTATAGTTGAAAGAACATGTCTTCCAATGATGTGCAACGTATATCTCTGACTGTTTACAACATGCAATAAAGTTAAAGTGGGACAAACAGACCACTCATATTAATCCTAGGAAACACAAAAACATTCACACGATTTTCTGCAGCAGTATTTCAAACAGGGAAATACTCCACGGCTATAATAATTGTAAAGATTTAGAAGCCAGTTTCAAACTATATTTCCCTGTTTGAAATACTGCTGCAGAAAAGCGAGTCTCGTTTTTTTCATTTAGATGACTCGTTTTTATTAACTTTAATTCAAGTGCGGATTAGATTACGCTAATTTCCGTTATAGTTTTCAAAAAGTTATTCAATACAACACGAACACTCATAGAAGAACATCTAATCATTGATTAATGACTTTATCATATATTGCAAATCAATGAATATCGGATTTGAGCAGCTCATTGATAATTGTTTTCTTGAGACACGATTAATCGGACGAACGTTATTTTGATTAATTTAAATTACATGTATATTAATATATGTTATCATGATTTTGTACTTGATTCTGACAACTGTCATTAAGCATTCATATGGAGATTGTCCCGTCAGCAGATGTAATTGGTTTCCATGGGAACCATGGACAAGTTGTAGCAGAACATGCGGTGGAGGAACATGGCACAGGAATAGGTTGTATTGTTGTAAAGAAAGCTTAGACATAGAGGCATGTATGAGTGAGTGCGGATTAGATTACACTAATTTCCGTTATAGTTTTCAAGAAGACGGACTTTGTAATACACATTGTTACAACGGCGGTACATTTATTCAGTTGAACAGTGCTAATGGATACTGCAGTTGTAGTGAATATTATAGTGGTGACTGCTGTGGAATAGGTAAGTAATTAAAGAAATTGAGCTTTTATTTTCCTATAATATTTGAAATACTGATGGAAGGCGATTATTTTTATCTGACAAAACATTAGCAAAATTTGGGCATTTTTAAGCATTTCATAATAGCCCGTAAATTAGAGACCGGTTAACATCTTAATCCATCGTTTAATGTTGAGTTATAATTAATTACATGTTTATATATATGTTATAATTATTTGCCCTGACGATCTTATAGTGAAACCGGTTGGCAAAACGATACCTTAAAAACCTATATAATGTCGTTTATTTTTCACTTATGTATATATATACATTGTATATATAAACCATTTTTAAACCTTTGTCGAATATTTAAGGTTGAACAGTTTTTCTTGTTTCATCTTTTTGTTACAATGTAGTTGTGTAAAAGAAAGTACTTAAAAATAGAATAAATGAAGAACTGTTCTTTCACATAGTTTGAGGATTTATTCTTCTACGAGTAAGTTTGTTGTAAGAGCTATGTTTGACACTTTATAACTTTTATGTATAATTGTACAGAATTTGCTTTTACATGAAATGTACATAAACCTGACACAACTTTTTGAAGCCGTAGGAAGACATCAATTTTGCATGTATATTTCAGAAAAAAGGAAAGAACCAAGCGGCCACGGACAGTGCAGTGATACTTGTAACTGGACTCTGTGGGAATCATGGAACACATGTTCTGTCTCATGCGGTGGAGGTGGACAACAAGAAAGAATAAGAGATCTTTGTTGTCAGGAAAGCTATGGAGGCTTTCAGAAATGCGCTTTGTTCTGTGGAAAGGACGTCAGTGAACGCACTGAAACTCGTTCGTGTGGAGATAACTGTTTGCGCGGTGGAACAGTAAAAGCTGGTGGGTTTGGCTGCGACTGCCTTGACAGAACGTTCGGTCACTGCTGCGATCAGTGTAAGGATAAAACACTAGAAAAACGAGACCGATGTGTTAATTCTTGTTTCAAGTCCTAATTCGATTTCAGGTTAATGTAGGGGTTTGTAATCGTTTTTAATCCAAAAGTGTGTTCTCATACGAAAGTCAAACTTGGTATACATTTTCTAGTCGTGTAGATAACTTTACCATTTTTAACAACGGAAAGTTCTTAACTTTAATGATTATGACAGTGTATGTAAGGAAATTATAGAAACTACTCTCAGACGATTGGTGTACAAAACAAAGCAGTAAGTGTTTTTATTTTTCAGTGCTACCAGGATGTACTGCATATCCGACGGATGTAATTTTTGTTTTGGATTCCTCTGCAAGTCAAACAAGAGAACAGTTTCACAAACAACTAGACTTTGTCAATCAATTTGTAGACCAGGTGAACATTAGCTTGGAAGAATTTCAAATTGCTGTTGTCACATATTCTACAGAGGCAATTGTAGAAATCAATTTTAATCACTCGACAGACGCAGCCACCCTGAGTCGATTAATCAAAGAAATCACATTCCGTCCAGGGGCTACATTTACAGAAAAAGGCCTGAAAGCAGCCATGGAAGTTGCAAGAAAAAGCGAGAGGCGTAAAGGCATGGTGACATTGACTTATGCTTTCGTTCTGACTGACGGAATGTCAAACAAAAGAGCAGAAACACGTCTTGCAGCAACGCGACTGAAGAATGCTAATGTCCGCGTTATAGCAATAGGTATATTTGCAACCATCATAATGAATATCTAATTAAAAATTACTGTCTCGTATTATTAAGTTATACTGTTTTCTTTCCTTTAAATTTGAACTTATACAGTATCTGTATATGTAACAAAGTTCAATTTGCTAGACGTGTTGATGTAGACGTTTCATGCCACACCGTATCTGTGTAACATTACTGGAACACTAGGTCCATGCCCGAAAAAGTAAAACGGATGATAACTTCTAAAGGCTTGGGCGTAGCATCTTCAAACTTACTGTGGAGGTTTGTTATGACTAGCAGATGACCCATATTGTTTTTGAGGTCAGTAGGTCAAACTTCAAGGTCACGGTGAACCGGAATTGTAGAGCGGTTTCCAGACGATAATCCAAGAACGCTTGGGCCTAGCATCTTGTTACTTGATGTGGAGGTTGGTCATAACCGGTAGAGGACCCCTATTAATTTTAAGATTAGTAGTTCAAAAGTCAAGGTCACAGTGACCCGGAATTGTAGAATGTCTTTCGCAAATTACTTTAGTTAGGAGGGACCAATTGCAATGAAATTTGGTTTGTAGATTGTTTGCTAAGACAGTTTTTTCTTTTCAATATGGTTTTGTTTTAACCCAAACAAAGTTTTGAGGTCAAGGCCACTGTGACTGAAAATAGTGTTTTTTTTTAAATTTCTCTTTTTTAGTTTTAATTTGTTTTAAGCAGTTATTCAAAGTTTCTCCATTAGGACCGAGTATGTCTCTGCTTCTTTGTGACAAAGTCCGAAAGTAGGAGCGAAAGTAAACGGAAATTCTAAGGGCATAAACTGGCGTGTCCAGAGTATACAGTAACAAATTAGCTGAGTAATAGCCCAGTAACAGCGATGTAGATTGTGAAAAGATGGGTGCGATTTGGTAGTTCTGAATTGGGAATTGATTCGTAGAAGCACTTCTGATGCGTTCGGATAGGCTATTTTAATACTAGGTATGAATTCCTACAGTCCCGGAAGACTGGTGCGATTAGGTAGTTCCGAATTGGGAATTGATTTCTAGAAGGAATTCTAAAGCGTTCGATTAAACCCTTTTACATCTCGGAATTAATTCCATTGGTTCCGGATTTCATACATAATTGCTGTAGTCACTTGATTAGAAACTTAATTTACGGACAATTTCTTGTATCAATCCTTAAAAATATTCTCCCTTTTTAACAGAAATGCACTTTTCTATCCGAGATACCCATTTCATGGAAGCTGCAGAGTAGTCTGCGTCTGGAGTTGTTGCGACGCAATCATCTTTTTCAGTAAAGAAAAGAGGCAGAAGTTACTGGGACTGGTAATGGTTTGACTTGTTAGTTATGCAGGAACTAATGCCCGATATTACTCTTTTGTACTGATGCATTGTCATTATAAGACATATACCCCTCAAACTAATGCATGGGGGAAGCCAGCGTAATGTATTCTCACTGATTTCAATACCACATTACTATAAAACTTTCCAGTAACATATCTGCATTGGGCATTTGCACAACAGGAACTTTGGAATTGAGGATAATTATGTTTAGAACCCGTTTAGAACTTCAGAGTTCGTTTTGCTGTAACCGGTCTTGTGTGTTTTTTCCTTAACCACTGTTTATTATTTACCGGTTGAGGTTCGAAATAAATCAAATAATAGATCCACGTTTCATCTCATGTGAGGAGCTCAATTACTCTTCTTTCATCATAATTTGTAAGATCTTTGCAACATTTTGCTCCTTGGTCGGAAAGTATGGTAGCCATCATGCACTACCTTTAAATAATACTCACTGATGCAGATATCCGAGAAACTGTCTAGCGTACATGAGTCCCGTGCTACCACAGTTTCCCTAAATCAGTAATGATCCTAGGAGTTTTAGGGCGCTCTATACATGTACAAGGTAGGTCTTTGACACTAGATTCTCTCTTGTCAAATACAATTACCCACCTATAAACAAAGCCTCTGGAAGGGGATGAATCACCATATTTAAACATTTTTAACTTCTTTCAGAATCTGTTTACCTGGTATATTCATCGCATTACGACTTTTTACATAAGACCTAACTTCCTTCCTTTCAGTCGGCTTTATGGTTATAAAATAGCGTCAGTGCACATGTATACGAGAATAAATCGGAATTACATTTCCTTCTCTGACATAAAAGATAAAATACATAAAGTAATCTCTTGACAGCATCAAACACAACACCAGCAGCCAGAATTATACGCAGAAGAATGAAATCCCCAAACGTCTATGAGAAGAAGTAGCAGACAAGGGACACATTTCTGCTTCTTATCATTTTATTAACTATACACTTCAAGGCGACGCTTTTACGAAGTGCATAAGTGCAGGACATTATATACATAGCACAACTATAGTCACAAAACACTGGTGAAACACACATAAACAAGTAAGTAATCATTTGTATACACAGTAGAAAGGCACACACGCTTTTTAGTTCATGCTATTTATTTTGTCAACGAGCAACAGTAAACAGATTCATACACTGTTTGAAAATTAAGAACAAGTCTAATAATGCCTATTTATTCTATAAATAATGCTGGTTAGTTTCTTTTGATAGCCTAAAATACCGTCATATTTTTAAAGAGACACTCCCTAAAACTGTTGTGAAGTTAAATAACTTCAAAAGCAAAAATAGTAAAAAAAAATAGTAAAAGTTTGAACTATACATTTCGGTAATCATCGATAAAATCAGTGTTTAAAGCGTGAACTGTTCAGTATTATATGTAAATGTGCTGTTTTAGTGCGTGAATAGCGATTTATTACAGAAGTTCTCTATTGTGATTGTGCTTAAATCAGGCATTTTTCGATATACCAGTATGTTGTTCTTTAAATTGTATCTATTTATCACTTGACCTTTTTAACAGATTATTTATGTTTGGAGAATATAATCTGCTAGATTCAGGCAAAAGCATTTTAACTGGTATGTAACATTTTCTACTGTTTAGACTACGCGTATATCATGTTTCGTAAGATGATCGATCTGTACTTTTATGCCTGTTTCTTCCGTTCATACTTCATATAAAAATTGTCTAATAAAATACAATGTAGTTTAAATCGTTTATGAAATGTAAGCTACAGTTCATGTGCTCGCTTGGTTTGTTTTAAAGAAGTCTTCTAATTTTTTATGTTTTGGTACAAACATTGTATGTAAATTCAGATTGCAAGATATCTAGTTTTGATAGATCATCGTTATCAAGGGTTACATAAACATAGTTTGCTTCTTTTGCCAATAACTGCAAACTTTCCATATCGACATCAAGTCCTGGACCAATCACAAATAGTCTTAAATCCGCAGATTTATGAAAGTCTGACATTCCTTCTTTCACCGAGTTCGAATTTCCGAAACGACCATTAGACAAAACAATGACGAATTTTCTAGAGTTTTGACGCCCGTCTTTCATAAAAACAGTTTCATAAACGCTAGCAACTGCTGATGTAATGTTTATTGGACTACACTCTTTATCGATTTTACAAGCATCTGTCTGTCTCCGGTATAATGTTTGAAGCCTGACTTGGAGATCGTTTTTATTTTGCATCTGTTCATTTGAAAACTGTATTATAGTATCGAGTGTGCTGCTTAGTTGAACCAGAGCAAACCTTGGTCCGTCAGGTTCACCAACTTCATCGGTGCTTTGCACAATTGACGTCATTACATCCACCGAAAGTTGAAATTCTGCTTCTGTCATTTGATTCGATTCATCAACTAGAAAAAGAATGTCTGAAAGATGACTGACGGCACTGCAATCTTCACATGTAACATGTACTAGTTGTTTCAGTAGCGTGTCCAGTGCGCTGAAATCTCCCACAGAGAAGACGTAAGACGGACTGTGAGTATCCCCCGGTGACGCGATGTCTTGGAGTTCTTCATGTGACACTTCCTGGCCAATACCTGTCAATACAAAATTAAAATATTATAATTAAAATATTTTTGTCGTTTTTAATAATTAAGTACTGTATGTTTAGATGTGCTGACTTTAACAATGTGTCTTTTGAAAATGCGACAACGGCAGAATCATAGAAGAAATAACCATCAAAATGTTCGCTGCGAAAATAACACTTAAAAGACCGATTATATTATGTACATAATAAAATCCTTCCCAAATACTTTCTGTTATAAAAATAAAGTGAGAGCAACTCAATTGACCTTGAAACATTACTTCTTTATAAAACTGAATGGATTGCCACCATCGTTTATTAATAAGCTTTACGGTTGCCCAAGGTTGCAGCATAGGTTGTATGGTCATATTTGTGATAGTCGTGATAATTGTGCTTATGTATTCCAAACATGAGTTTTGTTGCTTCCGATGCTTCTCTGTAAAAGTACGGTAAATCAAAGTATCAAATTTTATTTATTTTTAATAATTCTTTTAAATCATACCTATTGCTACAACGTGCACGTAAGCATTCTTTAGTTGCGTAGCTGCAAGACGCGTGTCTGTTCTTTTATTTGACATTCCGTCAGTCAGAACGAATGCATAAGTCAATGTCACCATTCCTTTACGTCTTTCACTATTTCTAGCTACTTCCATAGCTGCAAGTAGTCCCTTATCAGTAAATGTCGCCCCTGTGCGGAACTTCATATTCCCAATTAGTTGACGTAAAGTGGCAACACTAGTAGACTGACTAAACTCAACCTCAACTCGTGCTTTTGTAGAAAACGTCACTATGGCAACCTGGAATTCTTCCGCACTAATGTTTACATTTTCAACAAATTTAATGACAAATTTGAGCTGTTCTTGAAACTGTTCTTCTGTTTGACTTGCAGAGGAATCTAGGACGAAGATGACGTCAGTGGGAAATGGCGTACATCCGGGTAAAACTGCAAAAAAGAAGAAGTTAAATTATTGAAAGGTGAATGATGTTATTGTTGTTTGTGCCAGGGTATGAGGTACATTGTAATTTTAAAACTAAACTATTAAACCTTTAATAGTTTGTAATAAACAGTTTCCGATCAGCAACTCAAGCATGATTGGGCTTCCGATCTTCAAAGTCGATGTAGTGGATACATTTGAAAACTTAAAGATTATTTAAGGTTACACAGTGACCTTTAACAATACAATCCTATCTTTTCAATATCTCCTGAACGCTTTCGTTTTGATGTTCGATCACGTAAGAGAGGTTGGTCATAACCAGTAGATGGCCCATTTCGTTTTTTAAAGGTTGACATGTTTGCTTGCCACATGGGAAAATAGAATATGTATTTTGTTTGTAATTGTGCTTATTGGGTCCACCGCCCTCTAAAAAGGCTATAATCGGTACGACCCGTAGAGTATGTACTGGTGTATTATCGATATTATATGCGAAATCCTTTCTGTCGAAAAAAACAATTATCGTTACGTGTTCGTGTCTCGTTTTTACTTTACATGTATTATAGTGTAGTTAGACCTACGTTGTTCGCAACAGTGCCCGAACGATCTATCTAAACAGTCGCATCCTAAACCAGTAGACTTTAATGTTCCTCCTCGCAAACAACTCTCTCCACAACGACGACTTTCGGTTTGTTCATTGGTATCCTTACTGCACTGCTGTGCACAGTTTTGAAAACCTCCGTATTCTTCTAGACAACAAAGGTACCTCAGTCTTTCTTGCTCTCCTCCTCCACCGCACGAGACTGAACATGAACTCCATGGTTCCCATGGTGACCAGTCACAAAGTTCACTACATTGCTCGGTACCACCTGGCTCTTTCCTTAGTGGTTTTTCTGAAGCATTGACAAATTCTTATGATTTTTAAGATGTATATATCAAGCGTCCTGTTAAGTTTTTCTATCATAGCCTCAAAATTTCGGAACTATGTTGTTGCATGTAACTTTTGTTTTATTAGTGGAAAACAGTATTTAAGATGCTTTAATGCTTTAAGACATGCATATGATTAAAAAAATATTTAAAAAAAACGAATGTTAAATCCAGCTATTATAATTATCCGAACTGTAAAACCCTTACTTTAAGTTGTTTACCTATTATCAGTTATAAAGAAAATACGCTGCTGTCGTGAATACGTATTGAAAAAATATTTTAGTCCAACCTATCCATAACAACACCAAAGGGAATATCAATTTTTGTTTCGTGGGGAGATTTTGTTGCTCTTGGGGGAGGTTAACTTGTTTAGATATAACTGCTTTTGGAAAATGAAAAATCTGTCTTTATAGAGAGGTTTTTGCACTTCCGAGGTGTTGTTTAGAGAGGTTGGTCTGCTCTTGTGTTTGAATTTCTGGTATCATCATTTTCTTTCAATTTATAAGATAACTCTTTGCAGTAAAACGTATCTCTATTGCATGTATAACAGCTTTATCACGTAGATATCGATGCAACTTTGAGAGATGCCCGTTAATTATCGAATGACCAGAAAATATTGAGAACATTTCTTTATTTTTAAACATGCTCTAAATCAAATAACCTTATTTTGCGTAATTGTAATCCGGAATTATATGATTGTGAAATAGTTCTGCTATTATTTTGTGTTGACGAAAAAGACAAAAAAATGAATGCCCGGTAACAAATGTGTTACAATGTATATATTCTTCATTTCTTGTAAATGATAGTGGAGCTACCAGAATAAAATGTTTAAAATGGCTATACTAACTTAGTGGCAAATAATGGATCAAAACTACACTGGTCATGATAAGAAGCATGTCGATGGTTGACCGCAAAGTCATTCTTCATTGCTTATTTTCGGTAAACTCTCGATATTATTAGATAAATCTACATGAAATCTGTATGAAATTTGTATCACTCATTACGACAATCATTTTGAATTTCATGTAACGGAAGTATCTACCCGGCGTATTCATGAATACGAGACATGATAGCTTTTCTGCACAGACAGCTAAAATAAACTGGCAGATATTGGGTTGATAATTAGATAAAGAAGGAAAAAGGCAGTGGTGCGTTAAAAGTTTCGTTTAGTATATATTGTAAAAGTGCAATTTCCATAAAATATATAAGTTTAAATTATAAACTTTGAATTTAACACAAAATAACACGCTAAACTTATTCTCATAATGGATGCTGTGGAAATTTCCCCTGAACTCCATTTTAATTGAAAAATAATACAAAATGTCAAACGTTTTGTTAAAATAGCAAAATTTTATAACAGACTTTCGAAACAATAAGGCAAACACACCAGAAAAGCCTAATTTTATCGTGTACATAATAAAATCGTCATCAAATACTTTCTATAACGAAACACAAAACACTAACACACGATAACCGCTAACAGACATACCCATAAAGAGAGAGCAACTTAAATGACCTTGAAACATGACCTCATTGCCACCAAAATCTCAAAGATTCAACCAATAAATCAAGCACATGTCTGTAAGATTATCGAACGGATACATGTTGTTATTCAATTAAACCGTCTTAAACATAAAATTTTACATTCATTAGTTTGGGTTGGATAGTGATTTATTATGAAAATGTCGTTTTATTGGCATAGTGGGCACAAACGAGACAGTGTTCTATAAACATTATTTTTGAAATGTGTAATTATTTGTTATATAACGTATATCTAAATCATATCAATCGTTTCGAGTTATCAATCTGGTAGTTGTAACGCATGTCAAACAATTGAAAAAAGTGTGTGTCTTTATAAAAACTAGTACTATACCCCAACCTACCATCACCACCACATTCTTTGCCGTGGTCATTTATTTTCGTACATGCTCGATCCAGTATGCCTCTACATCTGTACGTAGCAATGAACGATATGTATATTAGTACTAAAAGACTTAGATGTAATACAATGGTTATGTAATTCATAATAGACAAGAAGAGTAAGAGTTGATTCCATTCCAAGTCTCGTCAGCGATAAAACTTATTTCGCAATCAAATTTATTAATTAATCAATAATTTATGATGAATACAAATTCGTTAATACAAATTAATCAATTAATACAATTGAATGAATGAATGAACGAACGAACGAACGAAAGAACGAACCAACGAACGAACCAACGAACCAACGAACCGAACGAACGAATTAATTAATTCATGAATGAAAAAGGGACAGAGTGGATTGAAGACATATGTTTACCGTAATAACTACGAAAAAACTGCAAGATAATTCAAAGCTTATGAAAATAATTTTGCTAAGCTAAGTTTGTACCTTGTTCACAACAATGGCCATCGTATTTTGCCACACACGCACATCCGTTTCCTTCTGGATAAAGAGTACCGCCGTTTAAGCATGTTTCAGTACACGACTAGATATAATTATTACCATCCAAAGGACGTCCGCAGTCGGTAGCACACACTTCAAAAGAAGGAGCATCATTCGGGCAACACAGATATCTTTTCTTAGTTCTAGCACCGGAACCTCCGCAGGTAACTGTACATTGGGACCAAGGTTCCCAGCTTGTCCAGTCACATTCAACATTACAGGGGACACCTAAGGCCGCATTAACTACAGAGGTTACAGAAAACAAGAAAGACGCATTCCATAACAGCAATAGTACTCTAATTATTTAAAGAATTATAATAATATCCCATCAACGTCCTTTCCCAAATTGAAAACTAAATACAACCGGGACACACAAAACTTAACTGAGATTTTTTTATGATATAGACCAATGTATATAAATAACTAAAGTAAAGTCAAATACGGTTTTTTCACACACTATTGAGCATGCGTGGTATTAATGAATATACGTGACAGTAACACGCCATTGTTAATCTATTGATCTTACCTTAAAATGCTTTGACGATATTGTTAAAAATCCATTTATGTTTCACTGTTCTTAAATACATATTAAGTATTCTAAATTATCAATTCCGAATCAGCGAAAAGTGTTAGCGACGGTCATAGTGGTTTTCTTCTTTTAAATGCTTCAGTTATTTAATTTCTTGCATACCAGATCGGGATCTCTGCAGCTTTTACCACTGCTGGTAAATCTCATCTTACACCATCCACTCTCCTACTCTTAATGATGTCAGAACGAACTACTGTTATGAATGAATGCGTAAATTACTACAAGAAATCAAAGCGCTGAAGGCACTGAATTTGTGTGTGTCTCAAATTAAAGTGGGTTTGATGAGCTCTCACCAACTTAAAGCAGAAAATAAAACAAGTATGGAATGTTTGCAGAATGAATTGCAAACTGAACTGCAAATTGTTTTGCAAAGCAAATGTCATGGATAACATAATTAATAATAGTCCAATCCCTGAAGACCTCCCGTGTGCAAAAAAGCGTACCGGCTAACTGAAGTGTCAGAAAAATTTGGGTGGACTTGACGCATGATGGTACGTTTTCAGAAATCCAAGATGGCGTCCAAGATGGCCGCCAAAATACTGAAAAAAACACTAATTCTCACTTTTCAGTCCCTATTTAGTACAAAATAGAATATTTTTTAATCATTATGTACATAAACAATTGAATACATATCTTTCCACTTTATAAAGTTGTTTTATGTCGTATTTTGTGACTCATATTGAAAATATTTCACACAATCCCTGAAAAAATGAGTGAAAAATGACTAAATATTTAAAGTGGGTGTAAATTTTCATGTCTCTTATTAAGAGTTTCAGCCAAAGTTTCAATATTATTATTTTAGATATACGTGTCATCTTTTTTCTTTACATTGGTGTCTTTTTTCTTGTAATAGGACACCTCTCCATTAGTTTATTGCCATTTTCTTAGAAGTGGGTGGGGTAAATGAATTTATATAACGAAAGCCTTATATGCATTTTCAAGCGTTTCTTTGCCAATAACTTGATATTTCTAATATATTTGCCTGGATTTTCACTGAAATTTGTAATAATGCAGTTCTTTAAAATACTTTCTCTTTTTTGTAATTGATCCATTATCATTGTTGCTATGGTAACAGCTGTTGAAAATATGAAAACTGGCTATTGTTGTTATTCATGTGTGTTTTGTTTAACAAGAAAGGTTCGTGTTTTCTTTTCATATAATAATACAAAATATTCAAACTGGTTCAAGCTGAGTTGCACAAAAAGTGATTGACCGCCATCTTCAGGCCGCTAGGTCGCCAACTTCAGGCCGCTAGGCCGCCAACTTCAGGCCGCTAGGCCGCCAACTTCAGTGAGATTAATTTTTTACAAAACTCTTTTATATTAAATAAAGAATTCTTTATAATAAGTGTTCTAACATCGGCCAACAACTATAAAGTAATGATGATTACGACTTTAAGCGTATTGAATGAGCGGCGTGTGATTTATAACCGTCACATTAGACATGAAAGTATTGAGATACCCCGTATATCCGTATATGATTGTAATGAGAGAGAGAGAGAGAGAGAGAGAGAGAGAGAGAGAGAGAGAGATTTAATTCTTTTTTTGAAGGCCATATGGAAAAAAGATACGTTTTGATTTACCTTGTAATTCATTATATGTTGTATATGCTACCTTAACAAAATGAAGTTATTATTAAAATTATTATAACTATTATTATTATTATTATTAGACCATACACTGAAGGGGTAAAACGGCTGAAGAGACAAATAAAATATTTTGTAAATTTATTTACTTAGCCATACGCGCAAAGGTCTAACCTCTCCCGTGACCACATTCATTGTCTTATTACAATAGTTGTAGTCTTCAAATATAGCTATGACATAGTTCTACACTGATATGTATCATATATTATTATAGTTAAACTATGTTGTAGCGATGAGACAAACATACACTTACATATATCAAACATATATATGGCATCATCATGGTGTGTGTTTAAGAAGGGGAGAGGGGTGGTGGTGTGTGTGTGTGTGTGTGTGGGGGGGGGGGGTTATACAGTATTAAAATATTAGAAATATGATTTTAATTTTATACTAATTCATCTAATCTCAATTGCGAAACAAGTATTAACAACTCACATTAATCACTCTCGAGACTCAGTCAGCTTATACAAAAACGGGAGCAACGTTGACTTATCTATTTCTTGCTAAGGACACTACCACAACTTGGGCACTGGTGGGGATCGAACCTGGGATCCTGAGGCAGTCACGCTACCACTGCATCATTGCGGCTCCAAATGCGATATAATGTTGCGTTAATCATATATTTGTTTTAGACATTTGATCACGTGTTGTGACAAGGCGCTAAGTCATGATCATGCCTTCGACTCAATCCCATTATAAAAGAAACTTGTACACGGTTAACGTGTATATGTCCGACTTTGAAAACAGTTTGGGGTATTGTATTTCTTGTATCATCGATACACATGTACGTGTAGATAATTGTATTATAGTACTTACAATTCAAGACTAAAACATGTTAATATGATGATTAATGAGGCTACAGGAAGGGCTACACCTTTACGCATGCAGCGTACATTGTATGTCAACCTACTAAGTAAACGTTAAATGTAATTTTAATAGAACCTCACAAGAGGCATTAAGTTCTTTTACGAAGAAAGCCTCTGAGGCCTTTATACTTATCAGCATCGCGGAAAGAGTTATTCAGTTCGCTGTCGTGTGCACTAAGGCAAATGTGACAGCAGTGTCCTTGTTCAAGTACACTTCGTCCTCGGCCGAGATTCGAACCCGGGATTGACCTTACCGGATGTGAACCTCGGAGCTATCAATATCACCAATCGTTTCAGAGTATATAACGTCGATTAGAAGTTGGCAGAAAGTTATATGCACGATTTGAGTTACATGCGAGTGCGTGTTTTGTCATCGCCCAAGGACCCTGAATATGCAAGAATCATCATTAATAATATCACTGTGTCTTTTTCATTTTGCATAATTTGCACGTTTAAAATAGAAAATGATTAAAAGTGCATGCAAAAAACACAAAAAACAAGCATTTTTATTGGATTAGGGATAAACGAAATATTTTTTTTTTATATTGCATTTTACATGTATACAGGGTGACAAATATCCGATATTTAATATTTTAAGTACATGTTTTAGGCAAATTGGTCATGATCGGTGTAGCTGGATTTATCATAGATAAAAACAAACTGTAACCAACCGAAGCACTTTTTAAGAATTACGAAAGATTCATAAAGATTGTTATGTCAAAATCCATTAGCTATAATTCTAGGCGCCGAACTTCACTTCCAGTCAGTAAAAATCTCATATAGATATTGCGTTTGGACTGCATTACAGTTGCGTACATAATTATGTTTAATTTGAAATTCATCTCATAAGAAATATTGTAAAGATGTCATAAGCTGGAGAATTGCAAAATAATGTCGCTTCAAAAAAGTAACGTATTTTTCTGCGTTCAATAGAGGCTATGCAATTAATAACAAACTATTCTCCATGTCGTCGTAAGTAATTGATAATGTTACGTTAGCAGAATACCATAATTATGCATCAGAATTGCTTTACGCATACAAATTTTACAGATATTCGCGGGAACAGACTGAGCTCATTCACAGTACCGTTTAGATAATGAAGATAGTGTCAGCATTTTCTTATTACAACCATCTCTAGGTGACCGTGTAGACACCTAGCTAATTACAGCAATGGACTGAACAATTATATAATACAGGCTTCATTGACAGCCTACCCTTTGCTGATGACATACATACAATCCATTAAATTCGACATTTTATGGCATGCCAAATGTGTAATGAAGATGGTTGTCCACATGTTAAAGGCTATCAACATTTTCTTGATATACTTACATGTACATCCTTGATAGGTTAATAAATACTTTTTTATATATGTACGAAATGAAACTTAAATAGCTATAGAAAAGTCCGTTACAGATAAACACTATCAGAAGTACATTCATTGGTATTATTACCAGAAACGAGGAAACATCAATATTGTTTTGTTAATGCATTAAAATAGTATTTATTTCTGTTAACAATGCATTCCATGATAATGCCGTCAGTGCAGATCTTAAATGCGATGAATAATTTGCACTTCGACTAGATTAAACACATTTAAACTTTAGGTGGTTTCTCTTTCTAATATTTTGTGAATTTTTATTCCATCAGGAATTGAATAGAGATACTTATTCAATAGCAGTAAATTAAGTTGGTTTGCAGTTCGCAGTTCTCGATTCGAATCAGTTTGCAGTTCGTGATTAGTTTTATTTATTCTCGATTGCGAAACAAGTTCTTACAATTTATATAAATTGCTCTCGAGACTCATTCCAGATGGAATCAACCTCGGAGAGAGAGAGGCAATGTGTAATTATTTGCATCTTGCCTAAGGACACTACCGTCGTGGCGATGGTAGGGATTGAAACTGAAGCCCTTCGATCCTGAGGCGAACGCGCTACTATTGCGCCACGGCGGCTTTAGTCGGCAGTTTTCAATTCGCGAATCGAATCGAGAACTGCAGACTAGTTGCCAGTTCGCGATTCGAATCGCTAACTGCAAACTGGCAACTACAGTAAACTCCGTATATAACGACTCCGGATATAGCTGTATATAGATATTATACTGTTTTGCAAGCAGCAATTCGAACAACAAGCTGGGAATCAGTCAAATCGCAAATTGGGAATAAGGAACTTGTCTAAAGTGTGCAATTCGCAATTCGAGCCGCGAACTGCGAACTGGGAAATCGGGAATTGCGATCTGGCAACTAGTCTTCTTCTTAACAGCGAACTGAAAACTATTCGGCAGTTCCCTATTCTCTAATCGAATCGCAAACTATATATAATAACTGTATAGCATATTGCAATTTGCAATTCGAATCGCAAAATATCGCTTTTCTACAAGTAAACTGAGGTCTGGTTTGCAATCAGCAATTCGAACCACAAGTTTGGAACAAGTCGAATCGCGAACTGAAAACAGGGAACTTGTCTTAACAACAAGTTTTCATTTTAACAGCGAACTGAGAACATGGAACTAGTCAGCAGTTCCAAATTCGCAATTCGAAAAAAATTTGACGATTGAGACGCTAGTCGCGATTATGTGACGTCTAAACGGTAGAATAATATCAAGGTTTTACTTAAAATTTTGCCATACAATTGGAGCTATTAAAAATCAGCTTGATGAAAAAAACGCATACGTTTGAAATGCTGTATAAAAATTATTTTATGATCATTTGATATGATAAAAAGGATGGGTCACCGGCGTACTATTTTACAATTCCTCGAAATTTCACCCATAACCCAAACGTAGTTTTGACGTTGTGATGTACTGGGAGTAACTTTGTACGTTTTTCTGTTTTTACACAGGGATAAGTTGATTTACTAACAGGCTCATGTTTTTCAGTCAAGCAATTTATATTCCAGGATGGTCTGTTTTAAAACCTGCGATATTTTATCTACCTGAAACAATTGATAGGTTAATGTGATCTTTGACCAGTGCTTTTCTATAGTGTTAAGATCGGATTTACACCCTCCCGTCGGTACCATACCTGCAACTCTTAAATAACTAATTCAGATGCTCCATGCAGTGGCGACTTGATACATATAACGAATACTTTTAAAGGTCGAAACATTTTAAAATTCTATACAATATTTCAGTATTCCCGTGACTAGGATTTGTGCGAACAACCAATGCAAGATCAGATACAGACACATAAAGAACAATAGTTTATTTGTAAAGAAAAACTACAAAAGTTGCTTAACTAATTTTCCCGAGATATTTTTATTTTTCTCATTACCGGCTATGCTAAAGAAGGAACTCGTGGAAAAAATAAAACACGTCATACATGTATAAACAGCGATATACAAAATACATTAATGAACAAAACTGAACTCTCTCTCACTTGCAAGTTCAGTTCGTGAATGTTTGCTCGTGATAAGAATCTGTTAGTTTAAATGATATATAATTCGAATTTATCACAGAAGAAGACATTTTTCACCTCCTCACTGAAAGTATCACCTGAATGGGATCTTCATTCCCTATTCACACCAAGCGTCATCTGGAAATAGTTTATGGTATACACAGGTCTACATTCCTTTGTGATTTTTTTAAGTTTTCAAGCTAAGTATGTATCTTTGGGTTTTCGAAAATATTGCGCATCCTTTCATAACCATACATATTTTTTCTCCAATGTACAAAATGTAATGCACCAGCATACGAAATCTCAATTTAAAGTCTAGGCTGAAAGGACAGCTAGAAACTTTAGTTTGTGGATATTGAGATCAAATTCGCCGCCCCTAGTTTTAAGTGCGAGTCTTTTTGTTTTACATTTTTGTAAAACCACATATAATTTGTTTTCGCTCATTCTTTTAATTTATCGTTCTCCACACAAAAACTATGATCAACCGAATCGCTAATGAGTGGAAGAACTAGCGACTTTTCATTAGTGGTACACGTATCATGCGGTCAAATTAACCGTATCATGGCCTGACCTTTTTGCAAAAAGATACATGTATGTTCCAGCGATTACTCCGATAACTAGCTTTCCGTAAGTGCGAGATGACGGATATTTTAGGTGCAATACAATTCTTTTATAATTTCCTTGTAACCGACGATAATAGAGTTTGCGTGACGTAAGCTTATAACATTTATTTATCGTAATATGAAATAAAAATGATATGCTTGAATATTAAAAGTTTTAATTATTTCATTACCTTAGGTCAGATTTTTTAATCACACTAGTTTAATTACTTTAGCTACTTTTTTCTTTGATTGTTCGCAATTCTCAGCCAACCCTGGCTCTTCTCCTTGGGTAAACTTGCGCTGGTCGAAGAGAGACAGATGCATATACAAGGGAATCCGGGTACCACACCCTAGCTCTTTTACGAATAGATCCCTTGTTCTTTTTACATGCCCGGTGTATAGGATTGCATCGATACACGCGAGACTACCTTTTGGTTTCTAACCAGTTCATCTCTAGATGAATGGGAAACGCTAGAAGTGTTTCTGTAATTTCAAATGCCCCGGCCGGGATTCGGACCGGGGACCTCCGGATTAGTAGTCCAGAGCGTTAACCACTCGACCACCGCAGCACACATCCCTTTTATTTGTTTCATCTGTGTACAATATTTAACGATGTCACCAGACTTGAACACCAGACGAAAACCGAAGATAAATGTAAATCAACTGCGAAACTATGTAGTTTTATGTCAGAAGGTTTCAGGCCCCGTGATCATAACTCAACTCAGTTTCGTTCTCAAACTTTGAATCAATAATATATTAAAACATTTAATAAATTCTCAGTAAAATGTGTCTAACTTGCTTTCTATAAGAACTTGACTTTCAAAATTGCTTCTCTAGTTATCTAAAAGCTTTATAATCATGGGGCCTGGTTAATTTGCACGAGTGATAAACTCATTTACAGCTTAGTGTTGTGCTTGGTGCATTGCCGTAGGGCACATCCCATGTTTCCTAGCCGGGGATCACACTCTGGTCTTCTGCCACATAGGCCAATACGGAGTAAACTCAACTGTCTCATCCTTATCCACATATCTACCCATATCTATTTCTGTTATTAGACACATGTGAAAATTGCACTTAAACGTTTATGTCAGACATGGGGTAGGGTAGACTGACATCAGTCGTTAGAGTCATTACCTCCCGTCTTTTCTGGACATTTTTATAACATCTTCACAATTTCACCTACCTTTGACTCTAGCTACTGGAAAAATGCGATTGGAATCGGGCAGGATTGTGCCTGGTTCTATAATTGCCATGAAATAAGGAATCTTTGAAGAAGTGGTCATGATATAATGTGACCCAAGATTGACTTCTGTAGCCATTTAGCATGTATTATATAACACTGAGGGGAACCCTTTCATCTGGTCATAAAACAGGAATCTCTGTACCACCTGGCATGCAAATAGATGTATCTAAATAAAAGTGAAACTGACCGATACATTAATAACACCCTGATAATAAATAGGCTCTGTGTAGCATTATTTGTCATAAATGCAATAATCAAGCAAATTATAAATTATAAATTTGAGTTGAATATTTTGCATATGGTTTACAAAAATTGAAATAAGAAATCTGAAAACAGTTGTAGAGGAATATTTATCTGGAAAGGATGTATTTTTCTGTGCTCCAACATGAAGCGGAAAGACTATAATAATATTGAAAGCTTCCAAACGGCACAGTTGTAGTTAGCCATTAGCATGTTGCATTGTTGTGTCACCGCTAGTTTTATTAATGAAGTCATATGAAAGGAAACGTCAATCGTTGGGAGTGAATGCATTATATTTGACTGATACATAAAGCAAATTGTTGGACATACTGATAGACAGTTAATAATATTTTGTTGTGCAGTCCCAAAATGAGCTTTGATTGAGAGAAATGTTTGATAAAGATTATTTTTCTTAAAAGACAAAAGACTTCATGTGAAAAACAACCTCTTTATCTCAGCCGACTTTTTTAAGTCTATTGTCTTCCCACATAGTTATGATGCATATACTTGTCTTTGTATTATCTTGTAATCTGTTTTGGAGGCGTTTTGAAATCCATTTTTCTATATTTCAAAACACCGTTTTATTAAACGAAACTATGGAGTATAATTTATTACAAATAATGCCCGTACACTATGCATGCTGATCTCCGAAACTTCAACTGTAAAATCAGATCTTTTCCCTACTCCAACATCTGATCAGATTTTTCAAGGCTCATTTGTCTTCTTGGGGTCAGTACTATATATACTTGGGCATAAATTACTTGCACAGAAGGCAATAAATGTCTTTACTGTTAAACCACTGATGTGTTTCTCCTTAGATGAGGTAACCAATTTTTGAAAGAGATTCTTTCTCAAAAGAAAAAAGACTTGGTGAGAAGAAAATTAAGACCTCTCAATCTCAACAGACTTTTATAAGTCTAGGGGTAGGGGTACATATTGGTAAAATTACGAAATACTTAAGTCGGTGAACCCTATATTTTAACTAATAGCAAAATAGTTTTTTACAAAACATATTGGATTTAAACGTTTTTTATCTTTTAAACGTCATTTATTCCATTTTGACGTCACAAATCCGTGCAGAGCGTTTTAAACATTTTACGTCGAATTTTATATCAGTGTGAAGCTCCAATTGAAAGATATAAGATAAAATCAGTAGGTTGAAAATATATAACAAAGACAAAACGCTACAGCTTAAAAACCTGCCGACAATGTAGGAAAGCGCGCTGGTAAAAAGTGAGGTCAGTAGCTATGTTTGAAGTACTACTGAAGAAAAAGTTTACAAGATATAACAAAAAGAAATTCACTGTGCAATCGGAAATATGCTGAAATATACATGGTGCAAATGTGAGAAGAAAATTCGAGAATTTAATTTGAGGCGCATTTCAACTTTATGTCGAATCTTCATTAGCTGGTAACATTCAAAATTTATGTTCATGTATCAGTGTGTGGTTAGCCTCGCCACCAGGCTAGATGATAATATATTTCATTAAAGCTACAAGCTTGTTTGTATATGAGTTTAAGGTCTACCGCCCTGTTTGGTGATACCTTAAAGCTCAAAGTAAAGAACTTTTAGCTCTTTATTCTGACAGAGCTCAATTATCTAGCGTTTTGGCAGCAAAGGGAGTTACTTGAGTAAGAAATGAATGGTCAGATACTCATACAATCAGTCTAGTGTGAAGCGTTAATATAGATAAATGCCAGTCTTGTGTGAGGTGTATAATACAGTCCTACAAAAATGTGCCTTAGACCTGCTAGATTTCAGCAAGGGCTTATCAGTGTAACTAATCACTAATAACTGACCAACTTGCATTGCGATTTTTATGGGTACAAAAATGTAACTAAAACATAGCTTTTTATAAGGCCTTCAAAAATAGTATCGTAATTATTTACTAATAGTATATTCATTTGATGGCAACATTTGAGCCGTGACATGACAAAACCAACATAGTGGTCAAATTTCACTTTTTCAACTTTTTGAGTAAAGAACAATCCTTAACAAATCTTTTGAGACCAGTCTTATGATTTTTCGTCGATTAGAAGTTGCTCAAAAACCTTAATCAATTAGGCAGGTGCAGCGGTATACAATAAAAGAAACGACGTTCGTGACGTCGTTTATTTTGAAGCAGCACAGCCACAGTTTCCGGACTTTACAAACTTATATTACAATTTGGTGTGAATTTCGATGCAAGTTTCATTTCTTTTACTTACTAAATACACATGTTAGAATAGAATATGAAGACAGTGCGCCAAACCCAGAATTATTGTGTTTGTGCAAGTATAAGTTCGATTGGAAGTTATACATGTATATAATACGGTGAAAGCAGGCGCAGACGATATTTTCATCAGATAAAACTATTCATCACAAGAATAAATTAGAATAAGCACAACATGTTTAAATCACCGAGTTTCTTATGAATTTTGTTCAGTTTTAATAGACTAAATTTAAGAAACAGTCATTCCCGACATGTGGTTTATGTATTTCAAAATACACATACCGGAGTTTCCAATCATTATGAAAATGCATCTGTTCATAATATTTACACTGCTCTAACATATAATAATTTTGCGATAATGAATCTCGAAACTACTCCTTGTGAGCAGACAGGGGACAGGTATCACCCTGCGCAAGTGGTTTCACGTAGCGACGAATACGTCTGTCGTTCAAATGATAGTCCACCTGCGGGTAATGCTTGTGGTTTCAGGTTCGTATCAAACAAAAAGTGTTCTCGTTACTGACGATAGGAAACGACGGGAGTTTTGTTTTACAAACACCAATCATTAGCAAATATTACTTATTGACTTGATTTTACAGGTCCCACATGTAACAGCATCGTACTGTCTAAAATAAAAGAACCCAGCGTCCAAATTTCACGAACGAAGAATAATTAAAATATTAGATAGACTTATTCGGACCTTTTATTTCTGGTAGTTCGTAGTAATGAGGTTTTTTTTAATATAAACTTTATTGTTTATTATACGCCGAATAACGCGGTACTATTTATGTCATGGTGAACACTAAAAAATTGCAAACCCGGCCTGGACCAATCATATGCTGTTGCTACGGATCTGCATGTGTAGTTCAATCTGTAATGATGTGCAATAATAAGTAGGCCAAAACATAGCTATTCTTTTTTTGCCATAAAGAGAAAAAAATGTTGAAATATATTGTTTGTCTGGCCATTATCCGTCGCACATTTCTTGATACAGACTGGGCAGACATATACATGTATGTGTTTTAGTATACACTGCATATCATGTTACGCTGCTATCGGTTTCATCTCATATGCTGACAGTGAAAATAGAAATTCCAGAGATCATGCGCGTGAATTTCTTCCTTTTTTTTTTTTTTTGCTTATGAGAGGTCGATTTTAGGCATTCTCTACCTTGGTTTGCCGTAATGTCTGCTTTATGCCTATGAATAAATATTTGCACGCGGTCAAAACATAACCTCTCAGGGGTCTGTCAACGAACGAGGGTAAAACGAAAATTTTCAAACCTGGTAATATCGTGTCAAAGGTCATTTTCAAGGTTGTCTTAAAGTGTCAGCATTTGCCTCAGACGTCTGAGTTTTCAATATTCAGGAGCTGTTGGCATAGCCTTTATAATATACAGACAAAACGTGTTGCATACGGTTACTTCTATATATATATATATAGATAGATAGATAGATAGATAGATAGATAGATAGATAGATAGATAGATAGATAGATAGATAGATAGATAGATATATATAGATAGATAATAGATAGATAGATAGATAGATAGATAGATAGATAGATAGATAGATAGATAGATAGATAGATAGATAGATAGATAGATAGATAGATAGATGATGATGATAGATAGATAGATGATAGATAGATAGATAGATAGATAGATAGATAGATAGATAGATAGATAGATAGATAGATAGATAGATAGATAGATATATGGAAGACCAAACCTGTCTCAACCTGCGTACTCGTATGTGGTGTGGACAGGATATAACATTTAAAATAAAGATACATTTGTACTTCAAAAGATATTTCTCAAAAGGATTTGAACATCGCGTAGTTATTCAGTAATTATTTTACAATTCAAAATTATTCATTCCTTAGTACCACGGAAGCCGGTACCGCTGGTGCGAATTGGAGTTCCGGAAACAGATGCGCTAGACAAATTCGTTGACACAAAGGTAGATGAACAATGCGTTTTGAGTTTTCCTAACGTTTGCGGGTGCTGTATTGAAAAAAGCGGAACGTTACACAGTATATGGGTAATTCGGATACAAGCACCGTGGAAGTTTCAGTGAAATATATTTGAAATTGAATGAGCTATGACAATTATCCTGCGAGCAATTATTTAAAAAATGTTGTTGTATATAAATTATTGCGTGTACCGCAGAGTATTTCCATTTCCCCCATTGGTTTCTGTTTATATGCCCGTGTCTTCATGCATCACGAAAATGTTAATCTGATCGAAATTGATCAAATTTTGAAAGTGTCGAAGCTGGATGCTCAGGAAATCGCCGTTTTGCATTGCCGGTTTGCGCATTTATTTTGAGTATAAATCCGATCGGAAGAATCTGTTTTTATGAAATGATGAAAGTTGAAACATATCTAACTTATAGAACAATGTATTCAATTTCAGAGTGAGGATAAGTACATCATTTTGATTAAATTTATTTAACCGAGAAAATGTCCATTCACTCCGTGATCTGCCGAGACCAATTTGAGTACTGTAAATTCAAACGAAGATCACTTTTTGTTAAAAATATTTTCGGAAAGGATTATATACGGCAGATAATAATCGAGACATCGTTATAAGATAAAACGAAAACGAAAGTATAACAAAGGTAATGATTTATTGAAGTGTACATCGAGCGTAAATTAAAGATAAATGCTTATTTATATAACTATTGAAGAAACAAAGTTTCTATCAGATATCTTTCAACAAAGTTCTGAGAAATGATAACATAAGAATATTGTTTGTTCGGAGTTTGTAATGAAACTTTTGATTTGTTCCGTTTATCATGGAAAGAAAGAAGTACCGGCACATTTATCCGCATGCAAAGAACAAAATGTCTCCAGTTTGCCGACCCGCTCTAACGCATCATACTGACACGCCGAAAGTGAATGTACAAAATACGGAGCACAGTTTGCACAACTCGTGATATTTTTAGGGTAATTGTGGTATTCACACCAAATTCAACAGTATTCGGTATTTACAGATAGACAATTTAAAATAGTAGTGATAATTTCGAGTTTGTAATTTTACACTATTTTGCATCTAAATGTAGCGATCTTGAATACTATCCGGGTAGTTGGTTAGAATCCTGTCAGGAGCTGACCCAATCATTTACATTACTTTCGCGAAAGTCTATGAAATAGCCACGGGAGTTTTAACTTGAAACAGTTTAGTGTTTGAAGTAAATCCTTCATGCTTATAACTGTGTCGTTATCATTTTTGGTTCAACGGTATTTAAATCTAATTAATTATAAATGAAATAAGGATAAGCTATTTACTTTAAATGTCTTAAACAATAAACAGGCTAAGATCAACGGTACAAAATTTTTAGGCAGATCTACATATTTATACTAGGCCACACCAATTTAATTTCTTGGTCATCGGATTTTATCCTAAAAAAAATAGGAGCGAGCGAGCGAAAAAAAAAATTAAATATTTTTTTTCCCAATTCAACCATTTTTGGAGCGGGCGAAGAGCGATTTGTTAAAAAAATTAAAAACCCCTCACAAAAACAAGTAATCACTGTCAAAACAGGTAAAAAAGACTTGGAAATAGATTATAAAAAGAGCTACAGACACCTTAAATATAAACTGCCAAAAAGGTGCAGAACACAAAGTGACTCCTATATACACCAGTACTAAGTTTACAGGGGTATAATAGTGTTTCTTGCAAGAAAATATTTTTATTCTTTTAAAAAGACCATATTTTGTTTTCTTACATACATGTACAGCCAATACAACAAGTCTTTTGAAAGAGAGACAATTTTTTATCATTTAATAAACCATCAGACTAATGTGTATTTCAATTTATGCCCAAACACTTTGTAATGAAACCCATTTGTTAGTCATACCAAAATTACACACAGAACAACTTCTTTAGTTAAGTCAAGGCATATGCTCTTTTACTGCACTTCTCCTGACCATAAGTGTTTTGACTAGAGATAATTGTTCAATTTCACAATGCTAAAAACTTGCTAGTTTCTTGATTTTTTCCTTCCCAAAGTTTTAGCCTCAGCGCCATTATCAATACAATTTTTACACAGAGAGTGCACTTAATGTCTTTAAATGTTTCCGAGTTGTCTGTCTGGACAGCAACTCGTCTTCCACCGACGTTTCCCTGGTTTATGTTAACAATAAAAAATTTTGGGTGCATAGAATGACCGAAAAAGACCGTAAAATACAAAAAAGAACGAAAAAGAACCGAAAAATGATTTATCTTTACCGAAAACAACTTTGTTTCAAAAGATAATGTACGGTTTATAACTTAAGTATTAAATAAATTCAGGAATTTGTATGTAATGAATATTTTTTGTTTGTCTTGATAAGTTCCTGTGCTGCATCCATTACAAAATCTGGAGTGCTAATTTCAGAAAGTTTTCGGTCTGCAATATTTGTTTTTCGATCTTTCTACTTGATTTGTAATACAATATTTACAAATTTCTTCATTTAAACTGTAAGTTGTATATACTCTTTTGAAAAATAAGTTGTTTTCGGTCTTCATAAACTGTTTTTCGGTCTTTTTCGTTTTTTCGGTCATTCTATGCAACTGGTGGCTGCCATTTTGACAATATGGTAGTCATGATTATAAATAAAGTACCATATTGTCATGATTATACAAATAAAGTAGCGGGAACATGTTCTGCTGGCGTTTATAATCGAATTGTAGGTTTGAAGGTACTAAATTTACGAGTTCTCCGCGACAAAAAGGCCCGCTTTGAATTTTTGGTCTTTGGTTTATAAAATCGATGCGGGCGGAAGCTCAAATTGAAAAAAAAATATTTTTTTTTGATTTTGAAAAATAATGGAGCGGGAAATCCGTTGACCAAGTAATTAATTTGGTGTGGCCCTACTTAATATACTCTCGATTGCGGAACAAGTTCGTACAACTTAGATAAATCGCTCTTGAAACTCATTCTAGATGGAATCAACCTTGAACAGAGATATGCAAACGCGCTATGGCGGCTGCAATGCCGGAGAACTTTACAACTAAAACTGACACCCGATTTGTGGAATTTTGTTGGTAGTAAGCCTTTATCTGTAGTTCCTCTCCGCCCTCTGCCATCATCTAGATATTTGTATTTAAACTGCATCCGCCCATTACATTTTTGTTTTTGTTAACATCGCGTCAGATATACTGTACATCGCTAATTAGAAAAGCATGCGTCGTGTATTAATTAATTATAACATCATGATTTTGACGTCAGCTTCACGTCGCGTTTTCTTGATTACGTCATTTGACCACTATGTTGGTTTTGTCATGTCACGGCTCATTTTACTTCTATATATGATACAATCTTTACAAATAATTTCTTTTCAGTATCACCAAAAGACGAAATAACTAATTGAACACCCACGAACAAAGGAAATCAGACGCATCAGGATGAATTGTTGCAAGTTGGCAAATTACATTCATCAATTACACATTTACGTCTACGACTTGTAATCACTTCACAGCACTCACATCGCAATGGTTATCTTGACCAGGTCAAACACCCGATGCATATCATGATAAACTCTGACCTCTTGCGCGTTGTTTCAATGAAAGCAGATAATTCAACTTTCACACCGTGTCTATCGTATTTTACATTATTGTTATTATTATTATTACTACTTTAATTATTACTAGTAGTAGTACAGTGTGCACTAGGACAGTGTTAGTACTAAAATTGAAAATATGAAAACAGCTTATAAAATGACAAATGATATACCAATGTCGGATATTGAGGATTGTTTAAAGAGAAGCACCAGTGTATTTTGAAAGGCGATTAGAGAGACGGTAAGTTTCTTTTATAAATAATGACTTTTATATGCACGATCGTACAACAGAAGATATTAGTTTGTATTGCAGATTTTTCTTGTTTGTTTTTTGTGCGTTCTTAAAGTGTAAATCATAGAAAGAAGGGGTGCAATATTATTTTTTACGTTAAAGCTTAATTCAAAATTTGAGTGCGAACAACCGATATCCAATTGTCTACACGACACCGGAAAAGGCTCTATATTTAATAAGTTACATGCACATTTAATGCATGGTAAATATTACCAAGAACTCATTCTGTAGTTTTGACCTTAGCAATAAATAAAGGAAGTGAACAATTTTCTATTTTCAGTGTGACACACGACAACAATAATTTCATTTTTCAGCGTTTTTTATAATAACGATATATTTTAGTCTTTTTCTTGTCATAAGCATACCGTTACAGTAGTCAGTATCTGATGGAATTCACAGTTTGTTATCAATTGTTTAGCCGAATTTGGCTACGCGTATTTCGCTTTAACATGTTAAGATAGCCAGATTCTTAACGGAATTTCGTTATGCATATACGGTTCGTAAAGAAACGTGTCATTCAACAGATGTATATGGACCGTACAGAGCATATTTCGTGTAAGTGGCTTTTTCCCAATTTCCTGTACATATATCAACATTTAGCATTTAAGATAACAACAGAATCTACCAATTAGTGGTTTTCGTGGACTTATCCATCAAAGAATGAACTCTTTTGTCGCTTGACTTCGGAACACCGTTCATTTGGTTCACTTTCATTAAAGACATTTAGAAAAGTAGACACTGTTTAATGAAACGGATAAAGCCCAGAAAGGCAAAATCATTTTTCTATCGGTCTGCGTAAGAATTTCATTTCTGAAATTCGTTTTTAACTAGTTACAAGGACAAAAGTAAGACACCTACTTTTCACATCCACTCTCGTCCGCCATCTTGGAAATTCCGAAAAAATGTTAACAGTCTCACCACAGTGGGTATAGGGCCATCATGGTCCTCTTGTTTTCTTACTTTAAACAATATTTTATTCGTACAATTGCAATTATTAGCATGTAGTTACCAACAAAAGCATAACGTATTGAATAGGAAGCATGAGCTTATTTGTAAACTCTCCTTTTTTCCTAACATAAAAGACTATAAAGTTACAAATATGGCAGATATGCAAACTTAGTACAAATGTACTTAAAGAAGAGATGCTATAGGCGAATAAAATCACTACAGATAAAGACACTTGAGTTATTACTTTGTGCTTTCAAAGTAGTGTTCACTTATGATTGACAACATTAATGTTGGCAAATCAACATATTTCCGCGGGAGTTTTACTCTGACGTTTTACAGTCAAATATTTAAGTCCTTTTAAACAATGAGTAATAGCACGTTTTACACAGAGAGGCAAGAAAAATAACATATTCGAAATATATTGGCAGACAAAAACGTATGTAGAAAAAGTGCTTACCGTTACGACAGCAAGTCCCTTCGTACCTATCCGGACAACGACAGTGACCATAGTATCCACTTACATAAGTTCCACCGTTGTAACAGAATGTGTTACAAGCTTCTCTGTCATAATAACTGGATCTGTGAGACTCATAATACCAGCCACAGTCAGCATTACATAATCTTGAAGAATGAGCAAGATCTGCTTTACAACAGAGAGATCTATCTCGATTTCTAATACCCCCAGAACACTCATAATCACAATCAGACCAGCTCCTCCATGGCGTCCAGTCACATAAATCAACATTTCCTGAACAATCAGCCCTCACAAAACATGGAAAGAACTCACTCGACATTAGCATTAATAGATCAGCTGCTAATAAATTACGCTTCATAGTTTTTTTCTAGTATAAAGTTAAACACCAAATAATATGCATTTCTGAAGCACAAAAAGTAGTCTTAAAGATTGTAACAAATTATTTTGAACTGCCTACTTAAACCGAAAATCACAGCAAATGTTGATTGCATGCATCTTGTTCTCGTTTAGATATGTAAAGATCCTGTTTTTTCTTATTCAGCCAATGAGAATGTGCGTTGCAAGTTATATTCGAATAGTAATTGTACGGACTAATATAAATGTTGATACATTCCGGTTATACTTTAGTAGGGAAATACAATGTACTTTATGATACACTCAGTCAAAAAAGTATTGCGACAAGGCGTATAGTAATGAATGTCTTTATAATTGCTGAATGTATTTTATATATTTATATTTCAAATGAAAAAATAATCTTAAACTTGACTCCTGATGTTTTGAGGGATTTCGAATGAAATATTAGTTGTTTTAAGGCAATAAATGACGTAGGGGTCTTCACTCAAAAGTCAGAAAAATTGAGGCTTGGCAGCGATTTGGACCTGTAGAATGATGACGACAGTCGATCAATGAATTTTTTTAATGTAAGAAAACGAATGAAATTTAGTTGGAATTGATTAAAATCGCATTGATACTGATTTGTAAAACGAATACATAACAGTATCAATGTTGTTATTACTGCCTCTATTATTCTACAGGTCCAAATCCGACAAACCGCCATTTCTTTCTGACTTTGAGTGACGACCCCTACGTCATTCATAGCCTTAAAACCAATTACTCAGTCGGAAATCTCACAAAAGTGATATCAGGAGGCAGGTTTAATAATATTCTTTCATTTGATATATAAATAAAAATACATTCAGCCATTCTAAAGACATTCAGAACTATACGCCTTGTCGCAAGACTTTTTGTACCGAGTATATTGTAAATCGATGAATACAGGACTTGAACAACTTCTTTTGATACAAGATCTATCAAACGAAAAACTTCAATATTTCAAAATGGGTAGCACAATACCGGGAAAGCATTTTATCTTAGATCAATTTTACCTTTAACGTAAACTATGATAACATGTTTTTTGTATTTGATTCTGACAACTGTCGTTTAACTTTCATTCGGAGGATATTCCGGCAGATTAACTGTTCTTCGTGGAAATCTTGGTCGAGTTGCTGGGAAACATGTGGTGGAGGAACACGTTATGGGTATTGACCTATGTGCTGTGAAGCGAGTTTACTCAATTATTATTTTAGTGGATACAGAGAAAGCGGACTACATTGTATGTACCAATACAGACTGTTACCACGGCGGTACGTTCATTTACTCGAGCACAGTAAAGGGCTATCATTGTCCTCTTGTTTTCTTAGTGTAAACAATATTTTATTCGTATAATGTAATTATTACCATGTAGTTACAAACAAAAGCGTACAGGATTGAGTTTGAAGCATAGCCCTATTTGGCTATAAAGTTAAAGGTGGCAGATAGGCACACTTATTACATTGATTTATGATATAATACGCACTGATGAATAAGTTTACGATATATTGTAAATCGATGAATATAGGACTTGATACAATATTCCTCAATATTTCAAAGGCTGTACATCAAACGTCAGTATAATAAAGCATATTATCTTGGATTAATGTTACCTTAAATGTATGTTATCATGCTTTTGTACTTGATTCTGACAACTGTCGTTGAACTTTCATCTGGAGGATGTCCCGTCAGCAGATGTAACTGGTTTCCGTGGGAATCTTGGTCGAGTTGTTGGAGTACATGCGGCGGAGGAACACGTTATAGGTATAGACACATTTGCTGTAAAGCAAGTTTAGCAAGCAACATCGAAGCGTGTCTGAGTAACTGTAATAATGATGTCAATTATTTCTATAAAGGAAGTCGCGAAGCAGAACTATGTAATACACAGTTACAACGGTGGTACATTCATTCAGTCGAGCACATCGGATGGATACTGCAATTGTGATGAGTTTTATTATGGCACCTGCTGTGAACAAGGTACGTTTTTTTAGAAATCGAGCTTACAATTCTTTTAAAAATAGTGTGACTACTTACACTTACTTTATATGATTACAAGTATATTAGAGTATTGATCTGAATGAATTATCCTGTTCTAGAGTTTATACATATCCGGTAATTTTTTCGTCGCTGACTTGAAATTACTATAACCTCTCATAGATTGAGGGCCATGGGTTCGAGTCCTGCTATCAACTATGTCTCTTTATTTGAAAAAGGTGACAGGTTCTTCTGAGGGTAAGGATATAGTACCGCTTCTTCCCAGGATCGATGGTAAGGTATGACCGACTTGTAGCTGAAACGGGCTTTAAACTCATTCAACAACAATAAGATGAAGTTCAGATATCAAAACACATAAAAAAGTTATATAGTGACGCACCGTAAATAATTTGCGAGTACGATGTTACTAATTATACATTTTAATAAGTTAACAAATGAAAGAAATATTGCTAGAACGAATAGCTTAAGAGTGCCGTATTACAGACGAATGACGTAAGAATTCAAGCACAATGATTTATTTGATATTTCATCATGTTCCTAAGAGTTCGTGTTAGAGTATGGATTCTAACGTAACTAGCTTCATTTGTCAGTTAACAAAGAAGAAAATTAATAATTGCAAAATCTGCAATGAACAACGTTTTGACGCGCGAGCCGTCATTAATGACGTCCGATTCTGCCTCTAAACGTAACAATAAAATTAATGTAAGCAAAAAAATAGCCCGTTGCGTTAATACAATTTTTGTGATATTTAGTCATGTTAGAATCGAAAAAATATCGTATAAACTTTGTTCATATTTTAATAAACAACTCTTTGTCGTTCAGTAGCTTACTTTCAAACCACGGTGACCTACGACCTTTATTGACCATCAGAACTCCAAATCGTTGTACAGCAATAAAAATAGACAAATAAGAGACGAAAATGTTGCATTAACTCATTCATTTATAGCTCGTCTAACGTAAGTAAGCACAGCTAAAAGAAACTGATCATTGAAACGTTGGTAGTAATACTTCATGGTGAATCTACCATGAAAGTTGCTTTACTTAATGTTATATCTATATAGATAGATCTATTTGTTTAAATAAGAAATGTTTCTAGCCTTTATTTATATTTCCTCGCCTTGGCGGAAGGGATATGGTAATGGGCTCCGTCCGTCCGTTGCACTTTTGTCCGGAACTCAACTCCGAAAGTATTTACGGGCATTTATTTAAACTTTACACATTTCTCTAGCTTATCATTTTCTTGAATTATCTCCCTTTATTACTTTTTCCTGTCAAGGCCATAACTCCTGAAGTACTGAACTGAATTGATACAAATTACATACAATCATAGAGGACTTTAAGATGCAGTGCAGTGTTTAAGAACCATATTTCAAACTTACCCTGGTTTTGAGTTATCTCCCTTTATTGATTTTTCGCATAAAACGTTTGTGTAAAGCATACAATTTCAGATTTTAAGAGTAGAATTGCGACATTAACATTAGAGAAAGTGCAGGTGAATAACCCTCAACACGTTATAATTACTAATATTAAATTAAATTAGAACCTACAAAGTGTATACCATATCCATTCCTTTCGCCTAAAATGCCTTGGTCATAGAAATAGTACTCGGCGGGGGATGGTCACGTCTAACATGGCTATTGCTATACTGGCACCGATATCCCGTGCGCCAATGTTACATGTAGGTGAATAAAAATAAACAAGAAAACTGTGATACAAAGGTATCACAGCGGGCCTTAGAACAGTGTCTTAACTTGATAAGTCCAACCTCAGTTTTTTTTTCTCCTTTCGAGAAACAGCTTCCTACTTTTTTGTGACATAAGCAAAAATGTTCCACATATTACAACTTTTATCTTAATGAAACTTTATATCTTTAACAAACAATGACTTTGATTGATGATACCATCACTCAAATTTCTTGTTAAAACATCCAAAACTGGTGTAATGGTTAGTAATGTATGTATAGGCAATGTATGCAACCTTTTTCGCCACACTCAGCAATCGAGTGCATATATTGTAAGCTACTGATTACTACTAATTGTATTATAAGCTACACATGGAAGAGTGATGTTAACCTGTTCTTTATCTTACTTTAGTAGGCGATTTTCATTCATTTCATAATATGTGTGCAAAGAATTATCCACTACTTCACTTACATTGCTGTTTGACCGAAGCTGGTGTACAATAAAAACTGTTCACTTCTTTCTAAAAGTGTGCAAAGAACTATTCACTTCTTCACTTACATAAACATTTTCAAAAGCCGTCCTAAATATTTCAGAAAAAAAGAAACAACCAAGTGGTCAAGGAAAATGCAGCGAAACCTGTAACTGGACACCATGGGAATCATGGAACACTTGTTCTGTCTCTTGTGGTGGAGATGGACAACAAGAAAGAATAAGAGAACTTTGTTGTCTGGAAAGCTATGGCGACTTTCAGACCTGCGCTTTGTTCTGTGGAAAGGATGTCGGGGAACGCACTGAAAACCGTTCATGCGGCGATAACTGTTTGCTTGGTGGAACATTAAAGGCTGGTGGGTTCGGCTGCGACTGCCTTGATAGAACGTTTGGTCACTGCTGCGATCAATGTAAGGATAAAACGCTGTTAAAGGAGACCTATGTGTTAAGTCACGTTTCAAGTCGAAATTCAACTTCAGTTTAGTGTAGGGGTTTTAATCCTTTTGTTATACAAAAGTTTATCTAAAAAAATTTTTTTCACATTAGATAATTTCATATTTCGTGAGAAATATTACGTTAATCTGTAAAAGTAGTGCATATTTCAAACAGTTTTCTAGTCGTTATACAACATACTACTGAACTATTACCGTTTTTAACGATTGAAGGTTCTTATAATAATCAATACATATAACAAAAATATAGAAACTACTCTCAGATGATAGGTGTTCAAAAGAAAACAATATATGCTGTTTTTTCAGTGCTACCTGGATGCACGGCATTCCCTACGGATGTAATATTTATTTTGGACTCCTCTGCCAGTCAAACAAGAGAACAGTTTCACAGACAGTTATACTTTGTCAATAGCTTTGTAGACCACGTGAACATAAGCATGGAAGAGTTTCAAATTGCTGTTATCACATATTCTACAGAGGCAAATGTAGAAATTAATTTTAACCAGTCAACAGACGCAGCCACATTGAGTCGATTAATCAAAGAAATCACATTCCGTCCTGGGGCAACATTTACACATAAAGGCCTGAAAGCAGCCCTGGAAGTTGCAAGAAAACGCGAGAGACGTACAGGCATGGTGACATTGACTTATGCATTCGTTCTTACTGACGGAATGTCAAACAAAAGAGTAGAAACACGTCTTGCAGCAACGCGACTGAAGAATGCTGACGTGCACGTTGTTGCAATAGGTAGATTTGATGTTTTTACATAAGCGATACTTAAATTACTGAGCTCGACGTTTAGATTGAAAATATGCATCTTCCTATCATGTATAATATATGACATGACCACAAAACATACTTCAACTCTTTGTAAGAATAATTTTAATAGGGTTACATGAAGTAGGAACCAAATGCATAGTCGCCTTTGATACATAAAATGATGGTCTTAATCCAGACACAAAACTAATCTTTAACGAAAATTGTCATAAAGGTACAACAAGTTTTATGCATAACTATAATAATTAGTGGTTTATTAAAAGTCTTGACATTCGATTATCGAGAAGGTACACAAATACACAGTCACGTGAAAGAGACGTAGCCGGAACCATACCATTGCATCGACAGTAAAATTAGTCTTTCAGAGTATCGGTAATTTTCCCGCAATAAATATCTTTTTGATCACAGATGTGTTTCATTGTATCTGATTAGGTATTGGAAAAGAAGTGTCACACCAAGAACTCAGCGATATCGCTTCAACTGGAGACGCCTTCAGTCCGTCTTACGTATTCTCTGTTGGAGATTTTAATGCTCTTGACACATTATTGAAACAGCTTGTACATGTAACATGTGACGACTGCAGCTCCATCAGTCACCTCTCTGATGTTGTGTTCCTTTTAGATGAAAGTGATATATTGACTGAGACGGAATTTCAACTATCGGTAGATATAACTGAGTCCATAATAGAACGTACCGACCACATTGGTGAACCCGAAGGAGCGTTGTTCGGACTGGTGCAACTAGGGAAAAAATTAGAGTTAAAGATAAAGTTGTTGAATGGACAAACCCAGCAGACCATACTAACGGAACTTCAGACGCTATACAGAACGCAAAATGACATTTGTGATAAAGACGAACCATGTGGTCCCATGAATGTTACGTCTGCGATTGAATTTATTTTTGAATCTGTCTTTGATAAAAGTGGACGTTCAAATTCGAGAAAATTTCTTATTGTTGTCTCAAGTGGTAGGTTCAAGGATAAAACCACCATACAGAACGAAATGGCCGCCATTCAAAAAGAATCAGATGTAAAAATATTTGTGATTGGACCAGGAGAAGACGTCCAGGTGGATGGCTTACTATCATTGGCTAAAGATGCTAATCACGTGTATGCAGTCATTGATAACGAGGACCTTACTAAATTAGATACAATGCAATCAGACTTTGCATACAATGTCTGCATGAAAAAATAAGTGATTTACAACAAAGAATGATGCAGATCATAATGCTAGTACTTCTCAACAATTATTACATACACATGCACTAGATAGCACTTGCTTTATTTTTTGTTATATCTTCTCTTTTTATCCACATGTAAATAAAATTGCTTTTTCAGAAATTTGTTTTTCCTTCAGTTTGAACTGAAATGACAGCTGAATCTTCTATATCTAAAGGATATAATTTGCACAAACTTTTAATATTGCTACACAGCTATAAAGCAATACAGCTAGTTAAATAATGGTTACCGTATGCTTACCTGCCTTGAGTCTGGTATGAAAGGATAGGATTTGGGAGGTAAATGTGCCAAGAAAAGAAGATGTCTCGTAGGCCCTTTAAGTAGGGGTTACAGTACTGTATAATAAACAAGACTTTACCTTGTTTATTGTTTTTATTGTTATGGTACTGTACTTTATAAATTGTGTGTATTGATTATTTCTTCTTTTATTGATAGTTGAAAATTTGCTGATTTTTGTCAGAATATGTACATGCGTATTGTTATTTTTGTGTTGAAATAGTGTAAAGAATTTGATTTCATTATGTTAAAGTATGTATGTAAGGTCTTTAATTCATGAATTTGATGTAATTGGACTTTTTTTTACTTCGTATATGGTGTGTAAATGCATACGTTTCGGTCATTTTCAAGAGTTTTATCAAGCTTTTAGTTCGTGTGTCAATTTTATATATACACTGTATATCATATATCATATAATATTATATAAATATTTTGGAAATTGCATATCATCCAATTTTAGCAGGCAATAGCAGTATTCGACCTTTGAGTGTGAATGAAGCGGAGCCTGACTTTCGACTTTCTTGCTACAATTTTGAAAAAAATGGTGGTAAAACTTAGAATATGAACACGAGTTTACTGTATCAAATCACATTTGAGATGAATGCGAAGAGTTTCTATAACGAAAAAGAAGAGTCAACCGATATAAACGAATACTAGTACATGTAGTAACTCCAAGAGGAAATAAGAAAGGAGATATATCATAACTGATTCTTGACTTAAAATATGGTTTTGTATTCACAAACCGCAAATTACAATGTATGTATAATTATATATGCAGATATTTTCAAGTCATGTATGTGTATGTTATATAAGGCTTATTGCCTTACGAATAATTTCCGAGACAAAATTAATGATTAGACCAACATTGTATAAATATATCATCATGTCAGCTAGATATTATAACTTTTTATGCTACAGCTCATGGGCAGGTTGGATTATCGATGTACATAACAACATTTGAAAAGCGGTTGAAACATAATTATAACAATGTTGAATTGAGTCGTTCGTAGTTTGGAAAAACCTTTAAAATGAGGTTTAATTAACTAACGTTAAGTACAGGTGAAGTAGTAAGAAAGTTGAAAAAGACTGAAATTATATGTATAGACAATAAATGATACAGGACGTAAAATATTGATTTTCGTCCGTTTTCTTTTTCCTTCAAATAAGAAGTTGTAAACACCTTCAATTATGTACACACTCATTTATCAACTTTAACATGCTGTAATAGTAACTAGACGGTAGCTAATTATGAAACCAGAAGCTAGTCTGTCTTTTGATTAGATCCCTATTGTGAATACACAGGTCTGTCTTGGCTCCCTATTGCCACATATATCTCATTTTAAATCTACAGTAGCAAATTAAACCAGTTCGACTTGTGTTGTACAGTATGCTATAAATCAGAACTATCATACAGAGCTATCTTTTCTGACAAAAAGCTATAACTTTTATTCACAGCGCTATATCCGAGTTATGAGATGATATCTTGAAACAGAATATAAAACTATCTCTCAAACTTCTTTCGGTCATTTTCAGTGATATATATCTATGCATTATATTTTCATGTACTCAGTGATTAAATAGTAAAAAGCATTGGACTTTGTAAAAAATTCAAGAAAGAAATACTATGTGTATCTCGTAATACTTTTCTCCCAATATTTGTCACAATAAAAAGTAACGATATGTACTGTTATTTCAATGGAGCAAGGCCAAGTTTGGTTTCATTCCACTGTCCCAAATAACTATATAAACATTGCAAATTCAGAAACTTCTGTTTTGGCAATGAACAGTGTGTTTGGCCCCTAATTCGAAGAAGCCTGTTAATAGCATTTTGTCTATAATATAAATGAAGCTAGACCGAATGTGGTTTTATAGCAATGCCCCTTATTACCATATGAAGCAGTAATGACCTTACATGGCTGTTTTAGTTCCTGTTAATGCATTCAATCCAAATCATTGCTAACATCATAGTCTTTTATTCTATGTAAGTACATTTATAAATCTTCTTACACCGGGTGGGTTAAACATTTAAACCCGAAATTTTGACAAACTATCTGGTTTGTAAGATTTGTTTCTATTGGTCAGTTGGAAAACATCAGTCAGCTTTTTTCGGTTTTCGCTTTGAATAAAACGAACAGGCTAAAAGCCGCGTGTTTTGGGCTTTTGGAAATGTTTACAGTTTTTGGCTGTTTTGGAAAATCCTATCGTAATACATGAACCATCAATGATTTACTTCTACCTATGACCCCTCGTTTAGCAAAGCTTCAAGGGAGGACATTGTTAATGCAATAAATTTTTGTAAAACTATATTTATTGCACTTTAAGCTATTAAATTTTCATTTGTGCTAGCCTACATTGGATATACCCTTAGCTTTCAGTTTCACAACATGTTTATGTATACATAATGGATTTTTATTATGCGACAATATTTACCTGGCACTCATGAATATTTCGTATATGTGGTCGATTATCTTCGGGTAAAACTATAACAAGGGATTGATATAAAATATCAATTTCGTACTGTCGATATCGCATTCCGCAATGGTATAGTGGATCAGGCATTTGACTACCAATCCAGCGTATGTCGGTTCGAGTCTTGCTTGATGTTTTGTTTTACATTTTATTAATCGTTTTGTTGCATGTAATAATATAATATATTAACTATTGTCTTTGTTCATCACGTTTCACGATTTTTTAATTACTATTTGAGCATTCTTTCTCCTTCGTCTTGCATACATTTGTATATAGAACTGAAAATGTCGACGAGGAAATCATCAAAACAGCTAAACACTCTAAAGATAAGATTGCCTCGGCTAATAGATCGAAGGATTTCGAAGATAACCCAGGGACAGACGGAAAAACATTCATTCAACGGACGATGTAATTCTATGTAATTCCTGAAATGCCATGAATATCAATAATAAGTATTGATACATAAAAAATAGAAACACAGAAAGCTAAGCAAAGTTATTAAACCAACAATAAAAAAAATAAAAAAAACAGAAATCATAGAATATATAAAACACCGGGGAGTATCACGTGATCTCAATAGTACACTGTCCTCACAAAATGGCTGCAGAAATCGCCACTTCGACCAAGAAATAAGGGGTAAGCTCATTGTTATTGATATTTTAAGATATGCAGAATAGGCGCAAAGTACCCGCATAATAAAAATAATTACTAACAATCTCTTCGTTTTTCCGAAGTTTTCTTGGTTTAGGCCTGAAACTCTATACAGATAATATTTTTTTAAGTACATTGTCTGAACAAACATTTAATTTGCGTATTTCAGCGCTAAAAGCATACATGTATATAATGCACAATCTTCTATAAAATAATGATTTAATGTGTGAATGTAAAAGCGAAAACGGTGCATAAGACAGTATCACAAATTAAATAAAAATTGCCATACTCCTTATAAAAATTAAACTTATCTGTGCAGGATTCGAACTCCTGGAACCTTGCATACAAGTTGGGCATTTTACCACGACACCACTGCCTCTGCGGTGTGAACTGCAGTCGGTGAAATGTATTTGTTCGATATGATAATCATTTGAAATAACGAAAACACACCCGAACGTAGCCGAAGATATTGGCGAAGATTTATGGGTGCCAGGTAAATATTGTCGCACAATAACAAGATCGTCAAAGCATTTTAAGTTTAGATATTCAATAGATAAAAACATCGATTTACACAATCACTTGCTACTGTTACGTATATTCAGTAATACTATACATGCTCAATAGTGTGTGAAAAAAACCGTATTTGACTTTACTTTAGTTATTTATATACATTGGTTTATCATAAAAAATCCCAGTTAATTTGTGTGTGTCACGTTTGTATTTAGTTTTCAATTTGAGAAAGGACATTTACGGGATATTATTAGTATAATTCTTTAAATAATGAGAGTAAAACTGCTGTTATTGAATGCGTCTTTCTTGTTTTCTGTAACCTCTGTAGTTAATGCGGATTTAGGTGACACGTGCTATAGTACATGTGACTGGACAAGCTGGGAACCTTGGTCCCAATGTACGGTTACCTGTGGAGGTACCGGTACCAGAACTAAGCAACGATATCTCTGTTGCCCGGAGGATGCAACTTTCGAAGTGTGTGCTAACAACTGCGGACATCCTATGGATGGTACAAGTCATACCGAGTCGTGTACTGCAACATGTTTCAACGGTGGTACTCTTTATCCATGGGGAAACGGATGCGCGTGTTCGGAAAAATACGATGGCCATTGTTGTGAACAAGGTACAAACTTAGCTTAGCAAATCTATTTTCATAAGCTTTGAATTATCATGCATGCTTTCGTACAGTTATTACGGTAAATAGATATCTCCATTCCACTCCGTCCTTCATTCATCGTAGTTTTTATAAAGACACACACATTTTTCAAATTGTTTGACATGCGTTACAACCACCAGATTGTTTACTCGAAAAGTTTTATATGATTTATATAAATGTAATATAACAAATAATTACAAATGCTAAAAACAATGTTTATAGAACACTGTCTCGTTTGCGCCTTCTATGCCAATAAAACATTTTCAAAATAAATCGCTATGCAGCCCAAACTTCAATGTTTAAGATGGTTTTATTGAGCAACACCATGTATCCTTTCGCTAATCTTACAAATGTGTGCTTGATTTATTGGTCGAACCTTATTATGAACATGATAGAAATAGGCTTTTCTGGTGTTTTTGTCTTATTGTTTCAAAAGTCTTTTATAAAATTTCGCTATTTTAACAGAACTTTTGAAATTTTGGGAAGTTTCCACATCATTTTTTTATGAGAATAATTTTAGCGTGTTATTTTGTGATAAATTCAAAGTTTATAATTTAAACTTACATATGGAAATTGCACCTTAACCATACTTATATACTAAGCGAAACTTTTAAGGCATCACTGCCTTTTTCCTTCTTTATCTTATTATCAACACAATATCTGCCAGTTTATTTTAGCAATCTGTGCACAAAAGCTATCATGTCTCGTATTTATGAATACACTGGGTAGATACTTCCGTTACATGAATTTTAAAATGATTGTGTGATACAAATTTCGTACGGAAAAGAATTTTAAGAATGGCTTACAGAGAAGAGCATCAAGGCAATAACCCTTGTTAGGTCTTCGGAAGTGTAAATGTTAAATTAAAATTATCTGCCATATGATTTGTACCATTAGATTATTTTGAAATTACTGTAATGGAAGTATCTACCCAGTGTCTTTATAAATACGAGACATGATAGCTGTAGTGCATCAACAGATAAAACTATGTCGACAGGTATTGGAAGGGTTTATAATTAAATAAAGAACGAAAAGGGTAGGTGGTGCGTTAGAAGTTTCGTTTAGTATATAAATAACCGAGCACCCGCACTGTAGTTCGAGAGTTAACCGCAAAATATGCAATAACGAAATAAAGAATGAATACATCAATTTTGCGGTCAACCATCGACATGCTTTTTTATCTTGACCTGTGTAATTGTTCATGCATCGTTGTGATCCATTATTTGCCACTAAGCTATTACAACCATTTTAAACATTTTATTCTGGTAGCCCCACTATCATTTACAAGAAACGAAGGATATATACAATGTAACACATTTGTTTTCGGGCATTCGGTTTTTTTTTTGTCTTTTTCGTCAACACAAAAAAATAGCAGAACTATTTCACAATCATATAATTCCGGATTACAATTAAGCAAAATAAGGTTATTTGATTTAGAGCATGTTTAAAAATAAAGAAATGTTCTCAATATCTTCTGGTCATAAATCATCGTACGTTATAAATCTGTTTTACATGAAATAGAGATACGTTTTATTGCAAAGATTTATCTTATGAATTAAAAGAAAATGATGATTTCAGAAATTTAAATACAAGAGCAGACCAACCTCTCTAAACAACACATCCGAAGTGCAAAAACCTCTCTATAAAGACAGATTTTTCATTTTCCAAAAGCAGTTACAATGTATATCTAAGCAAGTTAATCTCCCCCCGGAGCAACACAATCTCCACACGAAACAAAAATTGATATTCCCTTTGGTGTTGTGGATAGGTTGAACTAAAATATATCAAGACGTATTCACGACAGCAGCGTATTTTCTTTATAACTGATAATAGGTAAACAGCTTAAAGTAAGTGTTTTACAGTTCGGATAACTATAATAGCTGGATTTAACATTCGTTATTTTAAATATAAAATTTTAATCATATGCATGTCTTAAAGCATTATCTTAAATACTGTTTTCCACTAATAAAACAAAAGTTACATGCAACAACATAGTTCTGAAATTTTGAGGCTATGATAGAAAAACTAGACGCTTGATATATACATCTTAAAATTCATAAGAATTTGTCAATGTTTCAGAGAAACCACTAAGAAAAGAACCAGGTGGTACCGAACAATGTAGTGAACTTTGTGACTGGTCACCATGGGAACCATGGAGCTCATGCTCAGTATCATGCGGTGGTGGAGGAGAGCAAGAAAGACTGAGGTACCTTTGTTGTCTAGAAGAATACGGAGGTTTTCAAAACTGTGCACAGCAGTGCAGTAAGGATACCAATGAACAAACCGAAAGTCGTCGTTGTGGAGAGAGTTGTTTGCGAGGAGGAACATTAAAGTCTACTGGTTTAGGATGCGACTGTTTAGATAGATCGTTCGGGCACTGTTGCGAACAACGTAGGTCTAACTACACTATAATACATCTAAAGTAAAAATGAGACACGATCACGTAACGATAATTGTTTTTTCGACAGAAAGGATCTCGCATATAATCTCGATAATACACCAATACATACTCTACGGGTCGTACCGATTATAGCCTCTTTAGAGGGCGGTGGACCCAATAAGCACAATTACAAACAAAATACATATTCTATTTTCCCATGTGGCAAGCAAACATGTCAACCTTTAAAAAACGAAATGGGCCATCTACTGGTTATGCCCAACCTCTCTTACGTGATCGAACATCAAAACGAAAGCGTTCAGGAGATATTGAAAAGATAGGATTGTATTGTTAAAGGTCACTGTGTAAATAGCCTTAAATAATCTTTAAGTTTTTAAATGTATCCACTCATCTAAACGTGATGTATGCATTATGCTAACTCGATTGTAAATTGACGAAAAGATATGTTTAAACTAAAGGTCACTGCTACCTCACCTTTTGACCATCTGACCTAAAAAGCAATAAAATCTTATCCAGGTCACATCGATTTTGAAGATCGGAAGCCCAAGCATGCTTGAGTTGCTGATCGGAAACTGTTTATTACAAACTATTGAAGGTTTAATAGTTTAGTTTTAAAATTACAATGTACCTCATACCCTGACACAAACAACAATAACATCATTCACCTTTCAATAATTTAACTTCTTCTTTTTTGCAGTTTTACCCGGATGTACGCCATTTCCCACTGACGTCATCTTCGTCCTAGATTCCTCTGCAAGTCAAACAGAAGAACAGTTTCAAGAACAGCTCAAATTTGTCATTAAATTTGTTGAAAATGTAAACATTAGTGCGGAAGAATTCCAGTTTGCCATAGTGACGTTTTCTACAAAGGCACGAGTTGAGGTTGAGTTTAGTCAGTCTACTAGTGTTGCCACTTTACGTCAACTAATTGGGAATATAAAGTTCCGCACAGGGGCGACATTTACCGATAAGGGACTTCTTGCAGCTATGGAAGTAGCTAGAAATAGTGAAAGACGTAAAGGAATGGTGACATTGACTTATGCATTCGTTTTGACTGACGGAATGTCAAATAAAAGAACAGACACGCGTCTTGCAGCTACGCAACTAAAGAATGCTTACGTGCACGTTGTAGCAATAGGTATGATTTAAAAGAATTATTAAAAATAAATAAAATTTGATTTACCGTACTTTTACGGAGAAGCATCGGAAGCAACAAAACTCATGTTTGGAATACATAAGCACAATTATCACGACTATCACAAATATGACCATACAACCTTTGCTGCAACCTTGGGCAACCGTAAAGCCTATTAATAAACGATGGTGGCAATCCCTTCAGTTATATAAAGAAGTAATGTTTCAAGGTCAATAAAGTTGCTCTCACTTTACTTTTATAACAGAAAGTATTTGGGAAGGATTTTATTATGTACATAATATAATCGGTCTTTTAAGTGTTATTTTCCCAGCGAACATTTTGATGGTTATTTCTTCTATGGTTCTGCCGTTGTCGCATTTTCAAAGAACACATTGTTAAAGTCAGCACATCTAAACGTACAATACTTAATTATTAAAAACGACAAAAATATTTTAGTTATAATATTTTAATTTTGTATTGACAGGTATTGGCCAGGAAGTGTCACATGAAGAGCTCCAAGACATCGCGTCACCGGGGGATACTCACAGCCCGTCTTACGTCTTCTCTGTGGGAGATTTCAGCGCACTGGACACGCTACTGAAACAACTGGTACATGTTACATGTGAAGATTGCAGTGCCGTCAGTCATCTTTCAGACATTCTTTTTCTAGTTGATGAATCGAATCAAATGACAGAAGCAGAATTTCAACTTTCGCTGGATGTAATGACGTCAATTGTGCAAAGCACCGATAGAATTGGTGAACCTGACGGACCAAGGTTTGCTCTGGTTCAACTAAGCAGCACACTCGATACTATAATACAGTTTTCAAATGAACAGATGCAAAATAAAAACGATCTCCAAGTCAGGCTTCAAACATTATACCGGAGACAGACAGATGCTTGTGAAATCGATAAAGATTGTAGTCCAATAAACATTACATCAGCAGTTTCTAGCGTTTATGAAACTGTTTTTATGAAAGACGGACGGCAAAACTCCAGAAAAATCTTTGTTGTTTTGTCTAATGGACGTTTCGGAAATTCGAACTCGGTGAAAGAAGAAATGTCAGATTTTCATAAATCCTCCGATATAAGACTATTTGTTATTGGTCCAGGACTTGATGTCGATATGGAAAGTTTGCAGTTATTAGCGAAAGAAGCAAACTATGTTTATGTTATCCTTGATAACGATGATCTATCAAAACTCGATATCTTGCAGTCTGAATTTACATACAACGTATGTACCAAAACGTAGAGAATTGGAAGACTTAAAACTATAAACCAAACGAGCATATGAACTTTAGTTTATATTTCATAAACGATTTAAACTACATTGTATTCTATTAGACAATTTTTATATGAAGTATGAACGGAAGAAACAAGCATAAAAGTACAGATCGATCATCTTACGCTCTAAACAGTAGAAAAGGTTACATACCAGTTAAAATGCTTTTGCCTGAATCTAGCAGATTATATTCTCCAAACATAAATAATGTGTTAAAAAAATTAAAGTGATATTAAATAGATATAATTTTAAGTACAACATACTGGTATATCGAAAAATGCCTGATTTAAGCACACTTAATCACAATAAAGAACTTCTGTAATAAATCGCTGTCCATCCACTAATTGTACAACAACACCTTTACATATAATATGGGACAGTTAACACTTTAAACGCTGATTTTACCGATGATGAATGAAATGTATAGTTCAAACTTTTAAGTATTACTAAGGTAATAATACTCGCTATTTTTGCTTTTAAGTTATTTAACTTGACACCACTTTTAGGTAGTGTCTCTTTTAAAATATGACGGTATTTTAGGATATCAAAATAAACTAACCAGCATCATTTATAGAATGACTAGGCATTATTAGACTTGTTCTTAATTTTTAAATAGTGTATGAATCTGTTTACTGTTGCCCGTTGACAAAATAAATAACATGAACTAAAATGCATGTGACTGTGCCTTTCGACTATGTATACAAATGATTGCTTAGATGTGTGTTTCACCAGTGTTTTGTGTCTAGAGTTGTGCTATGTATATAGTGTCCTGCACTTATGCACTTCGTAAAAGCGTCGCCTTGAAGTGTATGGTTAATAAAATGATAAGAAGCAGAAATGTGTCCCTTGTCTGCTGCTTCTTCTCATAGAAGTTTGGGGATTTCATTCTTCTGCGTATAATTCTGACTGCTGGTAGCACGGGACTCACGTACGCTAGACGGTTCTCAGATATCTGCAACAGTGAGTATTATTCAAACGTATGTGAACGATGGCTACAATTTTTTCCGACAAAGAAGCAAAATGTTGCAAAGATCTTCAGAAAGAGTACAAATGTTGATAAAAGAATAGTAAAGGAACTCACAAGTGATGAAGGGTGGATCTATTATTTTGAACCTCAACCGGTCAATAAAAAACAGTACTTTAGAAAAAAACTCACGAAACCGGTTACAGCAAAACGAACTCTAAAGTTCCAAACGGGTTCTTAACATGATTTTCCTCAATTCCAAATTTCCTGTTGTGCAAATACCCAGTGCAGATTTGTTACTGGAAAGTTTTATAGTGATATGGTAGTGAAATCAGTGAGAATACATCACGTAAATCAGTTTGAGGGGTTTATGTCTTATAATGACAATGCATCAGTACAAAGGAGTTATACCTGGCATTAGTTTCTGCATGACTAACTAGTCAAACCATTACCTGTCCCAGTAACTTCTGCCTCCAGACGCTGACTACTCTGCAGCTTCCATGAGATGGGTATCTCGGATAGAAACGTGCATTTCTGATAAGAAGGGAGAGTATTTTGAAGGATTGATACAAGAAATTTTCTGTGAATTAAGTTTCTAATCAAGTGACTACAGCAATTATGTATAAAATCTTGAACGAACGGAATTAATTCCGAGATGTAAAAGGGCTTAATCGAACGCTGAAGAAGTCCTTCTAGGAATCAATTCCCAATTCTGAGCTACATGTTAGAAATATAGCGCAGTATTTTTTCAATGATATTGCAAACAATAAAAAAGCTTTTTGGCAACGACTTGACTACGAAAGTAAAGCACGTATCAGCATTGCTTATTGCGATATATTATTCAAAGAAGAAAGCTTTTTTTCAAACACGCGAGCTTATCACCCTATAAGTGTAAAGAAATTAATTTTTAGTATAGAAACTTTATCGGAATCTCAGAATGAAAAAAAAATTCAAAAAGTCCATAACTGTATCAAAGAAACTAAAAGATTTAAGGAATAAGTACAAATTTATTACTGACAAATTTATCGATAACGCGAGTCTTTGCTGACAAATAAGGTAAACGGGCAGTGGTAGTTTTGGTGGAGTACAATGTAATCGACATGATGTTTGTCTTGTTTATATATTTTTCTTTCTTCTTTAGTAATTATCTTTATTTCCTTTTCTTATAAATAGCATATAAATACTACTGTTAATGAATGTAATATTGACCTTCAATCACACATTAATCATTGTAAAATTATTTTAAGCACAAAATCTGACTTAACTGGGGAGGGCCCTCGATAATGTTGTAATAACTTTTGGCCCGACCCGTTTGTACTCGTATTGTTTAGTATGCTTTGTATGTTTGATGTATGTATGTGTGAATTAATATATGCAATAAAATATGATTAAAGTAAAGTAAAGTTTATTTTGAATAGAACATGGTTCTTTCATTATCCTATCTGTAAATTTATTTAACCATATTAGTAAATTCAAAGTGATCATATGTCTTTAAACAATGTTATAGTATAGCCATTATGAAGGGCAATACAACTGAAGACCTATCCATGATTTAAATACCAATATAACTTGATTGTATCTCATAAATTGAACATGAAACCCAATCATGACACATTAATTTAATATTAAGATTGTCAACGATAACACAACAATGATACATTATAGGCTGATTTATACTTACAAAAGTGTAGATGTTTCAACCGTTTGATTACAAAGATAAATATATTAAATGTGTTATATTATACCCAATACAGAAAGCAAACTTGTAAGGGGATTTTTTTGTAACGACTTAGTTTGGACAAGAACTTGAGTAAGTGTTTTATGAACAAAGCTCCAATGACATTTGGATGACGCCAGTTTGAAAGCGTCCAAACTAGTGTTCTACATGATTATTTGTCTTGGTTGTAGACGACAATGTTAAAGTTGTACATTGTATATAAGGAAGATGGTTGCTGTATTTTTTTATTCTGTGTGAACAAGAACTTGACAAGACAATACAAGAGTAATCGAAATCTGACAGAAATATGAGGGTTATTTCTTATGTACTTAAACTGTCAACTCAGAATGCTTACATTTGGACCACTTCACAGATTTCTTTTGCTGTTGACAAAAATGTATTAACCTTTTATCTAATGAATAAACCTACCGGTAATGCATCTTAAATATGCTACATTATACAATATACTGTTTGAGTAGGAAATAGCTGAAGGACATAAAAAAGTTATAGCAAAATGCTACTATTCATTTTGCTTACAAAATGAATATAGTCTCATGTTCTTGCATTACATACATGTATTTATACATGCTTATACTTGTACATATGTACAGGATGGGACATAAATGATAAAAATCAGGACAGGGTTTAGAGCATTCTATGTCAAATGCAGGAAGTATTTAATGCTAATGATTTTAAAAAACCTGGTCGAAATAAATGAATAAATCATGAATAATAATGTAAGATTCATAACCAATTAAAACATACATTTTTGAAGTATGTTTTCGGTATAAAATGAAGTACTTCGTCTGAAAAAATGAATATCCTTAAACCTGGTAAAAGAGTAGTCTTTAAAGATATATCGTTTTCGGCGGTTTCGTAAGAAAATATTTTATGCATACAACTTGGACGTCAGTTAGAAAGGCGCCACGCCAGTTAAAACATCACAACATTAAAAGCTAAAAATCGTCCCAGTCATGTTTGCTTTCTCTTTAAAGCTGAGTTTAATTGTAGGAACATTTGTATTGTGCAAACTTGGTCAAACCATAATTATGTGTTGTGCAAATTTCGTCAAAAAACAAAGAGGATTTTAAAAACAACTTGAGATTTTTCGCACTTATATGTTATCACAATGTACCTTTTATGACATATGTGTTGCCGTCATACGCTCTTTATTGTGTTTGAACATGAAAAAACGAGACAAGTTAAGAGTAATTGAATTCTGACAGAAATACGAGGGTAGTTGGCTATGTACTTGAAATGCCGCTCATGTATTTTATCACATTTCGATAGATGCTTCAACCAAGTTATGTAAGCGTACCTTCCCTTGAATAAGTGTTCAGCACTTTATGTCAAGGTTCTATTTTGGTGGCTGATGTGATTTGCGCCAATTTTGCGTCAGTTCAGAACACCTGAAAAAAACGCCAACATTTGGCATCGCAGATTTACAATATATGATAGTTATGGTATATGATAGTTATGAAATATTTGTTCGATCAGACAAGAGAAGGAGAATTTTTCTCCTTCGTGAAAATTGTACCATTATGAAATGCAAATGTTTATTTATGAAATACATCCGTTCCAGTGGTGTTCATCGTCTAATAAACAATGAATTGGTGTTCTGGTGTTGTTTATAACTACCCAGCAGAACGACAAAGGGATTCTAACATGACCAAACGCCTATTGTACATAATTGTAGAGTTATATCTGTATTCGGTTACACAGAGAAACAATTAATAATTAACATACACGGTAGTGTGTACACAAGTCATTTCCTTCATTTTGCTCATATCGAGTACATACATGTAATATATCTCATAATGAATAACACACTGAAAGCGAACTTGCTACTTCAGTTTTGATGAAGTTTAGTACATGTCTAAATCTATGGTCTACTTTTGTCCTTTAAATTGTTAAATCAATGTTTCCATGCAGTTTTTACTCGTTTCCGTACGATGATATAAAGTCTACCATTTAATGATTTTCAACATAATAGATAACACAGTACAATAAGATAGTAAATCTTATTTCGTGTGTACTCACCTCGGTAATTGAAATTAATTAGGTCTGGATATCAATGAAAATGTAAAACCTACTGCGCATTTGGTTATGCAAATTTGGCAGTGCGCCTTTTGAGCTCACCTGAGTTCACATATCTAGGGCTTTTAAAATGGCCTTTTGTCCGTCGTTTTTCGTCTTCAAATGACCACTTTATGGAATATCATCAAACTTGACGAGAGGCATCCTCGCATTAAACTTAGACTTTTTGGCGTGAGGCATCGTCTAATGGGATTCTATCAGGTTTGTTCAAATCTCGTCCCTGGGGTTAATATTAGCCCCGCCCGGGAGTGGGGGATGTCACTTCTTTACATAAACTTACAAAGGAAAACCTTTTTCTTCAAAACCACAAGGTCGAGAAGTTAGAAAATTAGTGTGTAGCATTGTCTAGTGGACCACTACCAAGTTTGTTTAAATTTGGCCGCTGAGATTAATATTGGTCACGCCCTGTGGTCACTTGTCTGACATAGATTTACGAAGGAAACCGTCTTTACATCTTCTTCTCAAAAACCACAATATCTAGAGCTTAGAAATTTAGTGTGTTACATAGTCTTGTGGACCACTACCAATTTTAAATGATGCCCCTCAGGTCGAAAATTAACCATACCCAGGGGGTCACTTCTTTTCATTTAGATGTCTTCGAATCGTCTCTCCGAAATCACAAGACATATAGCTTAGATATTTAGTTTGTAGCTTTGTTTTGTGGACCTCTATAAAGTTTGTTAAAATCGTCCCTCCGGGTCAAGATTGCCCCTGCCCCGGGGTCACTTGTTGTAGAAAAAACTATAAAACAGCTTCTCTTTCGAAACCACAAGGCCCTACAGCTTAGATGTTTAGAATGTAGCATCTAGTGGACCTCTATCAAGTCAAATCTTGCCCCAGGTCAATAATCATTTACATAAACTTATGTAGGCAAATCTTTACACATTCTTTCTCCAAAACAACAAAGCAAAGAGGTTAGATATTAGGTGCGTAACAGTGTCTAGTTAGCCTCTACCAAGTTTGTTCAAATTATGCCTCTGAAGTTAATATTTGGGTCACTTGTTTTATAAGGATTTACTTAGCAACAAGAGACTACCCCTCCAATCACTGACTTCCGTAGCAACAAATGACTTTTTAACCACTAACCATTAACTTGGACAAGTGACTAGCGACTTCATTTGCTACCACTCACTTTTAGGACCAATGGCTTTACCCCGCAACCAGTGAATTTCTTAGCAACTACTGACTCCTTTGGCAGCAAGTGACTTTCTTAGGTAAGCTGAGCGGTATAGGGCCATCATGATCCTCTTGTTACCTTAGTTTAAACAATATTTTATTCATACAATTGCAATTATTAGCATGTAGTTGCAAACAAAAGTATAACGTATTGATAAAAAGCTTAAGCTTATTTGTAAACTCTCTCCTTTTTTTCTTAACATATTAGGCTATAAAGTTAAATATGGCAGATACGCAAACTAAGTACATTGATTAATGATACAATGATCATTGAGGAATACTTCATGATATACTCGGTAAAAAAGTATTGCGACAAGGCGAATAATTCTAAATGTCTATGAAACGGCTGTGAATGTATTTTATATACAAAAATGTACTTATATATCAAATGAAAGAATAATTGTAAACTTGACTCCTGATATTTTAGGGATTTCGAATTGAAAAATTGGTTGTTTTAAGGCTATATATCACGTAGGGGTCTTCACTCAAAAATCAGAAAAATGGCGTTTTGGCAGCGATCTGGACCTGTAGACAGTTGATCAATGAATTTTTTTAATGTTAATAAAAACCGAATGAAATTTTGGAATTAGAATTTGTGATAAAATTCTGATGATACTGAATTTACTATTACTGTCTCCATTATTCTAAAGGTCCAAATCTGCGCCAAATCGCCATTTCTTTCGGACTTTCAGTGACGGCCCCTAGGTCATTTAAAGCCGTTAAAACAACCAATTATTCGGTCGGAAATCGCACAAAGAGTGATATCAGGAGGCAGGTTTAATAATATTCTTTCATTTGATATCTAAATATAAAAAATTCATCAGCCATTCTAGAGAAATTCAGAACTATACGCCTTGTCGCGATACTTTTTGTACCCAGTATATCGTAAATCGATGAATACCGGACTTGAACAACATATTTTGATACAATATCTTTCAACAATGAAATACTTCAACATTTAAAAAGGGATAGCACAATACCGGGAAAGCATATTATCTTAGATTTAGCTTAGATTTATCTTACCTTAAATGTATGTTATCATGCTTTTGTTTTTGATTCTGACAACTGTAATTGAACTGTCATTCGGAGGATGTTCCGGCAGATGTAAATGGTCGTCATGGGGATCTTGGGGAACTTGCTGGGGAACATGTGGTGAAGGAACACGTTATAGGTATAGACCTATGTGCTGTGAAGCGTTCAGCAAGCAGCGCGGAAGCGTGTATGAGTAAACTGTGGTTATGACCTCAATTATTATTTTACATGGATTCAGAGAAAGCGGACTATGTACTAATACAGACTGTTACAACGGCGGTACATTCATTTACTCGAGCCCTTCGGATGGATACTGCAATTGTGATGAGTTTTATCATGGCACCTGCTGTGAACATGGTACGTTTTTTTGAAAAATCGAGCTTAAACTTTTGTTTCAAAAGATAGTGTTACTGCATATTTAAAAAAAAATACAGAGTAGAGTGATGTCTAGTTTCGTTGTTCTAGAGTTTATGCATATACGGTAACAGTTTTCGTAGCTGACTTGAAATTACTATAACCTCTCATAGATTCACAGGTTCATCGGTTCGAGTCCTGCTATCAACAAGGGCTCTTTATTAGAGAAAGTTGGCAGGTTCTTCGGAGGGTAAGGATACAGATTCCCAGGAGCGATGGTCAAGTATACTGCTCACCTGTAAAAATGACCAACATACCCTTGAAACGGGCGTTAAGCTCATACAACTCAACAACAACAAGATGAAGTTCAGATATCAAAATATATTAATTAATGACGCACCGCATATCATTTTGGTATACAATTTAACTTTAAATACATTTTAATCTTTACATGAACAAAAAGTATAAATATTACTACAACGAATAGATTTAGAGTCGCGTATTAAAGATGCATCACAACGAATGACGTAAAAATGCAAGCACAGTGATTTTTTGATATTTTATCATGAGTTAGTTGCATATTTTTCTGTACAGTAATGATAATCAATAATCGTTCGTGTAAGATTATGATTTCTAACAAAATTAGTTCCATTTGTCATTTAAATAAAGATATAAAATCTGCAATACACAAAGTTTTGACGCGCGAGCCGTCAGATTCTGCCTCTTAACGTGTCGACATTTTTTGTGATATTTAGTCATGTTGGAATCGAAATATTTATCCTATAAACGTTGTTCATTGTCTTATACTAATTTTTGTCGTTCAGCTGTGTAATTATAAACCACGTGCCTAAACCCTTTACTGTGCATCAGAACTCCAAATGGTTGTTTATTAGACGATGAAGATAAAATGGATATTATTTCTTAGGAAACCCATTACGTCATTACTTTTTTTAAAGACAATTAGGACACAAAATTGTGTATTGTGTTTGATTTCTACCAAAATTTTCACGTATTATTGTTTGCACATTTCCTGGTATACTCATGTACCTGTATTTCGTGTGAGTTCAATAAAGTATATGTTCTGGTCTGTTCTGTTGCATTAACTACGGCACCTGCGTTTAATCCATTTGTAACTCGTTCGACGTCATTAAAGCACAGCTAAAAAAAACCGATCATTGAAGCGTTATGAATTTACAGATAGATCTATATGTTTATATAATAAATGATGCTCGCCATTTTTAAGGCGGTCGAGCGAACGCCTTAAGCTATGAAACCTGCAAATAGACGGTGTTCCTCCGCGGTCCACTCAAACGTAGTCCCTATTAAGATAAAGTGCCATTTCCTCCGTGTTTAAGAGTCACTTTCATAGCAGATTGTCTTTTGTTTGATGCTCAGTCGTTAAAAGGACCCATTGCATGTGATTTTAATCCATATCACAAGTTTCTATGACCAAATCTGAAGTATCAGCTAAAACGAAAGTGACTTGGGATATTCTTGCGCTTCTACTCGCAGATATATGTTGTTTATAGAACACATGTTCCAGTAACTTGACCAGGACTTTCTTGCATCATGGTTAACATGCTGTTTTTTCGCTATTTTTTGTTGTATATAGATAGATCTTCAAAATAAGGATAGCCGTGCAAGACGTGAAAGACTGAAAATCATAACAAAAAGTAGCTGTATTTAAGCGATTATATATAGAAAGCAGTAGAGTCCGTATTTATAGGATTCAAACCTTAATAAAAATAAGCAATGAGGTTTGGATATACCGGCGTACCCCGGCTTACTCCGGCCAGCGTCAAACGTATAAGTCCCTCCGCTGAGTCGTTTTCAAAATTGCCTACTATAACAATGTGTCACGTGACACATTGTTAACGAGAAAATTTGGCGGGAATCCAGTCATCAGAGACACCTGGCGTCATATCTTTACACAAAGTTCTATGTTGTAGCTGTCTGTCTTACTAACCTCCCTTTATTGTTTGATTTTCGCGTGAAATGATCTATTTCATGTTGATTGTTAAAGTTTATAAAATCTTTGATATATTTATGTAAAGAGTACATGTTAACTTCCAGTTACGAACAAGAGTTTAGATATTGGTTATGAAAAAGTATTTATTTGGTAAATAAATTGTCACATATAAATTCTAAATCCGTTCTGGTGTGGTCAGGAATTTGTTTGTATTGCATAGGTATATGTTGCACTTTTCTGTCCTTGCCTATTTCAAAGAGTCTTCTCATCAATTTTCTGAGAGTACTAAGGGAGAGGTTCCCCTGGTGGATCCCAGCATTTAAGTAACGCTAATAATTTTAGAATGTATTTCAATAACTAAATTCTTTTTGTCGTGAAACAGATTGAATGAATATATAGGCTTGAAATGCATTAACATATTCAGCTTGGTAGTTTATTTATCCCGGAGATACGTAAGTCAGATACGAACCTCGGGGTTGTAGCCACTCTGTTAAGTGACCTTGTCCTGAGAGTTTAAGTAAATATACCCGCGTAACACCCAGTACAGCTTCGGCTGCACTTGCATTTTTGTGAGCCGAATTCGAGGGTTGTATGCACTGCACCCACGGGGTCGACTAGAGACGTAGCTATTCTCCTATATTGAGGGTTTACGAACCAGAACGGCTGCACAGTAGTGTCGGTTTATCTCTTTGCTTTCGCGGTGATAAGCGCAATCCTGTCTAAATGATTAAAGCACAATAGTGCAGTTTGTCGTTTCCTGACAGAAAAAGTTTTAATATAGCCATACCTCTCACGTATCCAAATTAAACATCGCGGAGAGATAGGCATTGTTTTCCGGAGTAGCTGAAATCTACAAATATCTATTTTTTACGAAGATAGAATTTCATATACGAAAGTAGATTTTTTGGGTTAAATTATTAGTTAAATTGGTAAAAAAAGTCCCCCCATCACGTAAACAATTCAATTTGTACATTACTGGCCAACACTTACCGAATTAAGTATTTTAAAATTAAAAAGCCAACCTTATATTACGCCTGACATTATGATTCCGCTATACAAACTATTTCTCTTTGAAGCCCAGGCAATTCGTTTGCACACACGACCGCCTTTTAGTGCTTGGGTACTTTGATTATTATATTGACTCCAATATCCCGTGCGCAAATGTTAGATGGATATAAATTGTAAATGAATAGTGGAAAAAGCATGTTTATAATGAATAACCTGTCAATCCCGTAATGAAATAGTGTAACAATTTCTTGTTGTTGTTTTTTTTTAAGTAAACGCCACATGATCTTAGTAGTACCCCCCTCCCCCCCCACATAAAACATCATTTGAGATATAAAAAAACAACAACAAGGTGTTCAATCTTTTCTGTTAGTTTCACCAAAAAATGTAATCAAATAAAACCGAAAGGTAAGTCCTGTTGTAATAATTCAATTATATTTCAGAAAAAAAGAAACAACCAAGTGGTCAAGGCAAGTGCAGCGAAACCTGTAACTGGACACCGTGGGAATCATGGAACACCTGCTCTGTCGCTTGTGGTGGAGGTGGACAACAAGAAAGAATAAGAGAACTTTGTTGCCTGGAAAGCTTTAGTGACCTTCAAGACTGCGCTTCGGACTGTGAAAAGGACGTCAGGGAACGCACTGAAATCCGTTCGTGCGGAGATATCTGTTCGTATGGTGGAACAATAAAAGCTGGTGGGTTTGGCTGCGACTGCCTTGACAGGACGTATGGTCACTGCTGCGATCAATGTAAGGATAAATACTAGAAAAACGAGACCGATGTGTTAAGTCTCGTTTCAAGTCGAAATTCGACTTCAGTATAGTGTAGGGGTTTTAATCACTTTTAATCCTAAAGTGTGTTATCATACATACCAAAGTGTCACCTGGTATACATTTTCTAGTCATTTTACAACATGTTTTGAATTTTTACCATTTTTAACAACTGAAAGTTTTTCACCTAATAGATTATGACAGTACATAATGAAAATATAGACACTACTCTGAGACGATAGGTGTTCAAAACAAAGCAATAACTGTTTTTATTTTTCAGTTCTATCAGGATGCACGGCATTTCCTACGGATGTAATATTTGTTTTGGACTCCTCTGCAAGTCAAACAAGAGAACAGTTTCACAGACAACTAGACTTTGTCGATCAATTTGTAGACAAGGTTAACATAAGCTTGGAAGAATTTCAAATTGCTGTTGTCACATATTCTACAGAGGCAATTGTAGAAATCAATTTTAATCAGTCGACAGACGCAGCCACCCTGAGTCGATTAATCAAAGAAATCACATTCCGTCCAGGGGCTACATTTACACATAAAGGCCTGAAAGCAGCCATGGAAGTTGCAAGAAAAAGCGAGAGACGTACAGGCATGGTGACATTGACTTATGCATTCGTTCTGACTGACGGAATGTCAAACAAAAGAGCAGAAACACGTCTTGCAGCAACGCGACTGAAGAATACTAATGTCCACGTTATAGCAATAGGTATATTTGCAGCCATCATAATGATTATTTAATTAAGAATTACAGTGTTGTATTATTAAGTTATACTGTTTTCTTTCCTTTTAATTTGAACTTATCCAGTATCTGTATATGTCACAATGGTCATTATGCATAGACGTGTTGATGTAGACGTTTCATGCCACAATTGTATCTGTGTTACATTACTGACACACTAGGGCCGTGTTTAGATTCGTATATCGTGAGTTTTCTAAAGAAGATTAGCTTCTTATTGGCATGTTTTTTAACAATCAGGTTATGATTCTACTATCTGTTATATACGGTGTTATATCAAACACACTTTGACACATTAAAAGGATTTCAATAAGTAGCCTTTTTAGAATCACTTTCACACAATAAACATCTTGTTGATCATGAATGTGTTTCATTGTATCTCATCAGGTATTGGAACAGAAGTGTCACACCAAGAACTCCGCGATATCGCTTCCCCTGGAGACTCCTTCAGTCCGTCTTACGTATTCTCTGTGGGAGATTTTAATGCCCTTGACACGTTACTGAAACAGCTTGTGCATGTTACTTGTGACGACTGTAGCTCCATCAGTAACCTATCAGATGTTGTGTTTCTTTTAGATGAAAGTGTTATATTGACTGAGACGGAATTTCAACTATCGGTAGATATAATTGAGTCCATAATAGAACGTACCGACCACATTGGTGAATCCGATGGACCATTGTTTGGTTTGGTGCAACTGGGAAAAGAATTAGACTCAAAAATAAAGTTGTTGAGTGGGCAAACCCAGCAGACTTTACTAACGGAACTGCAGACGTTATACAGAACGCAAATTGACATGTGTGATAAAGATGCACCGTGTGGCGTCATGAATATTATGTCAGCGATTGAATTTATATTTGAATCGGTCTTTGAGAAAAGTGGACGTTCAAATTCCAGAAAATTCCTTATTGTTGTCTCGAGTGGTAGGTTTAGAGATATAACCATCATACAGAACGAAATGGTCGCCATTCAAAATGAATCAGATGTAAAAATCTTTGTGATTGGACCAGGAGAAGACGTCATGATGGATGGCTTACTATCATTGGCTAAAGATGCTAATCACGTGTATGCAGTCATTGATAACGAGGACCTTACTAAATTAGATACAATGCAATCAGAATTCGCATACATTGTTTGCAAGAAAACATAAATGTATTACGACAAAGAAATATATAGATCATAATACTTGTTTAACAACAATCATCAATACAAATGCACTAGATAGCACTTTTTTGTTACATCCTATCTTTTTATCCACACGTAAACGAAAAATAACAAAAATGTTTTGTTTTCTTTTTCTTTTTCAGATTAGTTTACTTTTCTCTGCGTGAAGAATGGTACAAGGATAACATTTCAAGTTGCCAGACTTTTTTTTTCTTTCAGTTTGAAATTAAATGACAGCTGAATGGCTAAAATTATGACATCAAAATTTAATTTCGTTTATTAACGGCGAGCGTGAGAGTTCATGTGTTATTTCGCTCGTTTTCAGTTATTTGTTTTGTTGACATAAAATCAATTTTATATGTATAAAGAAGATTATAATGCACACAAGTTTTATGTTGCTGCACATCTATACAGCTAGTTAAATAGTGCTTGGAGCATTGTAAAAAAGGATAAAATTCGGGACGTAAATGTGCTCAGAAATGAAGGTGCCTTGTAAGTCAGACATGGAGAGCCCTTTAAGTAGGGCTGACACTATAATAAACAAACACTTTACCTTTTTATCGTTTTTGGCCTGGGGACTGAAAGTCCCCAAGGCCAAGTTAGCATTTAGCAAGTTAGATTTCAAACACTGCAAGGAATTTAACAGTGCTATGTGCGAATAACAACTGTAAACATGCGCAATGGGAAAGTAGCGCAAGACAGACCAGATCAATCTTCTGTTTGAATGTCGCATATGATAAGAACATATTACAAATAAAAGAGTACATACAACTTTAAACGATTGCAGGAAGGTATATAACTTACGGGCTGCATTACACATTTTTTTCTGTTTTAGAAATTAATGCGCTGTTAGCTGATTACGGAAGATAATCATATGCATATCACGGAAAAGTACGGATATTACGGAAATTTACGGAAACGTACGGAGCTCGATATAAGAGTTTGTAGTTTGATTTTCAAATTTCCGATGTTATTTCATTGACAACTTTGTTATTTACGAACGATTACATATATATTTACCTAAAAATAAATTTCTCTAAAAAAAGATATAATTTACGTACATTCCCGAGAAGGAACTCACGTGATCAAAATCAGCTGCCATTTATCGGTTTCACCGATATCAACTATAAGGTTACCCAAAATCATTTTTTGTTTTCTCTGTTATACACATTGTACTGTACTGTATTTATATTTCATTGTTGGTGTTGCTTTGTTTATTTCTGTTTCAATGTCTTGTCCTTGGTAAACAATAATTTTCGATCCACATCATCAGATCATATCCGCTTGAAGTTGTACAAAGCGCAGATCGAATTATTTTTATTGGCTTAAACAATTTATAATGTTGACTATGTGATTATTTTTCATTTAACGTACGTTTTATAATAAAACAAACTTCCCTGCCACCCATATATTTGTGAATCATTCATTCTGTGTCATATATTGAATTTCGTCCTCTGCACATTTCGACCCGCGCTTTAGGTAAGGTTCAGCGCAAAACACGTAGGTCAAAAGATGTTTTTCGGGGAGTTAACCTAAAGCCCCCAGGCCTTCAGCGCTCACAGCGCTTTGATTATTGTTATGGTACTGTTCATTATAAATTGCATGTATTGATTATTTCTTTTATCGATTGTTGGAAATTTGTTGATTTATTTTCAGAATATGTACATGTGTATTATTATATGTGTCATAATTGTGATTGGATTTTCTTTCGTTATGTGAAAGTATGTATGTCAGATCTATTATTCAAGATTTTAATGTGATAGAAAATTTTTACTTCAAATACGGTGTATAAATGCATATGATTTGGTCATTTTCAATGATTTAATCAAGCATTTAGCTTAGAGTGTCAGGTAAAAAGTGATTAATCAAGAATCAGAATGAGTAAATAATAGATGAGCTAGATTTTCAAAGTTTGCATATCATCCAACTTTAGCAAGCAATAGCAGTATTTGGTTTTAGAGTGTGAACGAAGCGGAGCTTGAGTATCGACTTTTCTGGCTATAATTTTTGAAAAATAATGTTTGTAAAACTTTGAACATCTTCAGCTTCGAATGTAGAGATATGTCGAACACTGCATTTTGATATATTCTGAATGCAAATAATATAATTACTTGTTATTCATCAACTCAACATGTTTGTACAGCTTCTGATATTTGACAAAACATAGCAGCAAGGTTGAAATACACGTTCGTGTTGTTTTAATGCTGTCCTTCCTTCCTAAATCTTCACAGATAACTGGAGAGCGAGTAATATAGGTGCTTTGTACACCTTCGAGTGTAGAGATATTTGGACCACTGTACTTTTGAAATACTTTGATTGAAAATCATATCATTACTTGTTATTCAACATGTTTGTACGGCTTCTGAGATTTGGTAGCTACAATGCAGGACCTAATAACATTTCATGATGTTTTAACGCAGTCCTTCCTGAATCTTCACAGATGAGTGGAGAGACAGCATGATCAGTTAACCGAAAATATACGTTCATTATTCAGAATAATACTGCAATTATTGCTGAAAAGACTGCGTAATGGGTGATTATTCACGACCCTTAGCATATACCTTATGCGTTTACTGTATCAAATCTCCTTTCAGCTGAATGTGAATAGTTTCTCTTAGCGAAAATGAAAAGTCAACCGATATATATAAATACTTGTAACAACGTCAAGAGTTAAAAAGAAAGCATACATATCAAATCTGATTCAAAACTTAAGATATGGTTTTGTATTCACAAACAAAATATTATTTATATATGCAGATATATAACCTTATGCAGATATTTTCGCATCATTTATGTAATATGATATTACAGGCTTATTGACTTAATAATTCCCAAGGCAAGAATAATGATAAGATCAACAATTTGTTAATATAGCATCATATTAGTTAGGTTTTATAGTGACGCTTTTACGCTACAGGCCATATGCAGGTTGAAACGTTTTAATAAAGTTGCAAAAACGTTTGAAATATGATTTAATAATATCGTAACACTGTTTTCATAGGTTTGAAACACTCTTGAAAATTGGATAAAGGTCGAAAACATATTTAAATAAAGCTGTAAGAATGATGGGGAAAACGGCAAAAATAATATTGTAAGACTGCTGCATTTGCCGTTCTTGGAAATACCGTCCTTGGAAATACCGTCTTTGGAAATACCGTATGGAAATCGTTGAACTTACGTTGGATACATGCCATATACTCGTTTATAAGAATACAACTTTAAGACCGTTGGAAATTGATTGAAATTATTTTGAAAAAAGGTTGGTTATAGGGAATGAATGATGAAAAACACACTTAGAAATGATTGATCAATGGTTTAATTCTTGAATTATACATGTATTTGAAATAAAGTTATTTAATGGGTTAATTTCGTTTCAATGCGAAATTAGTAACAACATCGGGGTTTGATATCAACAAAAGTTTTTTTCAATTAAATTCTTACGTCAGCTAGACTTCGAGGGACAATGTTATCACAATATTTAAGTGGCATAAAATGTATATGGGAATTACACAATCTAGGTTGTACCACACAAAGAATGTGTCAGTTTTTATTTAACAACGTCAAGTCTTCAAACTTGTGTTAAAACTTATAATGTAGTTCCTAAATGTTACAAATTAAAATAACAGACGCGGGAAATCATATCTGTAAAAGTCAAATACTTTGAGATTTTCGGAGGGGATGGAATTGTAGCGAAAACATATTGTAAGTGTCCGTACGACTGATATAACGTTCACGAACGATATCTATCACTTGCTAGATTTTATCAGAGTTTTGAAACGTTGTGATTACATACCTCAAGTGCTTTGTAGTGGACGATAATTTTGCTACTACTGGGTCGCACTATGAATACCAACGTGAAAAAATGTGTTTTAATGTGCCATAAATATTTGATATTGATTATGTAAAAAAATCCACATTTAATTGAAATTAAGGCATGGAAATGATACGCTAAAGGGATAAAACATTGGCAGCGAAGGAATAATTTAATTTAATTCAATAAAGCGGATTTATGAATTGTAAAATGATTTATAAAATCTGGAATTGTAACGGGTGTCTTCTCAGAAGGAAAAATATGACATGATACTGGATCGAATTTAACCATATTGTGTTGAAAATTGAGTTTAACAAAGTAATTAATAAATTATCTTTTGCCTTTTCAAAAACGAAAGTAGGTTTTCAAGTTGTCAAATATCTTTGTCATTTTCCAGAAGGCTACCAGAAAGAGGCTGTAAATAGGTTGTACATGAATAAGCATGCCCATTTTAAATTATAGTTGAAAGAACATGTCTTCCAATGATGTGCAACGTATATCTCTGACTGTTTTCAACATGCAATAAATGTAAAGTGGGACAAACAGACCACTCATATTAATCTTAGGAAACACAAAAACATTCACACGATTTTCTGCAGCAGTATTTCAAACAGGGAAATACTCCACGGCTATAATAATTGTAAAGATTTAGAAGCCAGTTTCAAACTATATTTCCCTGTTTGAAATACTGCTGCAGAAAAGCGAGTCTCGTTTTTTTCATTTAGATGACTCGTGTTTATTAACTTTAATTCAAGTGCGGATTAGATTACAATAATTTCCGTTATAGTTTTCAAAAGTTATTAAATACAACACAAACACTCATAGAAGAACATCTAATCATTGATTAATGACTTTATCATATATTGCAAATCAATGAATATCGGATTTGAGCAGCTCATTGATAATTGTTTTCTTGAGACACGATTAATCGGACGAACGTTATTTCGATTAATTTAAATTATATTAATATATGTTATCATGATTTTGTACTTGATTCTGACAACTGTCATTAAGCATTCATATGGAGATTGTCCCGTCAGCAGATGTAATTGGTTTCCATGGGAACCATGGACAAGTTGTAGCAGAACATGCGGTGGTGGAACGTGGCACAGGAATAGGTTGTATTGTTGTAAACTGAGCTTAGCAAACGACATAGAGGCGTGTATGAGTGACTGTGGATTAGATTACACTAATTTCCGTTATAGTTTTCAAGAAGACGGACTTTGTAATACACATTGTTACAACGGCGGTACATTTATTCAGTTGAACAATGTTAATGGATACTGCAGTTGTAGTGAATATTATAGTGGTGACTGCTGTGGAATAGGTAAGTAATTTAAGAAATTGAGCTTTTATTTTCCTATAATCAGAGTATTTTGAAATACTGATGGAAGGTGATTATTTTTATCTGACAAAACATTAGCAAAATTTGGGCATTTTTAAGCATTTCATAATAGCCCGTAAATTAGAGACCGGTTAACATCTTAATCCACCGTATAATGTTGAGTTATAATTAATTACATGTTTATATATATGTTAAAATGATTTGCCCTGACGATCTTATAGTGAATCCGGTTGGCAAAACGATACCTTAAAAACCTATATAATGTCGTTTATTTTTCACTTATGTATATATACATTGTTTATAAAATATTTCATTTTTTTTTTTTTTTTTTTTTTTTTTTTTTTTTTTTTTTTTTTTTTTTTTTTTTTTTTTTTTTTTTTTTTTTTTTGGGGGAAAATATTAAAATTTATTTTTTTGGGAATTTTTTTTTTTTTTTTTTTTTTTTTTTTTTTTTTTTTTGGGTTTTTTTTTTTTTAGTGTTTTGTTTGACGGTGTTAGGTGATTACTTTATCAATTTTATGTATTATTGTACAGAATTTGCTTTTACATGAAATTTACATAAACCTGACACAACTTTTTAAAGCCGTAGGAAGACATCAATGTCGCATGTATATTTCAGAAAAAAGGAAAGAACCAAGTGGCCACGGAAAGGCAGGCTTGTAACTGTTTGCGTGGTGGAACAATAAAACCAGTGATTTGGTATGCGACTGGACAACTAGAAAGTAAGAACGTTCGTTGTCACTGCTGCGATGAAGGTTTCAGAAAGCGCTTTGAAACCCTGGAAAAACGTCAGTGAACTTACGTCAGTTTTGTGGAGACTAACTGTTTGTGACGTAAAAGCGGTGGTTTGGATTTGACTGCCTTAATTCAAAACGTTCGTACGGCGATAGGTAAATAAAACACTCAAAATGACGACCCTATGTGTTATAGATACTAGTATTTTAATAATTTGTGACAATACTAGTATAACAGTACGGTATTCTGTAATAATGTCAAACTTCCATTGCACTTACTAAACAATGTAGGACATGTACTGTATAGAACTTTTACCATTTTTTGAACAAACTAAAAGGTTAATTTAGCGTTAGACAGAATGTAAGGAAAGCTTATAAAACTACATCTAAGACGGTTGGTGTACAAAACAAAGCAGAAACTGTTGTTATTTTTTCAGTGCTACCAGGATGCACGGCATATCCAACGGATGTTATTTTCGTTTTGGATTCCTCTGTCAGTCAAACAAGGAAACAGTTTAACAAACAACTGGACTTTGTCCATCAATTTGTAGACTAGTTGAGCACAAGCAAGGAAGAATTCCAAATTGCCGTCGTCACATATTCAACGGAGGCAGCTGTAGAAATTGATTTTAATCAGTCAAAAGATGCAGGCACACTGAGACGATTAATCAAAGAAATCACATTCCGTCCAGGGGCTACATTTACAGATAAAGGACTGAAAACGGCCATGGAAGTTGCCAGAAAAAGCGAGGAAGCAAAGACATGGTGACATTGACTTATGCGTTCGTTCTGACTGACGGAATGTCAATCAGAAGAGCAGAAACTCGTCTTGCTGCCAAACGACTAAAGAACGCAGACGTTCACGTTATAACAATAGGTATATTTTTTTACACAACATTCTCAAGTTGAAAATTATCATGTCGCTAAATAATTAAACTAAAATCACAGCCACTTGCTAAAAACGTCTAAAATACATATTTATGTACAGAATGTTTGATAATAAAAGCTATGGTAATTTGAAATGGGTTATACTATGTCAAAACTATCAGTCTTCATTTATTTTAGCCTACAGTTTAGCAGAACATCCAGAAAACAATTGAAACATTTGGTTTAAAGCCATTTTATCAGTTAACAGCTTTCTTATTCTGTGTTATTTTCTAATTTTGTAGACTGCAATTACGGACTAGTAACGTTTATATGTAATATCAAGACATACAAGCCAAGATTCAATTAAGCTTAATAAATGATACAGGTCCTGCAACTCATCTCCTTGGATGCAGTAAGAATATACTTGATTCTGATTCCTTTTCTTTGATTTTTTATTAGGCATTGGAATAGAAGTGTCACATAAAGAACTCCGCGACATCGATTCACCTGGAGACTCCTTCAGTCCGTCTTACGTATACTCTGTTGGAGATTTTAATGCTCTTGACACTTTATTAAAACAGCTTGTACATGTAACATGTGACCACTGCAGTTCCATCAGTCACCTCTCAGATATCGTGATTCTTTTGGATGAAAGTGAAAAAATGAAAGAGACCGAATTTCAATTTTCAATAGATATAATGGAGTCAGTAGAATAAAGTACCCAACATATTGGTGAAACTGATGGACCATTGTTTGGATTGATGCAACTTGGAAAGGAATTAGAATCAAAAATAAAGCTTTCAAGTGGTCAGACACAACATACCTTACTAATGAAACTTCAGACATTACATAGAACACAAAATGACATTTGTATTAAAGATGAACAGTGTGGTTTGATGAATGTTACCTCAGCGATCAAGTTTATTTTTGAAACAATCTTAAATAAAGTAGAGCGTCCAAAATCGAAAAAAATTCTTATTGTTTTATCAAGTGGTAGGTTCAGAGACACGACCCTCATACAGATCGAAATGGCCGCCATACATAAAGAGACAGATGTAAAAGTATTTGTGATTGGACCAGGAATAAACGTCAATATGGACGGCTTACTATCATTGGCTACAGAGGCAAATCACGTGTATGCAGTCATTGATGAGGAGGACCTAAATGAATTAGATACAATGCAATCAGAATTTTCTTATAATGTTTGTAAGAAGAAATAAATTCATGTACTTTTCCGTCTACAAAAACGCATTTGAATCTGCCTACACATAATACGTCAATACTTTGTCATATTTTTATTGTATTGTATCTTGTAGATGATTATGCATGGACTATTCTTTTGTCCAGTTAGAAATATTTTGAATTGTCCAAAATGCACATGTACCTATATGTTTATTTGTTTCGAATTGTTTCTTCTTGTGTTGAACTTTTTATGTCAGAGTTTATATTCGTGGTAATATTGTTCTCAAAGCTTCTTATATATACATATTTTATCAGGCAGTTATGGCTTCTGCCACAAGTTAAAATTATATACAAAATTTACATCAAAGGTAAAGTGTGTGCGGCAAATTCTAATGATTGTGTAAATAGCAGAGGTTGCATTGGATTCTTATAAAACTTGCTCAGAATGATTGTCTGAATAAAATATAGGTCAAATCCGAGACTGCATGAACAGGTATTGCACTGTTTGATACAAAATCATACGTACACACTAACAGCATCAACGATCGTCATATCACTTATTCAGGATTGTTTGCCTCCTTTAGGATCTAAAACAAAGTCCTAGATTTATTTGAGAAGTCACGTTTTGACTCTATCTTCGCCAAACTTGGTTTGAAAATTTAAATAAATATTAAATTCCTGTGGCTAAAATAAAGCCAAAACCCCTAATATATACACTTAAGACAATATCTTAATCTTAATCTGCATGAAACTTGGTAATAAATTCCGTCCAAACAAAAAGTCAAATTTGAAACTGAACAGTCTAGGGTAAACAGCTAGGTCAACATTTTATATCATATAAACAATTCTAAACAATTCTGAGGCAACATATTTCAGACTAACCTAGTTGTAAATAAACACTTAAACAAAAATTCAAAAATTGTGTTGTGAAATCAAGCTCTCCAAACTGTGGAAGAGAAACCTGCAATGTGTTTTCAAAATGACATATTTTAGGACACTTAAGCTAGATGTAAGTTAGAAAACTCTGACATATCAGAAATCCTGGCATGTAATTGTTTCCCGATTCAGGTATAAATGTGATCAAACAATTTTGATATGAATTCAAACGTTCAGTCACCAATTTTCTATTATGCATAATCAGAAACTCGCTTTTTGTGTAGATCTGCTTGGTAATATTTTGGCAAAAGCGGTATCGCATTATCGATTCATAATTCATTATTTCATAATGCATTTTAATAGATTTGTTCCATCTTTAGTTAATGTGAAGAACATGGAATATCAATATTGCAATGAGAGTTTGTTTTTTTAGATTTAGGCTTTACAAAAAAACGCATGAAAGATAACAAATTGATAAATGGGCACATTAATACGTGAAGTCTTTTTTATGACAACTGATTTTAACAGCGAAACAGCTCTTTTTGACACGTAGACTATACGATCAGTTTAACAAAAATACTGAGACTAGTACAATGTACTGAAGAATGAAATAAACCCTAACGTTATGAAAATTGATTTGTTACATATATATGTGTTCATACTGTGGTATATTTAAGTGAACAAGCATTACTTATGGATAGTGGCCTTGCTATCAATTGTATCATGAATAAAGTTGAAAAATATAATGAACATTCACTATGTATCGGGTTGATAGCAAAATTGCACACGATTTCCATTTTAGTTGGTTTTAAAGTCCTAAAATAACGTTCAATTTCCTCGGATAGAATACTTCGTTCTATCTACTCTTAGTTTCTTTTGAAATTATGTCTTTTCTTAAGGAAATATGTTGTCACAGAGCGTTTCTTATTGTTTGGAGCGTTTCTTATTTTTGAAGCGTTTTAGTGTGCGTTTCTTATTTTTGGAGTGTTTTAGTGTGTGTTTCTTATTTTTGGAGCGTTTAGGTGTGTGTTTCTTATTTTTGGAGCGTTTAGGTGTGTGTTTCTTATTTTTGGAGCGCGATTTCGTGTGTGTTTCTTATTTTTGGAGCGCGTTATAGTATGTGTTTCTTATTTTTGGAGCGTTTAAGTGTGCGTTTCTTCTTTTTGGAGTGTTTTAGTGTGTGTTTCTTATTTTTGGAGCGTTTCTTATATTTGAAGCGTTTTAGTGCGTGTTTCTTATTTTTGGAGCGCGTTTTAGTGTGTGTTTCTTATTTTTGGAGGAAAATATTTTCCTCACTACATGGCTATTCCTTTAAGTTTTTATTGTCACGCATTCTTTTTACTTTCGATAAACCCATGTGTATATTGCAACACTCATTTATTTTTTTTCTATTTCCTATCACTTTGATAGCAATTCAATTGATTTATCGATGGAAGCCACTTTAGTCAGGTGGTGACGTCATTTGTACCCGTTTACGTCGCGTATCGCTTTTCTGATCGCATAAGCGGCACGTGCAAGCCACCCTTACCGTAAATATAATCATCATCATACTGTTCAAATTTGTTACTATAATATAGTATCATATGTGTTAATATATGCTTCTTGCATATGGCCATGTGTCAACTTGTAGTTCGCTGCTAACAAATAAAGGTCATTAGCATGCGGGACGTTTAAGGCGATTCATCACACCTACATAGACAGTATGTACATAATCATACTTCTATGCCATATTTTGGACTTATTAATACCATCATTTATACAGCCATTACAAAATATCCCTGTGGTGTAGGAACTTAAATGGAAACCATCCATTTTGGTATTTTTTATCTATAACATAGAGATCTTTCAGCGTTTTATTTTATAGGTCAAGCACGATAAGAATACAGACGCGAGCTTTTTTATCTAAAATGATTTTATGTTGGCCTATATTTTTATCAGCTCGATTACAAAGTGATCTATCTTTAATGTCAAAGACACAATGTTTTCTTTGGTAAGTTACTTTAACTTTATATTTATTTGCATAAGATAATATTTAAAGATTTACTACATTTACACATAAAATAATTGCATATAAATTGAATAGCAGTGGTTAGGTAGCGGCACTCTATGCTATACGGAGTTACTTGGGCTCATTCTTAAATGCATAAAAGTTTCGCTGATATCAGATTAATTTCGAGTCATGTGTTTGAAAGTTAGTGCAAAAAAGCACAAATCTTTCAAAAAAAATACTGCGTTAAGTTTTCTTTAAACGTCGATTTAACCATTTGAATCAAGTTGCACTCCCGTTTGTGACGTTATATAGCTTCGTGCACTTGTTATGTTTTAGTTTGATAGACAGTAACTATTTTCTCCCGGATTTCTCCACTTCTAATTTAGAACAAAATAAACATATGACAATGTAGTTGAAAAAAGTAACAGAACTCAGCCTTTGATTAAATCATAATACCTAGCAACTTCCAAATCTTGTTTGTGAGTGCTCATGTTTTTTGTTTGTTTTTTTTTTCTTTTCAAAATTTAACAATGGTTTATGCATGTACTCAGTTTCATTATATGGTAACCTATTGTACTTACAAATGCCAAACATGAATTTATAGATATTTGTTTCAGTGGCAATGATTATTACTGTATTTACCATGTATGTATGTTTTAGTGATTGTCTTGTATCAAAGTGCTTACTCAGTTTATTCCATGATATATCTACTAGGTCTTCTGTTTCTAAGATCATATTGGTAACTATCACCGCCAGAAACCTTCTTCTCTACTTCCTTTAATTTAATGACTGTATAGGCTCCAAATTCAAATCCTTCTGACATGTACCATATACACATGCCTAGACTTGTGTATCTCCTACTTACCTTTTCTTCTTCTCTAGCTCTTCTTACTTTCTCAGCCAAGCATAAAACATATTTTTCAATACAAACATGTGCTCGCAGTGACTGCAGACGTCATATTTTTCACAATGCTATAACATGACGTGTATAAACACTAAAACGTCCGCTGTCTGCACATGCATAGACTGTTTAAGTGGTTGTGTATCAAAGCTTCTCAACCAGAACGTTTACAGAAGATTCATATCTTATTTTTTGTGCTTATATTATTCGTTAACTATCATGTCATTTTTACTTACAGTATTTGCTTCAATTTTTACAGAGATCATTCTGTCGCTAAAGTTATCTCTTATCCAAAGAAAAGAATAGCTATGTCTTTGCGAAATGCTACAAATGCCGGATTAGTGGCTCATATTTATACAACATCCAGTGTCCTGCTTTCTGTAATTATCAGTTTTACCTTTTTCAAAATCATAGTATCTGCTGATGTTCATCAAAATCCGGGACCTTCACTACCTGACAACTCGCCACAGTCTATATATTTACTTGATAAAGGGTTCAATATAATGCACTTAAACATACAAAGTCTCAAACCGAAAATTGACATAATCGAGGCCGAAGCCCAGCAATATGACATTGTTGTTTTTACCGAAACGTGGTTATCTCCCAAAATTACAGATGACAATATTCTGATTTCAAATTTTTGCAAGCCATACCGAGCTGATAGACTCGGCAGATTAGGCGGTGGAGTAGCAATTTACGTTCGTGATAACCTATATAGTAAATTACGCGACGATTTATGTATCGTTGGATTAGAAGCATTATGGGTAGAAGTCAAAATTAATAAGCATACAATTCTGATTGGAGGTTTTTATAGACCACCTGATGCTAATGCAAGTTACTTCAATCTTATCGAGGAGAGTATCGATCGTGCTAACAACACAAGTATAATTAATATAATTGTGACTGGCGATTTTAATATCAATGTCTTAAATAAAAACACAATCCAACCACTTATTGACTCTTACGGCTTCCATCAACTTATAAACGAACCCACCCACTACACAGACACTTCACGCTCACTAATTGATTTAATGATTATTAAGAATCCTGTCAACGTAATAACAAGTTTCGTAAACGACCCATTTATCCCTGAAGTTGTTCGTTATCACTGTCCAATTGTTCTAGTCCTTAATTTCAAAAAGCTAAAATGTAATTCATATCAACGTAGAGTCTGGAATTATGATAATGGAGACTACCACAAATTCCGTAGCCTTCTAACTTCCCATTATTGGAACAAAATAACGACTAATGAGAATTTCGATGAATCGTCCGAACAATTGACATCCGCAATTATCGACTGTGCCGAACAATCAATTCCAAGCAAAATTTGTACAATCCGACCACATGACGTCCCGTGGATTACAAACACCATCCGTAAATTAATTAGACAACGACACCGATTACATTGCAAGGCTAAAATACGCATTACCGATTATCACTGGTCAAAATTTAGATCTAAACGTTATGAAGTTGTTCGAGAAATACGCAAAGCTAGAAATCAACATGATAAGAAAATGATAAATAAATTGAATAGCAATGATGTCGATATTAAAAGCTGGTTTAAGTACGCAAAACAACTACTTAAACTCAACCCTTCAACACAATTAATTCCCTGTCTTATTTATAATAACAAACCAGCTTACACGGACGAAGAAAAGCCTAATATACTAAACGAATACTTTTGTGCCCAGTCCTCGCTTGAAGATAATAGCTGCCCAATCCCCCCATTACACATACCAACATATAGGCCTTTACAACACATCACTATTCTCGACCAAGACGTGTTAGACATTCTTAAATCATTAAAAACATCAAAAGTTTCTGGCAGATCTCGTACATCCCCGGTTATTAAGAGAAGGTGCCGTAGTACTAGCACCAATCTTTTCGAATTACTTTAATAATCTGCTAACCAACGGTCACTGTCCATCAAACTGGAAACTAGCTAATGTTTGTCCGATTTACAAAACAATCTGATCCTTTCGATCCCTGTAATTATCGCCCTATTTCACTTTTGAGTTGTATAGGGAAAACAATGGAAAGATGTATTTTGAAATATCTTTTCAACTTTCTTCGTGAAAACAAAATTCTTACGCCATTCCAGTCAGGCTTCATACCTTCCGATTCTACTGTCAACCAATTGGTGTATCTGTATAATGATATATGTAAAGCTTTAGATGAAGGTAAAGAAATTAGAATGGTCTTCTGCGATATATCTAAAGCTTTTGATCGAGTGTGGCATAGGGGGTTATTGCATAAATTAAACTGTATTGGTGTAACTGGAAAATTGCAAAAATGGTTTAAATCATATCTTAGCGGTAGAAAACAGAGAGTTGTTCTAAACGGCTCTTTCTCACAATTTCAATACATAACAGCTGGCGTGCCACAAGGCTCAATACTAGGGCCGATATTATTCTTAATCTACATCAATGACATTGTCAAAGAGATTAGCTCTAATATACGACTTTTTGCAGACGACACTAGTCTTTATGTTATAGTTGTCTCAGCAGCAAACGAACTAAACCGTGATCTTAGCATAATTGATACTTGGGCTAAAACCTGGGTGGTCAATTTTAACCCAAATAAAACCGAATCACTTATAATAAGTAGAAAAAAATTATAAACCTAACCATCCAAACCTTATTATGGACAACACGGTAATTACAGATGTTAACGAACATAAACATTTAGGTATTTATATTTCACATGATGCAAAGTGGTCTTCAACAATTAAATTAATAACAGACAAGGCATGGAAACGTATTGCAATCCTCCGACAGTTCAAATTTGTAGTCGACAGAAAGTCACTCGAGAATATGTATTTTAGTTTCATTAGACCTCTTTTGGAATACGGTGACATAGTCTGGTCAAATTGCACCAACGAACAATCGAATCACATTGAAGCAATCCAAACAGAAGCGGCCCGAATCGTCACTGGTGCAACTAAGTTATGCGAAATTAATAGACTTTATGACGACTTAAAATGGCAAAAACTAATCGACCGACGTAATCAACATAAATTGGTAATATTTTATAAAATGACACACAATTTAAGTCCAGAGTACCTCCAGTCCCTGGTTCCAGAACGAAATGAGTCCAGATCAGCCTATACATTGCGGAATAGCACAGATTACTCACAAATTCAATGCAAGACAACTCTCTACTGCAACTCTTTTCTGCCAATTACCGTTCGCGCTTACAACAACTTACATGACGAAATAAAAAATATCACTAGCTTGACAATGTTTAAATCTAGGATATCTGGAAACTGCATTAAACCCCCATTATATTGTAATACTGGTGCCAGAAAACTTCAAATTCAGCAATGCAGACTAAGATTAGATTGTAGTCCCCTTAACAATTTTCTCTTCAGAAGAAACCTTATTAATTCATCTTTATGCACGTGTGGAGTCATTGAATCCACCGATCACTACCTTCTAAGATGCCCTAACTTCTTTAATGAAAGACAACACTATCTTGACAATTAACCATGCCCACCTCTTCTGCAAAACTTATTATACGGTTCTGAATACCTTACAATTGACCAAAACTCATTCGTTTTCAATCAAGTCCAGAAATACATAGAGGCAACCAAACGATTTGAATAAAACGTTTTACTTGGCTGAATTAACTTTCATCTCTTCCTTCCTCTCTTAGTCCTTTCCATTCTTCCTCCCTTCCTCCAATCTATCCTCCCATCCTTCTATTAGCTGTTTGTATTTTACTTTATTTCATATTGTTCTAAATCTTGATTATCGTATTTGTTAACACTGTTACCGGAATATTACTTGCACCTTTAGACTAAATAAGTTATACATTAGGAAAAGAGTTAAAATAAGTGTTAAAAACACTTGTTCTCTAATCCTCTCACGACCATTGTTAATTATTGTCTGTTGTATTAAATGTGTTTCTTTTGAATAAAATATAGTTTAAACTAACTTCCAAATTCTCGCATGCTTGTATCATACTAATACGATGCTTCAGTTTCCTATTTAAATATAATAATTATAGTGATCAACCTGTATTTTATTATAAGATAATACATCATGTTTCTCTGAGGACGACATGCTGTAAATATATAAGCAAGCGCTGGACGCTTCGTGTATGATGCACTGCTACGCGTTCAATAAAGTTCGGGACAATTTTAAAAAAAGGTGATGTGTTAGCATCAAGTCATGAATGTGTCCCTATATTAAATACGTGATCTAATCACTACACACTTGAAACAGTGTCTGTATTTCATTCAAAGATAAAAACGGGGATATACAAAGTATTTATTATTATTATTTTAGTAATCGAAATAAAGAACAAATAAATCCCGTGCAACGTTCTCAGCATTTATTTTGTGACATATACACAACATGATCACTTAACCTTTATGTATAAAGCGACTCAGTATTATACATGAAGCCTATTCATATTATTTTGTAATACAAAAACATATAGTAAATGTAAAAGGTTGGGTCGAATTGGCCGCTCGAGATCTGACAGGGGTATTCGACCGAAAGGACAACAGACGATACATACACTTTACATTTTCCAAAATCCCATTTGTTTTAATCCCAGTCGCATATAGAATCACAGACAGTATCCTACAAACGCAACGCAAACGCAAAATTCAGTGTTCAACGGTCCAAATTACCGCCAATAACCGTCGTATTGAAGATTCCATTCATCGTTGGCTATCCCCAACGTCTGAATAGAACCACAATCCGAGCCATTGTACGGCAAGCTATACACTGCAACGAAATATAGGAATTGCCAAGTACATGTACTAAGGGCAAAACCAAAAACCGCAAAACTTATGTCCCAGAAATCCTGAGGACAAACTGTAGGATACATCTCCCAGGTAATTTACTGATCATAGACCGGCCTACCCTGACGGGAGCCCCGTCACGAGAAGTGAGACCTCAATCAGTGTTCAAGTTTTGTAAGCGGAAGAAATGCCACGCCTGATAACCTCTCGGTCGATAGAATTCCATGATGTAACGAGCGACAGATAATACCTTAATATTTATTAATATTGTATTGCGAGTTACCGGAATAGACTATAAACTTTAAGTATCGATTAGATGAATATATTCAACTTGACTTTTCCAGGACGCTAATCAAAGACAAAGTAACAAGAAACCTTACATTATAGCTTATCACAATAACTAGAGTACTTTAAATATCAAACAATTTTGAAAACAAAGAGCACCAAGTGTCTGTCTCTGATATAAGATAAAAGCCACATCCACGAGCACATGTTTGTATACTTAATCTATTTTCAATTGTTTTCAAACGGAAAAAGAGTTACAAACACACGGATGATACACGTTATACATATCCGCTTGGAATAAACCTCAATGTTCGTGGTTAACATTCAGTGTCACTTATGCGTCCATAGAAACATATCCGCATTGTGGTGCTCCAGCATCTCTTGATACAGCTTATACATTATTACAGCATCCTGTAATTAAACAGACTTCAAACAGCAGTAACTGTTAAAACTAACTACATCTAGTAGAAATATAAACAAACGTTAATGAGGAATATAGAAGAACATATACCATTAATTACTCTTCAACAACTTGTAACAAATACTTTATACTGGGATGTGGCGGGTGGGTAGTACTTGACTGAGAAGCACGGGGATCTGTCTGTTTATATAGTGGCAGTTGGACCGTTCAACTAACTTAATCCCGGGCTAATATACAATTGCAGTGGTAAAAACGGGAAACAGCACGGTGTAAGTAAAGTAACAATAAAATCCGAGGGTAACCGCTTGCCAAGCAACGGACTATAGTACGACAATACATACATTAACCGATAAACAATTATTTCTCCTTTAATAAATTAAATTATTTTTATGCAAACAATAAACTGCAATTGATAAGGCTTTGTTGAACCGTATATGTCCCGGAACGTATATATCACACGAGAGAAAAAATTCGACCGCATATGTCACACGTGTGATATATTCGGTCGAAAATAGTCTTCGCGTGAAACGTATATGGCACATAATATGTATACGTTTGACTTCGAATTTTATAGGAACACGAAAACGAATATCTCACATGCAGAAAAAGGCAAATAAAAACGAAATGTAACGATGTTTGGGAGGCATCCATATAGGTATATACATGTATATAGGTGTAATGTGGAGAGCCGAAATGCAATGACATGATTATCCAAGAAAGTCCAAGGTAAACGACATGCGATCAACACTTATTGGAACTTAAACACAGAGTAAACTTGATATATCTGCATGGCCGGCTCCTGTGGATCCGTTCCGATCCACTTCCTGGAATGTCTTAAGCAAAAGTATGATTTGTACTTTCATGCACTTTAATATCACAACCTATGAGACATATACGTTTCGGTGTAAACTGTCAAAAATGACCAAACGAATATGTCACATTAAACACGTGTTATATTTACGGTCGAATATATCATACACGTGTGATATATACGTTCCGGGACATATACGGTTCAACAAGGCTTTACTGGTGTTCTTGCCTTATTTAGAGCAATATATTTTATACATTGCATTTAAAACAATTTGATAGATCGTAAATGTCATGTATGTTGATGGGCGTGTGTGTATGTGACCTGAATTTCGTAGCAAAAGCTCTTTAGATTCCGTTAAACCACTGATTTAAAAATGGATTGTGGCAAAACTTTAACCTTAAAAATGCTTAGTTCTACGCACTTAAACACAGGTCAGTTAGACCAATCGAAATTAATATAATAATAAAGGTTAACACTCCGGCATTCACATAACCTTTCATCGTCCCTAGAATATTGCTTTTTTAAACCTATGCTTAATCATTTCAGGTTTTCCTTTCTTTTTCTCTACGGCTGCAGGTTGGGTCATCTTTTCTACTACAAGGATCGTGTCCGGTCAGACCTCCTTGTTACTGTGCTGATGATACTTTGAACTGCGTTGGTCGAGATCTCACGTCCTTTCCGCACTTTTATTCAACAAATCTGAATTTTCCATCTCTCAGTATTCTACTATATGGGAACAAATTAAGGACGATACCGGCAAATGCTTTTCTTAACCTTGATCCAAAGAATGGTACATTTATCAAACTCGACTTATCTGACAATCAGATCACTCATATAGATGTCAACGCCTTTGCAGGCATTGAAAACGAAGTTGGACTTCTTCATCTTGGAGAGAATGAATTGTATACATTACCAAAAGCTATAGCGAAACTAAAAAATCTACAAAATCTGCACCTTGAGGACAATCCTTTGATATCACTAGATTCCTTTGTTATAAATGGAATATCAATATCCCTGCGATCGCTCAGACTTTCTCTTCGTTATTTTACCAGCTGGCCAAGAGAACTTAAGCTCTGCACTTCCCTTGAAACTTTGAATATTGCTGTCAATGACATTGGAGTGGATGACGATGCATTTGCTGGCTCTATGAATACATTAAAACGTCTAACTATTGAAGACTCGTTTTACGATTACATTCCCCAGGCTGTATGTAGTTTACAAGTTCTCGAGAATCTCGTGTTGGATTATGACGATTTTGACAATGACGGAAACAGAAATGCTGACAAGAATACAACATTCCGGCCTGAAATGCTTCCATGTGATATTCAGACACTGGAATATTTATCTCTACAGGATAGCTACTCCTTTTCCAGTAAGATCTTTACTCAGATTCCGTCACTGAACCACTTTCAGTTGTCTTCTCCACACTCTGGACACAGTACAATAGACAACAAATACATCCCATTCAATTCTTCAATGACGATACTCCAACTTATCGACTGCGGTTACGTCAGTTTTCCAGGGCAGGTAAATAGTTTTTCAGTTTTGACGGAACTAGATCTACGCCAAAACAACATACGTGCAATAAATGAACACGACCTTGCAGGCCTTAGGGTGTTAGAAACTTTGACACTGGAAAAGAATCCGCTCGTGTATATTTCACCGAATGCATTTGTGAATAATTACAATCTGCAGGTTCTGAATTTGGCATCGACAGACATTTCCACCATACCGGCTGCTGTAACAACCCTTCACTCACTTCAGATACTGAACCTAGCTGAAACCAACCTCAGGTGTGACTGCAACACTATGTCGAACGTAACCACGTGGATGGTTAAAGGAATAACTATCACAGGCTTGTGTGACAAAAGCGATCCTGGCCATTCCGAGATGATAAAAACATATATTACAACTTCGTTACTAAGTTGTCCATGACAGAAGGCTTTGCTTGAGCTACTCAAAGTTTTGTATAATAAAAGAATTTTTAATATAATACATGTTTGATATTTGTTTGAGTTACATCATTTCTGAACAGGTGCTTGCATCTAGTTGGAGTGTTGAAAAAATACCGTAGGTACCTGCCTTCATATTCAGTTATGGAAAAGGAAGTAATATATAACAATGTTAAAATGTCTCTTCATAGTTTATGCTATATTTATGAGGCGATTAAGCTGAAGACGGCACATTATAATATACTCCTTGTGAATTTGCTATACGTGTAATAAAAAATAAAAATTAAAAAAAAAAAATTAAAAAAATGAAACGTTAATATGAATATGAATATGATGATATAAAAACGTTGTTGTAATTAATGTGTTGTTGTTGAATTTTCCATTTTTATACGTGTAATAAAATTGTAAATCAAAGGTAATAATGCTCAGAAATAACATTATTCTAAAGGACACAACACAGAAGAGGGCCAAGATGACCATGTTGAGCACATCATCACAACGTTAAGACCATGTAAAGAAATGTTAAATTTCTCTTACTAGTTTTAATAACGTACCTATAAATTCCATGTATGCCCCATGGGAGAGATAGTAAAGCAACTATATTGACCGTCATGTATTTATACTAATTTTATATTACCAACTTAAACTTGTATCAAACGTGTTTAAGGGTTAAGGGGCAATAAGAGATGTTTCTGCATTTTAATGCACACTTCTTGTTATTATGTCATAATGTAGTATAAACATTATCTTAGAAGCGCTTTGCTGGAAACAGGAACAAGCAAACTGCAATTAAATTCAACATGACATCGACTATCACAAAAACGTTGAACTTTACATAATTCCTAATCATAAAGGACTAAGAACTTTTTTTGATGGTTTAAATACAATCAGATGTTAAAACAAGTTCTCGCTGCAAAGGCTATATAGTGTTAGGGATCAGTTCGTGAAAAGTTGCTTTAGCAGGCAACAGTCGCAAAGATCCTCTCACTAAATCAACATAATTTTAGGTATATTTCCGTTCCAAAAAGTTACCTTTGGATTAAACTCACCCCTTATTATGCGCTCTGTACTTATGACATAGTCATAGATTTTTAGCATGTGAAATCGTTTACTTTTGGCATTGGATATCAGCGTGTACGTAGTTATGAAAATAAGTCAAATAAATATGTCATGTTGATATATTATCAGATGAAATAAAACTAAAGATCCACAGAAGAGCAATGTGAATATAAAGTTAATATAATGACATGTACTCACATCTTTAAATGGATACCATGCTCATAATATGAAAGCTAAAACTAAAAGCTAATCTTTCTATAACATTTTTATTTTCAAAACAACACGATGAAATTACAAATGCATATTTTCTATAAATAATTCTTTTTTATAGATACTGTGTAGTTTGGACGTTTTTAACTACATATAATTGACAAAGCTTACAATATGCTTCATCAGACTTTTGTGTGACATACACAACACATGAGTGATTGATCGTTTCTTTTATGTTACATTATGTAATGGTTTACGTACATATCAAAATAAAAAACTTCATTCAAATGATTTTTCATTCCTTAAAATGACCATTCTCATATTTATTGCACATATTTTTTTTACAAAATTCAATGAATCCTGTGAAAACACCAATCCCGGACAAGGCCTCTTCAAAAAAACATAGTATAATGTTCCGGGACTGTTAAAAATGTTTTTGCATTTCAATCTCAATGCTTGTTATCATGACACATTGTAGTAGATATGTCTTCCTAGAAGTTCGTTGCTACCAACAAGAACACATACGGCAATGACGTTCAACATTGAACCGGCTTTCACCTAAAAATTAGAATTTGATACATATATATATATATACTAGTATATAATACACCGTCATGTCAAAGAATTTGTAAGTTGTAACTTAATGTCCTTAAAACTCAAAAATGATTCTGCTAATGAGTCGCTGCCTTGTGTTAAGATCAATATTCGAGCTAAAAGAGAGTAAATAGTTAATACTCCAGTCCGCAACCTATGGGATTGGGACCCGCAACTTGAAATTCTAAACCTCTGATCTCAATCATAAAGATCAAATATTGATCTCGTCTTATCCGATTAATGTACAGTGATCTCGTCATATCCGATAAATGTACATTGATTTTGTCTCTTCCGATAAATGTACATTGATAGATAAATGTACTTTATCTCGTTTTTCCATACAATACATTTGCATGTGGTAGCGATGAGGTAGCGATTCTCCGTTATACAGGGGAAGTAACCGCTGCGAGGAGTTTGAATATTTTGTAGTGCCGAGAGGGAACTCTGCTTGTTACAATACTTCCGTGATATAACCAGTTTATGAAATAGGGACTTTGTAAAAGTATTCAACAAAGGTAACAAATCTCATCCGTAGTTTTGCGAGACTATTAAAAATTAAACAAAATGTCCGTCCATTTGGGATAGGAGTTATACTCTGAACAATTATATAGAGATCAATACGTATAATAAATACAGTAAATACATTACCATGTCAATAACCCTAATGAATCCATAGGAAAACACGACAGCGTTTGGAGGTGTAGCTACCGGAAGCATAAATGCAAACGAAGACGCCGTGGCAATAGAAAACATCAGATAAACAGGCTCCAGACCGATGGATATAGACTGCAAAAAACGAATCAAACAATCATTTTACTATATGTGTTACAAGCCTTTAGGATATATTAAAATTTCATATTTATATATATATATATTGATAAGTTCTAATTTTAACTAATAGCTAAAACATCTGCCTGTGTCCGTCCGCGTGTCTGTCTCGAGTCAGTATTCCAGCCTCCTAGTCTGTGCTCTTAGACATAAATATGTGTGTTAGTTTGTCTAAATACCAAATATATAGTATTACCAGTTTGTCTGTAAATTAAATATTTGTACGTCATTAGAATGTATATATTTACTGCAACTTTTATTCAATGTATGATGATCTTACCAGATCGGCCACGATGGGTAACATCAAGGAGGTAGTGGCGGTATTGCTTGTGACCTCTGTAGCTGCGGCGACGATAAAGCAGAGTATCAGGTTTAGAAGCCATGGCTCAAGGTGTGTTAGCTCTGAGAGCTGGCTCCCGATCCACGCTGACAGCCCAGATACCTAATTGAATAACATATTTTAGTTTTTACCATGTCAATGAAAGTGTCAATATACCAAGTGATAAAAGAGTAACAGAAATTCTTGACTGAATAAAAAAGTGTTAATGTTGCTCTCCTGATAATTTAGAGAAAAGTTATTTCAATACAGGCGTTTAGAATGGAGATTTTTTGTTGTTATAGCGATACAGTACGGACATGTCTGTTAGTTCTTCTTTCTTTTTAATGAGATACTTCATTCTCGGAAAATGTTTCAGTTATAAGTTGCAGAAAGTTGGGGAAAAACCTTAATTTTAATTTTAACACTGTCTAGAAACTTTTACTGTAAATGGTGTACAGTAACTTCTGTAAATTGGGTAATTTTAGCGTGACTTAAATTTCGCGATTTGTAAGCAGACAGACTTATTTCGCGAATTTTAAATCCTCGAAAGGAGAACTCTCTTACAGTAAATACATGTGAAATGAATCTATCGCGAGATGTTTGAATAAGCGAAGTGCGAAATTTGCGAATTGTAAATATTTCCCATTTTACATTATGTTTTCTAGTAAATAACCACCTGCGATGCTTTTGCCATGGAAAAGCCTCCGCCAAGCAGGAACACAACACCCCATGGCATCTTCTCGTTAAAAGTCTTCCAGTTCAATAAAGGTTTTAATGTGAGATACTTTGGTCCTGGAAACGACGTAAGTTATATCAGAGTAAATATTGTATATAATACAATAAGCAAGATAAATGTTATATATACTCATGTGTACAATACATACTTGGGGAAATAGTTACAAAGCGTAAGTTAAGCCCTTTAGATGGTACCACACATGTAAATAACTGTCATGATTCAGAAGTTCACTGAAGCTGAGAGTTGGATCAACTGCTCATCTATTATCAGGACATGAGAGCAACTTGTCTGTTACTGAGGACCATATGAAGGCCTTGCCTTCTACTTAATGTTCCCCTCATGAGCCTTCCGGCCTAATAGTTTAAAATACATTCATGCCCCAACGAAATATATGACTGCAGTTATATTTATTCCTACCTCTTTACTACAATAAGCCTAAATATGTATATACGAGGGTTGTCCCAAAATAGCGTGACAAATTTTAGTTCACCATCTTATCGACGTCCAAAAGTATTCAAACTAAAAATGTACTCATGGGCTCCAAAGATATCACAAAGCCGGTAATACCAGCTCTTTAACACAAAGGTTAATATTTCTACTATGACGGGCACATAGTACACGGATGGACATACCTCTGTCACTGACTTTCTGATATGTGGGTAATTCCGAAGGGAAAATAAACAGCAAACAGCCGACGAATATCGCAGGTACAGAATCTTTAATAAACCTGAAATGGTGCGATATTAGTTTGTATAGCAACGAGAATACACTTTGGTGACCCGTAACATTACTCTAATTTTTATATACAGTAATGTTCCTGTATTGAGGCCATCCTTTGGACCAGTAAAATGTGGTCTAATAAATAAATCGGTCTAATTAGCGGAACCTTTTTTACTATGACATTAAGCATTAATTTTGGTTCTGAAATGTCGGGTTTTAATATCGAGGGCGGTCATAATATCGGGTGATCTTAGTAGCGGATTTTACTGTACTGAGCATGTAAGAAAATGTACTTCAAAATTCTTATTTGTCCTTAGTTTTGTTGAGACAAACATTGCAATATCTTACAAATATAAAGAACATTTTGAAAGCGGATACTTACTTATCTTTAAACAGATATGACCAACCAAATGAACCTCCCATGTCACGTGTTATCCATAATAGGGCAATAGCTACTAAATGAAACAGTACAGCAATCTGGGCAAAGCTGTGAAATAAAGAAGTTTATTTATTATTGTTTTTTCTTGCATTTGTTTTTCCTGAAATTAAATGACACTGAATGCATCAAGTATACTTTTATGTATAGTTTAGCGTCATACTTTCCGATACATTTATACAGAAGTTGTGTTATTAAAATAAACAAAATGATAAGTACTATTATTAAAACATTCAATAAACAAGTAACAAACATGTATGAATAATTATGGCCATATCAATTAACATAATTTGCAAAGGATAGCACAAAAAAGAATATGGATGAACTCTTAATATAGTGTTAAATGACAACGGAAGCAACGTTATAAAATCACTGCAAATAGTAAGCAATATCATAAAATATATATGGGTCAAAACTTGAAGAGGAATTTCATCCGGAACATTTATATTACGCTATAATTCAGTATAATTTACAAGTTTAAATGATAAAATATGAGAGAGTCCTATACACTTCTATATGATAAAGGGGGGGGGGGGGGGGTGGGTTGTTTTTGTTTTTTAAAATTTTTTTTTTTTTAAATATTAAAAAATAGTGGTTTTTTTTTTTTTTTTTTTTTTTTTTTTTTTTTTTTTTTTTTTTTTTTTTTGGGTTTTTTTTTTGGGGAAAAATTTTTTTTTTTTTTTTTAAAAAAAAAATAAAAAGGGGGGTTTTTTTTTTTAAAAAAAACCAAAAAGTATATCAATAGACGTTATCGGCGCAACCGAGGGAGACTACTTTTGCCGATAAAACTGGTCAAGTTATAACAAAAGTTGCCCATGTACAAGTTACCTGAAAGTTCCGAGCTTTTTGTACTGATCTTTTAGAATCTGTCTAATTAACTTTTCATCATCTTTGTTTGTCCTTACACAGAAACTCGACCACCCTCTGTATGAAACAAAGAAGAAACTACAGTGGATCTACCATTTCAGTTTTATTCTATACTAATTTACCTTCTCTCGATTGCGAAACATATTCTTACAACTTAGATTTATCGCTCTCAAGACTTACTCTACTTGAAAATTAATAAACCTCAATGCGACATGCAATGTGCAATTATAGTGGCTTGCCTACGGACATTACATGTACCACTACATCTTTGTATATGGCTATGGAAGAGATCGGACCAGGTATCTTCCCATCCCGAGGCTCCTATATTTCAATAATAGTTAAGTCTGCATTAATGTTGAAATATTCAAAGCTACTGTTAATAGTTATGGAACACAACTAATGTGTAATAGTTTTCTCTTTCAAATATTTAAAAGCGCCATCTCTTTTGCCAAACACATAATACCCTTGCTCTAGTTATATCTATAATTAGACTTTCTATTGATAGTGTGGGCACTAAGGGATCTCTGACACTACTACCAGAATTTTGAGCACTAGACAAATTAATTAAAACAATATTTTATTAACTCAATGAAATTACAAAATATGAATATTACATAATCAATACGTCATACAGGATGGAGTAGAAAGCTAACTGCTTCTCCTGGCTAGACAACTAGACAAATAAGCAACTCCAAGATTACAACATTCTTATTTATATTATTCTTTTCTTCCTTTTTTGCTTTAAAGTAAAATAACCAGATGTACCTGCATCTGAGGAAATATGTATGCATCCACATCCATGATAAGATGATTATTACAAACGTTGTCGGCACGCCGAAAGCCATCCAACCTCCAAATGTAAGAGGGGAGTCCTTTCCCATTTTCCCATAGACCCTGTAAATAGAGGATCCACAATGAAAACATGAAATGGTCATACTGTAAACAATCTCGTCCATGACTAGACGTAAAATCAGCTGTCTCAAAATGTTTCTTTTATTTAATGACTTGATAGTCTTCTTGTAGTGGAGAAACAAAGATGATGAAAAACTTATCAGCAGATTCTCAAAGATCAGTACAAAATGATTTGAACTTTCAGGTAACCTGTGCAGATTCTACCTCTCATGGGCAACTTTATTATAAAATAATCTCTATTTTTTTTAAAATTGTTTGGTTTTTTTTTTTTTAATTTTTTTTTTTTTTTTTTTTTTGTGTTGGGGGGGTTTTTTTTTTTTTTTTCCTCCCAAAAACAGACACAAAACTCCCTCTGTTTAGCTTGTCGATAAATAGTGAAATATTAATATTGCTAACTTTGTTTTGTTATTTAAACAAACATTTTAGACATTTTATAGTAGTTTGTCCTGGTTATATTGGTATTTGATATCTGCTTAAAGTAGACTTTTTAATTTCTATCTAATGATACTACAGACAAATGTGCTTTGTTCCTAATTCTGTATTTTAACAACTGACTTTCGACCTAAGCCAAGCGATGGACATTACTGACATTAATTAAATATCATGTTTTCAGCGATTTTTTTAATAAAACGGTATTTACAGATATATGTTTTCAATGGACGCATATCATGTCATAGAAACGGTATACACGAAAACATACATGTCCAACTGTCCTTTCAGGACGAGGTTTGGCGTGGATCCGGTCATGGTTGCTGTGCCGCCAATGTTTGCCGAGTAGGCGATACATAGCGAGAGGGCTTTGCTAAGTTGTGTCCAAGATTTGTCATCATCATCACCGTCCTCATCATCATCAGTAACAGTTTCTGTGTCATCTAATTCATCTTCAACAACATGCGCTGTGCCATTTTCAATAACGTCTTTATTTTCACTGCAAATATTTGCATGTACATGAACTCATGTTCTTTCTTGTACACATTAGTACATAGTAATTTTTTCAACATTAACAATGCATATAAGACAACATCTAATTTACATATTATCTTTTTCTTATTTTTCGATTTGAAAAACTTATATTTCTTTTCATTATTAATTTGTCCATTCTACACTCCATGACAATTATGATAATTAATGTTTTCATATACATGTAGTCATTTCCAGTGCAAAGTTCCTTTTAAGCACGCAGTGACTGCTGCACATGTCCTGATTCATCACTCTTTTTTCAACCACTTTAACTCTAAATCAGTTGGAATATAAAAGAAAAGTGTTTCCCTTCGGACCTTTGTCCATTAACCTGTTACAGTTGTGAGCAATTAAGAAAAGAGGTTTCTATCTGCAATATCTTACCAGGCTGTAACATGAAGTTCAACGTCTGCTTTATCATTAAGGTCTACACGTTCGCTTTCTCCTCCTTTCTTTACAAGCAGCATTTCTATCTGCGTTTCGTCAGAAGATCCTGTGGTATAAAATAGTTTTCGTGTGTGAAAATTTTATCTTACTGGTCAAAACTGTTCAATGCAATATTGATGCCAGCAAACACATCGGGGAAGATTTATTCAAGAAAACAACTGTGACTTTCTTATTATAGTTCCTTGTTTAATTATATCACATCGTTAATTTATGATAGGTTTCATTACTTAACATTGTCAAAAGTTTAAACGATCTTCATTTTTTTGTGATTGCTTGGCGGGTTGTTTTTTCGCGTCTTGTTTGTATTTTGTTCATTTGCAAGCCTTGTGAAGACCTTACAAATTCAATTTACGAATACGACAGTTACATGAAAGTTGATAAGAAATCGGACTTACCTTCTTTCTTGTATTTTTTGTTGTCTTTCAGCTGATTTAAGATTGCGGTTACTATTGGTAACATCATGGCGGTGGTTGCTGTGTTACTGATCCACATGGACAGGAACCATGACGTCAACATCAAACCTAACATTAACCTGTAAATAAAAGACATTACTCATCTATACAAATAACTTCCATCTAAGGAAAAAAACAAACTAAATACTGTTATAAAGCGGGGATGCATGTAGAATAAACTCCGTATTTTACGTCTCGGTATATAGCGAAATTCTTTATTTTGTATGAGAGTGTTCTATAGATATAACAAAATCCGGATATAAGGAAAATACTCAAATGGTTCCAATGAGTTCGTTATAAACGAAAATCACTGTACTGTGTAACACTGGGTAGGTTCGTCCGTATGACAGACTCTATAAAGGAAGAATAAGCCTGGTGATCAGCTTTTTAAATCCAGAAATAGTGTAAGAATATCAGTTATATCAGTAATGTGGTTTGACATCAAAACAGCTGACAAAGTATAGTTTCTGAAGAAACAATGGAAACCCTTCCTATCTCAGTTGGTTGAATATCGCGCCCGGGTATGCTTCGTACGGATTGTAGTGAACTGCACTGATTTAATAAGGCCTAGACTTTTGCCCTACCTTGGCGTCTATGACCTACCCCAAAGCTCCGTAACAGAGACAGTCACATGTACTTTTGCTTTCTCTTCCAAATACAGGAATTGAAGAGAAGTAAAAACTACTTATGCAGTTTATATAATACCCGTAGTAGATTGATTTCCATCTAATCTATGTCGGCAGTTTGAATTCACAGGAACATGTTCACGGCATAAACATGTTTGTTTGACGTTCGTATCATATTGATTCGAATCATTATGGATTGTGGCAATATCAGTCGTCAGTTTCTATACTAGTATATAACTCTGTCAATGACCAATCGCCAGGTATTTTATTTCTTGGCCTTAGCATTTTAAAAAGTCAACAATTATTACTGAATTATCAAGAAATTCATAACAATGTGACAATTTTGAAATACCAGTCTGCAAAATGTTGCTAACTACGGCATGCTTACCAGACAGGCCGGGCTCCCAGTGTTAGCAGAATTTTCAAAGCGATGCGTTTATGTATTTGCCATTCCTCTATCGCCACGGCAACCGTCATCCCTCCAATAAACATTAATGTCGTGCTCTAAAGATGATGGCAGAAACAAAAGACATTAATATTATCAAACTGTTAATGTATTTGCATATGTCTTTGTTTAAACAGGCACTTCCTAGAACTGGTGCCAAATGAAATAGCTTCAAAAGCATAAAATATATAAAATTTACAAATACATTTACATGTATAATTACTTATCTAAAAGTTTAAGCTACATTCCGGTCATCATCGATAAAACCAGCGTTTTAAAATATGTTGCAACGCCGTTAAGCATAAAGTAGAGCGATTTTTTTCGGGCCTCCATTGTGATTATTTGTGCTAAAATGAGGCATATGTCGATATATGATATTCTTTAAAATTGTTTATACGGGAAAAACCGGGTTTTTCCCGTCCTTAATTAAAAATTATTGATGAATTCAGTGTAAAATGAATTTACAATAATTTCATTATATATACGTCCAGGTGGAATTTAGGTTCTCCGTTACAGGAGCCATTTTGGATTTCGACTTCCGGTGGTTATGACTAAAATATTTCCGAAAACAACTCTTCCACATTTTTTCATTCTTCAGCAACCAGCTAATAACTGGTTGTTAAACATAATGATTTTTTAAAACTTTTTTAAAGAAATTCATTTTATGTAAAAGCGTTCCCCCAATTTTGTCAGGAACGCTGAATTGGCGCAGGCTCCCCGGCTGTAAGGGGAGGTAATCGTTGCGGTGCGTTATTCTAAAAGCGTCTACTGACCTCGAACCGTAGCGTTGTTTAATGGACGTCATCGTACCATTATACGGAAAGTTGTATCATTTTTCGTGTTTTGTTTTTGTTTATTTTTTTTGTTTGGTTAGACTGTAGTAAATGTGGTGTTATTATGATAACAGTTACAAATAAGTTAATGTATTTGGTTTTTCCCGTGGATAGGTAGCACCTATAGTTATATTATTTATCATTTTGCGTTCAGTGAACACATTATTAATGATTGCTAGATGTAGGGAGTACCCCTTTAATGTCAAATATACTTTGTTTTAGCCTTCATATAAAATGCAATAAACAATTACAAAACTTACTCTGCTGTCTTCTCTGTAAAATTGAAATATGTTAAAGTTAGCGACTACAAGATGGAAGGAAATGTAATATCGCTGAATACACGAAACTTTATCTCTATATTTTACCTTAAAAACTTTAAGAAAATGCTAATGAATAACATTCTATATTTTTTCTTACATTAAAGAAAACACTGCCAACATCGCCAGCAGACATGACTCCAGCGAGCGGAAACATAAAGACCGGAAGCAGAGCCGTTACATTGATAGGAAGAGCTTCCGTGATCCAGAAGACCGCCATGATCAGCATTACATAGGCGCATGATGATTCCTAAAAAATTATGCAAAAAGAATACACATCACTGTAAACCACTATAACGTAACGACTAGATCAGCTTTATTTTGGCTTTTTATTTTTACTAATTTCGTTTTCAAATTTGTATGCAAATCATTTTTATTGATAACTTTAATTTGTAAATTAATTTCGAAATATTGGGAGAAAATTATGTACCCATAAAGCTGTCAAAACTTTATTAGCCAAAGGGTCTAAATCATGTATAAACGTTACCTGGTCAACCAGGATATTTCGGCCCTGTCAAAACATTATTACACGATCCAGGAAACACTGGCGAAAATATAGGTAATTCTGAACAGTCTGTATGACTTTCACTTTGCTATATAAACTGTGTTAATTTTGTCATGGGGGCAGTTAGAAGTTAGGTTAGAAACTGCGTTCATGACAAAAATGTCTATGTGAAAACTTGTATGCTCGTTACAACCAATAAATTATGTTTGAACTTTGAATAGTGCTTTACTAGTCATTTCCTCCGTATAACGTTACAACGTGCGTTTTGGTGCCGCAAGACCAAGGACGAATTCTGGGTCAACACCACTATACGATTCGACTACGCCAAGGAAAGAAGGTTAGTGAACTGTTTACTCTATTTTGTTTGCTTATTAATGAATTAAAATGGCAGACGGTGAAATTCAACGAGTTTTTCAAGATTTGGCTACGCAATTAAGAAATGTTTCCACCGCAGTAGGTACTCAGGGAGTAGGGCAAGTTGTACCAAAATTTGATGGAAATACCAAAGAATATAAATGTTGGGTTAAATCCATAGAAAAATATGCTCTTTTGACTGGGTTAGATGACGAACGTAAGAAAATGATATGTTACCAAACGGCTACAGGACCTGTGTCAGACTTTATATATAGGTATATGAACGAAAATCAGCAGTGTACTTGGGCTGCTCTAAAAGGTGCTCTCTCAACTAGGTTTTCAGAAGTTCATGATCCACAACATGCTTCATATTTGCTAAGAAATGTAAAACAAAAACCTGGCGAAAATGTGCACGCTTATGTAGAGAGATTGTTAACATTAGCTGAGGATGCTTTTGAAGGTCATAATCAAGGTCAAAATCAAGCTGCAAATTTAGCAGTAATTGAAAGGCAATTAATTGGTTACTTTGTCGATGGGTTGTCAGAGAATTTCTTAAAAATGAAAGTTATGAGAGATAATCCTGTTACCTTACAAGCTGCTGTAACTTCAGCTACACAAGAACAAAATTTGAGAACTAGGTTCAATTTAAGGTTCGGCCAATCAAACAGCTATCAAAATGACTCACGTATACCTCAAAATAGAAGTAGGCATGAACCTATGGAAGTAGATCATGTAAGGCCTAAGAGGCAATGTCAATACTGTCAAAGGCTAGGTCATAATGTCAGGGAGTGCAGAACACGTCAAGCACATATTCACGCGGTAACTTTAGAAAACAGTGCACGGATGAATTCACATAATAACGGGCCTCGAGCAAATAATGATTGGAAAAGAAAAATTACATGCTATAACTGCGGCATTTTAGGACATTACAAAACTGAATGTAGGAGTCCACCAAAAGTTAGGACAAACAACTTCAGGCCTTTAAACTAAAACGTTCCTCTCATAAAGAAGTCGATGATAGGAAAACTGGTATATCAACATTTTGTATAGCGTTAGCTGGTAATCCCAATTCTTGTACAATTAGATTAGGAAGGCAAAAAATTAGAACACTTGTTGACTCAGGGGCGGAAGTCTCTTTGATTAGTCGGCATACATTTAACTCACTTAAAAAGGAAACCAAGGTTAATGAGAAATCATAATGTTTCTTTACAGTCCGTAGACGGTAATTCCCTTATTGTAGATGGATATATTGATTTAACTTTTAGAATGGGTGGAGTAAAACTCTCGCATAAATTTTATGTCGTCTCAAGAATGAACAGAAAGGCTATATTGGGTCGTGACTGGTTGACACAAAACGGGGTTCGCATATACTTTGATCTCGGATGCTTAAGAGTGAAAAACACATATGTTTCTCTTGAAGAAGACATTCATATAGCCACAATAGTTAGATTACAAGAAGATACTATTATCAAACCTCAAACTGTACAGTTATGTAACGGTCAACTTAACAGAAAAGATAAACTTAAACACTCAAAAACTTATGAGTTAAGAAGTATCGAGACTGGACAACTTAGCAATGAACCTGGCCTCATGGTAGCTAATTCAGTATCTAAACTACAGAAAAGTCGTAGGTTACCTGTTATGTTAGTAAATTCTACAAATAGGACAATTAGGTTAAAAAAGAATTGTGCAATTGCAAAAATTGAGCAAATTGACGAAAATGCATAGCTTCGGTTGCTGAAGGCAATAAATCTACAAACCTTAATACAAAACACTCTCCTTTGAACAAACAGGAAATTGTAGCGCCTAAGGAACATTTCAAGTATGTCGAAAATTTAGTTCAAAATCATAAAGATGTCTTTGCAAATAACGATGCAGAACTGTCGCAAACCGATACAGTAACGATGAAAATTCCTACCATAGAGCATGATCCCGTCAAACAAAGACCATATAGGGTGCCCTTAAATGACAGGAAAACTATGAACGATGCGATAGACGAAATGTTACAGGCCAAAGTAATCAGACCATCTCACAGTCCCTATGCAAGCCCTGTAGTATTAGTGCAAAAGAAAAATGACAAAAGTAAAAGGTTTTGTGTTGACTTTAGAAAGTTGAACAAGGTTACCAAACCCTCATCTTATCCCCTCCCACACATTGATGATATATTAGCCCTCTTAGGGGAAGCCAAATATTTTACAACTCTTGATTGCCGGTCAGGGTTTTGGCAAATACCAATTAATGAAATGGACAAAGAAAAAACAGCTTTTACAACATTTAGAGGTCTTTTTGAATTTAACGTAATGTGCTTTGGGTTGGTCAATGCCCCAGGAGTTTTTCAGGAACTCATGGCTAAGGTTCTCGATGGTTTACAGTTCGCAGTAGCCTATCTGGATGATATCCTCGTGTTTAGCAAAACTTTAGAGGAACATAGGCGTCATTTAAGTATAATCTTCCAAAGGTTAAGAGATCATAAACTTAAACTTAAGTTGAAAAAATGTCAATTTCTACAGCCTAAAACAGAATACTTAGGTTTTGTTATAGACGAAAATGGCGTTAGACCAAATTTGGATAAAGTAAAAGCAATTAGGTCACTCCCAATTCCTAAAAATGTCAGAGATGTTCGCAGAATTTTAGGAGCCTCCAGTTTTTATAGGCGTTTTATACCGTCCTTTTCAGAGATAGCTGAACCTCTAATTAATTTGACAAGAAAAAGGTCACCTTTCATTTGGTCAAATGAGTGTCAAAAAAGTTTTGATACTATCAAAAGTCAATTAACTGCTGTCCCATTTCTATCATACCCAGACCCAAACAAACCTTATATGTTGTATACAGATGCATCTATGAATCACGTAGCCGCATGCTTAAGTCAAGCCTGTGATTCTCCACAGAGCGATGGCTATCAACAAAGGCCTATATATTTCCTGTCTCATAAGCTGAGTGATACTCAAAAGAAATGGAGCACAATTGAGAAAGAAGCTTTTAGTATACATTATGCTTTACAAAAGCTAGATCATTATCTACATGGGGCTGAATTCACAATCTATTCTGACCATAAACCTTTGAAAGCTTTATTAAATTCACCAATGCAAAACAAGAAAATTCAATTATGGGCACTGTCTATAAGTGGTTATAACTGTAAGATTGAGTATCTTCCAGGAAAAGCAAATGTTATTGCTGATTTCTTCTCACGGCCACCAGAATCTGAAAGTATACAAACAGAAACAGATACTGAATATGAGCCAGAAATTCACGACAGCACGTATAAAATTACAGATAAGGTAGTGAACACGGTTAAAAGCATAAATGTAATAAACTCAAATGATCTTGACCCAAAACAAGTTGCTAACAAGCAATATGAGATGCAAGAATCTTTAGTAGATCCTGTCGCAGGATTTGCAGAGTTAGACATGAAATCAGAACAAGACAAAGACACTGCTCTGGTGCAGATAAAAATGCAACTCAAACATGGTGATCCTCGTAAGTCAGACTTAAAAAATTCTTAGAGATTGAAGAGGTTTTATACTATATTTCAAGTCCAGATGAAGAACCAGTCATGAGACTCTATGTGCCAGACCATTTAAAATCTTTGGTTATTAAGCAATACCATGATAACAATGGACATCCAGGTTCGCAACGTATGTTTGCCACCATTAAGACAAAGTATTACTGGCCAAACATGTTTAAAGATTTTCATCACTATGTTTCAACATGTGTTGACTGTCAAGCTAGGAATTTAACAAAGGTCAAGGCACCCCTACGAGAAACAAATATTGCACCATTCCCATTTGCTATTGTGTCCATAGATGTTTGTGGTCCTTATGAAAGAACACTTAGTGGCAACCGATACATTATATGCTTTATTGATATGTTCAGTGGTTTTCCAGAAGCTTTTCCTGCACCAGACAAAAGCACTAACACTATAATAGACTTACTACTGAATGAGATATATCCAAGGTATGGTTGCCCCCTTCAAATCATTCACGACCGCGGAACAGAATTCACTAGCTCTGCCTTTAAAGAGGTCCTGAAAGAGTTAAATATAGACAATGTTACTTGTACTGCATACCATCCTGAAAGTAATGCCAAACAAGAACGAGTTGTTTTTCAATTTTATGGTCAATTATTTCTCGAACCATGTGTGGGACATAATAAAAAGAAACAGTTGCCGGGATATTTGTAGAACAGATTCTACACATCGGTGTCACCTGATTCTACAGGACGAACATGTCCATACCTATTTCATGGATGCCTATGCGACGCAAATAAACCGACTACTCCACGACAATCTGGGAATGCATTTTCTAATAATGCGCATATACAAAATTATCGTCCAGAAATCTTTAAGGGGCGACCTTCAGTTTTGTGCAAGGACGGTACACCGAACGAGCAACTCCACGACCGCTGAATTCCTTTTGCGGACACACCATTTCGGGAGGGCCGTCCGAGACACCATTATGAAAAGGGCGCACCTAGCTGGACGAACGGCTTTCCAGACCAGTACAGGCAGGAGCCGGATTGGGATTAATAATCGGGTTTATTTATAGGCATCTGTTTTATTTTTATTGGTAGTTGGTTCATTTCTTGTAAATAATTAGTGAATTAAATGTCAGCCTTAATAAGTAATTATGTATGTCAGGTATTGGTTGTTTCATATTGATTGCTTAATTATGTCAAGTATTGGTTGTTTTATATTGATTGCTTAAAATTATGTTTACTTCCTATTTTGTTGGGTAACGGGATTTTGGTTTTAACAAATGATGTTGATACGGGTTTTCTTTAACAAATGATGTTAATACGTTTTGTTAACAAATTTTGTTAATGGTTCTTGGTTACGGGTTTAATTGTTGGTTCTTTTCTTTATAATCATATGTTCTCATACTAGTTTACATTTCACTTAAAAGTTTAGTTAAACATACACAACAAGGAATTATCATGTACGTTTTTATGCAAGTTTTTAAATAAATTCTATGTTTCATGCTAGTTTTCATGCTAGTTAAATTAAAAAAATAAATAAGTTTAGTTAGAATTTTGTCATATGTTTTCATGCAAGTTGCAAGTTTTTACTTTCACACACTGTAGTTTATGTTATATATATGTACGTTTTTATGCAAGTTTTTAAATAAATTCTATGTTTCATGCTAGTTTTCATGCTAGTTAAATTAAAACAAAAAATAAGTTTAGTTAGAATTTTGTCATATGCTTTCATGCAAGTTTTTACTTTGCAAGTTTTTACTTTAACACACTGTAGTTTATGTTATACTACATAACTTTATTGTGTAAACCAGATTAAAATATGTTTTTTTCTCGTTTCAGTTCATATCTATTATATAGTTTCTTCAGTGAAAGTGCATCAGAAAGACGGAGTTCCTAACATAAAAGGAACATTTGAACATTTACAAATTATAGTGCATTTTGTAATACAAGTGTTAACACTTTATGTGATAAATATTATCTTCTACATGTCAAGTAACAAAATTCCGTTGATTCATTACAAAATATCTGTGTCGTTTATTCATTACAAAATATCTGTGTCTACTGTTTTATTTCTGTTATTGTTAAACCTTCAAAGTAACTATTTATTTTCACTCTGTTAATGTTAAAGCTTAAAAATTGAATGTTTAACCTTACCTTACAATTTATGTTCTTTTACCGTTGTTTTGAAAAACTGATGCTACGCAATCACTGAACGCGCTGCATTATATATCATGTAGCCAGAAGGTAACGAACAATTACGGATGTACTTTAATTGGCGTTTCCTCTATTACTATCAGAATTACTCTACTTAATTATTACTCAATTAACTACGTATGACAATTACTCAAACTAATTATCAACTCAACTACTGAGTATAGATCTTCAGGTGTCATATTGAGAACACCTTTAAAACCCATTGGTAAAATAGAGTTCTAATCAAAACTATTCATTTAACTTTTTTTTCATTATTTTTTTTAAAAAAGAAATGAAGATATTTATAACGTAACGACTAGATCAGCTTTATTTTGGCTTTTTATTTTTACTAATTTCGTTTTCAAATTTGTATGCAAATCATTTTTATTGATAACTTTAATTTGTAAATTAATTTCGAAATATTGGGAGAAAATTATGTACCCATAAAGCTGTCAAAACTTTATTAGCCAAAGGGTCTAAATCATGTATAAACGTTACCTGGTCAACCAGGATATTTCGGCCCTGTCAAAACATTATTACACGATCCAGGAAACACTGGCGAAAATATAGGTAATTCTGAACAGTCTGTATGACTTTCACTTTGCTATATAAACTGTGTTAATTTTGTCATGGGGGCAGTTAGAAGTTAGGTTAGAAACTGCGTTCATGACAAAAATGTCTATGTGAAAACTTGTATGCTCGTTACAACCAATAAATTATGTTTGAACTTTGAATAGTGCTTTACTAGTCATTTCCTCCGTATAACGTTACACCACCTATCAGAACTGGTATTTTAAGCAAGATAAAAAAACCATTTAATGCTTTCTTATGATTTTACTTTCAATATCCGCAAGTTAAAAATGTCATATTGGTAAAATGGAATGCTAATATAAGTTGTTGTTGTTGTTGTTGTTGTTGTAATGCTGGCATGTTCACAGGTTGTTCATCAGAATTGCTTTCGGCACAGCGCATTTCACCTAACGACATCAGATTGGGGTTTACATGTTCGTTCACACGCATTGCCAATATTGAAAAGTGAACAATGCTTTACAGTTTTATCATCGGTTTTAAGGGAACAGTTTTTGGAATTAATATGTGGGTTATTCTGTAAGTAAAACAATTTCAAATACCCAATGTTGGTATGTATTTTAACTGAAGATTAAATAAACATAACGAAATATTGCAAAATATCATGTTTTGCTCTCGTAACAATAAGATAAGTTCGTGACTTTTTTCGACAGAGTTTTCTATATTTAGCTTGGTCAAGTATCCGATGACGTTGTAAGATTTTCCGAAATTCTTGACAATATAAAAGAATATAAGTTCCCAGTATCCATATAAAAAGATGACGGAAAGCATCAGGTTTTTTTGGTTTAATTAGTTCAATGTCAAACACAATAATCTTGTTAAGTGGGCAATATCCGCTTCCCAAGTGGAACGTTTATTGATAATACATTGTACATGTAATCGTTTGTGTTTTACTGACTCTGAATGACTGTTCTACGGACTTCTGTAAGTGAAAGTAAATGCTTGTTGATTCTCTGTACGTGTGCGGGGGTGAAAGTGTGGTTAAAGTGACCGGTTAAAGTGACTGGTTAAGGTAGATGGTTAAGGTACATGAAGATGGTTAAAGTGGATGGTTAAAGTAGCTAGTTAAGATGAATGGTTAACGTAGCGTCAACATCGTTTGAGTATATGAGAGATATCTCCATAAAACGCATGTGACTTAAAGTTTAATGATTAAACTTCTTTTCGAAAGACAAAAAGTATGAATACTTAGAGTAAAAAGTATGAAATAATAAACATGCAAAATATCACGAAAATCTATTTCTTGTGCATTGCAAGGTTTTCTGCTTTTCTGGACCCAAGATAAAAACGTTACAGGTTTTATCATGGGATAATTCCATTTACTCTACACGAGGAAGAAACACCTGTATCTCACAATGCTAGTGGCTGTAAGAATATTAAGCTTTTAGTTTATTCCAAACCTTGAAATAATCTCCACATAAGGCCATAAGTTCACCTATACTTTTGATTAAAAGTGGAGCAGTGGTATAAGTGTTTGTCGCTCATTCCGGAGGTTGCAGGTTCGGGCCCCACTGGAATCACGACCTACCTCCTCATTTGACACCAGTACTGGTTTTCCAGGAAGCGGACTCGAGAGTGACTCGATAAGCTACAAGCTTTCTTCACAATCGAGCTAAAATAAATTAATATAAACTAAAGGGAGGTAATTTAAGAATTTGAATATCAGAGTGTCAGCTCTCGCTTTACATGTACCATCGTGTTGTGTTTCTGTTGTTATGATTCTTGTCACTGTCTGTAGTATCAAGATAATTTTACACATATGTGTATTTATATGTAAATGTATGTCACTGTTTGTCCATATGATTATGTATATTTTGTGTCCACATGGGCTTCTTAGCCTTTTGGAAGAAATAAACTTGTCAGTCTGTCTGCCTGTCTGCCTGCCTGCCTGTTTTGATAAAACAGTGTTGAGTTTTCCAGTTTTGACATTATTTTCTCTCAACTGACAGCAAAAATAAAATGTCTTTCTATCACTATATGAGTTACCTCCCTAGTGTAAAGTTTTCATTTTGGGTCAGTGAAGCTAAATAATAAATATATATTGTTTCCTGTTTACTTAAACTAAAGTTAAGGACTGCTTGAATATGTAGATAACATCAACTTAGACCCACAACTTTAAGAGTTCCCGCACGCTATATACCAATTATCGATGTTCAAGCTTACTATATGTATCAGAAATGTTTTTCACGTTTTTCCCGTTTTTCACGTTTTTTCCGAAAGACACATCTCTTTAGTAAAGAGCATGAAATGACAAAAATACAAAATATCATGCAAGCATCGCGAGGTAAGTGGCAACATATCCATGCATATAAACGTTCAAGTGCATAGCCGGAAACATTTTATGAAATGACAATGGCTCATGTATTTTGTAGCTGATTAAATGGTTTGACGAATAATCCATCGGCGATAAAAATTAAAAACCTAACATTTAAGTGTAAATCAATCGTTTATTTTATGCCCTTGAATTTGCGTAATAAACCGAACGTAAATTGACTCTTACACGGAATATATGACAAATATGACGATGTGTTGGCAAATAAAAACAACTTGTTACCAAACTAACATTTTTGCAATAAAGGAACATGTTCATGTTATACAACTCAAAAAGTTCGACTGAATAAGAAAGAACTTGAAGCTCAAATAAGTTGAAAAACAAAGATGAATTCATACTTCATTGCAATTTTACACAAATAAAACATACCTGTCCATCAATACAAAGAGCCAGTGGGAGAAGAAGCACCGGTGTAAGCATCACAATAAAGACGTTCCTTAAGGAAAGCACGGTCTTCAAAACCGACCCCATAGTTACTATTTTGATTTACAAATCAGATGCAAATTGCAAACTGCAGTAAATATGTCTTCCTGGTGTTATCTCTATTTTGTTGTTGTTGTAAAGAATAAACTATAAAGCAATCAACAAAACACTTCATCTGTAATCTTTAAAATTAATTTCTGGTCATACGCATGTCATTCCACCATAAAAAAAAATTCCAAATTCATTATAAATTATTACAAATAAAAAATCCCTGCTTTTATACCGATTTTGTGGGCGATTCTAAGCTGTCATTTTTGTATTGCTTTGCGGTTTTTCTGTGTACGTTTCGCTATTTTAAGAATGTTTACTTTCATTTTCGTAACCCACCATAATGTACATGCAGTCAAGTGCGTTTAAGCAATACTCTTCGTCATGGTAAAATTTAGGTTGTTTAGGTCAAAGATTATGGCGACTTTTTTCATTCTAATTATGTTGAAAACGATGTGAGTATCCAGAAACTTATAAATGATGGAACGTAACTCGAGTTTCACTTCGATGTACGTTATATGTTGCTGTAGGGTCGACTTTCAGTTCGCTCCACAATAAAATGTTTTAGATTTACAAAACGGCTTTTTTGTTTATATCGGTTGTACTTTGAAGAAAAAAAATAGACAAAAGTATGGTTATATTTTGATATTGTTTGAGACCTTAAGTGAAAAAACATTCGCAAGAAAAATGCAAATGATTAACCTTATAATTATACAGGAGAATGGATACATGCCACTGTACCTGGTGCATTATAACCGCACATAGATTGAAGGCCATGGGTTTGAACCCTACTACCGACCAGGACTTTGCAGTTTCTTACGAAGAATAGGATTCTGGTACTGGTTCTCTCAAGACATGATGGTTAGAGAAACTGCCCGTCTGTTTAAATGACTGAAATACGGTTGAAACTGGCGTTAACCCATACAACAACAACAGCAACAACAACCAAACGCATAATAAGAATTGCAAACAGTACACTGAAACTTCAAGTCACCATCCATACGATTGAGTGTTAAAAAGCCGAAAACGGTATCTAATTTTAGTTCTAAAAATACTTCAAGATAAACATCGACACAAGGCGGACACACTTACTTGTGTGACAGCCCCTAGTACCAGCTGATCAAGGCCACAGTAACTCTTCCTATGACCTTGCTTATAATTTAACCGTAAAAAAGCATATTCGCCCTAGGGATGGAATTTGCAGAATTCGAACTCGAGACTTTTATTACGTTTTAATCAGCCCCATGGCAATGGAGTGTACACATACCTAGGATACCTCTTTTACATAATGACCCGAGCTTGTACAAATAAATTATACTGAATGATATGAAACAAGTACATCTTAATACATGCCAATGCATAATTACCTTAATTATAATGTACTATGGTACTATGAAAGTATTCAGTTTAGTCGTGTATAGAATCGGGGAAGCTGGATTTATATTTACAGACAAAATTTCGTTTACTGTTCAATCCTTCAGGTCTTTGCGATTTTTTTCAGCAGTTAGTACACATATGCGAACTTTAAAGGGAAAAAATCGCTGGATGTTAAAATGTAAAACTATGCTATGTAACAAAATGGTTTCTACAGTGCAACCCGATTCTGTAGCCTCTTTAAACAGCATATGCTGAATACCAATCGCTTGCAAATTATTCATTTTAGATATGAGCTGTGGAATAAGCCCCAGAAAGATGAAGACAATCGTACAATCAGATGTTTATTTTCTGCTCTCCTTTTGCACAAGAAAAATGGAACAAGGGAAAATATAATATGCACAAATCTCACGTGAGTTTCTTTCTTTTTTAGTCCTAAACAGCTAAGAGTCTAACATTAAACATTAAACAAAGAAAATGTAACATATTTCAGTTAGGTTATACTGTATGTTTAACCTAGAACACACGGTAAAAGTAAATAAGATAAAAAAGTTCAGTACTGTTTTATCATTAAAATTGTGAATCAAAGATTTGACTAAAAACTAATACAGTAAACTCCGCTTATAATGAACTCCTTTGGGCCATTTAAATTTGTTCTTTATATCCGGTGTTTGTTATATCCATATATATAAATAAAGGAATAAAACTCGGGCAGAGAAAATGTGTTCCTTATATCCGGAATTTCGCTATATCCGGAGTCGTTATATACGTAGTTTGCTGTATCCCAACTATTACAGGAAGATGTTGAACAAGAGGCCTTGTTGCCGAGGAGAGATGGTACCGTACACAGAAACAGCTACATGCGTAGACATTCACACACTGCAGGGGATAAACTCTGTCCAAGTTACCCGTAATTTATTTTTAACTTACTAATAAAGATGATGAATATCGTATAAAAATGTTGATAAAGATATGCGTCGCAAACGATATATACATCATTAAAAGTTGTTGGAATGTACGAAAAGAATTCGGACGTATAACCTGATACTACGTAGCACAATGTGTTCATTGTGTACGTAATGTAACTGAATCGTGATTGAGCGTAATTTAAATCTTCAATCTAAATGTTTAACTACAAAAAAGTGATGTGCGATTGTTGCCTGTATGTAACATAAACATTTTAAATTAGCGAAACTATAACAACAGATTGTCGGAAGTTTCTGTCATAACGAGACATTATAGCCTGTTTCGTATTATCCAGTTTGATAAGCCGGCACTGAAAAAAATGTCGCATAAAATGAAATCTTATATTTTAGCAAAAAGCCATCATTTGGTCGCAAATGTATGATCATGACAGCATGTCTAATGCTGCAGTTTGTTACTGTCGGGTTTGGATATGGTCTCAGCGTTTTGTATGTAGAGGTCATCCGGGTATTTAACTCTCCGAGGTCAGAGGCGGCGCTCATCCAAAGCCTTTACTTCGGAACCATGACCGGTGGCGGTAAGTCCTCAATTCGGGCTAGAGTATAGAAAGAATGAAGACTGGCATCCGATTTACATTATATTCCAACTTGTTCGTTAAATAAAGAAAGAAATCATTTGTTGTGAATTCTGCAACAAAAAATGTTTTGACGCGCGAACCGATATGACGCCATAAATGACGTTATCTTACGTAAATACAGCCCGTTGTATTTGTATCTTATTATGATATTGTGTTATGTTAGAATCGTAATAATGTCCTTTAAGCGTTGAGCATAGTCTAAAAACAGCTCTTTGTCCAGATGCGCATCAGAACTTCAAGCCAAATGTTTATTAGGCGATGAAACAACGCTAAAACGGATATTATTTCTTAAAACCACACCACAAAAATCGCTTTCTTAATGCATTAAATGTTAAACATTTGTGAGCAGAACTTCGGTGTTCATTGTATTTCAACTTTCGTGAGGCATCAAACTGAAAACACATATTTATAGAATGACATAGCATTTCATTAGTCTGCTGATGTAAACTACATAAACGCATAAAAAAACCAATGCGGCTTGCAGGTGTATGTTGGGCTTGGCTCGTGCATGCTGTTGGTCCGGGGCTTTGTGTTACCGGTGGTGCTGTCGTTGGCTGTCTCGGATTTCTGATCAGTGGTTTCGCTGTGAATGTACCAATGATTGTAGCATTTACTGGTGGATTTGCAGGTAATAGTTGTATTAAACATTCTGCAAACCTTATCCAAGTCTTTTTGCCTACAGATACTTTGGGATCTGGCGCAGGTGAGCGTTTCAGCTAGGTCTCGAAGTATTCACAAAAGTTTAGTCCAAAGTCCAAATTAATTGTCTTTATGATTTATATGTATGTAAAACAATTAACAATAAAATATGAGTAAACTAAAGTTTCGAAATCTCTTGTTTACAAAAGGTTAGCCCGAAGTCCAAATTATGCATGACGGACATCTAACATCATCAATTGAACAACCACACAATACATGATTCAAACCCACTGACCTGTGCATATAAGTCCGTGTCAAAACTTATCTTAGTTGATACGCTCATCTGAAACAGATTTTTTGTATGTCAGACATTTGTTAATCCTAGCAACACTTGCGCTTGAATCACGCTATGACATCTATTTGCGCAAAGACATGCCTTTACTCAACAAAAACAATGTTGTTCTTTTACAGAAGTCAGTTCTTAGATTTAACTAGGTCACCTGTAGAATCTTCTGGAAAAAAGGAAAATCTCTTTTCTTGCGAAAGATTATATACATGTACTATGGAGATGCATGTTTGTAAAATTACTAAAAGCAACTTAAGTTGCGAAAAGATGTTTTATGAAATTCGAAAACAATGTGATCTAGATTTCAAGAATTTGCTATTTATGAAAACATGAAAGAAACTAAATTCTCTTTTCATCAAAAGACAAGGTTTAATTAATAAGAATACATGTAATTACAATGTACCAGAGAAGGTGGCTCAAAATAACTCTTTCGCAGAAATAACATTATCTCAGACTAATGTGACAATAATGTAGACATTAACATTATTCTCCAAAACAATAAACATATTTTAGAAATAGAAACTGAAAGTTAAAAGAACACTTCCTGGTTTGCAGGTCGCCGATGATTAACAGGGCGATAGCGCTCTGTAAAAGGCGACGTGTACTTATAAATATCTGCGCGGTTAAGACATTTAAGTAGAAAATTTATCTTCGTATCACAAATTGTTATTCTAGTACATGCACTGAGTCATCTCGCACATTTAGCTTATAGGGATACAACGGTAAAGGCCGAGGAGAACGTTTAAGTCACGCCTCCACGATCGAAATATATCTAGAGCCATCGTAGCAAATTTACCAGTGTTATACACTCATTTTTTGCATGTATTTGTTCAAAGTTGGCAACCTTGCAGTAAATAAATTGTATCTGCCACTCTTGCAAAGAAATTTATATTTTCGTTTACTTAAGCAACGATAATTGAACTGTCGGAGCCGCCTTGGTACAGTGGTAGCGCGTTCGTTTCCGAACCGGGTCCGATCCCCACCAATGCCCAAGTAGTTGTAGTGCCCTTAGGCAAGATACAGATAATTCAGCATTGCCCCCCTCTCTCTATCTCTTTGAGGTTGATTCGATCCGGAGTGAGTCTCGAGAGCGATTAACATAAGTTGTAAGAACTTGTTTCGATATCGAGATTAAAGAAATTAGTATATATCAAATTAAAGAACTTAGCAGTTGCCAATTGCGCTCGACTAGATGACATATTACACACAGCCATTTACTATATTGCAGGAATAGGTATGAGCCTATGTTACCTAGGGTCATTCATTACAGTAAGCTGGATATTTCATGAAAATCCCGGTGTCTCCTTGGTGTTCCTGACCACTGGTTCGAGTCTTGGCCAGGTCGTCATGCCTTATGTTATAGAGGTAGATATGAATTTGTTTGCATAAAGTATTTTTTTATCATAAAGATAGGTTTTGCAGAAATACCTAAATCTAGTTTGCTTTATTGATCTGCGTTTGTATCATTTAATATTTGATTTTATTTATCTCATCGAACTATATGAATTGCGTATGAATGACTGCGAGCTGTATTTAGGTAAAATGCTACATGACTCTGTTGTATTGCAGGTATTTATCACGGAGTTTGGTTGGGGAGGGGCCTACACACTGCTCGCAGGGATCGCACTTAACTGCGCAGCGTGCGGGGTTCTCATCTTTACATCCAGGGATTTCTTTCATAAGGGAGATAACAAAGATGCTGAAAGCACTATCTGTGAAAGAGTGTGCGACAAGGCGTTGCTAAGTGACCCCATTCTACTGATGACATTGCTAAACGTTTTACTCCTCGCAACTACAGGTATGAGATATTACAGTTATTATCACTGCTTTCAAAATTTAACGAGAACGGTTGTAAATATCGGATTTCTTTTTAGGGGAAATATGTCAAACCGGTTTTCTCCGTTACGTATTGCAATTTTATCCAACAACTTAAACATATCCTCATGTTTTAAGAAAAGTGACTGGTCACTCATTAATAAAAAAAAACATGTTGTTTTTATAATTAAAAGAAACTAAAGGTTATTTACCCTAGAGATTTCAGGGTCCACTTTGGAATTTCAGGTCCAATCGAGGCGTGGTTCCTGGTAGATTTTATGGTAATTAGAGGCTATGAACGAGAGGTGGGATCACTGTTTGTGTCACTGACAGGGTTTGCTAATTTTCTCGGACGGGGCGTAGGCGCTATCCTAAGGCTTTGTTGCAAGTATGTCCACACACTGCAGTAGTTTGATATACTTTATTATATGATTCTTGTTGGTTAAAAAGATTAGTTTTGCAGACAGTATATTATTATTATTATCATCATCATCATCACCACCATCATCATTATTATTATCATCATCATCATCATCATCATTATCATCATCATCATTATTATAATTATCATCATCATTATTGTTGTTGTTGTTGTTGGTGGTGATGGTGGTGGTGGTGTTGTTGTTGTTATACAGGGAAATGTTTGATTGTTAATTTAGTTTAACCATTGATTTTCGATTTTTATTTTTTATCAATTATTAAAGACAGCAAATGCTGCTCGTTCATATTATATGAAATACAGTCTTTAATATACATGTAGTAATATCCAGACTTTAGCAACCTTTGGGAAGACATCGTGAGTTACGCATTATGCATGTCTAACATTTCCTATAATTCCAGAGTCCCTACTGTTTACCACTGGGTATATTTAGCTCCAGTGGTTGCGGTCAGTCATCTCTTGGTTGTGAACTTGTATGATTATTGGCCACTTTTTGGCGCCAATTTGCTGTACGGTATTTCGTTCGGAGTAACCGTGGCCCAGGAACCAGCTATTATGTTTGAAGCTTCCGGTTTAGAACGATATCCGAAGGGAATCGCTTTAATGAATCTTATGTACGGCTTGGGGAACTTTTTTGGCGGTTTCGCTGGTGGTAAGTACGCATGTTAGGTCTGACTTTTAAAGTTATGCCATTTTCATAGAGCATTTTATTTAAGTGTGGTTCAAATTATGTGGGAAAACCTACCTGAAAATTTGAAATCCGAAGCCGACTTTATTTCAAGCATTTTGCCGTGTGCCGACTGAAGTCCCATCTTTGCCATGGCGATCCGAAAGGGCAACTACCTCAGTACTCAAATGCATTTATTAATTTCGAAGCTATTATCTAAAGGTATTATATGTACACTCTCGTACATCGTCGTACATCGTCGTATTTACAGTTTTATTATCAGCATGTTACGGCATGGTTAAGAATTACCTCCCTTTTGATATTTCATAGCACTCAATGATCAGATTTTTGGCAAAAACGAAAACTTTTACGACTTAAAAAGATGTGCCCATCATCAGCATCTTCTAGCATGATTAGAATTTGGAGACCCTCTACCAAGTTTGCCAACTCTTTTGATTTATCACAAGAGTGATCTCTACGAGTGAGACTACTTTCCCTATACACTCAGTTCCAAAAGAAAGTGTGCACTTCTTAATTTTAAATATTTTAACAACCCGTCCTTTCTCGTTTAAAAACAACCACTTAAAACGAGCGCAACTCAAAATCTAAAATGTTCGCCATATTGTACGTAAACAGATCTCATTTTGGTACCAAATATATAGGCTTTCAGAAAAGTAGTCGATGAAAAATCACAGAAAACAAAGTGCACACTTTCTTTTGGAACTGAGTGTATGTCTATACAGTACACTTCTTCTCTGAAACCATGGGTTTCATTTAAAAATAATTTTACTTGAATTTCTTTATGACTACTTAGGAGATGGCTTTTCGTTAAAAATATGACAAGATTTGAATAGTGCTTAGTCGTCAATCTCTAAGAAAAGATGAAGTGGTAGGCCCCTATTCTGGTTTACAACTTATATGGCCATCCCTGGCTTACTGCGATTGTTTGATGTCCGTTTCATCCTTGAACGTTAATAAAAGCATTTTGCTACACTTCTTTTAGTATTATACGTAGTTTGTCCCGTCTACCTAATACATGGTCTGCTTTTTTTGTTTTCTAGGTGTCATAAAAGACGAATTGGGTACATATGACCTTTTATTCTACATAGCAATCGGTGCCAGCTGTTATGTGTCTATAGCAACCATTGGAATTATCTACTGCATGCGGAGAGCTGGTAAACTTTACAGGGATAAAAACAACATAGTTCAAAATACTGAACCAGAGCCAGTTAGATATATAGTGGGTCAGGAAGATATAGATTCACACGACAGGACGCCACTGTTGAGTCGGGGGTCTTCTTACTCATGATATATGTACTCAAAACCCAGAGAATACTTCGGCAATCGCACTATATAAGATAAACATTCTAGTGTGCTTGTAAAAGTGTGTGATTTTTAAATAGTTCAAACATTTAAATTCGAGGAACAGCAACTCAAAAACATGCACATAGAAATAGATCAACAGTTTTCTTTCCTTTCATACACACTAACATTGTTTATGTGTCAAATGATTAACTATATGTTGTATGTCATATATTATATGTTATATGTTTATGAAATGATGAGTAAAAAACGTTAATGCTCATTTTACAGTACATTTGTCATGTGTAGATAAATTTGTAATGCGGATGAAATAAATGTTTTAAGACACGTTCTGTATGGTGCAACCATGTGTGTAAGGAGCGTCACCGTATTAGTACAGCAATGGCTGTGCCAAACAGAATCCCAAAGGCAAACACGGAATACATCGAACAAGGATTTTGTTGACACTAACAGAACATGTATACTGTAACAATACAAAACAAACTAAAGAACGCGTAATAAATTTAAATTGGTTCCCGCAAAAATATTTTCGGAGCACAACATACCGATGATATACACAACTAATCTTGGTACATATCACTCCTTTGAAGTTGCATTGATTTTCAGGCAATAGTTTCTGAGAAACAGTGCGCTTAAACAAACATTTTGTTTCCTGTTTTTCCTGTTTACACAATTCACGTATGCTTCCGGACGAAGAAATTGTCTCAATAAATTGGCTAAATTAAGGCAACAAAATGTATAGCAAGTGTTATACTTGTTTAGAAGTGCTTTAAAAAGATAGACGGTCATTTGGTGTACATTATTCACCAAATAAAATATACATTTCTGCCAAGTTTCAATAGAATCTTACCAACCAGTACCAAGATATGACTCCGGGAGAAAAAAATGCCTTGATAAAATGGCTATTTCAAAGTAACAAAGAACCATAACTTTTTTAAAAATAGTGACGACATTTGGTGTGCATCATTCTTCTACCCAAATATACATTACTACCAACTTTCAATTAAATCTTACCAACCAGTACCAAGACATAGCTCGGGAAGGAAAAGCGTGACAGACGGAAGGACGGACGGACGAATGGACAACGCCAAAATAAGATCTCTCCGCTTTCGGTGCGGATAAAAAGTCTGAACATACATGTATGCATCGGTGCGAAAATTACATACAATAATTGAAATATATATATAACATTTCTTCATAACTCGTCTTCATATATTTCCATGTGCCAAGAGAGACAAACAGGGACTGACATATAACGGCTTAAGTACGGTTCGAAGTAGATCTATGTTATATAAAACGTTTTATTTCAAAAACACACTCTAAAATGCAGGTTTAAACCAGTACTTTGTGCGAGAAATTCAATTTCCTGTTTAATCCAAAGAAATTCGGACTTGTGGATTCCTTTCCTGCATCCTTTCGATTGTTTACTAGACCAATTAAAATTCAGATCAGATATTAAATGACCTTCAAATAGGCCGAAAGTAAAGACAAAGCTTCCGGCTGAAAAAGTGATAATGATGTATCGAGAACAGACTTCTCATCACATGAATGTTAACATTGCAACTTGTTTAATCTGGATAGATCTGGTTTAAGACAGATTTCGTACATAAGAACCTTGAACTAAGAGTCGTGCCAAAGTCAAGGTTTTAAACATATTTTACTTTATATCATGACCTTAATGATAACTTTGTAAAACAGTTACCTATGCCTTAGTTATATTTGTGTCAAGAGAGTTTTTCGAGAAAATTGAAGGTGCTAAAATTTTACTGAAATAGTGGAAATTTATAGATGTGCAATATTTTATTGTTCGCTTATGTATTAATGCGTTGCAAACAAATAACAAATATGTAATATGTACGTTTAAGTAATAATATAGAAAATATACGCTGCATTAGTAAAATGCATTGTTAAACAAACAGACATAGTATACAGAAGAATATACACAAACGTACAGAAGAAAGTAGAAAGAAGAACGATCATACTATATGAATAATAATAAACTCCACTAATGGGTTATACGGAAGATAAAAGACAGGATTTAGTCACAGAATCAACTGGTCTTGTGTCTAAAAGCGTGAAAAGGTAAACATCTTAACCAAAACTTTGTAAAATCTTTCCTAAATCATATTTCATATCGTCAAACATTGATTGTTAACAAATTTAAGTGTTACAGAACGCAGGGCATGAGTAAGTGACATTCGTGTTAAAGCTGCTCGCTCTCAGATTTTGGTAAAAAAATAAAGTTCTTCAAACTGTATGAAAATAACATATTTTGGAACATATTGACATATGAAAAGGTTCTAGTATAAATTCCTTTCACGTATATCTATAGATTTGAAATAATACGCTACCGTAAAGCGTTCCAACGGTTTTAAAATTCCAATATAATCATATAGTGTAGCGGTGCCGTAAAACCAGCATTTTCAATCGAATTTTGCAAATTCCTACCTAGATTTTTACTTCTATTGTTTATTCTAGCCTTTAATTTTATATTTACGTATAAGTATGTCATTTTTGAAAATTTCAATTTTTTTTTCACCTGAGAGCGAGCAGCTTTAATGGCAGTGACAAATTCATAAGTTTAGTATTTAGTATCAGAGACATTAAATATATATTGTTAAATCTTACGGACAAACGAACATACGCACGCACAAAAGGTGTGTTGCAACCTTTATATTATGTCATTTTATACATTCGCCATAGAAGTATTTGAAAAAATATAATGTGCTAAATTTAAAGTGAAAATTGTTTTCAGACAGCTTAAGCTGGCATCAAAATGGAGAAAAGCGATTGTAATGGTAGCTTGCGTTATGCTGCAAGTTATAACCGTCGGTATAGGGTACGGATTAGGGGTGATGTATGCGGAGCTTATCATTGTCTTCAATGTTCTAAGGACAGAGGCTGCTCTTATACAGAGTATGAATGCGGGTCTTACGATTTCAGCCGGTAAGGTCATTAGCCTTGAAATAACTAGCTTGAGTCACTCTCGAGTCTTGAAGAACAGTACTAGGCCTATGAGGAAGATGGGTGACCCCAGTGGGGCTCGACCCACAACCTCCGGGATGAGCGGCCGACACCTACCTCTACACCACCGCCCCTAGGGAGGTTACCGGCCGGTAAGGTATACCACGGCTTATCATTTGTGAATAGTACATTTCCATATACATGTAGATGTGTTGTGTTTAAGTAATGACCGCTGTAAGTTATTTATCTAGTCAGCTTTGTGTAGTCTTGTAGCAGACAGAAGACTTTTACAAGACATTTTATTCATTATCTATCCGCATGTCGTTTAACAGCGTTGTTCTTGAATTTTATTTATATTCCATGCTAACACATACGAGAAAATTTGATGTCGAAATCCTTAAATAACCTTTAAACATACATTACATTTCAATTCGTTTAAGGCATACTTTTCGTAGGAGTGGTCCGGAAGCTAGGACCTGCACAGAGTGTAGTGGTCAGTGGTATTTTTGCCAGCCTGGGATTGTTTGTTAGTGCCTTTGCTAAAGGACTTGTCCTAATTATACTTTCTACAGGCGTATTGTCAGGTATGGCATATTCTACCTATTGTTGTTACAGATATGTTACAGACAACGGCGTCCATTCTTTATCAGTTAGTGTCTATAAACTATGGTGGTTGATTTGTTTCATTTCGCCTTTTCGCCCCGCGACCCCGCCGAGCCAAAACACGAGAATTTAGCAGTAGAAACGGCGAGGTCCCAGGGCGAAAACACGTTAATTAGCGGGGGCGCGAGGCGAAATGTCGAGATTTAAAAAATTAAAGTTTTAGAGGATGAAGGAGTTTAATTGGCGCAGAGCGAAAACACGCTTTTGCAGGTTCAACATATTTTATATAAACATTTAAGCGCTCTGAGAACATCGAGTTTTCGTGTCGCGCTTCGCGCCCATGCTAATTAGCAAGTTTTCTCTCCGCGCCCTCGCAATTTTAACCTCTTGATCCGCGCGTTTTCACTCGGCGGGGTCGCTGGGACGAAAAGGCGAAATTGGACAAATCAGACACATTATAAAGACTTAGATTTATGCACATACCATAGAACGCTGAACGTTCAATTTGCAGATTTATAAAAAAGGTGAAGAGATAATTAGAATCCTATTTAAACTACTTGTTCCAATATATGTTTAAGAGTTGACATTTTCGTAAATGCTCTGAAGTTCACTGAAACCAATAATGTAAACTCTGTATATAACTAACTCTATTTGATCATTTAAATGTGTTCCTTATATCCAGAATAAGTTATATTCACATGAAACTTTCATATTTTATTAAGAATGATAAAATTGGGTCAAGAAAATATTTCCTTATATCCGGGCTTCGCTATATACGGAGTCGTTATTTACGGTTTTGTTTATATGAAAATGTCTTTTGTTTCCATTTCTTTCAGGCCTAGCACTTTCAATAAGTTTCCTTGTATCATACATAGTAACAGGGTTGATGTTCCCGGACAATGCTAGTTTCTACCTTATAATCTTGACATCTGGAATGAGCATTGGTCAATTTATATTTCCTCTATTCTTCGAGTTATTCATATCCCAGTATTCGTGGTCCGGTGCGTTTATTCTTATCGCTGCAGTGTCTCTAAATCTGGTTCCGTGCGGACTTATTATCCACTATTCAAAGGAATATTTCCATTCTGAAAGCACCTGTATCAAGAAGAGGTCGGGTTCAACAAAGTCCGTATACTCCACTCTCTTAAAAGATTTCGTGCAATGGATTATACTTGTGAATGCATTTTTGCTATTTGGTACAGGTACGAACTTTTGTTTATTTTAAAAAAAAAAATCTTGCGACCCTGTCGTTTTCAAATACACAAAAATGTACAAGTAATTCAAAATTAATTGATCTAGCACTTCCAATACCTGAATTATCTTGTATAATTATTAGGATTTGTGTTTTGTGAAATTATTCGCATTGAAAAAAATAGCAGATGGTTACAAATGTAGCATAGTTTCACAGAGAAATGATTGACAAAATGAAGTCATTTTTCATGAAGTTTACCTGAATGTAAGTAAATATGCAGGCTCAACATATTTTATATAAACATTTAAGTTATGTTAATCTTTACATCTAACATTTCTTCTTGGTTTTCAGTGAGCATGGAAGCATGGTTTATTGTCGACCATTCGGTCTCTCGTGGTTTCACGCGAGAGTCTGGCTCCATTTTAATATCTGTTATAGGGATAGGCAGCTTCATTGGTCGTTTCGTTGGGGTACTTTTACGATATATTTTTAAGTAGGTGAAATAATAACCTGAGCAATAGAGTGATACATTTTAAGTAGGTGAAATAATAAACTGAACAATAGAGTGATACTTTTAAGTAGGTGAAATAATAAACTGAACAATAGAGTGATACATTTTAAGTAGGTGAAATAATAACCTGAGAAATAGAACAATATATTTTAAGTACGTTAAATAAAAACCTGTCTAGAATACTTTATAAAAACGAACAATAGAGTGATACATTTTAAGTAGGTGAAATAATAAACTGAGCCATAGAACGATACATTTTATGTAGGTGAAATAATAACCTGAGAAATAGAACAATTTATTTTAAGTAAGTGAAATAAAAACTAGTAAAAGAATGATATATTTTAAGTAGATGAAATAATAAACTGAGAGTAGTAGTTAAAATAAAGGCCTGTAAAATGGAAATCGTGTGTATGCAAATCGTGTGTATGCACTCAATATATTTAACGGAAAGATTCTATACGCAAACAAGCACAATACTAGTTCGAGATGCAAGTTTCTATTGCTGTGCTCTAGGTCTGGAGAAAAAAGTAATGGCAATACTTTATAAAGCACACTGAATTATTAAAGATGATATTACATCGCACTAACAACGCCACATTCATCTCCCAAGCATCGACTAAAACTATTTTAAAACTCATTTCAGTGTCCTTTCTTTTCATGGTTGGGTATTTATTTGTCTAGAGTGGCAGCACCTGTTTCAATGTAAAGGAATTGTGTGACACTATTTAAGAACACTAATTAAGACCAACACCTATTTAAATTGATAATTGTTGAATACATTTTGTATATTCAATAAACAGGTTCACTATGACTATATTGACTGCAATAAGTAATTGAACATTTCAGAATCTATGTAATCATTCTATGAAAACAACAGCAAACTCTGTACATAAAAACTCCGGAAATAGCGAAAATCCGGATATAAAGAACTTTTTTTTGCCATAGATGTTATATGGATATATACTCAAAGGCAAAAGAAACGCAACTTTTTATTATTTTTTTTCTAAATCGTAGAAATTTATTCAGAAATCGTGCACATGGTAAAGTTCCATATGAGGCTAGATCTGCATAAAATAACCATAAACTAATTCGTTTACTTGAAAATTGTATAAAAGTTGTGCTGAAATGGCCATCTCTTACTACCTACCTCTCTCTAATCAAGCACGCCATAGTAAAGTTGCGTTTCTTTTGCCGGTCAGTATAATTAACTCCGGGTATAAAGAACAAATTTAAATGGCCACAAGGAGTTCGTAATAACAGGAGTTTACTGTAACGGGAAGACAAGTTATGTCAGTTAAGGTATGGGCAAATGTTTTATCAACATATTGTTTACACGTTGTCATTAGCAATCAGATATTTGTAAATACATGTATGTTCTGTCCGACTGTGGGATATGTCATCAACTTCTTCAACTTTTCATAGATTTCCCACGGCATACCACTGGATCTACTTGTTTGTCGTAATAGCTGGGTTACATGCACTGATACCCAACCTAACAATTTTCTGGTCATTGCTCGTTGCCTGTTTGGTATACGGTGTAGCGTTTGCATCGTCTGCGTCGCAACTTCCTGCCATCACAGTTGAAGCATCTGGGATAGACAAATGTGCACAGGCATGTGCTTTGGTTAATGCATTTTCTGGGCTTGGTGATTTACTCGGTCCTTTGTACGGAGGTAAGCTATGTACGGGTATTGTTTTACGACGATACTGGTGGCCATGTCGCGAAAGCATGTAAAAAATAGTGCTATAGTTAAAATTAGCGACCAATCAGTCTTTAGGGATTTATAAAAGAATGTTAAAAGAGTATAGTACAATGAACATATAAAGTCCGAATTTAAAAATAATTTGATATGACCAAGATTGGCGAGAACGTACCTGCACATTGATTATACAGGTATTCACTTATGTTTTTATCGTGTCAGAAACAGATGTGATTAATGTAGTATGAACAATGGTCGGAGCATGACAAAAGTCACAAACATTTGGCTTTTAAGTTAAGACGAAAACTATCTGAATTCAATTGATCGAGATATTTTCCGGCACATACTAACTGTTTAAACTCGCCACTCACACTTGTTAGGCCAAAATAAAATATATGTGTCTCTGATCTCCCTTACTACCGTAACCTTTTAGGGAAAGAGATTCCAAAAAAGCTTCTTAGCTTACTACTCGATCTCTTGTCTTTGTAATGTATATTGTACTTACATGATATTTGATAAATAAAATATTGTTTAAACTAACCTTTTACTGTGGTCGGAGCTACCTTAACCTTTTACTGTGGTCGGAGCTACCTTAACCTTTTACTGTGGTCGGAGCTACCTTAACCTTTTACTGTGGTCGGATCTACCTTAGATTATTGGCAAGGAGATCAGAAACACATACAATTTTTTAGCCTTACAGAAATTAACAAGAACGTTTTTCTTACAATATTTCAGGAGTTATAAAAGATACGTTTGGCGAGTATGACATAGCTTTCTATACGGCTTCTGGAGCAAGTCTCTTCATAAGTGCCACAACAGTTGTCATAGTGTGTATCGAAAGACGCCGTAAACTACGTGCCAGGATGGAATTCCTTGTTGATTACAGGCCATTAAAATGACTGGAAGCTGCATTAATGCTATACTGAAACGCAACAGATACTTTTTGAATGAAGTATTTTTGACATGTGAAGCAGGGAAGGAAATTCATCGATTACCCATGATTAGAAAATAATACGACGATTGCAAATCATGTGTCAACATTGGTATATATGTCATAGATTTACATTTATACACCACAGCTCATGTTACAAACAGTTTTGTATTAAGTTGATACAGACTATGAGCTCGCAAGAGTTAAATTATTACCCTATAGTCTTATTGACCACGCCACTTTGAATCCACTTTCAGACAATTTAAGGGTGCTGTGTTATATACTTGATATCTTAAACGTGTTGGATATTACAGTAAGTTAGCTTTGCAAGGACCAATCTATATTGTCATACAAGATGCTTAAAACACGAGTGCCTCGAAAATATGTATAAAAAAGCATGTTATTCATGTAATTAGCAAAAACATATGAAAATAAACTTTACAAAATGTATTGTTTAATAACTATTGCCAAATTGAAACATGAAATATGCGAATAATTACTGTAATTTATTTCAATGGTATCAGCGTATACGAACAATGACTAATCAACTCGAGTAAGGGTTATCAGCAGTTTAGAACAATTACTAAGTAACAGACTTAATGCACAGTATTTAAGAACTATCACAAATTAACTGATTAATTATCAGTATTTAAGAACAATTACTAATTAACTGATTAATGAACAGTATTTAAGAACAATCACTAATTAACTGATTAATTATCAGCGTTTAAGAACAATTACTAATTAACTGATTAATGAACAGTATTTAAGAACAATCACTAATTAACTTATTTTAAAACTATCGGTGTTCAAGACCATGCTCCTTATTCCATTGAATCACAAACAGAAAAAGAAAACATAACTATTAAAGTGATAAGTGTGAAAACATATAAATCATTGTTGCATAAAACTTATTTGCAATATATAGATGTGGTAGGGCATTTTGTTAATGATTCTTAAAGAGAACTCGATCCCATGTATACTGCACTTTATTTAATACATGAAAATAAAGATAGTCTTTTGATATATGCAAAGTCATACAGCATATAAAGAGGACACTCTTTCGGTCATATGTTAACCTTCTGCTTGCTTCTTACGTGCATTATTAGTGTACAAAAAGTAAACAAACTTATATTACCATAATAAATATATAATGTGTTGGTTTGCACAAGTCAGTCCGTCGGTCTGTCGGTAGACCAAACCTTGTCCAGTAAATAACTAGAGAATGATTTGGTCTAGGTTTATTGGTTGGTCATGACCAGTAGATGACCCTATTGATTTGAAAGTCAGTTGGTCAAAGGTCAAGGTCACCGTGACCTGCAGCAGGAAAAATGTGTCTGATTAATTGCTAGAGGATGCTCTAGTTTAGTGTCTTCAAACTGTGTATGTAGGTTGGCCAGTAGACAACCCCTATCTGTTTTGAGGACAACAGGTCAAAAGTCAATGTAACGGTGACCCTTAACACAAACAACTTGTCCGATCAATAACTTGAGAACGCTTTGGCCCATTGTACCGAAAATATGTAGGTTAACTAGCAATGACAAGTAGATGACTTCTCTTGATTTTGAGATCCGCAGGTCAAAGTCAAGGTAACTTTAATTGAAAAGCAACAAATTGACTTGATTGAATGGTACAAATTTCATATGGAAGAGAATTTTAAGAGTGGCTTTCTCAAGGTAGAGCATCAAGGCAAATGACCCATGTTAAATTTACGGAGGTTTAAACGTTAAATTTAAATTCTCTAATATATGATTTGCACCACTCGATCACTTTGAAATTCGTGTAACGTAAGTATCTACCCAATGCGTTCATAAATGCAAGATATGACAGCTTTCGTGCAACGATAGCTTAAAATAATGTGGCAGATGTTGGAAGGGTCAATAGTTAAATAAAGAAGGAAAAAGGCATATGGTGCGTTAGAAGTTTCTTTTAGTATAAAATATATAATTTTTATTTCATACACACATATAATTTTTAAATCAAGTCCCGAAGAATCTCCAAAAACGTACCTGAAACACTGTCTTGTGTTCAACAATGCTTTCCGCCTTTGTCACACTGCATTCTAGTCCATTCTCTCTGTCGGTAAAATGTTTAAAACCACGTTTGTAGTATTTTGTTGGAGGTTTACATAGTTAACCTGAAGGTTCACATAGTTAACATGGAGGTTTATATATTTAACCTGGAGGTTTACATAGATAACCTGGAGGTTTACATAGTTTCATAGTAAACAATGAATCGTTGTGAACGAAGCCTTTCAATTTATTGGCATTTAATAAATGCAAAATCATTTTAAACGATTCTTTCTTTATGAGGCCACCGGACTTCATGCCAGAATAGTTTCATTTTAAAAGATTTTATTACTACCATGTCAAAGTTCCTCTTCATTTTGCATATTGTCGAATCACATTCGAAATATCGGCTGCAGCAGTGTGACCACATGAAATTAATACGATAAAAATGTAAGCATCAGTCACAAAACTTTAGGACTCTTCGAAACTAAAGTTCAGAGCAATGTAATTTGTCTGTTCCAGTTGTAAGTTTTCTTATATTTTGATCGATAAACTTTCTTGCAAAACATTGCTCTACATCCTTCCTTAACTTTAGGCAACCTTACAGCATAAATAATTGGGTTAGTCAGTGAATTCATTTGAAGAATCAGAAAAAGTACATCGTGGACGAGGGGAATTGTTTTACTATGCTCTAGTATGTAATTCGGTTCTGTCCTTGACTTCATGTACATGTAAATATGAAAGAGACCTTCAGGCGTCCAGAAGAGAACGAAAGTTCCAATAAATAACATTGTGGTTACTAACGTCTTTAAACTAGGTGATATAGACTTTCGTACCATCCTTGATCTGCGATGGAGATGCTTTCTCACGCGAGAGTAGATCTGGATGTAGATTATTATGATCACTATCAGCACAAAGAATATAGCACACGTGATTACTTGTTCTATGCTGTAGGAGTCCCGAACAGTGGTCATGCAGAAAGAGTCATATATATTTTTAGTTCTTGCAGCCAGTCTTATTACAATTTCGGTCAGTGCTGCAGAAATGCTGATGACCCAAATAGCACATATAACACAGTTAGCACGAGATCGTGTCATCAAATGCGGATAATGCAATTGTCTGAAACTTGCAAGGTAATGGTCCAGTGCCATAGCAAGTAAATGCAGAAGTGTCGCAAGAAGTGGCACGTCGTGTAAGAGAGTCTTAAACAATTTGCTACAGTTGGGATGTAACGAAGAAAAATTATGAATGACATCACCAGAAAATATACCAAGCAACATCAAAATATCTGAGCACGCAAGGCTTGTGATAAACTTCAAATGAACTGTTCTTTGATTTTTTGGTATATACCTTATAGCTTGAATAGTCACAATGTTTGCTAGAACACCAAATATGAAGATTATGATTGAAATTATGTAAATGGGCGTATTGAATGCTTCCCTGGCCTTGACCTCGGCTAATGAATCCTCGACACTGAGATGTAAGCACACTAATTCATCGTTTAAATTTGTATTAACTGAAGATGTAGAACTACCCGATGTGTTACAAAGGTCGCTAAAAATGTATTTCCCACTGACACTAGAGAAGCTAGTGTTGGCGGCGGTTGAAGAGTTGCGCAATATAGTTCGAATATGCAAGAGTCCTACCATCTTTCTTTAATGCGTTTTGAAGGTTGGATCTGTAAAAATATAAAATTGCAAAAGTTTTAAACAAATCTTTCAGCTTTAATACCGTTTCCCGACCTTTGTTTTTAATTCATGATCTTAAAAAATTTATATTAAATTATCAAGGAATACTTTTTACAGCTTGAAAACAAAATAATAATTTGAAGCCCCTGTAGGGTAGCCCCGTGTATTTTCCATGTCTGTTGGTTGAACATGAGTCTGGGAATCATTCCATAACAGCCTTACAAACATATGTATATATAACATATAATATTATATTCATTATTATAATAGTAAGAATAATGATACCGAAAATAAACCCATTTAAAGTTCAAAACACGCGAACAGATAATTGTGTTATGTCTTAAATGTACTTTGCATGCTAGATATGTAAAAAAAAATAATTAAAAAGCCAACAAGTACACGTTATTAATTTACCTTCTGATGACTTTCCAGAGATTCGTATTCTCTTCTGCAACATACAAATAAAATTCCAATATTAGATACCTTGTTAGAATATTTACTGTATATGTTTTACAAATGATCAAATGTATCTCCCCTCGCCAAATACAAGAACACAAGATGTTCGTTATTTTATTCATTGACGACTGAAAATTAATATCGGTATATTGTGATGAGCGAACTGCATGACAATGTTTACTGTGCGCATCACAATAAGGGTTATTTCTTGGAACGGTTTGTAATCGTTTGCCCACGATAGTTCCGAGAATATGACATGGTTAGAAAATAGATCCAGTTACAGATTACTAGGAATTCCGCTGAAAATATGTTCATTCATATTCATTATTCCCTGTGGACTATTTTAAATAATTGATTGTGGATGAATAAATGATATATGTATGGTACTATTTGTTTCTTCCAAGAGCACGCGGTTCACATCGAAACATCCGCCACTGAGCGTAACTGTTTTCCTGGGAACGAGGCTCTGTCTCACTTACCCGAAGTGGCTCATATTTCCATCTGAACCAAATGTCCAATGTTAGAAACTTTTTCTTACATACCGTCTTGCAGTTTAAAATGGATTTCTAGATGCAAACTTATCGACAATGCGTTATGATATAAAAACAAACGATATAATATTGCTGCTTTGTTTGGATAAGTGAGGTAACAATGTTTATAACGTTACATCATAAGTAATTCACGAGAAGCATCTGACATGGAGGATGTTAGGTGAGATTTTACAGCACTGGTAAAAACCGCAGATGTCCCGATATGGTATGCAAGAAATGTATTTTACTGGTCTACAGAGCAGCCGCATATATTTCGAATGTTATGTTTCGTAGTCCAGGCATACACAATCGACCGGATTATATAGAATGTTAGTTTCTAATAGTACTGACCCTGGTTGCATCTTGTTCCTTTGTTGTCTGGCATTTACAGTAAAACTCTATAGGGCGCCGGCGCCCGCTTTTCATAATAAGATGCAGCAGGAACGTATTCATAGCTTCTCATTAATATTCAAGACGTTCTACTTTTTAATTCATAAAAATGGGTCAAGTTGTTGTTTACACTGGCGACACGTTTTCGACACGGCGTGAATTTTAAGACACAAAAGACGTAGTTGATGCAGTAAAGTCATAGGAATCAAGCGATTGTACTCCCCACGAAACCTCGTGTGTAATAATTGTTTTAATTAGCTTTCAATTATTAAATGTATAGACAGTGCATAGTTAATCTATTACGTGTACAAGGTTGTTTAGAGAGATTCGTGGAATAATAACAAATATTGTAGAGTTCATGGAATATGAAAATTCTCATGGGAAATCAGTTTAAAATGTGCACTATACTGTATAGATATGTTACTTGAATAGGAGTAAATATTTCAGAAATATGGCTAAGCACTTTATGCAATGTTTGTTTCGTCTTCGACTTATGACTCAACACTGTGTTATATTAATAACCTGTTTGTTTTAATGCGATTTTTAACTTTTGAATAGAACTTTTGCTAACTTATGTCAAATCAGCACAATAACAAGATCTCTGTTGTTCAAGTTGACCGAATTCTTTCCCTACTCCTTGCCGTGTGGTAATATACATTCAAGGTGATTAAGGATATATGTTACATTAACAAAGGAGAGTGAATAAAGGATTTTTGTTTCATAAATATGCAGGTAACGTTTGACGCATGCTGTCAAGTTATATTAAAATATTTTTAGAGATCAGTGCAAAACATTTTTTACTTTATTATGATAGTTATTTACTTGTAATAGAAACCAGAATCCTGCAAACGTGTGTGCTGAACGAAAGAAAGCAAACATGATAGACGCATCGTGTTTAAGATAACATACGCAATTATATGACGGACACCACAACAATACTGGTCGCTCAAACAAAGAGTAATAAACAACTCAGAGATATCTGAATGAACTCAATGAAGATCTATGTGTAGAATTTTAAGGACGTTACAAAACAAGCTAAAGCAACGAATGTAGATAGAATAATCAGGCATGACTTTAAATTAGAGCCTAACCGTGAATGCATCTACGATTAAGTCGTGACATTACTACATCACTGGTCAGATATCACATTCAAAAGCGTTGATATTTGCAATGACGCCGGATTTATTTCAATGTTCCCCAGTATATTTGTTTAAAATGAGTCCCTTAAGTATACTAAAATGCTTATTTGTTCGTAGTTAATAACATTTTAGCATGTATTACACATGAAATACGAGCCGACCGCATGACAGGATTGCAGCTCAGTTGACGCTATATCCTGAAAATTCTACCTTTTCAGCAATATCATACCAGCGTAATGTTATACCAGAATGTCTTACAAAAACATTCCCATCAACCTTCTTTTCCCTCTAAAATGTTGCTTTAAGTCGTTAATCTTACTCTATACTTTTGTTGTGTTGGCTTTAATCTCTCAAAGACCCATTTCATATCAAACTGAAGGCAAATTTATAGTGTAAAAATGTGAGATATATCCCAATAGTACTGTTATTTACTTTATCCTACAATGTTGAGAATATAATAATGATTATCTGTTGTTTTTAAACATTTTTAGAATAGTAAATGCTATTTTGATTCGTGTCTTTCCGACTTCTGGCCCCATAATTATAAAACGTGTTCATGCTCGACTGAACTGTAGCTTTGTACAGATGAAAAACATAGCAGAAACAAAGCTGAAAGTCGTTAAAACATTTTTGTAGAAGGCATGTTAGACAAACACATGTATTTGTATCATATACATAGACTAAATTAAAAGTGTGATATTTAGATGAGTGATATGTAAATATGTAATACTATTCATAATCAGATACTATTCTTAAATAATATGTACATAGCTTAACTTATTTATCTTAGGTTAACATTTGGTATTTTACATTTGAGCATACAGATAGTGTTAATCAGGTAGTTTCAGATCAGATCTGAGGCAATAAGCGTTTTAAGCATACATTGTAATTGTAATGTGGCGGTAGTCTAATATTTTCCCTTTCATAGTCTTAAATTGGTTACATTTTATAGCAGTTTTGAACCATGTTTAAACTCTTGATACGATTAACGTGTCTATATGTCTTTTAAATGTAATACGTGCAGTATTGTGCAATATGTATTTTAATTTATAGTCTCTTGTAGTTCTATAAAGAACGGCCATGTACTATTTTTATATTGATGAATTTATATGTGTAAATGATGTACATGTATATGGGTGAGACGTAAATAAAATATATTTATTACCCTTCCATTAAATTTGCGGTTTTCTGATTGGTCAACGATCCGTAAATAGATATTGATATTTACGGGCAAGCCGGTAATATACACTTGACATATCCCGTTACTGTACCCCATGGTAAACGTGAGCTTGTTCGCCGCGTACACTACGCCAATGTATAAGTCCGTGCTGATTTGTGACGTCACGAAGTGACATTGTGGTGTCATTATGGGGTTTGAAGGTCTGCTTACGTTTAGCCGTTGAATAAATAAAACATAAACGGAATATTTCAATATCTAAGATAGGGATAGGTAATAAAATTGTTATTTGTTTTTGACGTGATATATTACCCGCATCGACATAATATTACCCTCGCCTAACGGCTCGGATAATATAAGTCTAAATGGGTAATATATCCCCATATACCACTTCAAAAACCAAAATAACATAATATTTGTATTAAGAATTTGTTATAGATAATTTAATATTAATGGATTCGAGGGCATGAGACAGACAAGCATATTAAATGTTTTCTAATCACATAATCTCACACATCACCAGACATGGATAATTTAATACATGTATATTGAAATAAAAATAGCCTCTCTTGTCACATATCCTACTATATATATCCCTACTATTAAAATGTTTAAATGCAGTTCTAAAAATGAAGCTTCCTTGTCTAATGTGTTGGCTTTATTTAGCTCTATACCTTAGAGTAAATGTTTCTTACTATATCAGAAAAAAAGATTAATTTATGTTGAACAGGTGGTAGATCGTAAAGTGGTTTCTGGTTTACTTTAATCGAGACAAATGTTAGCTGGTGAAAAAAAATGTCGGATTTTGGTGGCCGCTAATTTTTTATCTCATGGTAAGTAACGTTTTTACGTGTTTTGAGATTGAATACAAAACAGAAAACGAAAACATAACTACTATAGTAATAAGTATGAAAATATGAAACATACAAATCATTGCTGCTTAAAACTTATTTGCAATATAGTAAACTCCGAATATAACGAAAATCCGGATATAAGGAACACTTTTCTCTGCCCGTTTTTTTTTCTTTATTTATCTTATATGAAAATGTTGTATAGTTATAACAAACACCGGATATGAGGAACAAATTTGAATGGTCCCTATGAGTTCGTTATAAACAGAGTTTTCTGTATAGATGTGATTGGGCATTTTGATGATGAATCTAAAAGAATACTCAATCCCATGTACACATACTTTATTTATGTATGTCATCTTGTCAAAGTAACGTGTGATTATGTTAAACAGTCATGCTATCTTCTTAAAGTGGTGTGTTATCTTATCAAATTATCGTAATATTATGTCAAACAGTCATGCTATCTTCTTAAAGTGGCGTGTTATCTCGTCTACTTAACATGTTATTATGTCCAACAGTCATGCTATCTTCTTTAAGTGGTGTGTTATCATGTCAAAGTATCGTTATATTATGTCAAACCGTCACGATATCTTCTAAAAGTGGCGTGTTATCTTGTCAAAGTAACGTTATATTATGTCAAACACTCATGCTATCTCCTTGAAGTGGTGTGTTATCTTGTCAAAATATCATTATATTATGTCAAACTGTCATGCTATCTTCTTAAAGTGGTGTGTTATCTGGTCAAAGTATCGTTATATTATGTCAGTCATGATATGTTCTTAAGGTGGCCTGTTATCTTGTCAAAGTAACGTTATGTTATGTCAAACACTCATGCTATCTTCTTGAAGTGGTGTGTTATCTTGTGAAAGTAACGTTATAATTATTATGTCAAACAGTCATGCTATCTTCTTGAAGTGGTGTGTTATCTTGTCAAAGTAACGTTATATTATATCAAGCAGTAATGCTATCTTCTTTAAGTGGTATGCTCTCTTGTCAAAGTAACGTTAAATTATGTCAAACAGTCATGTTATCTTCTGAAAGTAGCGTGTTATCTTGTCAAAGTATCATTATATTATGTCAAACACTCATGCTATCTTCCTAAAGTGGCGTGTTGTCTTGTCAAAGTATCATTATTATTATCATTATATTATGTCCAACAGTCATGCTATCTTCTAAAGTGTAATGTGATCTTGCCAACGTGCCGTGTTATAATGTCAAACAGTCATGCTATGTTCTTAGAGTGGTGTGTTATCTTGTCAAAGTAACGTTATATTTTGTCAAACAGACATGCTATCTTCTTCAAGTTGTGTTTGACATTATAACACATCGCTTAGACAAGATAGCACAAGACTTTAAGAAGATAGCATGACTGTTTGACATTATAACACGGTACGTTGACAAGATCACATTACACTTTAGAAGATATTACGGCTCATTAACAGGATATAAAAGCTATTTGAGAAGATAGAAAACTATTTTGACAAGACAAGACACTTTTTAACGAGACAGCTTGTAATTTATTAACATAAGACCGCTGCGGCGTTCCATGCTCTGGCCTAGTGTCCCGAAAATTAGTAGGTAGGTTAGCCATGACAAGTAGATGACTTCTGTTGATTTTGACGTCCGCAGGTCAAGGTCATGGTTAATTGAAAGGCAACTGGTTGGCTAATTGGCTTGATTGAATGGTACAAATGTCATAAGGTAGAGGATTTTGAGAGTGGGTTTCCCAAGGAAGGGCATCAAAGCAATGACCCATGTTAAATCTACGGAACGCCTCAGCTGCCTTATGACTATGATTTTTAATTTGTTCTGTGGAAACAACAGTTTGTTATGTCCAAACACTAGTTTGTTAGTTCAAAGTACAATTTGTTATGTGGAAACAACAGTTTGTTATGTCCAAACACTAGTTTGTTATGTCCAAATAACAATTTGTTATGGCATAAACAATTTGTTATGTACTACAGCAGTTTGTTATGTGCAAACACTAGTTTGTTATGTGGAAATAACAATTTGTTATGTGGATGCAACAGTTGTTAGTCCAAACCCTAGTTTGTTATGTCCAAACCCTAGTTTGTTATGTTCAAAGGCAATTTGTTATGTGGAAACACTAGTTTGTTTGTCCAAAAACAATTTGTTTGTGGAAACAACAGTTTGTTATGTGGAAACACTAGTTTGTTTGGCATTTAACAATTTGTTGTGGAAACAGCAGTTTGTTTGTGGAAACAACAGTTTGTTATGTGCAAAAGCATTTTGTTATGCGGAAACAACAGTTTGTTATGTATAAACACTAGTTTGATAGTCCAAATAACAATTTGTTATGTGCAGACACCAGTTTGTTCTGTGTACACACCAGTTTGTTATGTGCTAACGCTAGTTCGTTTGTGGTCCTTTTACCGGGAAGATAGCAGTCATGTGACCAACCAACTACGTCACATGTGTAATGTTGATACGTCAGCCTGAGACGTAATATAGACGTTCTCGACTTTGTCATAAGTGCGCGCCGGTAGAAAATGGAGGCAATTTTAGACCAGGTTGGGTTAGGACACCTGAGAAAACGTTTTAGCGACAATAAGGTCACAATGGCCGAATCCAAACAGCTAAATGACGAAGAACTCGCCAGCCTGGGGGTCACAGCCATTGGAGAAAGAATAAGATTTAGAGAGGCCAAAAAACTTTGTTATTAGTCAATGTTTAATTTCAGTAAGAGGTCAACAAAAAGAGGTCTCTGACCACACAAAACATTGAAATACCTGAATAAGTGAAATAGAATTCTTTAGTATTTTTCTCAGAGCCATAAAAACTTTTGGGTAGGGGGTACAAATGGAGGGTCGGTAGGGTTACCAGATTCAACCCTTATTTTTAGGCCTTGAGTTATGGCCCACTTTTTCTACATATATATGAGGAGATTCTTCTTGGGGCTTGTTCTCTGCACCTACTTTCATTTTTTCAACTCAATGAGACATTTTAGCAATTTAAGTTTTAGTCATGATGGTTTATGGTGAACCACTTCCACTTTCAATTTATATTACTAATATTAATGGTACCCGATCTGTAATAGCCATCAAGTCTTACCAAAACTTACATGCATACAACCTGACAATGTTAGCTTTAAAAATGTCAAACGATGGAATCCAAGGACCAAATTGATAAGTTCCACAGTGACAGAAGTTCTTAAGATTACCTCCCCTAATTATTGTTTGCATGAGTTATCTCCCTGAAAACTGAAAAAAGGTATTTTGTTGTTATTATCCCGTGGAGAAGTTTAGATTTCTCTTTGAAATTTGAAATCTACCATTATTGTAAGAGTTTTTCTTGAAACCCCCCGCCATGAAATAAAACTTGAAAAAACTCTCAGTAAAACTTTTTTATGTTTGAATGTCTTGAAAGAGCCTAAGTTTCATGACAATATAACCATCCAGTTGAAAACCTTAACCAATAAATTCATAGTAAAGTCTTATGCTACTAACTGTTGTTTGCACAAACCGAACTGCGTTTGCACAGAACAAACTGCTGTCTGCACATAACAAATTGATTTTGCACATAACAAACTAGTGTTTGAACATAACAAACTGTTGTTTCTACATAACAAATTGTTAAATGCACATAACAAACTGCTGTTTGGACATAACAAATTGTTGTTTCCACATAACAAATTGTTATTTCCACATAACAAACTAGTGTTTGCACAGAACAAACTGGTGTTTCCACATAACAAATTGTTGTTTCCACATAACAAATTAATTTTACATATAACAAATTGTTATTTCCACATAACAAATGTTTTTCCACATAACAAACTAGTGTTTGCACAGAACAAACTGGTGTTTCCACAGAACAAATTGTTGTTTCCACATAACAAATTGATTTTGCACTTAACAAATTGTTATTTCCACATAACAAACTAGTGTTTTGAACATAACAAACTGTTGTATCCACATAACAAATTGTTATTTCCACATAACAAACTAGTGTTTGCACATAACAAACTGCTGTATGCACATAACATATTGTTTTTGCACATAACAAATTGTTATTTGGACATAACAAACTGTTGTTTCCACATAACAAATTAAAAATCATAGTCATAAGACAGCTGAGGCGTTCCATATAAATCTACGAAGGTTAAACCGTTAAATTAAAATTCTCTTCCATATGATTTGTACCACTCGATCATTTTGAAATCATGTTACGTAAGTATCTATACCCCATGTCTTCATAAATGCAATACATGATAGCTTTCGTGCACCGATAGCTAAAAATGATCTGGCAGATATTGGAAGAGTCCGTAATTAAATAAAGAAGGAGAAAGGCAGATGGTGCGTTAAAAGTTTCGTGTAATATAAAATATATAACTTATATTTCAAATACACATTTTATTTTTAAACAAAGTCCCGAAGAAACACCAACAAGAGCTGTCAGTAGGACAGCGTGCTCGACTTTTTTAGTGCTTGCCAATAAAACAAAACTTTGACAGTTAAGGGCACACAAGACTTTAACTAGGAATTTCTAAGTACAAATCAAGAAAATTTTTCACAGAGTTATCTTCTTTTGCTTACAGATAGGTCTTACGATGGTACATAAGTACTCCAACTTTCAAAGTAATATCTCAAATGGTTAAGTTAACAAGTGGACAAGAATGAAAATTTTAACTGAGTTTCTAAGTCAAAAAGGGCCATAATTCAAGTAAAATCCTTGACAGAATTACCTCCTCCTGCCCATGTTTGGGAATCATGATGGTAAACAAGTATTCCAACTTTCAAAGTAATGTCTCAAACAGTTCAGTCAAAAAGTGGACTGGTACGAAAAACTTAACCAAGATTCTAAGTCGATAAAAGGCCTTAATTTTTAAAACAAATCCCTGACAGAGTTACCTTCTCTTGCGTACAGATGGGGGTAATGATGTGAAATAGCATTAAAAGTTTCAAAGCAATATCTCAAAGGGTTAAGGCAATAAGTGGATTTTACCCATATTCAATGTATTTTCTAAGTCAAAAAGGGGCATAATTCTGTCAAAAACCTTGACAGAGTTATGTCCTCTTGTCTGTTGATGAAGGTCGTGATGGTAAACAAGTATGGTTAGTTTCAAAGCAATACCTCCAATGGTTTTGAAATAAAGTGAGGTGGTACGAAAAACTTAACCAAGCTCAATACACTTTCTAAGTGAAAAAAGGGTCATAATTCTGTCAAAAACCTTGACAGAGTTATGTACTCTTGTCTGTAGATGGAGGTTATGATGGTAAACAAGTATGGTAAGTTTCAAAGCCATACCTCTAATACTTTTGAAATAAAGTGGGGTGGTACGAAAAACTTAACCAAGGTGTGACGCCAACGCCGACGCCGACGCCGACGCCGGGGCGAGTAGGATAGCTCCCCTTTTCATAGAAAAGTCGAGCTAAAAACCGTATGTGAAATACTGTCTTGTGTTCAGCAATGCTTCCCGCCTTTGGTAAGAATACACTGCTTTCCAGTTCATTCTCTCTGTCTATGTTTAACTCACGTTTGAGATATTTTGCTGAAGGTATAAATAGATAACCATACCTTTAGCAAACAATTAATCGTTGTGAGCGAGGCCTTTCAATTTATTGGCATTTAATAAATGCGAAATCATTTGAAACGTTTCTTTCTTTATGAGTCCGCCGAACTTTATGCTGGAATAGTTTCATTTTAAAAGATTTTATTACTACCATGTCAAAGTGTCTCGTTATTCTGCCTATTGCCAAATCACAGGACATTCGAAATATCGTCTACAGCAGTGTGGCCTCACGGAATTAATACACTGAACAGGTTAGCATCAGTCACAAAACTTTAGGGCTCCCGAAACTGAAGTTCAGGCAGATGTAATTTGTCTGGTTGAGAGATGTTTCAATTGTACGTAACAGTTTTCTGATATTTTGATCTATCAACCTTCTTGCAAAACATTGCTCTACATCCTTCCTTAACTTTAGGCAACCTAACAGCATAAATAATTGGGTTAGTCAATGTATTCATTTGGAGAATCAGAAATAGTACATCGTGGACGAGGGGAATTGTTTTACGATGCTCTAGTATGTAATTTGGTTCTGTCCTTGACTTCATGTACATGTAAATATGAAAGAGACCTTCAGGCGTCCAGAAGAGGACGAAAGTTCCAATAAATAACATTGTAGTTACTAACGTCTTTAAACTAGGTGATAAAGACTTCCGTACCATCCTTGGTCTGCGATGGAGATGCTTTCTCACGCGAGAGTAGATCTGGATGTAGATTATTATGATCACTATCAGCACAAAGAATATAGCACACGTGATTACTTGTTCTATGCTGTAGTAGTCACGAACAGTGGTCATGCAGAAAGAGTCATATATATTTTTAGTTCTTGCAGCCAGTCTTATTACAATTTCGGTCAGTGCTGCAGAAATGCTGATAACCCAAATAGCACATATAACATAGTTAGCACGAGATCGTGTCATCAAATGTGGATAATGCAATTGTCTGAAACTTGCAAGGTAATGGTCCAGTGCCATGGCAAGTAGATGTAGAAGTATTGCAAGAAGTGGCACATCGTGTAAGAGAGCCTTAAACAATTTGCTACAGTCGGCATCTAATGAGGAAAAATGATAAATGACATCACCAGAAAATATACCAAACAACATCAAAATTTCTGAGAAGGCAAAGCTTGTGATAAACTTCAAATGAACTGTTCTTTGATTTTTTGGTATATACCTAATAGCTTGAATAGTCACAATGTTTGCTACAACACCAAATATGAAGATTATGATTGAAATTATGTAAATGGGCGTATTGAATGCTTCCCTGGCTTTGACCTCGGCTAATGAATCCTGAACACTGAGATGTAAGTCATCGTTTAATTTTGTATTGAATGAGACAAATTTATCTGCTGTAGAAGTATCCCATGTGTTGAGTTCCGTATCAGCTTGTCCGCTCAAAATGCATTTCTCATTGACACTAGAAAAGCTATTATTGGCGTCGGTTGAAGAGTTGCGCAATGTAGTTCGAACTTGCAAGAGTCCTGCCATCTTTCTCCAATACATTTTGAAGTTTCGATCTGTAAACAGACAAACTTAAGTTACGAATCTTTCATTTCTATTAAAAAGACTATTTAGATTCGAGTTTCGACATCCTCATACATTAGTGGTTTGCCAAGCTTGCAGACAAACAATGAAAATATACAATGAATGCTCAAGATGACGAGAATGGGTTTCGACGGTTTAGCAACATTAAATATAGTCAGAAAATCGAAACGTATTTTTAAATATCGACTTTTTTGCACTTGGTAACTGTTTTTGCGACGGTATATGCGGTTTTTAATGGTTGCTTTAAACTTGTAGAAGTTTCCCTGCTTGAAAAAAATATAACAAACGCTTTGAATAAGTTTGTATTCTATAAAACATGATTTAAATGTTTTGTACAGTAAAACATCACTATTGGTATTGGAAGAGTTTTTAACCTTTTCGTAAATAAAGTTTTACATTATGTAAAAGTAAACAAGTAATGCAGACATTTGCATTTGACATTTAAATCTAAAAAAGGAAAACTAATGATAACCACTTGATATAAAGAAAGAGAACAATTTAAGAAGAATCATGGCATTTCGTGAAGGGACCATAAAATCAGTCAAATAAGTGTACTTTTGAAAAATATCTTTAAAATGTAACGTGATGAGTTATTTTCGTCGAGCAGATACTTTTTGGGTATCTGTCAGATAGGGGACTGCCTGAAGATTGACAGAAACTAAATGCCAAATAACCTATGTGAGTCACAAGAAAGTTACTAATATGCTTATCTATAAGTGTTACTGATGTATCTTTATGTTGTACTTCCACTTCTCTATAACGTGTGCAATACTATTCTAACCAGCACAAACAGTCCGCCTCCGTAGTTGACTGTTTTGAGTCGCCGACTTGCAATCACTGTAACCTCTTAAAGATTGGGGATTATTTGTTCGAGACCTGCTACCGACCATGTCTCTTAATTCTAGAACGCTGCAGTTTCATACGGAGGCTAGGAGTCTAATACTGGTTCTTCCTAAGAACGATTGTTAGTTAAACTGTCCGCCTATTAAACTGACCAAATATACAGTTGTTTAATATCAAGGAATACTTATTACAGCTTAAAATTATAATAATAATAATTACAACAACAACAACAATAATAATAATAATAATAATAATAATAATAATAATAATAATAATAATAATAAAAACAACAATAATAATAATAATAATAATAATTATTATTATTATTATTTTAGGCCCCTGTAGGGTAAGCCCGCGTATTTTCCTCTTCTATTGGTTGAACATATGGGTCGGGGAACCATCCCGTAACAGCTTTACAAATATATGTACAGTGGGGGAACCTATGCTGGAGGTATTTTGAATGTATATCAGCTGTTCAGAAAGCAGGAAATCCTAACCATTTTGATATTGCTCAGCCAAAACATAATGTTATCCCTGCTAAATCGAAACAAGATGGTGATGTGCGTCATCACGTGACTATGTCGTTCTGGGAGCTATTGACACGACACATGTCAAAATTTGAAATTTCACCACGAAGGGAACCAATGCTGGCGGTATGTGATATTTGACAACCAACAGGTGGGAAACAGTTTTTAGAGCCTAAATATTAACTAACAAGAGATAACAGTTTCCATAGAATATATATTTTCATACAAAAGAAATAAGTTTTATCAAAAATGCTAACTTTAACTGGGTGATTTTGATGTCTATATTTAAGATTTTTTCTAGCGAAATGGATCGAGTAAAATTGTATCGGCTGCTGTGACGTCACAGAGCTGCACGCGCGGCTATCACTACGTTTGCTGTAAAAGCATTTCATCGACTGCCAATGTTGAATATACCCTGAAAATATTTTCTTCATCTGCTTTTCTGTTCATAGCCGTTTTTCGGAGATACCACCAGCATAGGGATACCGCCAGCATAGGTTCCATGTATGTATATTTATTTATAATAGTAAGAATAATGATACCAAAAATAGTAATATCAAGTTAAAGTTTAAAACACGCGAAAAGATAATTATGTTATGTCTTAAATGTACTTTGCATGCTAGATATGTAAAAAAACACTACTTTCAAAAAGCCAGACAAATAAACGTTTTTAATTTACCTTCTGATGACTTTCCATAGATTTTTATTCTCCTCTGCTACAAACAAATATAATTGCAATATTAAATACCTTGTTAGAATATTTATTTTTATATGTTTAACAAATTATCAAATGTGAGCGGTAATGACCCTGTTGGTCTCTGGCATTTACAGTAAAACTATAGTTCATCCTGTTTAAGAATTGTATGAATTCTCAAATTGCTACCTTCCCCAGCATTTCGTCATCGATGTTTTCCTTCAAACGTAACAGCCAATGAAATGATAGTTTCAGAATTCTACGGGGCATTATTTTCGCAAATAATGAGCATATAAAGGAGGACAGAGCAAATTTCCCAATCCCCATTCCCATTAAAGGAAGTTTAATATCGAATTCATAGCTGTAAAACGTCTATTTTAATGACCATCGACCTTTAGAGCTTTTATCAAAAGTGAGTCTATATTGTTTGGTCATATAACTAAAACACCCGATATGAATATGTTGACGACGTACTGTTGATTCTAACATACAAAAATGTCAGGAATGCAACCACAGGAATCAAGCAATTTTACTCCCCCCAAGATTGCTTCATTTATCAATCTCGTGTGTTTTAATTGTTCTCTTTAGCGTTCAGTTATTCAAGGTATAGACAGTGCATAGTTAATCTATTTCTGGGTACCAGGTTGTTTAGATTGATTCATGGAGTTAAAACAAATATTGTTGCGTTCTTGGAATATGAAAAATGTCATGGGAAATCAGTTTATAATGTGCACTATTCTGTATAGATTTGTTACTTGAATAAGAGTAAATATTTCAGAAATAGGGCCGAACACTTTATGCAATGTTTGTCTCGTCTTCGTCTTATGACTCAACACTGTGTGGAATACATTTTTCATACAGAAAATTGCTAACCGTAAATGAACTTTTAAGTACTACATGTACATAAGAGCCCCACTGGGGCCACGGCCGTACTTCTTCATATGACACCAGTACTGGTTTTTCCAGGAAGCGGACTCGAGAGTGACTCGATAAGCTACAAGCTTTCTTCACAATCGAGCTAGAATAAATTAGTATGAACTAAACTAAAGCCGTTTTGCCTTAAAACAATATGCTTGACATTGAGGCGACGGTTGCCTTTGGCTTGAATTTACGCTGTCATCCATTTTAGGGTATTTGTTTACATATCGAATTAACCTATTCAGGATATAAAAGATTGGGCCAATGATTGCATTTAGATAAGATATAGATTAATAGATAAGATAGTTTTAATGTGATGTTTAAACTTTGAATAGAACTTTTGCGAACTTATGTCAAATCAGCACAAGAACAAGTTATGCAAAAATCTATTGCTCAAGTTCACTGAATTCTTGCTCTGCTCCTGTGCCGTGTGGATATATGCAAGGTGATTAATAACATATGTTACATTTACAAGAAAGTAAGAATAATGGTTTTATGTTTCATAAATAATTAGCTAACGTTTGACGCATGCTGTCATTCATGACGTCAGTTCAAGAGGTTATGATTATTTTAAAAAGACGATATAGAGATCAGTGCAAAACATGTTAGAGTTTATTATGAGAATTGTTTACCAGTAATAGAAGTGAGTGCTAAACAAAGGAAAGCAAACAAAATACACGACTCATGTTTAAGAAAACATACGTAATTAATGACCGAAAACACAACAATACTTGTCGCTCAAATTCCGTCAGACCAACAAAAATTAATAAACAGCTCAGATATTACTGAATGAACTCACTGAAGATATATGTGTATTGTTTTGAGGACGTTACAAAACAAGCTTAAGCAACGAATGTAGATAGAATAATCAGGCATGACGTTAACTTACAGCCAAAACGTTCATGCATCTACGACTACGTCAAAGTTTCAAAGTTTATTTAATGAAAATCCCGCGTATACACAGTATATACCAACTTGAAATAAAGTCCAACATATTGAATAAATTTGAATTAAACGTACTGTGTGCAAGAACTTTGTAGCTATAGAGTTCATCTATTAACATGTCAGTATTTACATGGTTATACACATATGTACAATGTATTTCAACAGTTGTCACCCTTTATGTACAAATACAAATGTACTATACAATGCTGTAATTTTCAGACTGTATTAACAGTTAAATCATAGCTTAATAAGTTGAACGATACACGTTAAATGATTATAAAAGGTACATATACCTTTTATGAACAAATAATCTACAATATTATGGTGAACAAAATACATTTCTTACAGACAGTATACAGAATAAAAAATAACATATGTGGATGTTCTATGTGTCAATTACATTCTATTGGAATTCTGTGATGTCTAAAACAGTTCATGATTTTGTCACAAAAATAGTTCATGATTTTGTCACAAAATAAGCTAAGGTTCTCTAAGTCTAAGTTATTATTGCAAGAAATCAATTCTCTAAGTTTTAACATATTTGGTCGATTATATGTTTATAGGTTTAAGGTATTTGTTTGTCAATTGAAAATAAAGGACACGTAAAAAGATAATGATATTTGTCACCGAGGTCTCTACAATTTGGACAATATCTTTCATTTGCTGGGATGTTATACCATCTGCCTGTTTCGACTGGCAAAAGATGATTTCGTGTTACAAATTGTGTTAATGTTTTGGAAAATATTGTAGCAACCTGTTTATATATGGTGTTGAATGAAATTATTTTTTATATGTTTGTAAAAGTTACTATCAGACGTTTTTGCAATGCCAGAATACCAATCTTGCATAAACATAAGTGTCATTAATTTTTGTTTGCCTGAATATTATCAACCATTTACTATTTAAAAAAAACTCTGACTATACCATAATTATGAAAAAACTGAATTGCATAAACTATCTTTTATGCTGTCAATCCATTGTGATTTTATTATATTCTGCAACTTATGCATAATAATGTACACTTTAGTGGCAAGTTTTGTTGATTTGTCATCTGCAATATTATTTATAAGTCGCGACCAGTATGCTATAACTCTGCTTTTGATAGCGATTGATAAGGGGTATATAAGACGCAGTTGATTTCTTCAGATTGAATATATTTATAAAATTTTATAGCAATTGGACTCTTTCTAATAGAAAAATATTATGTTAAGATGTCTAAATCCCCATATTTCACTTCCTTACAAGAGTATTGGTTTCACAGTTTTTTTCAAATAGTTCCATTTGTATATCATACTGTAGTGAAAGTCTTTTTATTTTTCGTAATAAGGAAAACATGGCTGTATTGGCTTGTTCCACTATGTACCGTTTAATTTTGTAAAAGGAGCCACTTTTTGATAAAAATACACCCAAATACTTATACGTTGTATTCATTTACATACTCAATAACTGCATCTCCAATTTTAAGTTTTCGATACACCAGCTGTCACAATAGTTTTTGAATGAATTTAATGCGTTTTGAAGGTCATCTGGATTATCGCTAAATATTACTGTGTCTACTGTGTCGTAAGCATAAAATAAAATAAATAACTTCATATAAATATGAACTTCGTCAATAATGGTATGTCTAAAAATTCCTTTTAAGTTATTATTCCTTAGAAATTGTTCAAAGTCATCCAAAAAGAGAGAAAACAAAAAAATGACATTACTACATTACTGATCCGATATCGCATTCAAAAGCGTTGACATTTACTATGACGCCGGATTTATTTCAATGGTATTTATTTCCTGGTATTTTTTTTTTAATGATTCCCTTAAGTAAGATAAAAAGACTATTTATCTGTAGCTAATAGCATTTTAGCATGTTTTATAAATGAAATACGAGCCGCTTGCATGACAGGATTGCAAATTAATTGACGTTATACCATCAAAACATTCTACCTTCTCAACAATATCATACCAGCATAATGTAATACCGGAATGTCTTACAAAAACATTCCCATTAACCGTTTCTTTTTCTCTAAAATGTTGCTTAAAGTCGTTAATCTTAACACTATACTTTTAGTTTAAACATTATTTATTCGTTTATCAAAGCATGAACAAATACAATACATTTATAAACAGCATCCAGGATTGAGAAGAAAGCTATACAGCTTATATGAACTCTTTCCTGATTATTACATTTATGAACTCATTTTCAGTAACAACAAATATGAAATTAGACATATTGTTATGTTTGCTTGCAGTTTATTCTTTTAACAAACATACATAACTGAAACAGATAACTATGTTAAGAAGTTTTCATCATAGAATTTCATGCCGTGTAAAATCAAATGTCAGAAGTGCATAAACTTACAACTCTAAGGTTAAAGTTAACTATTTGAAAAATCTTATGTATCAGGTGTGTTTTGTATGTATTATAATGCAGAATAAGAGAGGTTGAGAGGGAGAGAGGGGGAGATAGAGAGTGAGAGAGAGGGGGGGGGGGAGAAAGAAAGAGAGAGAAAGAGAGAGAGAGAGAGACTTGGTTGCCTTGGTGTCTGGTGTGGTGGGATACATCTTTAAACTATATGGAGTATTATATGAAACGCCTTGTGTTCTGTATGTATTTGTGCACCTGTAAGAAGACAGCAATATTGGTGGCATCAGTCTTGCTTCGATCTCCATTTAAGAGAAGCGATGCAGTAATATAATGGGGATCAATTGAGCTTATTCTGTTTATAAGTTCAACACGTTCCCTCTGATAACGAGGGCACCGAAAAAGAAAGTGGTGAGTAGTCTCTGTTTCTCCTTATATACACAGCGGGCTGTCAATAATATTTTTTGAGTAGAGATGTTCGTTCAAGAGCGCAGTGCGTTCTAAGTCGGGTGTGTAAGATCTGATGTTTACGATCACCTACGTAGTAATAGCTAGGGACCTTTTCGATGTCTGAGTTCAATCTGCATTTAAAGATATTTAGGCTTTGAGAATGTCTGTGTTCAAGAGGTAGTTCATTCCAGTCTGAGATTGTCTGTGGCATAAAGGAGTTTGAGTAGAGATGTGTATTACATTGTATGGTTCTGAGGTCATTTGCATTCCTTAGATTATATGCGGAAATGTTCCCAACTGGATCAGGCATCATGGATAACAGATATGAAGGAGAAAGACCGTAGGACATTTTATAAAACAGAATTAATCTTCCTTCTATCTTTCAGAGGTTGGAATCTGGTTTCTTTATAAAGATTATGGAAAGAAACAAGTTTGGTTGTCCCAGATATAATTCTAAGAGCTTCTAGTTGAATCTTCTCAAGTTCGAATTCTTCTTGAGTGGAAATGTTATCCCATACAATGTCAGAATATTCAAGTAGAGGCCTTATAAAAGAAAGTAGATGGTTTCTAAAGATTTCCGGTCCAGTACAAATTTTAAGCTTCTCATGATGTTAATTCTTTGCCATGCTTTTTTCTTGATACTCTCTATATGTTCGTGCCACGACCCATCTTTTGAAAAAGTAACTCCTAAGTGTTTGTGTGATTTTACTTCTTTAATCTGCGTACCATTCATTGTGAGAGGGGGCTGATTGATTTTATGGATTTTTCGAGAGATCAAGAGGGATTCAGTTTTACCAGGATTAAAGTCAACCAGCCAGTCGTTTGCCCATTTGGAAATCTTCGAGAGGTCCGAGTTAAGGGGGGTGGCTGCATCAGTTGGGTTATCGACAACTATATATAAACTTGTATCGTCTGCAAAAAGACGAATAGTAGATTTAATGTCTGTGACAATGTCATTGATATAGACCAGGAAGAGGAGAGGACCGAGGATTGAGCCTTGAGGGACACCAGCTGAAACTGAAACTGTGTCAGAAGAGACTCCAGATAAGACCACCTTTTGTTTTCTGTCTGAGAGATAATCAGCAAACCAGTCAAGGAGATGTCCATTTATACCCGATACCTCCAATTTATGGAGTAGTCCACGATGCCAGACACGATCAAAGGCCTTTGATATGTCACAGAAAATAGCACGAACCTCTTTGCCTTCGTCTAGAGCCTTACAGAATGTATTATATATTGAAACAAGTTGATTAGTTGTAGAGTCATTTGGGACAAAACCAGATTGGAGAGACGTGATTATGTCACTATACTTTTGTTGTGTAGACTTAAATATCTTAAAGACCCATTTCATATCAATCTGAATGCAAATTTATACCTCTTTCTCTTCGAGGTTGATTCCATCTGGAATGAGTCTCGAGAGCGATTAATCTAAGTTGTAAGAACTTGTTTCGCAATCGAGAATGAACAAATTAGAATAAAAAAAGAATTTAAAAAAGGCTAATTTATAGTGTAAACGTGCTAGAATGCTCCAATATTATTGCTATTTGCTTTATCCCATAATGTTGAGAATATAATGATAATTATCTGTTGTTTCTAAACATTTTTAAAATAGTAAATGCAATCCTTTTCATCCGTGTCTTTCCGACGTATGGCCCCATAATTGTAAAAAGTTTTCATGCTCGACTGAACTGAAGATTTGTACATATGAAAAACAAAACAGAAACAAAGCTGAAAGTCGTTAAAACATTTTCGTAGAAGGCATGTTAGACAAATACAATTATTGCACACCGGATCGGGGTATCCGCAGTTTTAACCAGTGCTGGAAAATCTCATATTACATCCCCTGAGACTCTCGTGAATTACTTGTGACGTAATGTTATAAACATTGTGACGTCACTTTCCCAAACACAGCATCTGAATAACGTTTGTTTTTATATTGAAATACATCATTTTGATAAGTTTGAATTTAAATATCTATTTTAAAGTGCAAGACGGTATGCAAGAGCAAGAGTAAATTTACACGCTATGGAATTACATTACGACACAATCTATTGTCCGCGCTTTTTGTTAGCGGTCACTAGGTCCACAAAAATATTACCAAAACTTTTCACCAATATGCAGGGAATTCTAAAGACTATGCCACACAATGATGTAAGTAGCTATGGACTTAATTGTTTATGGTACATCACTTACAAAATAGCGACAATTTGCTAACAGTGCCTCAGATTCCGGCATGGGCTTTTTCACACAATAGAAAGTTTGAGGTAAGCGTATATGGGTGTGCTAACAAACTGTTCCTATTTCTTTTATTAGTTAGCGACAGGGCCTCGGGACAGTGAAGTTAAATTACCCATTTAAACAATCATTTTGATACATATTTTATATCTATTATATAGATTATACCTGAATATTGTTCGTTTTCATAAACCTAAATGACAAACTGAACAATAATAAAAAAGAAAACAAAATGTGTAAATGTACAGTTTTATTTATTTATGCTTCTTTCAGAAGAGAAAGCGGTACCAACATAATGTAACGAACAATTGACAACAATAACATCAACAGTAGCAGCAGTAATGGGGTCAGAAGCGACAGTGTCATAGAATGAAAATTTAAAACACTATGAAAATGTAGCTCCCGATTACAAAAGAGGAAATTTTTAAAGCACTGCATGGGCTTAATCGTCGAGTAAATAATAACAACATGTCACAAATGTAGACTATCAGCAATGAGCTAATTTTGAACAAGCAGTTGCACAGACTGGATTTAAACAGAACTAACCGCTAAAGAGTACGACTTATTTTTCAGCATCTGAACTTCTTTCGGACGATTTTCTATAAACTAAAAATCTGTTTGCGAGAACTGTTTCTATCAAAATCGGTTTATGTTCCCTATCGATATACACGTATACTAGAAAAAGCAACAAACTAGTGTTTATTTATAAAAATCAATGTAGCACATATCAGTTCAATACTGGGGAAACCTTTAAGTATTTGAAAAATAATATATATAATGTTTGCTCCAGAATAAAAAATCCAGTAACAGTAACACTTTTTCGTATGCTTTCAGTGTTTGCTTTTTGTTTCCACATTTTACCCCATGAAAAAGAAAACGATTTTTCACGATTGACGTTAGAGATATCTTGTTGTTTTAATGATGTATGTCCACTTCTTTTCTGTTCTGTTCTGTTCTCTGACAAAATCTATACAGAACAACAAAATAAAAGAGAGTAGATAGTTGCTGTAACCGCTTTTTAGTTTCTTGTAACGCTGATGAACTTCTATGTTCAAGACAAGTTGCTTACAGTGCCTCATTTTCCGACATGGGCTCTTTTACACAATAGAAAGAAAGTTCGGGGTAAGCGTATATGAGTGTGCTAACAAACTGTTCCTAAACAGACTGTTTGTAAACAAAACTCCTTTTTGTTCTTTTTCATGAGGCCTAAAAAAATGTATGTTTCCAGTTCTCCCATCAGCCATAAATTTTACTGCCGACCTCAAACATTTTTTACAGTAAAATGATCGAAAAGATCAATTTAAGTGTTTTAGAGCAAAAAAAGGCAAAATTAAAAAATAATTTTAAAATCTTCTAACCGACCTAATTCTTTTAGGCAAGGAAACTGGAAGCATACATATATTTTGTTTGGCCTAGCCAGTATGATCTTATCTACAATAACAAAAACAAGAAGAGGAAACAATTACTAGTAGATAAATATTTTGCTTCTGCACACACCAGTTTGATATGCAAACAACGGAAATAGTGGTGCTTACATATTTCAAAAATATTATAGGTTAAGATTACCCGTTGCATAAATTGATAGGCATGGACGGTTTTGATAATCATGTTGCGAAAATAAGACTCGGCAATGTTATGATTGTCCGGTACCGTAACCACCGAACGGCTGCTGGGGGTCGTTTCCTTTTGCTTGTCCACCTGGAGCCGACGGCTGTGTCATCGGTGATGAGCCATATAGTCTACCATCAGAGGGCGCGGCGTTTTGTGATTGGTCAGTGAAAGTTGGCGGGTAAGCGGGTTGTGTCCCGGCCGTGTAAGGCGGTGGCGCAATAACTTGTCCGGGAAACCGGGAAGCAGGATAAAATGCGGAAGGCGGATGTGGGTACGCATACCCTGCTGCAGCTGAAATGGAAAGAAATCAGATAATTCCTTACAATTTGATCTTCTTTCGTTGCAATTTCTGTTCATATTGAGCAGTCTTAGTAAACTATTAATTTGGGAAATACAGAATAAATGTGAAACAAAGATATACAGTGAAGCCCGTGTAAGCTCTCCATGGACGACCGTCTTTCAACTTATCTATTGCGTACTCGAAAGGATAAGACACAAAATAAGAAGTTAGCATAAACAGTGAAAAGGAGAATCCGCTAGGGATCAATCCCTTTACAGAGAACACGCTGCTCCTAGCGATGTATATTTTTCTTTTGATGCTATGACAACTTTTGCACAAATATGTGAGTATACCCTCTCAGGGAATTAAACATAGTTTGAAGACAAATGAAAGAAATCTGGACATGATCAGATTGTATACAATGTAAATTCATATGACACATAACCTTATCTTTGAGAGAGTTTGAAAAAAGTGATGGTGGAACAGACATTCAGTAGCATTTTGTGATCTATTTCTGTGAATTCATTATGCATATATTTGTCAAACAACATTAATTTTGTATTTACATTGTGTATAGTTCTATAGTTAGATCACATACTATATAATAAAGCAGTGTTTACATTATTATCCTTATTTATTTGATAAGCATTACTCGTTGATTTACATGTCATGGTAAATGACCCTTGATTGGCAATATAGTTTATTCTATTCTACTATTTTCCATTCTACACCTCACCTGTGTGTTTGACCATTACGTTTTGCGATATCGCTGGTTTGAACTCACCTGTGTGCACGACCATGTTGTTTTGCGATAAAGCTGGTTTGAACTTACCTGTGTGCTCGACCGTGTGGTTTTGCGATAGAGCTGGTTTGAACTCACCTGTGTAAAAGATCAAATTACTTTGCGATAAAGTTGGTTTGATCCCGACAGCATACACGACTATAATGCTGGTTTGAGCTCACGCGTGTACACGATCAGGTTTGAACTCACCCGTGCATATGACCAGGTTGCTTTGCCATGTCGCTGGGTTGAACTTCTCATAATATCATTGCTACCATGTTATTTTGCGAAACTAGCGGCGATATTTTGAACTACTCCGTATATATGACCAGGTTATATTTCAGTAGTGTTGGTTTAACCTACCTGTGAACACGACCATATTGTTCTACGGTGGCGCCGGTGCGGGATTAATGGTTCATGACCTACCTGTGTACACGACCATATTGTTCTTCGGCGGCGCCGGTGCGGGATTAATGGTTCATGACCTACCTGTGTACACGACCATATTGTTCTTCGGCGGCACCGGTACGGGATTAATGGTTCATGACCTACCTGTGTACACGACCATATTGTTCTTCGGCGGCGCCGGTGCGGGATTAATGGTTCATGACCTACCTGTGTACAAGAACATATTATTCTGGAGCGGCGCCGGTGCGGGATTAATGGTTCATGACCTACCTGTATACACGACCATATTGTTCTGCGGCGGCGCCGGTGCGGGATTAATGGTTCATGACCTACCTGTGTACACGACCATATTATTCTGCGGCGGCGCCGGTGCAGGATTAATAGTTCATGACCTACCTGTGTACACGACCATATTGTTCTACAGCGGCGCCGGTGCGGGATTAATGGCTCATGACCTACCTGTGTACACGACCATATTGTTCTGCGGCGGCGGTGCGGGATTAATGACTTGACCAGCTCTGCTTCTCTTTTTCATTGTATAACAGCAAATTATGACGAAGACTGTGAGAGCGATGAAGCCAATACATGCAAAACAGATACCTAGGATGATTCCAACTGTCCTGAAATGCATAGAAGAAGTTTATTTGCTATTCAACCCTTACCAGAAATATATGCAATACATAATTATAACAAATACAAAATATGCATGCTTACAAGAGTTATAAGCAATACATATTTATAACAAATACAAAATGTGTATGCTTACAAGAGTTATAAGCAATACATATTCATAACAAATACAAAATATGCATGCTTACAAGAGTTATAAGCAATACATATTTATAACAAATACAAAATGTGTATGCTTACAAGAGTTGTTAGCAATACATAATTATAACAAATACAAAATGTGTATGCTTACAAGAGTTATAAGCAATACATACATGTGCTTATAACAAATACAAAATGTGTATGCCTACTACTCAAAACAGGTGCATGACAAGATGGCGAGATGTAGCGTGTAATTTTCTCTTTCAAAGGTTTATTACTAAGAACAAATTGAATGTTCTGGTATTGTAACAGAGAAATACAGTTTGAAACTGGCTTCTAAAATAGTCGTGGAGTAGTTCCCTTTTTGAAATACTGCTGCAGAAAAACGAGTGAATGTTTTTGTATTTCCTTAGATTGACCTGCGTGGTCTTTCTGTCCTACATTCGCTTTATTGCGTGTTGTAAAAACTCAGAAATATACATTGCACATCATTGGAAGAGAAAGTATTCCATCTATAATTAAAAATAGGCATGGTTATTCATACAGAACCTATTTACAGCCTCTTTCTGTGAGATTTCTGGAAAATTACAAAGATATTTAAAAACTGGAAAACCTACTTTCGTTTTTGAAAATGCAAAATATGATTTATTAATTCTTTTGTTAAACCTCAATTTTCAACACATTATGGTCACTTTCGATGCATGTCATATTTTCCTTCTGAGGAGACGCCCGTTACAATGCCAGATTTAGAGAAAAATCGATTTGGTCTTAGTAATGGACCTATATAATAACGGATCTGAAATTCCTGATTGTGCGAAAATAAACACCCCGTATCAAATTTTCCGAATAGGATGAAATAATTTAAGCCGTATTTACGTCCATCGTGTAAGTGTACACAAACATACTGTTTCCTACGCTAAAAGTTGAAAACTAGATCCACATTGCTGTAGTAAAATAAGTTTCTTGTGCCGTCACATTGCTTTAGATAAAATTGAAATTGAAAGACAAATTAATACAAGGTCTCTTTCCCATTAAATAAGCCAGATAGATAATTTACATCTTGCATTTACCTTTTATTGTTGCTGTTTGTTTAATTAAACACGGAAGACTAAAGTGACGTCATGGACGTCATATAAAACGTGACACGAAAGAGGGCGTTATCTTAATTTTACGCCATTTAATGACATACAATAACGTTTATATAAAATTGTGCATCACGTCCGGTAAAGGTATTATATCATAACAGTCGGTTGATCTGCGAGTTTATCCCTCTTGTTGGCTGCATAGTGCAGGACCACAATCGAGGCTCCGCCTTTCGTGTGAGCCAGAACTATACAGCCAACCCAAAAGAAACGACCCCGCAGATCAACCGATTGTTATGATATTCCGTTTGTATATCTAAACTATTAAACTATTAAACTAAAGAAGGGGAATGGAATACATTTCACTAATATGTTATTAATGTGGTGACTCCGATGTTTGGAATCAATATTGTTATAAATGATTATTTGTCTTGCATAAGTATGCACCACTAGACCAATTTTTCAACATCCCAGGGGCGTTCTCTTACTGCAAGTTATGCTGAAGTTCATTTACATGTATAGATATCACTTTTAAAGTCACGTTGTTAATCAAAGAGTGATCATTCAATTTTTATCAAACTTGCTATTAGATAGTCAACAAAATGCTACGTGTTAGTTTTTTTAAAAGCTATCACTATCATATCGATATACTGCGATATTCGCCATTATGCGTCCATCGGGAAAATCATCCATTAGTTCAACCTATTTGATCAAAACATTGGAGTCAAATATTTGCGTCTGCGTTTCTTCAACAAAGGAAACCAGTCACAGGTAATGGAAGTTTATTAATTATTTAACAACAAGTGTATAGTCTCCGAATGAGCTTGTGAGATTGATCATTGGCGCATAGAAACTATATACAAATGTAAACTGTATTACATTGCTTAACATGTTTGATTTCGACTTGAGTTTTATTACTTTAAAGGTAACATAACGTCCTTACGGTCGCTTTCCAGACCATCGATTTGATATCAAGATTGTGGCTGTTTTAATCTCCAGAGGGGACCTGCCCACTTGGCGGTAACGAGGCTTGCCCATGGCTGTTGGTCCCCGAGGCACGGATATTTCGATCCCAACTATACATACGACTGATATGTTTTCTTGTATATCGTATCGGTATATATTTCAGTTTTCATTGTTTTCGCCGTTATCTTCCCATAGTAGCGGAGTATTATACATTACGATACGTTATGTTCACGTGATTCATCTGACATAGTAATGCGAGATGGTATTAATCAGTGAAACGGTTGTCCGATGTACAAGAAACATATGACATGTAGAGCACAAGATATTTACTTAAAACGTTATAAGTTATCCAAAAAAAGGGCCTTGTTTCTGTTGTTTTCCCAAATCGTTCTTTTCATAGAACAGCTATAAACCTGCCTTAAATCAGTTCATAGCATTTCACAAGCACGTCAGTAAGAACACGCACAATCGATAAATTATAAGTAAGCTGTTTGCACTGGATGACAAATAGAACTATCCACTCAGTATGTTAGTGTTCATCCTTACTTGTTCTATAGAAGATAGAAAGGGTCCTGTTACTGCGCACCTCTCCATATTTCTATTTGCCATTATATCAGTGTAAATGAATACTGGCATTATGGGTTAACTGTTTCGTAATTATGATATTTGCGACTGCATAATTTTACACGATTTTTAATGTAGCAAAAACAATGTATAATTAATGACGTCGGTGTATATACTGTCGCAAACGTAACAATTACTACACGGTTAACCCTAATTAAACGCACAATACTCTAAAATTGACGTTACAACGTTGTATATTCTAACGCACTACCGATATACGTCGTTTCTAATTGGTAACGTCATAAAATTTGGAACTATTAAATAACGTATATATACATGTAGTCGCACAAATCGGACGGCGTTTTATTTATCGCATTTAAACACATTGTGCATTAAAATAGGGCTGCGCCGTCGCCATTAAAAAAAGTTTCTGACCATTAAAAACCGTATATACAGTCGCAAATATCAGAATAAATAAACAGTTAACCCTATAATATATATAGAATATTTTTGTGTGCTGCACGTACCAAGTAAAACAACAAATCTCATCATCGTCGCCATAATCATTGCAGCATCCACTCTCGCAGTATTTTTGATTGAACGTGTAATAGTCCTCATGCAGGTATAAACAATAGGTTCCGCCATCGCAAAAATCTAGGTATAAACAAAAGCCTTACAAGGTGTATGCATAATATAAATATGTCATCATAATTTGATGTAGATTATGTGGTAAATAAGACATTATCTCACTATTTGACAATAACGATCGCTAATCATGTCTTCAGGGAACATTTAGTTTAAACTAATTTATTTTAGCTCGATTATGAAGACAGCTTGTAGCTTATCGAATCACTCTCGAGTCCGCTTCCTGGAAAAACCGGTTCTGGTGTCATATAAGGAGGTACTGTCGTGACCCCATTGGGGCTCGAACCCGCAACCTCCGGGATGAGCGGCAGACACTTTAACCTTTTTAGTGAACATTAGAAACTATGATCATATAATAACTTAACAAACTTTATTTTTCTTAATCATCAGACGACTTATTACTTTTGTTCGCATTTCATTGGGTGACACCACATAGTAGGCAAAAATATAGGTTTAAACAAAAGCCTTACAGGGTGTATACATAATATATTGTTCTTTTTATTTGATACTACTGTTCTTTCTTCTACATCATCACCATCATCATCATCAGCAGATGCCACAGATTCATAAGCGTCATTATCCTCATCACCATACTCATTATCATCATCATCATCACCTTTATCGTCGTCAACACAGTCACCATCATCATTAAAACAACAATCACTGTAATCGGGTTAATCACGTGTAATAGGGTTAATCACGTGCTTTCTTTCTGTCAATTTCTATCATTAATGGTATTGAAATTTTCTATACTAACTATTGTAGTCTAAAGAGTTATAAAACTTACCAAATAGAAGTCCAAACAGCAGAACTAGCTTTGTTGAAACAACACTTATTGCACTTAATCCCTTCATTTCTCAGTCTGGCGATTTATTTCTGTTCCAACCCTATATCTGTGTTCAAATAAACACAAATATTAAGCATATTTTATTACTCTTTTTCAAAGTTTATATTGATAAAATTCAAATATTTTAAAAGTGTCCGCTTTCAAAATAAATTTTACTTGTTAAAGAAATATCGATATCGGCCTTTGTGTGGGCATCGATCTATTTCTCATTTTGATATATGGAGAGGAAAAACGGGGTTGGTTAATTTGCGTTCTGTGATTTCAGTAAAATATTTGAATAAGTTAACATTAATAAAAGCTACCGGTTCTTCTTTTACACTTAAATAAATGTCTATATGCACAACGTAAAACATGATTTTAATGAACTACATGTAATTGAAAAAAGTAACTCGGTTTTTGGACTTTAAACGCCTTTATTCAACAAGAGACTGGGATTTGGGAATTTACTTTCTATTATGCTGAATGAGAGAGAAAAATTAAATAAAGTACATGTCGGCAGAGTATGTTCTTTCTATTTAGCTTTTTAACATTTAATTACATTTGAATTACTTCTTTGAAGGCTTGAAAATCTTGCCTCCCATATAGTGCCATGACAGACTACTTTGCTCGCGTTATCTCAAGTCGTAAAAAAAGTAGAAAGTGTAGCGAGCAGTCGTCAAATGTAAAGACTAGAAAGGGTAGCGAGCAGTCGTCAAATGTAAAGACTAGAAAGGGTAGCTGGAAGTAGTTAGACATAGAAACTAGAAAAGGTAGCTTGAGTCCGTAAAACATAGAAACTAGAAAGGATAGCCAGAGCCGTAAAACGTAGAAACTCGAAAGGGTAGCTGAAAGTCATAAAACCAAGAAACTAGAAAGGGTAGCTTGAAGTCGTAAACCGTCGAAACAATATGTAGAAAGGGTAGTTAGACGACATAAAATGTAGAAACTAGAAGGTTCGAAACCTATAAATGTAGTTTCTACTGTTGCTTATATAAAATTGCTTAGTCATTTTTATCATGATTTCCAGTTTTGCGCGACTACCCTTATTTTGAAGATTCATCTATATACAAACAAAAAATATTGAAGAAAATAGCATGTTAGCCGTGATACAAGAAAGTCCTGGTCACGTGACTGGAACATGTGCTGTAAGCAACACATATCTGCAAGTGCACGAATATACCTAACTCACTTTTATTTCAGCCGACACTTCTGATTTAGTCATAGAAACATGATCTATCGAGTGTGGGCCCTTTTAACGACTAAACATTAAACAAAACACAATCTGCCTAAATTACAATTATATATTATATATTTAATGAAATTTTCGAAAAATACGTTATTTGTATGTCATCGACTTATTTTTGTATTAATTTAATTATTTAAAGCAGGATTTATTATATAAGATCCATGGTTTAACATTAATAGGTTTCAATGTTTAATGACTAAAAAGGGTGGGGGGGGGGGGGGGGGGCTATGATGCCAAATGGAACGGCGTGTACAGTCGGAGTGATATCTGTCGCTTACCCAAAGGATTGCAAGTTCTCGCATTGCTTATGGTATCACTTAGTGTCCTATCAACTCGCTACTTTTTGTTTTTGAAAGAATCGGACTTTATTGTTATTAAGTTGACTAGAGGCTCCATACATAGAGTATATTAATTTCAACATTTTCTTCGACACCAAGTGGAGACGAATGGTACGATCACAGCATTAGTCATGATCGAGTTGCTTTGAGTGACTGAAATACATTTACTTTACTAGAGTAAAGCTAATTAATAGACTAGGTTATACTCACAAAACTGTGCCTTATATTTCCTTATCCGGGTAGATGTTTATAACAGGATCTATCCGGTGATCTACAAACAAATGAAATCAATTTGATGAACGTTTTATCCATTTCAGTAATGAAAGAAACGTCCCATATTTCAATAGTTTCTTAATTGAAATCCCCCAGCAACACAGTAAATACAGGTTTAGATCGATAGTGTACGCCTTGGACCAGGTTAATACAGATAATGCCATATCGATTCGTAACTGTCCGTACCCTAGATAGTATTGGTAATCTTGCTCTAGATACTAAAGCAGTGAAGAAATGTATTTTAATATGGTTGGATGAAGTGTTTCATAACTTTGGCGGTGCACTACCAACGATTTTAAATTTAATTGTTTCTAAACTTAAGTTAACTTTCTAACCTAAGTTATAGCATTCCAAAAGTTGTCTGTGGCACATGTTTCTCTCACTCTATTTGAAATTGATGTACAAAATAAGACATAAATTTAGGCAAAAGTATTAAATAGTAAATTTTACATGTTTTAAAATATGCACGGCATGACAAAGAGCCAGCTGTAGCGTTGCATATAGATAAAGTAAGGTATTGTTTGGGCTTAGACCAAAAGACCTTAACTTTTAACATCCAACCTCAAGCTTTTATTGGTGAAAATGATTAAAAACCAACTTTCAAGTGTTTAAGAACACAAAAAATGGCAGAATAAAAAAATAAATAAAAGAAAATTGAAACTGCCGACCGACATTAGATATTTCGGCTAAGAGACCAGAGAAATACAAATTGTTGTGTGCGTGTTTGTTTGCCTTCTCAAGTGATGACTGTAGCAGTAATAGATTGTATACGACAATGAAAATCCTCCTGTCGGTGGTTATGTGTCCATTTGGGCAGTTGTTTTAACTGCCATAGATAAGTATAATAAACTTCCAAAATATACACATAAATCCTAACATAAAAAAGTGCGGTAAGTTTCATTTTGTTGAAAAGAATAAACAGACATTTCCGCTTTTTGTCAAAAATGCAAATTCAAACGCAATGTTTATTAGAATACTGTAAAACGGTGCGTGTTTTTTTCGCAATTTCGCGATTTCAGTACCTCGCGAATTCAAGAATGTCGTGAAAAATTCCTTATCCGAATTAAATTTCACCCGAATTTGTGGTACTTACGTAACTATTAAGACGATTTTGTGCGTAAAGAAATGTATTTTTATTTCTCTAGCATACGTGACTTTCTGAAAATCAGGAAGCCTGTAATGTCAAAAGATGCATTTGAGTTTAAATAGGATTGAACATAGGTATACAAGAACAGCAGGAATGATGGTCTAAATGTGCGACCACTGAAAGTAAGTTATAAAAGAATAAAAGAAGCGTTTCAGCATGATATGAGAACTACTTACATCGCTGCAGACGAGTTCTTTCTGAGAATCTGGGCTTTCAGATTTCGTGTATACGATTGTTACACGAGAACCTGAACATGTTCATAAAGCTAGATTCTTAATGCGCGTACCTTTATTAAAACGAACTCTGAAACTATTACAAAAAATATGTATGTCCATCTGTAAAATAAATCAAATTGCAAGCGTATTCTTCATGTGTTTTCAAAACAGTATAAAGATCAACACATTTTCAAGTAACCTTATGTTAAAACCGATAAAACATATCATTTAGAAAAAAAACAACTTTACAGTAAAAATTATTACCATACAAAACTCGATTAAAACAGTCGGACTTAAACCACTAGTGGCAAAGCATTCTCTGAATGATTATTTCCTGAACAGTCGGTCATTGCTAAAACCGAAAACCACGAAGTCCATTTATATCTTCATCAAATGTGAAAAGTTTCAAACAAATACCCCACTCAAAACGATATGAAGGGGAAACTTTCCGAATGACTAGAACTTGAATCCGTGTCAGAAGACCAGACCTTGTAAAATCAGTTGTCATTAAAAGAACTGTAGAAAAATGGTACACTTAATGTCATTGACAGACTTATCAAGTGGGCTGTAGAGAAAAAGTTATAGCTCTTTAGAGTCTAAAATAGACATCATTTACATTACATATGCCAATTCTGAAAACGACTGATCCAATACGCGACAATCTGAAACGCCGGTGGCCTTCCAGCAGAGGTTCTAAGCTTCAACGAACGGAGATAGCTACAAAACTACATAGCCTGAACAAATTAACAGGGGCGTTTTGTTACTTTTTATGCAATATATTAAAACATTAAGGATCGCTACATCTACACGGATGTATAAATTACATGTATATAGTGATGGTTATTTCTTTTTGTTCAGGCTATGTAGTTTTATAGAAACCCAAGCCAAAAATAGACTTCAAGAAACAAAGGTAATTCTTTAATGTCTTTTTTTATTTTTGACTTTGATGTACTTTGTTCACATAGATAAACATATATTTTGTCATACAAAAGTGGCCAGATTTCCTGTTCTACAAAATTCTAATAGGGTAACGTACACATGCAACTTCAAATGTACGTCATAACATAGTCCGTAAATTGTCTGATCTATGTTAATATGATCAAGCTCTTAGGTAAAACTAATGAGAGTTCAATTACTTTGCCGTATGAAAGGCGGGCTGGAAGTTTTCGCTGCATTATTAAATAAATCAAGAGGATAAGGGTTTTCGAATCCGTTGATGCATGCATCAGGAAATTGTAATTGTGCCCAAATAAAAAACAATTATAAAAATAAGTTTTTCTACAAGTCATTACGATTTGTCTGCCTTGGGATAGAGAGGGAGGTAAGTCTGATTTTCCTACATGAAGTTGATATGATTGGTCTGCCTTGGGATACTCCATTTTTCCTAATTCAAGTCAGTAAGATTTGTTTTCCTTTCAAGAAAAAAAGGGAGGTAACTCTGTTAATAAATCAAGCCAAAAAGGATTTGCTTCCCTTTTGAAAAGGGAAGAAACTGTTTTTCCTAATTTTAGTCGTATTGACCTTTTAACCTCCCTTGAGAGAGGGCAGACACTCATTTTCCCATACAAGTCAATACGGTTCGACTCCCTTCGGATCCTTTAAGTTTATTTAAGTTGATACAATTTTAATCCTTGGGAAAGAAAGGGAAGTAACTCTGTTTTAATTAAGTCAATACAGTTGTCTCCCTTCTGAGAAAAAGGGGACAAATCTGTTTTTCTAAATCATTAGATTTATCTCCCTTGGAATAAAAAGTAGTTACTATTTTTACAAATTTAAATCAGTACTATTTGTCTCCCTTGGGAGAAAAGGGAGGTAACTGTTTTTACTCAAGTCAATCCAATTTGTCTCCCTTGGGAGAAAGGGAGGTAACTCTGGATTTACTGAGTTTATACGATTTGTCTCCCTTAGGATAAATTGGAGGTAACTGTTTTTACTAAGCTTATACGATTTGTCTCCCTTAGGATAAAACGGGAGGTAACTGTTTTTACTCATTTAAGTCGATACGATTTGTATCCCTTGGAAGAAAAGGGAGGAAACTCTGTTTTTACTAAGTTAATAAGATTTATCTCCCTTGGGAGTAAAGGGAGTAAACTGTTTTTACTTATTTAAATAAATACGATTTGTCTCCCTTGGAAGGACAGGTAACTGTTTTCACTCAGTTAATACGATTTGTCCCCCTTGGGATAAAACAAGAGGTAACTGTTTTTACTAATTTAAGTCAATACGATTTGTCTCCCTTGGAAGAAAGGGGAGGTAACTGTTTTTACAAAGTAAATACGATTTTTCTCCCTTGGGAAAAAACGGGAGGTAACTGTTTTTACAAATTCAAGTGAATACGATTAGTCTCCCGCGGGAGAAAAGGGAGGTTACTCTGCTTTTACTAAGTAAATACGATTTGTCTCCCTTAGGATAAAACGGGAGGTAATATCTTTTAACTAATTTAAGTCAAATCGATTAGTCATCCGTGGGAGAAAAGGGAAGTATCTCTGTGTTAACTAATTTAAGTCAATACGATTTCTCTCCAATGGCAGAAAAGGGAAGTCACCTTGTTTTTACTCAGCTAATACGATTTGTCTCCCTTAGGATAAAACGGGAGGCAACTGTTTATACTAATTTTAGTCAATACGATTTGTCTGCCGTGGCAAAAAAGGGAGGTCACTTTGTTTTAACTAAGTTAATATGATTTGTCTCCCTTGGGAGAAAACGGGAGGCAACTGTTTTTACTAATTTTAGTCAATACGATTTGTCTCTCTTGGGATAAAAAGGGAGGTAACTCTTTTTTACTAAATTAAGTAATATGATTTGTCTCCCTTTGTGAAAAAATAGCAGATAACTCTTTTCTAATTCAGTCGATTAATCGATTTGTCTCCCTTGGGATTAAACCGGGAGGTAACTGTTTTTATTAATTTAAGTGAATACGATTTGTCTCCCTTGGGAGAAAAGGGAGATAACTGTTTTTACTAAAGTCAATACGATTTGTCTCCCATGTGAGAAAAGGGTGGTTACTCTTTCTATTCGTTAATAGGATTTGTCTCCCTTGGGAGTAAACGGGAGGTAACTGTTTTTTTAATTTAAGTTAATACGATTTGTCTCCCTTGGGAGAAAAGGGAGGTAACTGTTTTTACTAAATTAAGTCAATACGATTTGTCTCCCTTTGGAGAAAGGGGTGGTAACTCTTTTGTATTAAGCTTATAGGATTTGTCTCCCTTGGGAGAAAAGGGGAGGTAACTGTGTTTATGAATTTAAGTTAATACTATTTGTCTCCCTTAGATAAAAGGGAGGTAATTGTTTTTACTAATTTAAGTCAATACGATTTGTCTCCCTTGGAGTAAAACGGGAGGTAGCTGATTTTAACTAATTTTAGTCAATACGATTTGTCTTCCGTGGGAGAAAAGGGAAGTAACTCTGTGTTAACTAATTTAAGTCAATACGATTCGTGTCCCTTGGGAGAAAAGAGGAGTAACTCTGTTTTTACTAATTTAAGTCAAACGATTTGTCTCCCGTGGCAGAAAAGGGAAGTCACCTTGTTATACTCAGCTAATACGATTTGTCTCCCTTGGGATAAAACGGGAGGTCAACTTGTTTTTACTTAGTAAATACGATTTGTCTCCCTTAGGATAAAACGGGAGGTAACTGTTTTTACTAATTTAAGTCAATACGATTTGTCTCCCGTGAAAAAACGGGAGGTCACTCTGTTTTTACTCAGTTAATACGTTTTGTCTCCCTTGGGAGAAAAGGGAGGTAACTGTTTTTACTAATTTAAGTCAATACGATTTGTCTCCCTTGGGAGAAAAGAGGAGGTAACTCTGTTTTTACTAAGTTAAGTCAATAAGATTTGTCTCCCGTGGCAGAAAAGGGAAGTCATCTTGTTTTTACAAATTTAATCAATACGATTTGTCTCCCTTGGGATAAAACGGGAGGTCACCTTGTTTTTACTTAGGAAATACGATTTGTCTCCCTTAGGATAAAACGGGAGGTAACTGTTTTTACTAATTTTAGTCAATACGATTTGTCTCCCGTGTAAAAACGGGAAGTCACTCTGTTTTTACTAAGTTAAAACGGTTTGTCTCCCTTGGGAGAAAAGGGAGGTAACTGTTTTTACTAAATTAAGTCAATACGATTTGTCTCCCTTGGCAGAAAGGGGACGTAACTCTGTTTTTACTAAGTTAATAGGATTTGTCTCCCTTGGGATAAAACGGGAGGCAACTGTTTTTACTAATTTAAGTCAATACGATTTGTCTCCCTTGAGAGAAAGGGGAGGTAACTGTTTTCACTAAGTTAATACGATTTGTCTCCCTTGGGAGAAAAGGGAGGTAACTGTTTTTACTAATTTAAGTCAATACGATTTGTCTCCCTTGGGAGAAAAGAGGAGTAACTCTGTTTTTACTAATTTAAGTCAATAATTTGTCTCCCTTGGGAGAAAAGAGGAATAACTCTGCTTTTTACTACTTTAAGTGAAAACGATTTGTCTCTGGTGACAGAAAAGGGAAGTCATCTTGTTTTTACTCAGCTAATACGATTTGTCTCCCATGAAAAAACGGGAGGTTACTCTGTTTTTACTAAGGTAATACGATTTGTCTCCCTTAGGAGAAAACGGGAGGTAACTGTTTTTACTAATTTAAGTCAATACGATTTGTCTCCCGTGGAAAAAGGAGAGGTAACTCTGTTTTTACTAAGTTAATACGATTTGTCTCCCTTGGGAGAAAAGGGAGGTAACTGTTTTTACTAAATTAAGTCAATACGATTTGTCTCCCTTGGCAGAAAAGGGAGGTCACTCTGTTTTTACTAATTTAATAGGATTTGTCTCTCTTGGGATAAAACGGGAGGTAACTTTTTTTACTAATTTAAGTCGAATACGATTTGTCTCCCGTGTGAGAAAATGCAGGTAACTGTTCTTTTACTCGATTAATACGATTTGTCTCCCTTGGGATTAAACGGGAGGTAACTGTTTTTACTCATTTAATAATACGATTTGTCTCCCTTGGGAGAAAAGGGAGATAACCTTGTTTTTACTAAAGTCAATACGATTTGTCTCCCATGTGAGAAAAGGGTGGTTACTCTTTTGATTAAGTTAATAGGACTTGTCTCCCTTGGGAGAAAGGGGAGGTCACTCTGTTTTTACTAAGTTAATACGATTTGTCTCCCTTGGGAGAAAAGGGAGGTAACTGCTTTTACTAAATTAAGTCAATACGATTTGTTTCCCTTTGCAGAAAGGGGAGGTAACTCTGTTTTTACTAAGTTTATAGGATTTGTCTCCCTTGGGATAAAACGGGAGGTAACTGTTTTTACTAATTTAAGTCAATACTATTTGTCTCCCTTGAGAGAAAGGGCAAGGTCACTGTTTTCACTAAGTTAATGCGATTTGTCTCCCTTGAAATAAAACGGGAGGTAACTGTTTTTACTAATTTAAGTCAATACGATTTGTCTCCCGTGGGAAAGGGAGTAACTCTGTGTTAACTAATTTAAGTCAATACGATTTGTCTCCCCTGGGAGAAAAGGGAGTAACTCTGTTTTAACTAATTTAAGTCAAAACGATTTGTCTCCCGTGGCAGAAAAGGGAAGTCATCTTGTTTTACTCAGCTAATACGATTTGTCTGCCTTGGGATAAAACGGGAGGACACCTTGTTTTTACTTAGTAAATACGATTTGTCTCCCTTAGGATAAAACGGGAGGTAACTGTTTTTACTAATTTAAGTCAATACGATTTGTCTCCCATGAAAAAACGGGAGGTCTCTCTGTTTTTACTAAGTTAATACGATTTGTCTCCCTTGGGAGAAAAGGGAGGTAACTTTGTTTTTACTAAATTAAGTCAATACGATTTGTTTCCCTTGGCAGAAAGGGGGGTAACTATGTTTTTACTAAGTTAATAGGATTTGTCTCCCTTGGGATAAAACGGGAGGTAACTGTTTTTACTAATTTTAGTCAATACGATTTGTCTGCCTTCAGAGAAAGGGGAGGTAACTGTTTTCAAAAAGTTAATACGATTTGTCTCCCTTGGGATAAAACGGGAGGTCGCCTTGTTTTTACTTTTACGAGTTCTTTAAACGGGGGGTAACTGTTTATTCTAATTTAAGTCAATACGATTTGTCTCCCGTTGAAAAGAGGGTACCGTTTTACCAGTTATAGATTTGTCTCCCTTGGGAGAAAAGGGAGGTAACCGTTTTTACTAAATTAAGTCAATACGATTTGTCTCCCTTGGGATAAAACGGGAGGTCACCCTGTTTTTACTTAGTAAATACGATTTGTCTCCCTTAGGATAAAACGGGAGGTAACTGTTTATTCTAATTTAAGTTAATACGATTTGTCTCCCTTGGGGAAAGGGAAAGGTTACTCTGTTTTTACCAAGTTAATATGATTTGTCTCCCTTGGGAGACAACGGGAGGAAACTGTTGTTACTTAATTTAAGTCAATCGTATTTGTCTTCCTTGGGAGAAAAAGGAGGTTACTCTGTTTTAACTAAGTTAATACGATTTGTCGTCCTAGGGATAAAACGGGAAGTAACTGTTTTTACTAATTTAAGTCAATACAATTTGTCTCCCTTTGGAAAAAGGGAAGGTAACTCTGTTTTCACTTAGTTAATACGATTTGTCTGCCTTGGGATAAAACGGGACGTAACTATTTTTTGTCAATACGATTTGTCTCGCTTGGCAGAAAGGGGAGGTAAATGTTTTTACTTATCTAAGTCAATACGATGTGTCTTCCTTGGGATAAAACGGGAGGCAACTGTTTTTTTAAGTCAATACTATTTGTCTCCCTTGGCAGAGGGTAACTCTATTTTCACTAAGTTAATACAATTTGTCTCCCTTGGTATACAACGGGAGGTAACTGTTTTTACTTATTTAAATCAATACGATTTGTCTCCCTTTGGAAGAAAAGAGAGGTAGCACTGTTTTTTCTAATTGAAGTCAATATGATGCGTCTCCCTTGGCAATAAATGGGAGGTAACTCTGTTTTACTACATTCAGTCAAACGTTTGGTCTCCCTTTGGAAAGAATAGAAGATAACTCTTTTTACTAATTCAAGTGAAAGCGATTTGTCTCCATTGGGAAAAAGGGAGGTTACTCTGTTTTTACTAAGTTAATAAGATTTATCTCCCTTGGGAGAAAACGGGGGGCAACTGTTTTTTACTAATTTAAGTCAATACGATGCGTCTCCCTTAGCAATGAAAGGGAGGTAACTCTGTTTTACTAGTTTCAAAGCGATTATTCTCCGTTTGAATAGAACGTAAGATAACTCTATTTTTACTAATTTAAGCCAATGCAATTTGTCCCCCTTATGATAGAACTCAAGATTTAATGTTTTTCCTATTTTAGTAAATACGATTTGTCTCCCTTGTGATATAAAGGGAGGTAGCTCTATTTTTATAAATTCAAGTCGGTAAAATATGTATCCCTTGGATAGAAAGGGAGGTTATGCTGTTTTTATTAATTAAGGTCGAGACGATGCGTCTCTTATCGAAAAGGATGCAAATATTTTACGAAAATGATAATATTTTACAAATCTTCCAGTAAAATTCGGCTCCAAGACAACTATTTTTTCTCCCTTGGGAAAATGAGATAACTCTGTTTTTTTACTAATTTAAGTTCATACGATTTGTCACTCTTGGGATCGAAAGGGAGACAACTGTTTTTACTTATTAAAGTCAGTACTATTTGTTTCCCTTTGGATAAAGAGAAATGAAACTGATTTTGCTAATTTTAGTCAATGCTATTTGTCTCCCTTGGGATAGATATAGAGGGCTTACGCTATTTTTGCTTGTTTCAGTTTATACGATTGGTCTCCATTGGAAAAATAGGATGTTATTTTTTTTAGTCAGTATGATCTGTCTGCCTTTGTAAAAAAGGGTCAGCAACACTATTCTTCCTAATTATAGTTAAAACGATTTGTCTTCCTTCAGAGAAATGGGGAAGAAACTGTTGTTAATTTTTTTACTTTTGTATTTGTCACCCTTTCTAGGAAACTGGAGGTATCTGTATCTACTTGTTTAAGTCAATACGATTTGTCTCCCTCAGTAGAAAAAGGAAATTAACTATTTTTACTAATTAATGTCAACTATTTGTCTCCCTTATGATAGAAAGGTGACTCTATTTTTACAAATTAAAGTACTATTTGTCTCCCTTGGCAGAGAAAGGGAGGAAACTCGGGTTTACCTAATTAAAGTTAATACGATTAGTCTACTTTGGGATAGAAAGGGAGGTAACTGAAACTGCGATTTGACTCCTTTAGGATAAAACTGTTTTTCTTATTTCAGTCAATACGATTTGTCTCCTTTGGGTAAGAAAGGGAGGTAACTCTGGAACGGTCCTAAATGTTGAATTAAAAGGAACAATGACAAAACAGGACGAAAAGAAAACAACAATAACACAGGACGAAAAGAAAACAACAATAACACAAACTCACACTTGGTTGCAAAACAGTCGATTATCGACAACAGATCAATATCATAACAAATTCAGTAAATTTATATCCCCTACCAAATGCAACAAATTACTGACAAAGAACAACTTGAAATGTTATTGGTCTAAATCTTATAATTTCTACACCCCACTGGGGCCTCATCTCCAAGGGGATAATTGTTTTAGTCATGTTACAGTCACATGAAACGTAGTTGTTTTAAGTTATTAAATCAGCACCACTAGTTTCAGAAAAGAAGAATTCTTAATTTTCAATGTAGAATAATTATGTTTAGAAAGCACTACATCCCCTTTAGGGCCTCATTTCTGTAAAAATCCAGATTTTAAATTTTCCATTTTTAGAGAACACAATATTGATAATTTGTGCAAAACAAAATCAAATTCTGACAAGCCTTTTCAGAAAAAAAACAAAAAACATTTAATGTATGCTCTTCAATCTAAAATAAGATGGCATCAATATCAATGGTGCATCAAGTTCATGTTTTTATTTTTTTTGTATCAGGTAATGTACACTCACCCAAAATGAAAACTTTACAAATTTATTATACCAATATTTAATACAATATTAAATCAATGCATTTTCACCCTGATTCTACAAAATAAGACAAATAACAAAGGCGATAATATGCCTAAATGTTTAAGTCATTTATCATGCATAAAAGGGAGATAACTCATATACTGAAAACAGACAGTTTATCAAAAACAAAAGTGGTTGTCAAGACTAGAAAACTCAACAATGTTTTATGAAAACACAATGCAAAAGCAGAGTGGAGATTCCAACGATTCAAATTCTTAAATTACCTCCCTTTGAATTGAATATATAGGTGAATTTAGGACCTTTTATCTGAAAGCTCTTGTGATGATTTTTTTTTTTGATAGACTCACTCGACCTTCTGCCTTGAGAGGTATTGGTGTTTCTTTCCAATGCATAGTAAATCCCATTATAAACCTGTAAAGTTTTCATGTTGGGTCAGTGTATTTGATCAATGCAGTCAGATCACCCTTAATGTCCTTATACCTACCCCAAACTGTGCTTTATTGGAAAGCGCATGAAAATGCTACAGTGGTTAAATCAATTGTCCACCACAGATTTCTTCCATGGATAAAGATACATACATGTTCTCCAGTTCTTTGCAACATTGTACTTATATGTAATAAATTGAATCTGATTTGACATTTAAATATTAATCAAAGTATTGAAATACTGATGAACAGTGATCTTGAGAGATGTCCGCTATTTAAGCAGTTTACAAATGTAACAGCTCACACTTCTCTTGTAAAAATCAAGTTTTAAAATTAATTCATTTTAATTATTCAAGTAAAATTAATTGCTGCTGCTTCAAAACTTATTTGTCATTTCATGCATTTTCTTTCAATTTCATTTATATACTGTAAACACCCAGTGTACTTGTGGCTCACATCTTTTTTTAGAGAGGAGTTCCCCAGGTGATTACACAAGTGCGTGTGTGTTTTCAAAAACTGAGTATTTATCAAATATACAGTATTTTTTAATAAATACTAAAACCGAATTCAAAGCATTGCCTTCCAAGAAGTGTACATATTTAACAATATTTTTGGCGTTTTCCAGTGTCTTTGGGAAGTCTACGAGTGTCTCCTGGTAAGTAGTTTGCCCAGAAGGATCAGTCTTGAATTAGTTACAATTTTTTTTATTCACGTAATTAAATTCTTTTTAAAACAAATGTTTATTCAATAGGTAAGGTTGAATTTTTAGAATTTAATCACTTTTGGCAACCATCTTTTTTAAAATAAGAAATGTTTTATAATAACATTTAATGACCGCTCCTACCATGGATTTCCGGCAAAACGCATTACATACAAGACCCCATCCTCAAGGACCACACCAATAAGTACACAATTTTGAAAGTTCAATTTTGACGCAAGACAAATTTCTTGGTAAAAAGTGCTACAAAGTAGGTTATCAGGGGACATTGGTCTTATGCATACAATACAAGCTTACATTAATCTCTGATTTTCAAGTATTCAATTACAACATTGAAAATACAACATGTTTAATTTTATTTAAACTTTCTAAATGAGTGCATGTCCCTTGCATTGATTGAATTTGAATAGTGCAATTTTGGTTTTTTTTCAGTTATGGTCTTTTTGGAAGTGGTCTTTTAACACCGGTTTGACTAAATTAGTTATGTCCACATGTATCTTTCACTTATTTTAGAAAAAACATCCTTATCTTTAAGTCTATGGTACATGATTTGAAGTGTCTTGCACCGTATGATGTTCCTGTTTCTCTCATACAGTCTCACAAGTGTACATTCCCGCAGCAAAATGGTTGCATTATCCACGCAGTTTAAAATACAGAATGAAAAGTTACTGTAAACCAATGAAATTTCACATCAAAATTTGTGTGATTACTTAATTTCACGACATCATATTAACAAACTACAAAACTAACGTAAACATATATTTGTGAAGTAAAGAAAACTGATCTACATATAATTCTATGCTCTGATAATTGGCCTCTGCGAATGGAATGAAAATTTCATGGTTTACAGAATAAAATTATTATCATTATTATTATCATTATTATTATTATAATTATAGTGATTGTTATGGTTATTACTAACAAATCAATTCATACACATTCATAGTCTATTTTAAACTGCCTTTTAATCTGACTGAACCCGCTGTGTGAGCACAATTGCTGAAGTGCTGAGTAAGCACAATTGATGAAGAAGAACAATTATAAATAGGGTTGGCGTCGTATATGAGAGAAACAGAAAGAACTGTTAAAGCACAAGCCGTACACTTTCAACTGCAATTGCCATTACGGTCTGAAAAGAGTTAACCATTTAAATAAAAAAAAAAAAAATACAATTCACAATCAAATCAAAATAGTGTTAAAGTCAACATTTGTATCTCTTGAACATTAAAACTACAAAATGTAAATAAAGTTAAGACTGGAGTATAAAAATATAACATAGTCCAACCTGTGTTTAAGACCATCCTACAAATAAAGACCAGCTGGGGCCCGCGCCACACCCCGCTGGGGGGGTGGAAATTTTTGCCAAGTTATTTTAAAATCCTTGCAACATATTCAAGTTATATTACGGAAACAAATGTTTGAATAAATACAGGATTCCATTCCTGTCAACACTAAGTGTGACCTTGACCTTTGTGGTAGGGATTGGGTCTTCACGCGACACGTCCTCTTTGTTCTCCGACTTTTGCCATACTATATCAAAAGCCTTCAAGGCAGACTTAGTCTGGACATGCATTTTACCAGATAGCCCATATAGAGGAACCATCATAAAACTCTAAGTGTACCTTTTTATCTTTAAAAAGAGGAAATAGTATGACCTTCATGGAAACGTTGAACTTGACATTGTGCCAAGTAAATCCTTCAAGCCTAAAAGTTACAGCCCCAGACGAATGTGTGCATATATGCATAATAGAGGAATCCATTACCAGAAAACGCTAATTATTACTTTAGCTAGGGGTGCAGACAGTGTCTTGATGTGCTAGACATGTGTGCCTAGTTATTCTAAAATCCTCAATGCATGACAAAGTTACAGTCCGGACACGAATGTGTGATATATGGAGGACCATAACCTTCATACTCAGGGACCTTCACCTTTGAGGTAGGGATGTGGGTCTGCACGCGACACTCGTCTTGATGTGCTAGACATGTGTGCCAAGTTATTTTAAAATCCTTCAATGCCTACCAAGTTTGAGTCCTATGTTAGATGGTTGGTGGTTACTAGATGCAGGACAGGTTGGATTCGGAGGACAGACGCAAAATTATATATAGTGCATTTTAATACAATCACCCTTTGCGGGTCCATAAAAGCAATTGAGTTGTCATAAGAATGTTAGTTAACATTTGTATCTTGCTTGAACTTTAAAACTATGAAATGAATAATGATGATGATGATGTATAAAAATTATTAACATTATTATATATTGCTGACTTCTACAAATAAAGATGATGATGAGGAAAACCTTGCACTATTATTGTATATTAGAAACACTTTAAATGTTGATGACCTGATGATAAAGATTACCTTATTATTATTCCAGCCAACATATCTTTGTTCTCTCGACTTTAAATAAAGATGATTATTATGATGACTGATGACGGGCCTTATATAATTGTATCTTTCCGACTTTAAATGAAGATGAGATGATGATCATCAATACTTAAAACTTATTTTAAAAATATTGCTGACTTTAAATAAAGATGAAGATTAATCTTATTTATTACCCAAAACGCTAGACTTGAAATAGGTAAATGTCTAATAGAAACAGTTTGTTATAAAATGTATGTCTTTAGCAATGATTAGCACACGATCTCAGCAAGCCACCCAAGTTGAGCCATGTGACATGGATTGGTAGTTACTTTATCCAAGAAGGTGGTTTCAGTAAGGCCACCATAGATTAACACCGTGCGGTCCATCTAAAAGCATTAGTTTCTTAAGTATGTTGTTATTTGTATCGCCACATTTAATTAAAATGATGATTATTGCGACTTTAAATATGATGATGATGATGATGATGATAATGATTATAATATTATAAATGCTGACTTTAAATGTAGATGATGATATGATAAGTTTATTATTGTATCTTACTGACTTTAAATGCCATGAGATGATAATATATTATTACTATTGTAACTTGCCAATATAAATAAAGATATATATAAAAATTATTATTATCTGCCACTTAATAGACGATGATTATTATGATTATTATTGTATTTCCTGATTTAAATAAAGATGAATAATATTGCGATGATGGCATTATTATTATTGTATCGCAACTTAAAAAAGAGAAGAGATCATTATGTAAGACGCATGCTTGACTATTCTCAAAATAAAACTTTTGTCTTAAAAAGATAAATATTTATTGTAGCTTGCTGACTTTAAATAAAGATGATTATAATGATTATGATATTATTATTGTAACTTCAAACTTAAAAAAGATGAAGATTAATCTTATTTTATTATTAACATAGTTTTGTAATAGGTAAATGTCTAATTATTTGAAAAGTTTGTTTAAGATACGTCAGACAATTTTGTAATTCTTGAGAACATGTATGTATCTTTATCCAAGGCAGGTTCAGCAGATGACAATTCCATCTAGCATTTTCATTTGTTTCCCACGCGCATACATACAAATGACAATTCTGCACTGGTATAAGGACATCAAAGGTGATCTAAAGCCTTAGTCCAAAACATTATCAAAAATATAAAAATATACACATAAAAAATAAAAGCACTATGACCATTCAAGAGTTTGCTTGGAAAGATCAATTAATTTCCAGTGGTATGATATCAACAAAAACAAGAGCTCTATGGTAGACAGCATGCTTGTGTTTTCAAATAAAACTTTGTAAAAAGTTAAACAATATAGCTTTATCCGTACTAATTATATAACAGTAAACTGTAATCAAATAAAAAAAGTCTAACGGTTCTATGGTAACTTTGTCACAATTATTTTGAGATTTAAGATCAGACATTTTGTATTTCTTGAGCATTTTGGCCGTCAGCAATGACAATCTGACCTCAATCTAGTCAATATCTGATTCAGAGAAAATAGAATACCATCATCAAAATAATGCTTCCCAGATAATTCTTAAATTTTCAATTTGATTTTAAAATGTTTAAATCTATTTTTCGACAAAAAAGAAAAAAATGTCTGATACCATTTTTAATTATCTGTAAAATGATAGCTTAATCTTGGAAATCTGTCAGCAATTTGTTACTTATGGCTTAATCTTTATTTTGTCCAATGTTTTGTCACACATGCCAAAATTAGGTCGCATTTGATCCCTTATTTCTTTAGTAGTTACAGACTATAGCTTACAATCATTTTACTTGTCTAAAATGCCTCAAAATTTAAACATTGCACTGAACTAATATGCATATACACAAGTAATACCATAACGTATCATTATCATACATGATTATGTTTAACACTGATTTATTAAGGAGCTTTTAACGGCGTTCACGTCACAGATCTTTTACGCTACGGTAAGTGGCGTCAGTTTCATGCGACATGTCTTTTATGGTCGTTATTCACATCTTCAATAGGGTTTGAAAACTTGTAAAATCCCTCCATCAACAATTCCTGAAAAACAAAAAACCACAGTCATTGAGTCAACTCCTGACAAAAATCTCTATGTACACTGTACAGTAGTGGGAACGTAACAGTTGTCAAAATTTGTGTACATCGTGCGTATAACGTGCGTGCGCTCATCGTGTATTTTGTCAATCGTATATCGTGTATCATATCATATCATTCATCATGCAACGTGCACCATATACTATACAGGATATACGATTCCTGGTGCACGATAGGACTATACTGTATACGATTCGATGTTTTATTCAGTCGTGAATTATTTTACTAAGCATGTACATCTCCGCAAAAAGAAATAAAGTGCTGACTTCACATTGTATTATTTTTCATTCGCCAGTGCACTACGGGCAATAATGACTTCCTGGACAGGTGGAGGTTTACACCTGAAATCCAAAATTTAATAACATTTTATCGACGGAAAGGACATAATTTTTCTTCAAAATCTTAACTGCTGTTGTCACTGCATTATTTTAAGTGCAGTAAACAAGGTACAAGGAAATTCATTAGGAATTATAACAGGACAGGGAACATCAACTACTTTAGAAAGTAAGCTATTGAATAGTTATTGGGTAAATAACAAGAGCTGTCTCATGACAGCACGCTCGACTATTCGAAAGCTTGTCGGTAAAATGTTTTTTTGTCTAAGAACAAGTGTATTGTGTAATTGTCTATAAGAATTAAGGTCAAAGATATGAAACTTGTTCAAAGACCTATGTAAATGTACATTACATGCAAAGCCTTACTCTGGATTCTGTAAGCCAACTGGGGGGAAAATGGGGGGGGGGGGAGAATTTCAAAGAAACACATGACCTTGTATATTTGATCATGAATAACTTTGTAACGTTTCAAAATTGAGATGTTTAAAATTAAAAAAGCATGGCCGCTGCATGCTGCATAATTATTCTATGACATTTCAAAAGTAAGCCATTTCAAGTATTTCTAATAATAGTCTAGTAAAACTTGTGACAAAATTCTAAGTTAAAAAGGGGCATAAATATGTCAAAAATCAAAAACATTGGTGAAGATGTTGATAGTTAACATTCATTTTAAGTTTCAAGTCAATACGTTTGATAGTATTCAAGATATTTGACTTCATATAAATCTTTAACTAAAATTCTAAGTTAAAAAGGGACATAAATCTAACAAAAATCAAAACAGAGTTATGGGGATAGTTTCTTCAGGTGAAGATGTTGATGCTGGACACATAATTTGAGTTTCAAGTCAGTACCTTTGAAAGTATTCAAAATAGTTGCCTTCATAAAATCTTTTACCAAAAATTCCAAGTTAAAAAGGGGCATAAATCTGTCAAAAATCAAAACAGAGTTGTGGGGATTGTTTCCTCTGGTGTAAATGTTGATGGTAAACATATAGTTTGAGTTTCAAGTCAATACCTTTGATAGTATTCAAGATATTTGATTTTATAAAAACATTTAACCAAAAATCTAAGTTAAAAAGGGGCATAAATCTGTCAAAAATCAAAACAGAGTTATGGGGATTCTTTCTTGAAGTGAAGATGTTGATGGTAGACACATACTTTGAGTTTCAAGTCAATACCTTTGATAGTATTTAAGATATTTGAATTTATAAAAAACTTTAACCAAAAATCTAAGTTAAAAAGGGGCATAAATCTGTCAAAAATCAAAACAGAGTTATGGGGATTGTTTCCTCATGTGTAGATGTTGATGGTAAACATATAGTTTGAGTTTCAAGTCAATACCTTTGATAGTATTCAAGATATTTGACTTTATGAAAAACTTTTAACCAACGCAGACGCCGACGCTGGGGCAAGTGCAATAGCCTCCTTATTCTTCGAATAGTCGAGCTAAAAATAATATGACAAATCAGCTGATTAATGATAGTTTTACAAAATCAGTTAATAAGTTCAAGCAAAAATTAATAAAATAATTGTACAGACGCGAAGTCATAAGTTGGAGCCAATTGGATTTTCGCGATAATTTCTATTGAAGAAGTACCATTGTTGATTTTTATGTTACAATATTTATATCATGCAATACATCTTCTGAAAGTAGAAATCCAGCTATTATTGCATTTTACAGTTTTAAATTAAATCTAAATAAACCACCAAAGAGTTTTGTGGGCTTAAACAGCTCTTACACTAAGAAAATCCACTGTATAGATGTAACATAAAATTCCATACATATACAGTAAAATAGACAAAAAAAACAACAAAAACACATCATTGGTTCATTGAATTTTCCGTGAAATGCACGTCTGCCATTAACTACTGATGGCATGTACGTAAAATAAAAATACAGCTACAGAAATCTGTCAGATGCAGTTCAAATGTGAAACATAGATGTGTAGAGATCAAGGAAAAACGAGACTTGTGAACTTAAGCAAACACTTTTTTTTCTCCACTTGTTATATTTAAATCTACGTCTAAAATATTTCATACAGAATGTATTCTTTTTGTACTTATTCGAAATATGCATCTATTCAATATTTTCCATTCAATTTTTCTGTGTCTAGTGAAAATGTCCCGCACTGCGTGAAAAGAGTAAAATTGAAATAAACTTAAAATTCTGAATTGTTGTAATGAAAATGTTAAACTATTGTGTCCTTGTGAAAAAAATTAAAATTATATATCTTTTTCAGGAATCTAAAGCTGTGTGTTTCAAAAAAAATCACTCAATATATTACAGAGTTATTCGATATTTCCCCTGTCTAAGTAAAATGTCCCATAGCGCACAGTATTAATACACCGCTTTTAGTTTATATTATTGAATATCTTATACCTATCATAACTAGACCTATCACTAAATGTGATTAATACCCCCGAAAGACTGCTTAATAAACTGATGAAGTTCGTAGTAACAGAATACTTTGCAAAATAAACTAAAACGAGATATTGTTCTTGGCAATAACTCTGTAATTTGTCAAGATATAGTTATGGTTCTTGTGCACTGCACTTCCTCTCATTGTGCTTGTACATTGTATGAAGTTGTATTGAATTCCAACCAGTAGTTTTTGAATTATGCTCCGGACAAGGAAAAGAAACGAAGGGCAATAACTCTGTAATCACTCAAGATAGAGTTATGGTCCTTGTGCACTGCACTTTCTCTCAATGTACTTGACCATTGTATGAAGTTGTATTGAATTCCAAACAGTAGTTTTCAAGTTATGCTCCAGACAAGGAAAAAAAACACAGTAGTTTTCAAGTTATGCTCCGGACAAGGAAAAATAACAAAGGGAAATAACTCTGTAATCACTCAAGATAGAGTTATGGTTCTTGTACACTGCACTTCTTCTCATTGTGCTAGACCATTGTATGAAGTTGTATTGAATTCCAACCAGTAGTTTTCAAGTTATGATCCGGACAAGGAAAAGTAACAAAGGGCAATAACCCTGTAATTAGTCAAGATGGAGTTATGGTTCTTGTGCACTGCACTTCCTACCAATGTGCTTGACCATTGTATGAAGTTGTATTGAATTCCAACCAGTAGTTTTCAAGTTATGCTCCTGACAAGGAAAAGTAACAAAGGGCAATAACTCTGTAATTAGTCAAGATGGAGTTATGGTTCTTGTGCACTGCACTTCCTCTCAATGTGCTTGACCATTGTATGAAGTTGTATTGAATTCCAACTAATTATTTTCAAGTTATGCTCCGGACAAGTAAAATGCAACAGACTGACCGACCACCCAACCGACCGACCAACCACCAGGTGACTCCTATATACCCCGCGAAACTTGTTTTCGCAAGTATAAATATTTAATTTTGATTGACCGGTAGCGATCTTGTGCCAGGTCCGCAGAAGTACGTGTAAACCTGGAAAATGCACATATTTCAAGACGTCATTTCTGTTATATATTCATATATCTCCACTTCTTTTTACAAGGTGTATGATATAGTTATTTAGACTAATGTTTCGGCCAATAATATTTATATATCAAATAGAAAGAAAAATAAGAGACATACAAAAGGCGAAAAAAGATCAAATTACATTGTGTATCATAATATTTGTATTATGAACATATTGAAATTATAAGCTCGGACAACTTTTTTGTGAATATATGATAAACAAGAGCACCGCCTTCGGGTGCCTGACGCTCGTCTGATTTTATCCTTTTCGATTTATTTATTACCATTTTTTTAAGTAACAGTGTCCTTGACCTTGACCCCGAAACACAATCCCACAAAAGGTTATCATAATAATTACTAGACATAAGTTTGGTCACAATTATTCAACTGCAACTAAAGATAGTGTTTTTCCCATTTTTTCTATTTTTCGAAAAAATCCTGAGCTTTGACTCCATGAGCCCCAAACACAATCCCAATAAAAGTCTTCATTTATATATATTACACACTTAATAATTTAGTTACAATATGTCAATTGTAACTAAAGATATTGAACATATTATTGTTTTTTTGTTTTTAGTTACAGTGACCTTGACAGTGACCCCAGGAGCCCCAAAAAACACAACCCCATTAAAGATCTTCTAAATACTTATTACAAACGAAAGTTTGTTACATTATGTCAACTGTAACTAAAGATATTGAATATATTACGGTTTTCCTATTTTTAGTAACAGTGACCTTGACCCCAGCAGCCCCAAAACACAATCCAATTTAAAAAATATTCATAAATACTTCCTATACACTAAGTTTGGTTGCATTATGTTCACTATTAAAAAATATTGTGTGTGTGAAACTTTCTAAGTTAAGAAGGGGCAATAACCCAGTCAAAATACATGACAGGGTTATGTAACTTGTAAAACTCTTCCTTCATTCTATTGTACATTTGATACTGAACAGCTATTCCAACTTTCAAAGTGATAGCTTTGATAGTTTGCATGTAACTTACATAAATGCAAAACTTAAAAATTCAAACTAGCTAAAAATTACAAAGTCCAAAAATATTAAAATATCCCCCTCAAATGTAAAACTCAAAACCCCATTTGATATGTTGAAGTACATTATCCATTTATTGTTTGTGAAAAATTTGAAATCAATCTAACAAAAAATGAAGAACCTATGTCCAATTCTCAAAATCAACCAAAATTGATCAAAATTCATGTTTTTTACCCCAAAAAACAGGTCAGACTCAGCATCTTTAGCATACAATGTGAAGAAGGGTATCAGATGAACAAGCTGTCCAAGTTTCAAAGTGATAGCTTTGATAGTTTCCATGTAAGTGACCTTAACGCAAAACTTAACCGACGCCGACGACAACGACAACAACGAAGACGATGACAATCAAGCGACGACAATAGCTTGTCTTTTTTTTCAAAAATCAGACGAGCTAATAAGTAATGAACTAAGAAGACTTAATAACTTAAATTTTCTTGCCATTATTTAAATCAGTAATAGAAAGTTTATACGATATTGAAAACGAGCAAACACTCACGTTATTTCCTAGCGTCAAATGTATAAATAGCCCTTTGTAATGTTACGCTTTTTAGCTCCAACTTATGAAGTGGCGTCACAGTACAAAAAATGTACCTTATTAAAATCAAAGCACTGAATGTACTGATGGGAAGGTTGTGTTGGCATGCGTACATTAAGTTTAGGCAAGCATTACAGAAATATTCAACTCTAAGTGAAATACCGAAATTCCCACTCCAATACGTGAAAATGATCATTCAAAAGTGTAAGACGTGAAAGTAATCACTAATTTATTCTGTGCAATTCTGTTCAATTACTAAGTAGGATTTTAAATATTAAAAATTATTTTAGATATCAGGGATTTCAAAGGCAAATATACTGTAGATATTACTCCACTTAGAACTATTTCTTTCATCTGAGTTGCCTGTGTTTTTAGGAATCTCGTAACGCCAAATCCGTATGTATCTTTTTTGTTCTGTTCAAGTCTGTTCCCTCTGGAACAGCTGTCAAGACAAATAGACAGTGTCTTTAGTGTAGTGGTGCTTTAAAGATAGTTGTTGATAGGGGTCAAAGGCAAATATACTGTAGATATTACTCCACTTAGAACTATTTCTTTCATCTGAGTTGCCTGTGTTTTTAGGAACCTCGTAACGCCAAATCTGTATGTATCTTTTTTGTTCTGTTCAAGTCTGTTCCCTCTGGAACAGCTGTCAAGACAAATAGACAGTGTCTTTAGTGTAGTGGTGCTTTAAAGATAGTTGTTGACAGCAATTATCTTCCGCCCACTTTCTCGCACCTCGGGATCAATATTCAAATTCAAAATCATGACACTTGCTGTAATTTATTTCACGTCCAGGTAAGCTATGGACATTTGTGACTTTCCGAAGTATTTTTGCTATAGTGTAGGTGCAAAGCCTGTAATTAATTGGTCTTATTCTTTTGGTTTTATTAAAGGGTATAAGGACAACAAATTGTTACAGAGAATCAAAACTAACAGATTTGGTGAGAAAAAACAATCAAACTTTAAGTAAACTGTAACTAGAACTGTCACAAGAGTGACGAATTATACCACCACAATACAGCTTTGTCACAGAAGTATGGCAACCATAAGAAAGGAATGGCCACAAGGACATACATTTCAGTTATTATACAATAAGTTGTGTAAATGTATTGTTTTAATAGCACACAAAATATGTAAGGTTGGAAAGTATGGATTATTATTAAATTTAATAGGTTTATTTCAAACATGTTAATATCATTAACCTCCCTATCAAATTTCATGATCCTAGCCCCAAGCGTTCTTAAGTTATCATCCGCAAACCGTTTAACTGTTCCGAGCCATGTGACCTTGACCTACAGACCTCAAAGTCAAACCTGACCTGTATTTCATGATGTTACACCTGTGTACCAAAAATTATTTAAATAGGTCAAGCCTTTCATGAGTTATTATCCGGAAACAGTTTTACTGTTCAGGGTCACTGTGACCTTGACCTTTGGCCTACTGACCCCAAAGTCGAACTTGACCTGTATTTCATGATGTTACAGCTGTGTACCAAAAATAATATAATTCGGTCAAGTCGTTCAGGAGTTATCATCCGAAACCGTTTTACTGTTCCGAGTCACTGTGACCTTGACCTACAGACCTCAAAGTCAAACTTGACCTGTATTTCATGATGTAACACCTGTGTACCAAAAATTATTTAAATCGGTCAAGTCTTTCATGAGTTATCATCCGGAAACCGTTTTACTGTTCAGGGTCACTGTGACCTTGACCTTTGACCTACTGACCCCAAAGTCAAACTTGACCTGTATTTTCTGATGATGCACCTGTGTACTAAAAATTATTTAAATCGGTCAAGTCGTTCATGAGTTATCATCCGGAAACAGTTTTACTGTTCAAGGTCACTGTGACCTTGACCTTTGGCCTACTGACCCTAAAGTCAAACTCGACCTGTATTTCATGATGCTACAGCTGTGTACCAAAAATTATTTAAATTGGTCCAGTCGTTCAAGAGTTATCATCCGGAAACTGTTTTACTGTTCAGGGCCACTGTGACCTTGACCTTTGACCTACTGACCCCAAAGTCGAACTTGACCTGTATTTTTTTATGTTGCACCTGTGTACCAAATATTATTTAAATGGGTCAAGTCGTTCATGAGTTATCATCCGGAAACCATAAAACCAACAGACCGACCGACCGACCGACCGACCAACCCACAAGCTCACTCCTATATAACCCCCCCAAACTTCGTTTTTTGGGGTATAAAAAGTCAAAAGTAATTGTATAACGTGTACTCCTTCTAACTTGTAGCGTGTGCCTCTTATATCTTTCATATCATGTATTGTTCTGAATCATGTATCTTGTATTTACCGTACATGTAACCTGTGTGTATCGTATGTAAATTGTGTGTACATTGCGTGTGTATCGGTGCTCCGTGTGACAACAGTATTTACGTTCCGACTACTGTACCTATGAAAAAATCAGAGTGTTGAAACTCAGCGAAAAATTATCTGAGCGAAAGATGCAGAGGAATGCACATATAGGCTTGGTACCGATTACTTGTAGAAAGTTTCAGTTGCTGAAAAATGGAACAGACAAACTTGCCTAAAAAAAAAAAGGGCCAAGATGGCCCTTTATCTCTCATCTGGCTACCATTAAGGTCATCAATACCGGAAAGGGTCAATTTTGACCTTGGGGACATGATTTAAGCATTTTCTTGGTAGAGGTCCACTTGGCAAATATCTAAGCTCAAGGCGATAAAGATTTTTAAAGTTTTTCTTAATATATAAACCTATGTAAAATCAAGAGATCCCCGGGCGGAGTCAATTTTGATAGAGGTCTACTATGTAATGCCACATGCCAAATATCAAAGCTCTAGGCCTTTCTGTTCTTGAGAAGATATTTTTTAAAGTTTTTCCTTTCTGTTGCAATGGTAACCAGAGTTCTGCATGGAATGGAATTATTTGAACAACTATGAAAAGGCTTCATGCAAGGAACATCCCTGCCAAGTTATATCATCATTGGCCTAGTGGTTTCAGAGGAGATGTACGATGTACTACGTACGACACATGCCCGACGGAATGCAATCCTAATAGCTCACCCTGGCACTTTGTGCCAGATGAGCTAAAAAATCAAATTTTAACTCAATGTTGAAGTACCCGAGGGCAACATACCAACAAATATGCATAATTAGGCTTGGTATCAATCATTCCTCTGAAGTTTCAATGATTTAATTCCAGCCACCCGGTTGCTAAGAAATAGTGCAGACAAAATTTGGTGAAATAAGAGCTGTACCTGGATAAAAAATTACTCAAGTGCAATATGCTGACAATATGCACAAAAAGGCTTGGTATCAATCATACTTTTAATGCATGACAAAGCTACAGCCTGGACATGAAAAAATGTAACGTCCGATGCACAGACAGACGGACGGACGGACAGACGGTGCGATTTTAATATGCCACCCTTCGGGTGCATAAAAATGCACAGAGTCGAAATTTTCTAAAACAGTATTTCTGCCATATACTTTTACAAAATAAATAATCTACCATCTTAATACATCGCCATATTTCGATCTGTTGTTTAATACAAACAAGGTTTAAAAATATAGTTTTTGTACACATAATAATTTCTAGATTAGTATGTTTTAAATACTTACATAATTATAACGTTTCAGTTTCCATTAACTTCTTCTATTTGTCTCATACATTCTATTTTTTCTACTGATAAATCTGGATTCATGTGTGTTACTTCCTCTATGGCTCTCCGTAACAACTGTTGAATGGAAAATATAAGCTTTGCAAAGTACTGTAAAAGCACATTCTTTATAGTGCACAACATTGTGCAATAAAGTCTTTGGTATGTGGCATTCCCTGTTTGATATTATTTTTCTTTTTTCTTAAATAGCACATTTTATAAACCAGTAAATGAGAAACGTATCACTTCCAGTAATTTTGGTAACTGAAACTTTATTTTAGTTGAGTAATTCTTTTAATAACTTCTATAGCTCCAATTAAAAACACAGGATGCTTTATTTCACATTTATAGCCACTGTTAAAAGTAGAGAACTGTTTTTTACAGTAAAGCACAACTAGATTTACAATGGCCTTAAACTGTAAGGTTAGTAAGGTTTTTGATGAACGAGCAATTTGTCTTTCCATCAATGAATACTACATATTCCAAAACAAATTCTTTCAAAATGTGAACCATTTTTCCTACGTAACAATTTCTTTCCAGAACATTCAGGAAAAAACTTCAAAAATCAAATGAAAAAGCAATTTAACAAGCAATTAATAAGCAATTAACAGGCTATTAACTTGACACTGCCATGTGTCCTAAATTTAATTATCTGTTATGTAATATTTCTTAGTTCAAAAGTTAGCAGCGGTTTTCCACTGTCAGGCTCCAAAATTGGTAAAGCATACAATACCAAACTTGCAAACACTTACCTCATCGTAGTCCCATCATCGTTCTCATCACTGGTCACGGTGATCTTCCGCTTGACTTGTGTCTCAATCACACCATCCCTCTCTATCTTATACTGTAAAATGTGAACAAAACTTTTTAAAAATAAATATCGTGATTAATGCCTATTTGTACAATATTTACAACTGATTAAAACAAAACTCAATTTCACCTTTCAGACTGAAATCAACAATTTTAAATGAACAAACCTTTACTACAATTTACAAATGTTGAACAAAAGACTATGAATTCCATCTATAGTAAATGAAATTAAGGTTAAGGACTTTGTTACTAGATAGAGGAAGTACAAGAAGTCGAAACTTGACAGCAAGTCCCTTAAACAGGGTTGATGGCCAATATAATACACACTTTAAAACAACAGGAATAAGTTTTATAAATTATTATAGGCCTTATTGGTACTGAAGTTGAAATCATAATTATTTTCCTTCCAAAAGTACAAAAAACAGTAAGCGTGAAAGACATGGCTTGACAAACCATTTTTAGCTATTTTTTCTTCATACATATCAGTATGAGTGCAAAAACAATGATTGTGTAAAACATAGCTGGACAGACCACTTTGATACCATTCATCCTATGTAAAACTGCAGAACTACAGATTACTGTCCAACATTTTGGTACCTCCAAAATAGTCTATTAAGTACCTTTCACTCTTTTAACAAATAAAAAAGAATTATTTGCATTGTTGGTTGGAAAGGGTGAAACAAAATGAGTTCCTAAATCTCCTGGAAGTAAATCCACAGGCTACAGTAAATAGTTTGATCATGGTCTGCACTGCCTACTTTTGAACTTGTAAATTTAAACAGAACATCATCTATGAACAATTTAACTTACTGTTCATACAGATACACAAATCCATTTCACAAATCTTTCAAAATTGTGTAAAAACCGGAATATTATTAATTTTCAACATTATTAAAAATTATTTTAAGAATTCAAAATTCAATCAAAAGTAACTTAATGCAATATGAATAGAAAAGTAATTAAAAATGGTTAAAACAGAAAGTAAGCATTTCAGATATGGTAGCAAAAAATATATGAACAGTAATGATTATGCCAAGGCTAAACATGAGACAAAATTAAGTATTTTCAGTCTGATAAGCCATTTAGCAAGTAGAAAAAGTTCTAAATAATTGTAACATTTCAGCAATTCATAATATTTGGCTGCTTTACCAATGTTGAAGGAAAATCATCAAGCCTATAGCATATCATTTAAATCTATAGTATATCAAAGTTTACACATTCACTTTACGAAATATGCATTCACTGCTCTTTAGTGTTTATGAAAATAGAGTGAAGGCAGCGTAAGTGACATGTGATGAGCATGCATATTTTCAACAATAGGAACATCTTTAGAAAATTGATCGTACTTAATATGTATATTGATTCTATATAACTAAATTATATGCTTAAACTCAATACTATTTTTCTTTTATTATCAAATATGAAGACTACTGGCGCCAGAGTACTGAACTGCCCTGTATTTTTAACAAAATACCAAAAAAATATACCTAAATAACACCCGATCATGAAAAAATACACAAACAAGAAGGCCAAGATGGCCCTATATCGCTCACCTTGGTACAAGTCCACTTGCCTGGTGGAAGATCACTAGATAATGTTATATACCAAATAAGTTTTCCTATATACGCCTTTGTAAAACAAATGATCCCCCCCCCCGGGCAAGGTCAATTTTGACCCCAGGGGCATAATTTGAACAAACTTTGAAGAGGTCTACTAGGCAATGCTACATGCCAAATATCTAAGCTCTAGGCCTTGTGGTTTCAGAGAAAAAGATTTTTAAAGTTTTCCCTATATAAGCCTATGTAAAACTAAGTGACCCCCGGTGCGGGGTCAATTTTGACCCAGGGGTCATAATTGGTATAGGTCCACTAGCCAATGCTACATGCCAAATATCTAAGCTCTAGGCCTTGTGGTTTCAAAGAAGAAGATTTTTAAAGTTTTTACTATATAAGCCTATGTAAAACTAAGTGACCCCCGGTGCGGGGTCAATTTTGATCCGGGGCTCATAATTTGAACAATCTTGGTAGAGGTCCACTAGCCAATGCTACATGCTAAATATCTTAGCTCTAGGCCTTTTGGTTTCAGAGAAGAAGATTTTTAAAGTTTTTCCTATATATTCCTATGCAAAACTAAGTGACCCCCGGTGCCGGGTCAATTTTGATCCGGGGCTCATAATTTGAACAATCTTGGTAGAGGTCCACTAGACAATGCTACATGCCAAATATCTTAGCTCTAGGCCTTGTGGTTTCAGAGAAGAAGATTTTTAAAGTTTTTCCTATATATTCCTATGCAAAAACTAAGTGACCCCCGGTGCGGGGTCAATTTTGACCCGGGGGTCATAATTTGAACAATCTTGGTAGAGGTCCACTAGACAATGCTACATGCCAAATATCTTAGCTCTAGGCCTTGTGGTTTCAGAGAAGAAGATTTTTAAAGTTTTTCCTATAAATTCCTATGCAAAAACTAAGTGCCCACCCAGCTGGGGTCAATTTTGACCCGGGGGTCATAATTTGAACAATCTTGGTAGAGGTCCACTAGACAATGCTACATGCCAAATATCTAAGCTCTAGGCCTTGTGGTTTCAGAGAAGAAGATTTTAAAGTTTTTCCAATTTGTTGCCATAGCAACCAGAGTTCTGCATGGAATGGAATTCTTTGAACAACTTTGATAGAGCTTCATGCAAGGAACATCCCTGCAAAGTCTCATCAACATTGGCCCAGTGGTTTCAGAGGAGATGTCGTTTGAAGGAAATGGTGGACGGACGTACGACGGACGCCGGACGGAATGCGATCCTAATAGCTCACTGTGGCACTTTGTGCCAGGTGAAAAGTGCCAGGTGAGCTAAAAATGGTAAAAAGTCATTTTCTGACAAACCCCCGTATACACTGTTCTATATTATTCACATGGTGTTGAACGTTTTAGACAGGGGGTCCAGTCACCGCTCTTTTTGTAATATTCAAGCAAGCAATTGAAGATCAACAGCAGTCGCGTTTAAGACAATATATTTATCTACCAAACTGGTAAGTTACACTTTTTAAAAAGCTACCGTTTCTATAAAATTCTTCAAGAATATTGAGCTATTTTGCTCTCTCCGTTTTCCTGATATTTTCCGTCACTGCTGACTTCCGGTTCACCTCAAATGACCTTTCAAACACGTCATAAGGTTATGCACAGAAGTGATACTTTGCGCTGCTTACGTAACGTTTTACAAATTGTTTTTACAGTATATCTCTTTCCTGTACCTGCTTGTCCACAAATTAACAGGTTATGACCACTTACAGCGGCATTTATTGCCAAATTCAGCATTGTTTACATACGAAATACACCAGTTTGACACAGTGCGCGAAATATATCGCGGAATATTTTCAACCAATGAAAACTTATTGTTACAAAATTGAAAGGTGAACCGGAAGTCGACAGTGACAGAAAAACACTAGGAAAACGGAGAGCGAAATAGCTCAATATTCTTGAAGAATTTATAGGAACGGTAGCTTTTTATAAAAAATGTTACTTGCCAGTTTGATAGATAAATATATTGTTACGCGTCCGCTGTTGATCTTCAATGGCTTGCTTGAATGTTACAAAAGAGCGGTGACCGGACCCCCTGTCGAAAACGTTCAACACCATGTGAATGACATAGAACAGTGGATATGGGGGTTTGTCAGAAAATGACTTTTTACCATTTTTTGTGTATTTTTTCATGATCGGGTGTTATTTAGGTATATTTTTTTGGTATTTTGTTAAAAATACAGGGCAGTTCAGTACTCTGGCGCCAGTGATGAAGACCTGGCGAAATATCATAATGCAAGTAAAACATTTAAAACATCAAAGTTTTTTGTTTGTCCTAAAACATCAAAGTTTTTTGTTTGTCCTTGAGGTTTATGAAGAGTTGCATGATTATAAACCATTAAAACAATAAAACGTGTTCAACTTTAGACAGAAACGATCCACGATTAATTCACATAAACTGATTTTCTCTACGATTCAACAAAGGGTATGTTAGTTTTCACTGGTAGACAACACTACAAGGTGGAATTCTACGACCAATACTGAAGATTTATCCAAGATGATCTGCAGCATGGATGCTTATGACAGAATACATGAGACAACAGAAAAGCGTTAAAATAACATACAAAACAAGGTGATTTCCGACACCATGCTCCACTTCACAACAGCTTCCCTCTAAACTAAATCACATTTACATCTCACTATATCAACTTTAAAATCTCCTATGTGAATGCAAAATGTGATGTGTATACAGAAAAGTAAAACAAAGAGTGTGCAATGAAGCTTTCTTTACTTAAATATTTCAATGAAAAAACTTGATTTTTGTATAAAGTGTGCATAAGACACTGATCATAAAATCCAAACGCAAAATGGTTTTCACTATCCTAATATGTAGGTACTGACAACTTTTTACCCTACTAAATTTCAAGGATGAACTTGTCCATTTTGTTATCTGGGCTGCACAGATGTGCACGTTGATCATGATCTACACTGGACACAAAGGCAGAACCACTTTCAATCAACAGCCTAAGTTCTGCTTTTAAGTGCATGTATACTTAAAGGTCCACTACTAAGCGAAAATTAAGTGACAGTTATTTCAATGGCAAGTACATTACCTTATGCAAGACACTAAACAATACAAATTTTGATGCAAAGCATCAAAGGCGCTGCGCATGTTTTTGAAACATGATTTAAAGGAATCAGAGTCATTTTAGAATATCAGTAAACAACCTATCAACGGGAAAAACCAAATACATTATGTTATTTGTAACTGTTATCATAATAAGTAAAAAAACACATTTACTACAGTTTAACAAAAAAATAAACGAATCATAAAACAACCTTCCGTATAATGGTACGATGACGCCCATTAAACAAGGCTACAGCTCGTGGTCAGTAGACGTTTTTCGACGCAGACGAAACCCACGTGATTAATTTTGTCTTTACTATTGGTCAGTTGTTAGCGATGCTTTACATAACTTTCATTGAGACCCCATGTATCGCATAGTTAGGTGAACGGTCTTATTTATAATGCCTACATTTTACTTTAGTATGTAGTAATTAAAATAGGTTTTCATTAATTATTCACGTTGACAACATATGTATTTAAACTTCAAAATGTTTAGAGTTAGCAAAACAACTATTGAGACGTTTTTTCTGAACTTTGATGAATCTGGCCGTAGGGTCCGTAAACAAAGCAATAAAACAAGAGCTGTCAGTAGGACAGCGTGCTCGACTTTTTTAGTGCTTGCCAATAAAACAAAACTTTGACAGTTAAGGGCACACAAGACTTTAACTAGGAATTTCTAAGTACAAATCAAGAAACATTTTTCACAGAGTTATCTTCTTTTGCTTACAGATAGGTCTTACGATGGTACATAAGTACTCCAACTTTCAAAGTAATATCTCAAATGGTTAAGTTAACAAGTGGACAAGAATGAAAATTTTAACTGAGTTTCTAAGTCAAAAAGGGCCATAATTCAAATAAAATCCTTGACAGAATTACCTTCTCCTACCCATGTTTGGGAATCATGATGGTAAACAAGTATTCCAACTTTCAAATTAATATCTCAAACAGTTCAGTCAAAAAGTGGACTGGTACGAAAAACTTAACCAAGATTCTAAGTCGATAAAAGGCCTTAATTTTTAAAACAAATCCCTGACCGAGTTACCTTCTCTTGCGTACAGATGGGGGTAATGATGTGAAATAGCATTAAAAGTTTCAAAGCAATATCTCAAAGGGTTAAGGCAATAAGTGGATTTTACCCATATTCAATGTATTTTCTAAGTAAAAAAGGGGCATAATTCTGTCAAAAACCTTGACAGAGTTATGTCCTCTTGTCTGTTGATGAAGGTCATGATGGTAAACAAGTATGGTTAGTTTCAAAGCAATACCTCCAATGGTTTTGAAATAAAGTGAGGTGGTACGAAAAACTTAACCAAGCTCAATACACTTTCAGAGTAAAAAAGGGCCATAATTCTGTCAAAAACCTTGACAGAGTTATGTACTCTTGTCTGTAGATGGAGGTTATGATGGTAAACAAGTATGGTAAGTTTCAAAGCCATACCTCTAATACTTCTGAAATAAAGTGGGGTGGTACGAAAAACTTAACCAAGGTGTGACGCCAACGCCGACGCCGACGCCGGGGCGAGTAGGATAGCTCCCCTTTTCATAGAAAAGTCGAGCTAAAAACCGTAACCTTCAAGTTTGTGGAAAAGTTATTAAATATCCTATGAATATGTCAAAAGTTTTGAATTAACGGTCGAAGACGTATGCATCTGGTATAGTATTGTTTGTAATCAGTTAATACTATTTATTTATTCATTATAGGGAGTTTGTTCACACATAATACATAGTTTTTAATTACAATAATAATGTTGGCTACTCCCTATTCGATTATGCAACCCCATGGTACAAAATTAAAACCTATTAAATACTGGCACTGTGCTTCCGCACAGCGCCAATAATGAAGATTGTCAGGTTAAAATTTACATAAAGTGTTTGGAACACGAAGAAAAGTATGTGTATTATGTTGAAATCTCAGTGATTCGACAAAATGACTACCCAGGTCTTTTTAACTTTGTTCATAATGCATAGAAAAATAATTGTACATGTACTGTGGTTTAATTAGAATTTCTACATACCAACTTTCATTTTTTATTAAAAATAACTTATTTTTGTGTTTTTTAAAGTATATTTGAATTTTCCCTTTCGTTAGTATTGGACCTTTAATATCAATAGTTAAACCATTGGAACATGCAAAAAACTAAGAATCTACAAACTAAAATAAAGAATCTACAAACTAAAATAATAACTAAAGATTCCTTCAAATATCATATTCCAATTAGATATTCTAAAGAAACACGATCATTTTTGGTTATATTTCTGTATAAAAAATGAATAAACTTTTATGACTACCATAGCAAATAAATCAAACAGAAAAGTGATAAGCTTAGAGGTAAAGTCTGTTTCACACTAGCCATGCCACGACCCTTACTGTTGTAGTATCGATGGTCTGTGATTTAGTGGTCACTGAATGAGTGCTAATTAAAATACTGTCTCCCGTTTCATAGGGTATCCCGTCTTTTTCATATGTTACCTTATGCGTCTTTCAGGTGCGTACCTGCCCATACGCCTATATGCCCGTGCGTATAAATAGAATAACGGCTTGAAAAAATGAAAATGATTTAAAGGCAAAAACTCCAATAAAAATCGAACCCTTACCCGGGTAAGGGGTAATCTTTACACCCCTGACGAAATTATAACACAATTTTTATATTCTCTACACTTCCTAAAACATTCTAAGGAATTTTTCAATGTCCAGTTCCTTTATTTTTTCTGAAGTATATGTAAATTTTGCATAATCTCGCTGTTTATCTACGGTCTCCGATTGATGTTTGTAAACAAATTCTCCTGAGCGGGAATTTTCGAAATTTCGTCTCCACCCTATCCTAATGTTTTAAAAACATATCCGGGGAGCACCATGGGAACTGAGCGCCTGAGGGTTCTACAAAACTATATAGCCTGAACAAAAAGCAATCACCATCACTATATAATATAAACATCCGTATAGATGCAACGTGCCTTATTTGTTTTTGTATTATGCCTGGGTCCTAATATAATATTTAGGACCCAGATGGAAACAAAATGTTGGCAAATTCTTATTTTAATAATATGCAATAAATCACTGGATATGAACCTTTTATTTAAGAACGTTTACGACACCTGTCCATATAAATACGTTTTATTTATTCCTAAGCTCGCAGCATTGTTGGTCCGTTCTGACACCATATTGTGTTATGAAACCTCTTTTACAAGGGCTTTTTGTGCATTATCTGGGTCCTAAATATTATATTAGGACCCAGGCATAAATGGACTTCAAAAATCACAGGTATTTCTTTAATTAATGCTTTTTATTTTGATGTTTATCGTCAAAGTACTTATTTCATATTCAGACATCTATTCTACCAGGAGCGAGAAATCAATGTAGTTTAAGTGGTTGACATCTTTGCAAATAGAAAAAGTCGCAGGCTTGCACCTGCGTTCAAAGTCTAGAGAGAAAATGACAATGAACATACATCTCTATGTGCCATCTATCATCTCATTTGTTATTTTACGAATTGATGATCACATTTCGTTATGTGATTTGGTTTCATTTTTGCAAAAAAAACCCCACTAATATTAGCTCTCCTAGCACCCCTAAAAGCAAAATTTTCACCCCCTCCTCCAACCTCCCCCACGGCGTATTCTTCAACATGGTCCAGGTACGCCCCTGTCTTTGTTTCAACTATAGGGATATTGGATGTTGATCGAGGCACGTCGTTCATATCCGGACTGTACTTGTATGATTCTGTCTGCACCATTATAGGCTGGGTAAAAATCAGTGACCCTAGTTCTGATAAGTATTTCGAAAAGTGAGTTAGCTTATTTTTAAGGGCTGAAAAGTTTTCCAAATGGTCAAATCTATCACATATAACACGTAAAATTTTGTTATTCAGGAAAACTTGATAAAATTTTCCGACCAAATTGAGACAAGTCCTGTATGAAATATTCACACAGGTAGTTTTTACATAGCGTCAAATTTAAAGAAATTTAATTTAGAAAAATACTATTGTTCCATGCCGTTATTCTTACCCCTGAAATAAAACACTTGTACAAATGTTCTCAGCCAGTGAAAACTAACATAACAATATATACGTCTGATATCAACCAAACATTTAGGACTAATCGGAAAGCTTATATACTGATTCAAAGTACAAAAATTAACTTCTTTTAGTAAAACCTAATTTTACTAAAATTTTTAATGGCCAGTGTTAGTCAGCAATATTCAAGGAGGTCTAAAACCTTGTATTCACCATGAGTAATGGTGGGTTAAACAGAAAAGCATCTGGCTGTAGAATAAACATCCCGACTAATAAATACCGGTACTTCTAGCTTCACAGAAAGTCTGCATTTGCGACGCTGTATTTGGTCATAGGTTAAATAAATTTAACAAGGCTTAAGGGGGGTCACTGGTGAGGTTTTGGATTTTTGCACTTCCGGAAATTTACATTTGCTATATTTCAAAAATGATGAGTTAACTGGAAAAAACAATTATGCAGTAGTAAACTTAGGCACAATAGGAATATTTTAGTGTAAAAAAATTGAACATTTTTGAGAAAAAATATTTTGACCTCACATTTTGTGACTAAATTGACAAATTTTGCCTTATGCCAAAATGGGGGTAGGGGTACAAAAATAGTCATTTCTGAAAAACCATTTAAGATATTTTTTTAATTCAAACTGTATTACAAGAAGAATTGTTAGGAGATAAAAATTCATAAATAATTAGTTCCTTTCACAGTTCTTTATTACAGACCTATGCCGTCATATCTCAAAGCTCGTCGAAATCTAAAAAACACATTTTTTGTCAGTTTTTATTGAATTTCTTTCTTATATGCACATTGACCCCCATTTTTTATTTTTGCATTCTAAAACACAGGTTTTGATTAAACTGTAGGCAAAGTATCTGAAAAACCTTGTTGTTCCTTTATCATGAAATATTCATTTATCAAAAATTGAAAAAATGAATTTTATTAAAGTGGGTGGGGTAATAATAGGGAGCCTAATATTTATTCAGATGATGATAGAAATACCACTATCACTAATTTTTCATCCTAAAGTAAGACATACTACCCTAGAAGATATTAAAAATTGATACCCATTCTGAAACATACACCACATACATAAACGTTTAAAATTTGAAAATTCTAGCTAATTCTGCATGATAGTGTATCACCAAAGATTAATATTGCGAAAAAGTTAAGTCATTGACCCATCATTATTTTTCCAGAAATTAACTTGCAATATGTTAGTCTCCATAAAAAACAGGGTCAATAAAATTTCTTGTTATTTTGAATTTCAGCAGTGACCTTTCATTTCATTTCAATGTCAAAAACTTCATAAAAAGTAATTTGCTGTACTTAGAAGACTTGACTGAACAAAATAAAGTCTTGAAACTGACAGTCACTGTCCACTAATATCCAAAAGTTTCCAATAAACACTGATTTTCCATTTAAAAACAAAACCAACACCCAAATTGACACACTTCTGTGGGCTTTACCGTACCTAATCTCTGACATGGGCATACGGGCATGGTTATTTCTTCAGTGGGGATTTGTCAATTAAGTCCCTGCCCAATAATAGTCTACGGGATGTAGAAATTCAATAACTGCGCAAACCCAAAATCCACAGAGTTTTTCACTTGACCAGGATTTTTCAATATTTAACAAATGCTAAAATACACGTCAAAGTCTTACCACTCCAGTTTGACTATTTAACAGACTGTCCTCTGTTTCCTAAGCACCTGACCCTCGTGGTTTCTTAGCAACTGGCGGAGGCACCTTCTTCCTTCCGAGAGAATCCACATCTGTTTCCCCAACTGGCTCGAAGAAAGGCATTGGTTCCTCTCTTGCCTTACTTTTAGTTGCCTGAAGCATAAGCAAGTGTATGGGTTTCAAACATGGGGGTCGTCTCAAAAAACAGATGGAGAAAACTTTGTTTTGTAATAAAGCTAAAAATAGAATAGTGTGAATTTGACCCTTGATTGCTACGACCTTTATGTTTTCCTTGGCTTTTTCCATTGTAAAGATAAAAGTTCATTCATGGTTCAGTGTTCTAAATCTGACTACATGTATATCAAATAAATTCAATATTTTTCTTCATCAATCAGGACTACATCCTTATTGAGATTGGGCATTACATTTTTTATCAACATAATTCAACACTTAATACTGAATTTTTGTTGCAAATAACACATTTATTGACAGTATTTCAGTAAGAAACACATACATAGTAATTGCACAAAAAGAATCTTTCATAGGCTCTAAAATTTAGAGCAAAAATTAAGTATTTCAATTCAATTAAATGGCTTTTCCCAATTATTAAGAAATAACATAAAACATAAACTTGCTTAAGACCAAGTATTCATCTACAACATCAAACTCCCAACCAAAGACTCTTGAATTTTACAGCTTATCCAATAAGCTAGATTTCCAATTACAGACTGAGCTCTTAGAGCTCTTACCAATGAGCTGGACTGGCTTTTTCAGAAGCTTAGTGCAAATAAGCTTAACTTAAATAGAAGCCATGGAAAGTGTGTCATAGAAACACTTTCAATTCACATTCTGTTACTTACAACTGAAATACTATAAAAGGCTAGAAAAATGTCTGTCAATAACAGCATGTTCTTCATACTGGATATAAAAAACTTTATTTTACCGTTGAAGATGGCGTGATAGGAAGGAATTCCTGCGTTCTATCTATCGACTTGTACCCTCCGATCCTCTGACCAAAATCAACATCTCCATAACCTCGTCCAGCCTGCAGGAAAGTTTTAAATAAACTTCTAAATTTCTATTATCATCAATTTACAATACCAAGTGTGTTGTTTGGTTTGGCACTGAATCTTTATCTTTTGAAAAGCAGACATTTTTCTTTTTAATTACAATGTAGACTTATGATCAGCTTCAAAATAACATATAAACAGAGTTCCCTTTGAAACTCACTAATGTTGTCAAATGCGATACAAACACAAATTTGGCAACCAATTTTCTTTTTCGGTAACAAAAATACTTGAAAATACCACTTTTTTCAAGAATTTAAGTAATTTTTGACGGTTTTACCCAAAAGTGGCACTATTTATGAGTAAACCAGAGGGAACCCTGTGTAAACTGGTCAATATCCAGTTTGATATGACTTCATTGAAGTCAGGAATGGTTACATACTGAAATTTAAGGAACTATTTTAAAGTCAAAGAGTTTAACACTGAACCCCAAAAAATCATGCGATAACTAGCAGTCTCTATTAAACTTATTTCAACGTGTAACAGGCATTCATACAGGTTTTTTGCATTTTTTTTCAGTAACATCATCCTCTGGCCTAGCAAAATATGACTGTTGATTGACATGCATAGAGACAGAATACACAAATATGTGCCTACTTACAAAATTGGACAGTACTATCTTCGAATAGGTCCACAGAATTTCACACTATTACAAACCCTTCAATAGCCGAATCAGGTTTTTTCCAACACGAAACTTCACTGGATCTATGTACATGTATTTATGTTTGAACGAAATGCTCCATAAACTTCTAGTGAAATTCTGCATCAGTGTTCAAATTACATTATAGATCACAATAAATATTAATTACTACATACCAGACAGATTATTAACATATTCGTTGAACCATTTTGCCCTAAACAGATCCGTGACAGCGGCATGGTATCTTGGATCAGTGTCAATCAAAGGCTTGGACTGATGCCATTCTAAATAACTTGTGATATCTGGGGTTTCTTGTAACAGTTGAACAAAATTGGCTTTTTTCTGAAAAAAGAAGTCAATCAATTAACATAAATAATGGTTTAGAAGGTCTTTATTCTTCTTAAAATCTTAAGAACAGGGCTTTTAAATTCCAATTAATTCACTGGCAAGGTAACTCAAATGCGATTATCACATAAAGCTAAAAATGTATACTGTTAATACTCGCATAAAAGGCGAGTTTTCTGCAGCCAAAATCGTCTTATACGAGGGTCTCAGCGAAAAAAATCCGATTTTGAGGCATAGTTGCATCCCCGTCTTATACAAGGTTCACCTAATACAGGAGTATCAACAGTATTACAACACTGACAACCCATATAGAACAAGAGGGCCAAGATGGCCCTATATCGCTCACCTTGGTACAAGTCCACTTGCCTGGTGGAAGATCACTAGATAATGTTATATACCAAATAAGTTTTCCTATATACGCCTTTGTAAAACAAATGATCCCCCCCCCGGGCAAGGTCAATTTTGACCCCAGGGGCATAATTTGAACAAACTTTAAAGAGGTCTACTAGGCAATGCTACATGCCAAATATCTAAGCTCTAGGCCTTGTGGTTTCAGAGAAGAAGATTTTTAAAGTTTTTACTATATATTCCTATGCAAAACTAAGTGACCCCCGGTGCGGGGTTAATTTTGACCCGGATGTCATAATCTGAACAATATTGGTAGAGGTCCACTAGCCAATGCTACATGCCAAATATCTAAGCTCTAGGCCTTGTGGTTTCAGAGAAGAAGATTTTTAAAGTTTTTCCTATATAAGCCTATGTAAAACTAAGTGACCCCCGGTGCGGGGTCAATTTTGATCCGGGGCTCATAATTTGAACAATCTTGGTAGAGGTCCACTAGCCAATGCTACATGCCAAATATCTAAGCTCTAGGCCTTGTGGTTTCAGAGAAGAAGATTTTTTAAGTTTTTGCTATATATTCCTATGCAAAACTAAGTGACCCCCAGGCGGGGTCAATTTTGACCCGGGGGTCATAATTTGAACAATCTTGGTAGAGGTCTACTAGACAATGCTACATGCCAAATATCTTAGCTCTAGGCCTTGTGGTTTCAGAGAAGAAGATTTTTAAAGTTTTTGCTATATATTCCTATGCAAAAACTAAGGGCCCACCCGCGCGGGGTCAATTTTGACCCCCGGGTCATAATTTGAACAATCTTGGTAGAGGTCCACTAGACAATGCTACATGCCAAATATCTAAGCTCTAGGCCTTGTGGTTTCAGAGAAGAAGATTTTTTTAGTTTTTCCTATTTGTTGCCCTAGCAACCAGAGTTCTGCATGGAATGGAATTCTTTGAACAATTTTGGTAGAGCTTCATGCAAGGAACATTCCTGCATAGTTTTATCAACATTGGCCTAGAGGTTTCAGAGGAGATGTCATTTGAATCAAAATGTTGACGGACGACGGACAATCATCGATCAGAAAAGCTCACCCTGGCATAGCCAAGTGAGCTAAAAATCCCGAAGAAAACAAAATTTTCTTTTCTTTTTGTTCAATTTCAGTCTGCAAACTTTCACAGATTAATGGTTCTTTGCAAACAAATGTCTGTTAAAGAAATATAAGGATAAACAACAGCAGGTTCTTACCAAGTCTTGAATGTGTTCATCAAAGTATTGTTGGCGCTGAGCCTCTGTGTCTACATTATGGAATCAAGGGTCACGTGACAGTTCTTCCTGTGCATCATCGTACCGTGAATCACTTGTTATATCAGGCGTTTCTCTCAAAAGGTCTTTAAATTCTTTTTTTTTCTAAAAATGAAAAAATTACTTATAATATCAACGATCAAACAAACTTAATGAAAACTTAATATAACTCAATAAGGCCTTTAGTTCTACACCACCTTCATTTTTCCTGAATTAACTAGACCTATAAATAAATGTGAATAATACCCCCGAAAGACTGCTTTATAAACTGAGGAAATTCCTAGTAACAGAATACTTTGCAAAAAAAACTAAAATAGAGATATTGTTCTTGGCAATAACTCTGTAATGAGTCAAGATAGAGTTATGGTTCTTGTACACTGCACTTCCTCTCATTGTGCTGAACCATTGTATGAAGTTGTATTGCATTCCAAATAGTAGTTTTCAAGTTATGCTCTGCGACAAGGAAAAGTAAAGATGGGCAATAACTCTGTAATGAGTAAAGATGGAGTTATGGTTTCTATGCACTGCACTTCCTTTCAATGTAACTTGACCATTGTATGAAGTTGTATTGAATTCCAACTAGTAGTTTTCAAGTTATGCTCCGGACAAGGAAAAGTAACAAAGGGCAATTACTCTGTAATTACTCAAGATAGAGTTATGGTTCTTGTACACTGCATTTCCTCTCATTGTTCTAGACCATTGTATGAAGTTGTATCTAATTCCAACTAGTAGTTTTCAGGTACTGCTCCGGACAAGGAAAAGTAACCAAGGGCAATAACTCTGTAATGAGTCAAGAAAGAGTTATGGTTCCTGTGCACTGCACTTCCTCTCAATGTACAATGTAGGGCTTCGATAATTTGGTCAAATCAATCGGTCTGGGTCGAGCCTTTGACGTTATTAATGTTGCAAACCATGTTACCCCACCCACTTCGGCAATAAGCAGATGTTACTCATTTGTTTAATTATGCGGTTTTACAGTGATGTCATGAGCAAAATACACACGATCTTACTGTTTCAAAATTCATTTCATGTTGAAATTGATCAATATTTTATCACGTTTGAAGTTGATTAACGTCCATGGCTATGGTAGGGATCAAACCCGGGGCCGTTCGATCCTTAAGCAAATGCGCTACCACTACGCCACGGCAGCTCCTCTTTTTGGCCATTTTATATTAAACACACCTATATTAAGCAGTTACCTACATTAAATGGCCACTTTTGATACATCCCGATGCTTCCTGCTTAGGACAGGTTCACTGTACTTGCACAATCCTAACTATTTACAAGCACAACTTTTAAACTGTTACGATAATTACTAACCTAATTTTGTATATGTTCATCAAACCAGTCCTTTCTTTGAGGATCATTTGGGACAGCCTGGTACTGGTGATCATACTCAAGGTCACCCTTGACTGCTTCCCAGCGGGCTTGACTATGTACTTCTCTCAGTAACTGCATAAACTCTGATTTAACCTGAAAGAGTAAAAAAATATCAAACTGACATCAAAATGTAATTTTTTTTTTTTTAAACTGGGAACAGTTAAAACTATAACATCACATGTTACAATTAAACCATTTAAATGTTATCAATTGGCACAAACTGGCTACATGAACAAGAGAGCCATGATGGCCCTATCTCGCTCACCTGAGAACCATGGCAAAGATCACAAGTTACCCAGTTTAAATGCCTCACTTGCCCAGGAGATGTCATTTAAAAGTATTTCACTTTTATCTCTGGAGGCCATTTTTTGCTTCAGAGCACAACAGTTTACTGTTAGGGCAATTTCGAAAGAGGACAATAACAGGATCATTCCTGTGAAATTTTATATAAAATTTGGCCAGTGGTTTGGGAGATGTTGTTTAAAGATTTTTTCTATTTTTAGCTTTAGCAACCATTATGTGCAGTGGAGCAGAACAGTTTGAGCAATTTAAGAAAATGACCATCCGTGGATTATTCCTGTGGAATTTGACTGGATTTTGCCTACTGGTTCAGGAGGATATGCATATTTAATTTTTTGCTCTGGTGGCTATTTTGTACAACGGAGCGGAACAGTTTGAGCAATTTTTAAAGAGGACAATATAAGGATGGTTCCTGTGGAGTTACATATCAACTGGCCCAGTGGTTTGGGTGATGTTTAAAGATTTTTCCATTTTTAGCTCTAGGAGCCATTATGTGCAATGGAGCGGAACCTTTCAAGTAATTATAGAACATGACCATCAAAGGAACATCCCTGTTTGTTTGAAATTGACTCCGTGGTTACAGAGATGATTTTTCGAAGCAAATTGTTGACAACATCAAGCATCACAATAGCTCACTGTGAGCACTTTGTGCTCTGGTGAGTTAACTAGATGGGTGTTCAGTAGAACACTTGTGTCGCCCTCTTACGCTTTGTCAGAATAATGATTAATTTCTTGACAAAATCTAAGTACAAAAAGAGCTGTTTGTAAAACACATATGTCCCCCTTGATGCAAAAGTTGTACTATGAAAGGAACAGTTTTTAAAGTAAAAGTCAGTGTGAAATTCGTGAAAACTGCATTCTGTAGAAATTGTAGAATAAAAAAATAAAAAAAAAAAACAACATTTTTACGAAGTGACCTTGACCACCAGAAATAATTAAAAACTAAAAAAAAAGAAATTGAAAAAAAGTATTTTTAGTAACTGACCTTGACCCCTAAAAAAAATTTGGGGGCTGAAAACAATTTTATACTGAAAAAAAAATTTTTTGAAAAACAATCTACTTTTAGTAGTAACCTTAACCTAATAAAAAATTTTTTCGCGTAAAACAATTTTTTATTTGATGTTTTCCAGTGAATTATAGAGTTTTATTTTATGCTAACTAATGAAATACTGTGTTATATCAGTGAAATATAGAGTGATGATATAGATTTCATATCAGTCATAGTTTGGGTGATATAGGACTGCCGGAACTACTTTTTTAAGAAGTGCATATATACATGATTTTGCTTTTGTTTTAATAGTTAGCATAAAATAAAAAGAAAATGTGTTTGTTTTGAGTGGATATGGAATATATCTCAACTCAAAGTGATACAATTTTCACATTTTAACTCACGCTCATGAAAATATTACAATTGTATCACTTCTCGGTGAGATATATTCCATATCCACTCAAAACAAACAAATATCCTCTATTATAGGAATAACTGTTTTGTAATTTTGATATTTGCGACTGTATATATGGTTTTTAATGGTCACAAATATTTTTAATGGTGAAGGCGTTAGCCGGAGCTGTTAAAACTGTTTGCAACCATTAAAACCGTATATATAATCACAAATATCAAAATCACTAAATAATAATCTCAGTATGAATAAAATAAATGTAAACTGTATAAAAAAGGAAATTAACTGTGATCTCATACGCCCTTTGTCAAGTCGAATAATCGATAAAAAATAGAAACCAATAACAGACAGGGAAATTACCTTGCTTTCATAATCAATTAATGTACTTGTCACATTTATTTCTGTCTATCATAAACTGCATGTGGTGAGTGTTGCTATTGAATTTATCTGGGTAAGTTGTACTGAAATTTATTGTTTAATGCTGTAATTTAATTTAAATTTGTAATGCTTGAATTAAATAGCTCTGTTATGTGGAATGGTACACATACAGAAAAGGTCCGGAAAAGTACTTGGACAGGCTAGGATACAAATGAAATTAAGTGCCCCCTTTTAGGCCTCTTTCTAATGCAAGTTACGGGTGAATCTATAGGAGTGATCGCCGTGACGTCACACGGCAATTTTGATAAGATTGCTGGTGGGCAATAACAGTTGTGTTTACAATGCTTATGTATCGGAAAGGAATTTTTGAATTTTTATAACTTTTTTGCTATCTGAAGGATTTTTAAAATTCAAAAAGTTATGACATGCTCTTGATACTCATATTTTTACATCAAACTATCTCTTTTGAAAGAAGTACCGTTTTTAATGACACTTGATTTTTAAGTGGGCTTGTTGCTGCTATAATCATTTATGAAAACAGTGTAAGTTACTCGCTCGCGAATTTTTCATTTTGAATCTTAACAAAAATTGAAAATAATGAATAAAATGTTTGTTTTATTAGCTTTCCAGTGATATAAAACATTTTAAAATATCTCTTGTTTTAAAAAAGTTACGGTCGTTAAAAAACTATCCCTAACAATTCAAAAACACGGACTACCGACCGCTGCCCACCGCATCTATCTCTTATCAGTAGAAATTATTGCGCAATACCGAGTTTTGTTTGCAAACACGATCACTCCTATACCATTGAAAACATTAGGATGTCAACAAAGATTGAAGACTGATAAAAATTCATGTTTCTACAATATTTCGTTTGCATGTTAAAGGCGAAAATGTGTGATTTCGGTCCGGAAACTACTTGGAAACCAACTTTTTTTTCGTAAAACTATTTTATAATAAAAAAAAAATCGAAAAAAAATCTTTTTTTAGTAACAGTGATCCTTCAATTTTTCTTGAATGGTTGCTGAGAGATATGACAAAATTTGCTGAAACAAGAGCCATGTTAGACATGGCCATCCCCATGCAAAGTTCTCTTTCTATGACCAAGAAATCTGAGGTGAGAGGAATGGATATGGTATAGTTTCTAATTTAATAAAATATTAGTATTTGGAGGGGTATAATAAGGCAAGGTAGAGTCATGGTTCTTGGGCATGTATTTCCCATCATTGTGCTCTATCTTCGCTGCAGTACTTTTGAAGTTATGCTACGGAGAAGATTATGCTCTGTCCAAGATAAATCAATGAAGGGAGACAATTTTTTTTAAACCACACAGAGTTATTGTCCTTGGGCACTGCACTTTCCCTCTGTGTCCTCTCTCATTATTTGTAATTTAAAGGAATTTCCTTCAGTACTTTTCAAGTTATGCTCAATAAAGAAAATGTAATAAAGTGGGATAATTAAAAAATTAGGCAAGGTACAGTTAAGATTCTTGGGTACTGCACTTTCACTCATTGTGCTCTTACTATAACTGTATAACGTTTCAAGTAATACCCTTCAGTACTTTTGGAGTTACGCTCCGGACAAGAAAAATCAAGAAAATGTAACAAAAGGGAGTAATTCAAAAAGAAGGCAAAATAGAGTTATGGTTCTTGGGCACTGCACTTCCCCTCATTTTACTCTGTGTCAACATACAGGATTCTAAAGTGTCCGACCTCTAAGTATGACCTTGACCTGCAAAGTAAGGGCGTGGAACTTGCATGTGACATGTCATCTCCATGTGTTAAACAACTGGACCATGTAATTTTAAAATCCTTCCATGCATGACAGACATACCATGTAAATGGGATTCCATTACCTTTAAAATCTTAAGTGTGACCTTGACCTTAGAGGTAGATCATGGATCTTGCACGAGACATGTCGTCTAGATGTGTTGAACATCTGTGCCAAGTTATTTTAAAATCCTCATTGCATGACAAAGTTACCAACCGGACACATTAGTGTGTGCATATATACAGGATACCATTACCTATTAACTCTCTTACAAGTGACACGTCAACTTTACATTGGATTATCAACACTTAATGGAATAACAAGAAATTTCAGTGGACTTATATCCCCCTGCCAAATGAAACAAATAACTGAAAAAGAACAACTGGAAAGTGTATTGGTCCGTTTGTTTCAGAAATGTTTTTTTTTATTTCTCCACCCCAATGGGGCCTCATCTCAGAGGGTTATAATTTTTACTTCATGTTACAGTCACAAAGAACTAAGTCATTGAAAGTATATTAAGTACTACTAGTTTCAGAAAAGCACTACATTCCCTTTAGGGCCTCATTTCTGTAAAAATCCAGTCTCTAAATTTTTCGTTGTTGGAGAATACAACATTGATTATTCATGCAACAAAAAATCCAATTCTGAAAAACCTTTTCAGAAAAACGAAACAATTTTTAAAATTTCATCACCCCATTGGGACCTCAACTGTAAGTTTCACAAAACAAAATTTCTTAGGTTTTCTATATATACTGAAGGGAAAAAGAAACGCAGGGTAACAAAAAATACAATATTCTGTTACTTCTCGCGAATACACATTCCACTATTTATATTGAATTGTTGATTCTTTCAATTACGTAACGGCTAACAGAAGTTCAGAGGGTCCATTAACTGATTTGCTGATGATAGATAGAGTCTTTATACTACTTTATATAACGTCTAATACATTCCTTCAAATCACCACAAAGGTTTACCCTGCGTTTCTTTTTCCCTTCAGTATAGAATATTTACAAAAAGTGCTACACCCCCTTGAGGGCCTCATTTCTAAAACTCCAATAGAAGGGTGGGGATATTAGAAAGTGAATAAATTTTGATTACCGGTTGCAAGAAATAGATTTTTAATGTTTTCATATTGAATATAGCAGAAAAATTAAGGGGCAATAACTCTGTCAAAGCCAATCTTGAAGAAAGTTGCACGTGTGCCACGGCATAACAGTATTGTACACTTATTTTAAGTTTCATGAAATTCTATCCACAGGTTCCTTACTAGTTAAGGCACCGGACAGAAGGATGAACAGAAGGACAGACATCTAAACATTTCTATCCTAAGGTGGTATTTTCCATTGCATTTTTCAGACTAGTGGCTACCACTTAGCGCTAAAGCAAAGAAGAGTAAATGACCACCACACACATCCTAACCCTAAACCTAATGAATTTGGTTTGACCACTTAATGAAGGAATTGTGTGGGCCGAGTGACTGACATACGGACAAGGGCGGACTGACAGACAATGCAAAAACAACATGCAGAGGATTTTATATGAATAATAAACCTTAATTTATCCCTTACCCTGCTGATGGTAAGTGATTTTGCCTCTGCGTCCAGTGCAGATCATGATCAGCTATATCTCTATGCCCCAAGCGTGTTGTCTTTTTCCATCCTGTATGCAACTAATGGTACGGTCCAAACTGAAAAATTAACCATTTTAAAAATTAAGTATGGAGCAAGCCGTTTTATACCTGCCCTAGTAACCCTTGCTAGAGGCAGGGTAAGAATCAGTGAACTTGCTTGATGTCGGTGCCTGATAAACAATAGTTTCACGATAAAAGTTTTTACATTGTGTAAAACATGAATTGTACTGCATCTGATTTTTTCCAATAAAATTGCTTAGATATACTTTACATTACTTACATCAAGTAAATATTTCAAACACTTGACTGTCTTGCAAGAAATGAACAAAATTTTGCTAGAAGTGTAAGTGTAACTGGCAATGCAGATACAATAGTTTAACAATAAATGTTAACATTATATTCTCCTATAGTATACCTTATCTGCATTCAAAGGCTGGAAGTTTTATAATTATTTGCTATACAATTATTAATGTATACATCATGACCTTTTAACTACCAGAATTACAAAACAACTTCTGAATTGCAATTAAAAAGATTGAAAAATTTGGCTGAAGAAGCGAGTGTCAATAAAGCATTAAAAGAAACAATTGTTTGACAAATAATTCACTTTAGTTATTAGTATGTCTATATAGTGATGTACTGCCTTTATTATAAAAAAAGGTGCAAATATCAATTCAAATATCATCATTTAAATTAAGTTACAAACTTAAAATAAAATATTACAGATACTTTTAAAAAAAGTTAAGTCTTAAGGTTTAGAGAATATAATTTGTAAATTAAGTGTTCTTACAAATTAAAAAATAATTACTTTATCTTTAAGAAGAGTTATATTACCCTTGAAAATGGTCACATTGGTTTATAGTTTGGAATGATGCTCAAAACACAGTGGATGCTTTTAAAACATAAAAGAAACAAGTTTTACCAAGTTATTTCTGTTACTGAGACATACAAATTAAGATATACATAATGGAAAGGGTGGATTTTTGATTTTTTACTAGGATAGTCAAAAAAGATTTTAACATATTTGCTCTATACCCAATGTGAATAAAACTGTTATACAGATCGTTATTTTTGGGTTATAACTATGGCAATGTTTATTATTCTAGGAGTATAAATCATTGATTAATGTTTTATTTAAAAAATTTTATGGTCACTTTGAACAATAATATCACTTTAATAATTAACAGAGTAAGTCCCAGTTGTACAATATAAAACTAGTGGCGACATCTTATTGTTTGTTCCATGGAATGAAGAATTTATATGGACAAAAGCTTATGGAGACACAGTTCAGTCTGTGTTTACCGTACTATTACATTATACTCAAGGTAAAGAAGTGCCGTGGACATTTTGAGTATACAGTCTCTTTCTTACAAAACTGTTTGAAATCAGAAAATCCAGTCTAAAGATTGCCTACACTGAGTAAGTAATGTAACTGACAACCCGTCCTGCTAGATGCTATTCCTGTACTAATACTAAATTATCAGATTTTGTCATGGTGGAACTAGAAAACCATGCACTTTATATGAAAACCCTTTGATTGGTAAAAAAAGTAGGGCACAACTTATTTTATACACCAAACACAGAAAAAATGGATAAATATTGCAGTATTTTATATGTCAGTAATTCACAGTCAAGTTAAATTGCTTGTATTAAAATTTTGTTTCTTTCAATAATATATAGATTATCCATGTCCTGAAGTGAATACAAATTTCTTAAAACATGATTTTACTGTAACATGCAGATACAATAGTTTAAATGAAAAAAACAAAAATGTATGAAATATACTCAGTACATTTAAAAATGCAACACTTACATTTTGTGTTGTAGGTGTTTTACGCTCGCTTTAACTGTGTTTTGGGTCATTTTAACAGGCGGGCAGTTTACTAAACAATTGGTCCTGGGAAGAACCAGTACTAGCTAGACTATTCTTTTTGAAAATTAAAATTTATGTACTCACATTAACAGATAATTGATTTTCAGATGTATACTATGCGAGAAAAAAGCGCCAGCTGGCATATTGGTGTATAGATAATATAGAGTGCTTCAATTAAAGTGACATTATGCGCATTTTGTTAAAGTAAAAATCCAGCTGAAAATGGTGTGTGTACAAAAGTGTAGAGGAAATAATAGCTTTTAACCCAATACACCAAACTCTTCCCAATACCAGTATGAAAAAATAACTTTCCAAATATTGATTTTCTTATTACTAGAGGATTCCATAACCTTCATACTCCAAGTGTGACCTTGACCTTTGAGGTAGGGATTGGGTCTTGCATGCGACACGTCGTCTTGATGTGCTAGACATGTGTGCCAAGTTATTTTAAAATCCTTCAATGCATGACAGTGCAGAGTTACAGTCCGGACACGAATTTGTAAGTGGGGACGCACAGACGGACAGATGGACTGACGGACGCACAGACGGACGGTGCGATTTTAAAAATGTGCCATATTCACGGAATATCGCTAAAGTCATTCAAACTTTTTCAGAAAAAATGGGTTCATTTTACAAATTTGATGCTTAAAATAGACTACAAGTGGTTTTATCACCAAAAAGGGGGAATGTAGCCAAGTTTTAACAAAATTACAAAACGAATAGACATACCAAATTTTTACGATTTTCCGGGATTTCAAAAATCTGTTTTTATTTTGGAAATGACAAACATTATCATTAAAGTAATTTTTCTTACATGACCTTTGTTTTTAACATATTGGTTTGGTAACCTTTTCGAAAAAATAACAGAATCAAAAAGTTCATACAAATATCGATTTTTATGATTTTTGCACTTTCAAGACTTTTTTGTGTTGTGTTTAAGAAAACTACTGGCAAGCAAGGAAAAGCCGATGGCAAGGAATTGTCGGTGGCTTTTTAGTTTTACCGTTACATGCCTCTATAAGTAGTCTCTAAGAAGGAAGTCTTGATCAAAATCTATAGGAGGATTTGTTTTGAAGCTGAATGAGAGAAATCATGAGTCAAAGCGTTAAATATTTACTAAGATACTGGTTTTTCATTTCAGCGTACTCATAACCTTGACATAGTTGTCAGCAAAGTCACGTGGGGGTCATGTGACGGCTGTCAACTTCTGATTTCCGCGCAAAATATTAGTTCAATTTTACTTAAAACATTAGAAAATCATGCTAAAATACATTTCAACACGCAATAAAAAGGTATTGATAACATATTCAAACCGTACACTAGTATATCGGGATGATTTGACTCTTCAATTCAAGGGAAGTAATTTGTACTGATTGTATAGTATTTCCCCTTTGTTTGAGGGAGGCTCAATGCAGGGAAATCATAGGCTATATTGCCAAACAAACACACAGAAACAAATGTCGGGAGTTCTTATCTAATGTTAGCTCCGACTGGAGGCTGTGCAGAGTATTTAGCAAAACAAGTTGCAATTATTTGACTAAGTAGAAAACGGTTACTTCCGGCAACAATGACACATGTAGGTATATAGACCTACTAACCAAGCCGCAAATTAATGTAATTTCTCACACACAATTAATGGTTAAAACCCATTAGAAATAATTATTTTTTATGCTTTTCAAATACGCCTTATGAGCTGAAAATCGGCGATAAAAGCAAGCCGCTGACATTTCCTGCTGTAATGCCCATTTTTCGTGTGCTCTAAGTACGCCTTTTAAGGCCCCATATTTACAAGCATGCGCGACCAATGTAAACAAAAATTATCTCCCCCGACGGAGGTCAAGGCCAAGATTTGCAAAATAGTCAACGTTTTTACTCTGTCTCATCCATTTCTAAAATAAATAAAAAAAACATGCAAAATCCATCGGCTTTTCCTTGCTTGCCAGTACACCACAAGACCATAGTCAATGGAAAGGACAATAACAATCTATGCAACTGTTTTTTCTATAAAATCGTTTAATTAAAATATTTAACTTAAAAATGTTGCGTTTTTAAATGTACTGAGCATACAACAAAGTAAAGAAATGAGATGATGAGGACTTATGAATTCCTATGTATACTGTTTATTACTTAAAATAGTGTCTTTCTTAAAGGTGATCAATCACATTTCAGCAACATTTCACGGCAATTTTTACTTTCTGTATATTCTGTTAGAGATTTATTGAAAAAACGAAAAGACCCATTATATAGAGTTATAGATCCCTATTAGAAATTTACATTTCATTAACTTTTATAAAATTTTGTTATTACTCCTCTTTAATATGAAAGTATTAAAAAAGTTGAGTATTTCTTTTTTTATTTCAATATAATTTCTACTTTTACATTTGCATTGGATAGATATACAAATGTCTTGACATTCTGAACCAAAAGACAAGTTTTAAAACTTATGTGTAGCTTCTGAATTCATTAATTTCTAATCTATCTTGTTTGCGTAAACAAGATAGGTAAAGGGAGGTAATAATAATTTTTCAAACTTGCATAAATTTCTAATGAATTCCATCTAACTATATTATTGTTAATGCAAATATTTTACAAATATAATACAACAGGTCTTATATTTATATCTTTCCTTAGGCAACGTATGTGTATCAAATTTGTACTTATGATAAAATAACTATCTTGGTTGGGCAACCAGGATAGGGAAATCAAATTTTAAAATACCTCTAGTGAAAATCTTACTTGAATTAAGCGCTAAGCGAACATAAATGAGTGTAAAGGATCAGATGTTAAAGTTTCAAATAAATCTATAACATGGCCAAAATCTGATTATCCACCGAAAAAAAAACACAAAAATATTGCAGATATAATAGTTTCATACTGACCATCAAGGCAGATTTTTTAGTGATTTCATCGTGAAACTATTGTATCTGACACTTTCTCCCATTTCTTGAGAAATAGTGAACCGAATTAAATTTTGTCGAATGGGTTATGTTTATACAAGTATTTAAAGCTATAGTAGTGAGTTTTACATCACATAACACCTTTATCTTTAAATGAATCAGTTCTTTTCTTATTCCTGAAAAGATTTTAAAAATGAAGATACAATAGTTTCACAATCAACCATCGATGGATAGACAAAATAAAATAGCATTGTCGTTGATAATGGTATAAAATTTGACGAAAACATTTTGACGCTTCAGAGACAGTAGTCGCTATTATGTGACCTCAAAACGGGAAAATTCTATTAGAGTTTAGCTTTAAGTTTTGCCTTAAAAATGGAGTTATTAAAAAGCAGCTTGATGATTTGATATGATAACAAGACTTAGAGCACCGCCTGTGGGTGCCGGACGCTTGTCTGATTTTGTCCATTTAAGTTTATTTATCACCATTTTTTAAGTAACAGTGTCCTTGACCTTGACCCCAGAACACAATCCCACAAAAGGTTTTCATAATAATAACTAGACACTATGTTTGGCAAAATAATTCAATTGCAACTAACGATACTGTTTTTTTCTCTCCATATTTCTATTTTTAGAAAAAAAACTGGACTTTGACCCCATGAGCCCCAAAGACAATCTCAATTAATTTAAAAGTCTTTATTCATATGTATTACACACTTAATAATTTAGTTACATTATGTCAATTGTAACTAAAGATATTGAACATAATTATTACTATTTTGTTCTACTTTTTAGTTAGTGACCTTGACAATGACACCAGGAGCCCCAAAATCCAACCCTATCTTCTTAAATACTGACTTCCAACAGAAGTTGGTTACATCATCTGGAACTAAAGATATTGAATATATTACAGTTTTCCTATTTTAGTAACGGTGACCCTGACCCCAGGAACCCTAAAACACAATCAAATTAAAGATATTCATAAAAACTTCTTATACACTAAGTTTGGTTGCATTATGTTGACTGTTATAAAAATATTGTGTACGTGAAACTTTCAAAGTAAAGAAGAGGTAATAATCCAGGCAAATACATTACAGGGTTATGTAACTTGTAAAAATCTTTTATTCTATTGTACATTTGATAGCGAACAGGTATTCCAAGTTTGAAAGTGATAGCTTTGATAGTTTGCATGTAAGTGACCCAAACACAAAACTTAAACTAGACTCCTAAGTGTGGAGCCCACCAGCTGTCATCAGGACTAACTCCTAACAAAGTAGAGATAGGTCAAAAAAACACCTAAATATTGGATGTAAAATGCATGTTGTACCACAGAAAAGTGGTCATGGTTTTTCTCTATGGCCTGAGTAATAAAAAAGTTACAATATAAGCTATTTATAGTACAACAAAGGGAAGAAATTCTAAAAACAAGGGTAGTTCATGGTGGTGAACATTTGTGCCGAGTTACATCAAATTCCCTCTATGCATGAAGAAGAAATGCTCTGGACAAAGATATTCTTGAATTTGACCTTTTAAACTCTTGAGTGTGACCTTGACCTTAGACCTAGGGACTTGGTCCTTGTGCATGACACTCCGTCTCATGGTGGTAAACATTTGTGCCAAGTTATTTAAGAATCCCTTGATCCATGGTTAAGTTACAGCCCGGACAAACTGAACTGAAGACGCATGCACACACGCACTTACACAGAACGGCCATTTGGACAACCATATCGAGCTTTCGCAAGCGGCGCGACAAAAATCAGACTAGCTAAAAATGACAAAAATACTAAAATATCTCCCCCCCCCCCTCCCTTTCCCCTCCCCCTCCCCTTCCAAATGTGTGACTCAAAAACCTGTTTGATATGTTGAAGTACAGTAGAAACTCACTTAACCGGACAAGGTCCGGACTGGGCAAAATTTCCTGTTTAGTGAGGATTCCCGTTTAGTGAGGATTTGATGTACGGAGTCAGTTTACTCAACTATTAACTGAGTTAACCTTTAAAGGGACGTTTAGACGGAGGTTGAGACATGATTGAAGCATATGCAAAAGTGATAAACATTTCTGCGTTTTTATAATCATCTTTTTTTTCAAGTCTTAAAATAAAACAACACGAAAAAATGGCCACTTCATCACCAATCAAAGTTCTTGATTTGAGTAACAAACAAACAAATTATCCGATTATCTGTGATTAAATGCTTGTTAAGTATGTTTGATAGTTTAATTAACGCACTGCTCTAATTTGATTCAATCATAGAAATCTTTAGATGAAACAACCCTCCAAAATGATCACTTAATAACCATTTCTAGTTCTTTATTTTCTGCAACAAACAAATTAATGTTTCAATCAATTTTCTTTTCACAAGTTTGATTATTGTGCGGCAGTCAATCCACAGCGCAATCATCATTATCGATTAGCAAGTTATCTCCCCGACATCAAACACAACATCACAGGTGCAATAGTTAACGACGCACCGGCTGTCAACACAAAGTGACACGCGATTCGCGATTTCCTAATACACAAAATCAGTTTGACATGTTGGAACAAATATATGTCCCGTTTTGTGAGGTAAAAATATGTTGACAAGTAACAAATTTTCTCCATTTTTTGTCCGGTATCCGCAATTCCGGGGTTCCGGTTTTGTGGGGATTTTTTTACATTGAAAATAGAAGGGGAAAAAATGGGACTCTGAAAAAAGTCCAGTATCCCGAGGATCCCGGTTTAGTGAGTTTCTACTGTACATTATCCATTTATTGTTTGTGAAATCTAATAAACAAGAGCTGTCAGTAGACAGCGCGCTCGACTATTCTCAGTGATATGTCATATGAAGACTACATTTAACGTAAGTTCTAAGTAAAAAAAGGGGCATAATATTGTAAAAAAGCTTGATACAGTGACCTCCTCCTGTACACAGGTTGAGATCATGATGGTGAACAAGTGTGCAAAGTTTCAAAGCCATATGTCGATGGACTTTGAAATTATCTGAGGTGGTACGCAAACTTTAACGTAAATTCTAAGTCGAAAAAGGGGCATAATTCTGTCAAAAGGCTTGATAGAGTTACCTCCTCCTGTGTACAGGTTGGGGGCATGATGGTGAACAAGTGTGCAAAGTTTCAAAGCCAGATGACAATTGAATTGGAAAATATTTGAGGTGGTACGCAAACTTTAACGTAAATTCTAAGTCGAAAAAGGGGCATAATTCTGTCAAAATGCTTGATACAGTGACCTCCTCCTGTGTACAGGTTGGGGGCATGATGGTGAACAAGCGTGTGAAGTTTCAAAGCCAGATGTCAATGGACTTTGAAAATATTTGAGGTGGTACGCAAACTTTAACGTAAATTCTAAATTGAAAAAGGGGCATAATTCTGTCAAAATGCTTCATACAGTGACCTCCTCCTGTGTACAGGTTGGGGGCATGATGGTGAACAAGCGTGCGAAGTTTCAAAGCCAGATGTCAATGGACTTTGAAAATATTTGAGGTGGTACGCAAACTTTAACGTAAATTTTAAGTCAAAAAAGGGGCATAATTTTGTCAAAATGCTTGATAGAGTTACCTCCTCCTGTGTACAGGTTGGGGGCATGATGGTGAACAAGCGTGCAAAGTTTCAAAGCCAGATGTCAATGGACTTTGAAAATATTTGAGGTGGTACGCAAACTTTAACGTAAATTCTAAGTCGAAAAAGGGGCATAATTCTGTCAAAAGGCTTGATAGAGTTACCTCCTCCTGTGTACAGGTTGGGGGCATGATGGTGAACAAGTGTGCAAAGTTTCAAAGCCAGATGACAATTGAATTGGAAATTATTTGAGGTGGTACGCAAACTTTAACGTAAATTCTAAGTTGAAAAAGGGGCATAATTCTGTCAAAATGCTTGATACAGTGACCTCCTCCTATGTACAGGTTGGGGGCATGATGGTGAACAAGCGTGTGAAGTTTCAAAGCCAGATGTCAATGGACTTTGAAAATATTTGAGGTGGTACGCAAACTTTAACGTAAATTCTAAGTTGAAAAAGGGGCATAATTCTGTAAAAATGCTTGATACAGTGACCTCCTCCTGTGTACAGGTTGGGGGCATGATGGTGAACAAGCGTGCGAAGTTTCAAAGCCAGATGTCAATGGACTTTGAAAACATTTGAGGTGGTACGCAAACTTTAACGTAAATTCTAAGTAGAAAAAGGGGCATAATTTTGTCAAAATGCTTGATAGAGTTACCTCCTCCTGTGTACAGGTTGGGGGCATGATGGTGAACAAGTGTGCAAAGTTTCAAAGCCAGATGTCAATGGACTTTGAAAATATTTGAGGTGGTACGCAAACTTTAACGTAAATTCTAAGTAGAAAAAGGGGCATAATTTTGTCAAAATGCTTGATAGAGTTACCTCCTCCTGTGTACAGGTTGGGGGCATGATGGTGAACAAGTGTGCAAAGTTTCAAAGCCATATGTCAATGGACTTTGAAAATATTTGAGGTGGTACGCAAACTTTAACACTAGAGCTATCACTAAATGTGATTAATACCCCCAAAAGACTGCTTTATAAACTGAGGAAGTTCGTAGTAACATAATACCTTGCAAACAAACTAAAAAGAGATATTGTTCTTGGCAAAAACTCTGTAATTATTCAAGATAGAGTTATGGTTCTTGTACACTGCACTTCCTCTCAATGTGCTTGACCATTGTATGAAGTTGTATTGAATTCCAACCAGTAGTTTTCGAATAATGCTCCAGACAAGGAAAAGTAACAAAGGGCAATAACTCTGCAATTAGTCAAGATGGAGTTATGGTTCCTGTGCACTGCACTTCCTCTCAATGTGCTTGACCATTGTATGATGTTGTATTGTATTCCAACCAGTAGTTTGCGAATTATGCTCCGGACAAGGAAAAGTAACAAAGGGCAATCACTCTGTAATGAGTCAAGACAGAGTTATGGTTCCTGTGCACTGCACTTCCTCTCAATGTACTTGACCATTGTATGAGGTTGTATTGAATTCCAACCAGTAGTTTTCAAGTTATGCTCCGGACAAGGAAAAGTAACAAAGGGCAATAACTCAGTAAATACTCAAGATAGAGTTATGGTTCTTGTACACTGCACTTCCTCTGATTGTGCTTGATCATTGTATGAAATTGTATTGAATTCCAACTAGTACTTTTCAAGTTATGCTCCGGACAAGAAAAAGTAACAAAGGGCAATAACTCTGAAATTAGTCAAGATGGAGTTATGATTCTTGTGCACTGCACTTCCTCTCAATGTGCTTGACCATTGTATGAAGTTGTATTGAATTCCAACCAGTAGTTTTCAAGTTATGCTCCGGACAAGGAAAAGTAACAAAGGGCAATAACTCTGTAATTAGTCAAGATGGAGTTATAGTTATTGTGCACTGCACTTCCTCTCAATGTGCTTGACCATTGTATGAAGTTGTATTGAATTCCAACTAGTAGTTTTCAAGTTATGCTCCGGACAAGGAAAATGCAACAGACCGCCCGCCCGCCCAACCGACCGACCGACCAACCACCGGGTGACTCCTATATACCCCCCTAAACTTCGTTTTGGGGGTATAATAAGTGGTGACGCCAACGCTCGGGTGACTAGGATAGCTCTCCTTATTCTTCGAATAGTCGAGCTAAAAATGAAGAAGCTATGTCCAATTCTCAAAATCAACCAAAATCCATAAAAATTCATGTTTTTACCAAAAAAAACCCAGGTCAGACTCAGCATCTTTAGAATAAAATGTGAAGAAGGGTATTAGATGACATTTTTAAATTTAAGTTTCCCAAGTTTCAAAGTGATAGCTTTGATAGTTTCCATGTAAGTGACCTAAACGCAAAACTTAACCAACACCAACATTAATTTGGTTTAATAAAGATCATTTACATTGTCACATGGATCTAAAATTACAATGAAGTTTGTATCATCTTGACCAATAATAGTCTGCAATGTTATGGTCAAAATAATAAATATTATTACAGACCTTTTGATGTATTATTTTTGGTTAATATTCGTTCTCTTTCATTTTCTCATAATTCGTACATTATTTTATTTCTTTATAATCTTACTTATAATACATTTACATGACACGCCAGTCGGATCTGCTGACGTCCTTTAATTTGATAAACAATATTTTCCCCCGTGAAATGTACCCTGTGAAATGTACCCAGTAAAATGTACCCTGTGAAAATAAACACCTCGGTGGTCGACACATGTCAGATGAAATCACGTGGTATTTTTGTGTATCTTTATTTTGCATCATCTATTATACAACATCAGTGTCCTGAAGAATTACAAGAAGAGTGCCATGATGGCCCTTTAATGCTCACCTTAGTACAAGTCCATTTGCCTTGTGGGTGTGGTCAATTTTGACCAAAAGGGCATGATTTGAACAAAGTAGTTAGAAGACCACTAGACAATGTTACATACCAAATAGGTTTCCTATATACGTCTTTGTAAAACAAATGACCCCCTTGGCGGGGCCAATATTGACCCTAGGGGCATAATTTGAACAAAATTTGAAGAGGTCTACTAGGCTAAGATTTTTAAAAGTTTTTCCTATATAAGCCTTTGTATCAATTTTGATCAGGGGATCATAATTTGAACAATCTTGGTAGAGGTCTACTAGGTGAGGCTAAAAATACAGTTACTTTTTTATGTGAATTAAAAATTATATAGACATTTGCCCTTTTTGAAAGTCCTTAAACTGTTTGTATTTAAAAGACAGAAGCAGTAACGACATTCCTGAATATGATGCAAGAGATTACTGTAGTGTAAAGTATATCTTTAAGGCGAAATTGACTGTTACTTGTACGAAAAACATTTCTACTGTAACAGTTGCTTTTTGTAAAGGGCAGCATTTTTTAATGACATGCAAAAAAGAAAAGAAACACTTTCTGCCAAGGCTTTTAAGTGAAGAAGCAACAAAGATTTGAGACGTAAATACGTCAACACTGTTTTAGATTAAATAGAACACATTTCTAAAATTAGTCTATCTGTAAATTCATTTTTCTATAAACAAGTATTTTAAGTGCTCCTAGGACTTTAAAACTGCCATCTACACTCTTTTCTCCTACATAATATTATATATGTGATCCAAATCCAGATCCAAGGGATCTGCTGTTTACACCTGGTCGGGATTTTATGCTCAGCTGTACGTCAACAGGAAACGCTTTTAAGTAAACAATTCTTTGTGGGCCTCTTTAGGTTAAACTTATTTATCTTATATTGATTGTAGAACAAGTTCTTGCAACTTATACATGTATTAACTACATGCATTAACTGCTTTCTGGAGTTCTGACCAGTACTCAAGAAAATGCGATAGAAGCAATTTTGGAGGTTGCGGTCAATGCCTCCAGGTTAAGAGTCAACCAATACACCACTGCGCTACTATCCCTTATGGGCCTCCATAGCTCAGTGGACAGGTCATTCTCCTCCAGACCGTACAGTCCCGGGTTCGAAGAGGGCAAAACCACTGTCAATCGAGCCAGTCCAACCAGCTGTAAATTGGCAGCAGCAGTGAAAAACTAGCGAGAGAAAAAGGTTTCCGAGAGCATTGCAAGTGAATAAGCTACAACAGCTTTCTGCGTAGTAAAATAAATTTGTATAGACTTAAAAAAACTCTCCACTCACTTTAGAAGGTCATATGCTGCAAGCAAAGGCTATCCCGACATCAGAGTTTGGTGTTTCGCAAAATATATTCTTCTTGTATGACATGTTCAACATAGTAGAGTGCATGTCTTGCAGTAAACTGTCTTGGTGAAATATCCCTACATAGATACGTTGACAAGTAACAGTATGGCATGTGGAAAATCTGAAGAAAAAAAAAGATTTTTTTTTGGGGGGGGGGGGAAAATAATTGAAGAGCTAATTCAAAATTGCTATTCACTATATAAAATTCATTGTAAAAACTTCTCAGTAGTTAAGAACGTTACTTAACAATGACTGAATGGTTACGATTGCTTTCATACAAGTGCAAGTGCTAAGGTTCAATATCGCCAACTCGACTTTTTTTTCTCTCCTTGTGCAAAGACATTTATCACCATAATGTCTCATTTTATTTATCTGTTAACAATTATTTGCAACTTCTTGCCGAGTAAAATTTGCAACTTCTTAGGCTAAATTGTGATCGGTCTTAACTGAGTCTGAAATTGATGCTCTCACAGAGCTCTACAAAACATAGTTACGTTGACTAATGCAGAGAAGTTAAATCATGCTAATATTTACCTTTTACCATTGTTACCCTTTTACAAATAAATGTTGATATCCATTATTCAATGATTCCATATAGCAACTGTAGAATTTAAGCTGGTGTTTTGTCATATCATATATTATTTGTTTTTTTTATGTGGAATATGTGGATATATTACCCTCTTAGATTAATATTACCTAAGCCATTAGGCAAGGGTGATATTATGCTGGGTAATATATCCACACATATCACATCCAAACCAATAAAAATAAATTATTACCCTGCCTGGTCTTAAACAGAAATATTCAATTAATTATTTTTCATTTGTCATCTGTTGGGGGAACTGAATATCCATATGTTGCGTCAATCAATAGAAACATAAATTTACAGATGATTTTTCTGTATTGGCAACAATCTAAATGACACTCTTTTTCAAGAACAGTTTCTGAAAATTTTGCCCAGAAGTGGGAAAGGAATAGGCCAGGGGAGAGGGGCGAGGGGATCCTGTACCAGTGCAGATCATGATCATCCTGCACATTTCTACATTCTCAAATCATAATCTACACTGTTTGCTATTCAGTAGATAAATTTTCAGTGAGCACCCCTATTACCAAATAATGGAACCATCTAAAGACTGACTAGTCCATTATAGAAATATAGGGAGAGGCAACTTTTCAATTCAGCTTATAATTATCACCTTCTGTAATATAAATGTTCAACTTACAAAGGCTTATAAACATGTATTACGACCCAAATTCCATCTACTGCTTTGTTGACCTCTGTCACCCAATCAGACTTGCTGATTTCACGAACTTCACCAAATTTGTTCCGCCGCTGCGCTTCTCTCATTTCAGTCATTCTCTGACATCTGTAAAATTGATTTAGAACAGTTATTACCTTAAGTAGGAAAACATGTACTTTCTGTGCAGTAATTATAATCTTAAAACTAGAGATCTTGCTGTATTATTAGTTTGGTTTTTACTCTTTTAAGGTAAGCATTAGAAATTTTGAACTGTTAAGGTCAAATATAAGGTTGCTTTTACAAATCAGGCCTTTACTGTACCCTCTGTTTTCTTTTATGAACAGAAGACCCATAAGTATTAGAGGGATTAATCTTCATGTTAAAGAGTACATGTATGCTGTTTGCTTTGCCAATTTTCACCAATTCAAGGACTGTTACTCCTGCATTCAAAGGGCAATCTACTTAGTTACTGCTCTTGGCCAAGACATTATGCTCATATACAGATTGACATGAGTTGGTGATTGAGTGAATAACAAGAGCTGTCACATGACAGCACGCTCGACTATTCGAAAGCTTGTTGGTAAAATGGGGTTTTTGTCTAAGAACAGGAGTATTGTGTAATTGTCTATAAGAATTAAGGTCAAAGATATGAAACTTGTTCAAAGACCTTTGTAAATGTACATTGCATGCAAAGCCTTACTCTGGATTCTGCAAGCCAACTGGAGGGAGGATGGGGGGGATAATTTCAAAGAAATACATGACCTTGTATATTTGATCATGAATAATTTTGTAACTTTTCAAAATTGATATGTATAGAATTAAAAAAGCATGACCGCTGCATGCTGCATAATTATTCTATGACATTTCAAAAGAAAGCCATTTTGAGTATTTCCATATTAGTCTGGTAAAAACTGTGACAAAATTCTAAGTTAAAAAGGGCATAAATATGTCAAAAATCAAAAACATTGGTGAAGATGTTGACAGTAAACATACATTTTAAGTTTCAAGTCAATACCTTATATAGTATTCTATCTTTAACAAAAAATTCAAAGTTAAAAAGGGATCACAAAACAGAGTTGGGGTGTTTCCACGGGGATGTGAGGTTGACACATACTTTGAGTTTCAAGTCAATACTTTTGATAGATTCAAGATATTGACTATAAAATCTTTACCAAAAATCTAAGTTAAAAGGGGATTTAAATCTGTCAAAAATCAAAACAGAGTTATGGGGATTGTTTCCTCAGGTGTAGATGTTGATGGTAAACATATATTTTGAGTTTCAAGTCAATACCTTATATAGTATTCAAGATATTTGAATTTACAAAAAACTTTTACCAAAAATTCTAAGTTAAAAAGGGGCATAAATCTATCAAAAATCAAAACAGAGTTATGGGGATTGTTTCCTCAGGTGTAGATGTTGATGGTAAACATATACTTTGAGTTTCAAATCAATACCTTTGATAGTATTCAAGATATTTGAATTTATAAAAATCATTAACCAAAAATTCTAAGTTAAAAAGGGGCATAAATCTGTCAAAAATCAAAACAGAGTTATGGGGATTGTTTCCTCCAGTGTAGATGTTGATGGTAAACATATAATTTGAGTTTCAACTCAATACTTTTGATAGTATTCAAGATATTTGACCTTATAAAAAACTTTAACCAACGCAGACGCCAACGCCGGTGCGAGTGCAATAGCCTCCTTATTCTTCGAATAGTCAGGCTAAAAACTATTCAATTTAGAGAGTGGATAACATCATTGAATGACCCTTCTGGTTCCGCTAAAACTGATGCTAGTGATCCCATAATACCCCTTGCAGTCTCTAGAAATGGGCCAGTTATCATGAATCTCTACATAAAATAAAAGTTTATTCTTCATCATTTACTGCTGAGGATGAAAAATACTGGCTACTTAAAAAGACACTCCCTATAATTTATGTCAAATTACATTACTTCAAATTATTACTTATATAATATTTAAAGGTATTATTAGTTAACCTAAAAGTGTAAGCTATAAATTCCAGTCATTAATGAGCGTTTCAAAATACGCTGCAGTATCGTTAATACCATATGTAAAGTTGTTGTACAATTAATGGGTGGATTGCGATTTACTACAGAAGGCTTCTATGTTGATTGTTTGTGTTAAAATGAAGCATTTTTTGATATACAATGTATGTTGTTTCAGAAAGTATTTATTTATCATTTTACATTCATTGAACACATTATTTCTCTTAGGAGAATAAAATCTGTAAGATGTAGGGAGTGCCCCTTTAAGGCAAATGACTGTTTAATCCAGATGATCCACTGTAAAAAATAATATCTGATAATCCTACCTGTATTGTTCAAATATTCTTTCCTCTTCCTCATCTATGTCATCTTCTATATCATTTAGCTCATCTATACCCATATCTGACATGTCCTTTCCTACAACATGTATATACAGACATTTAGGATAAAAGCGCTTCATTTAAAAGTACAAACATTCATAATCTGTACTGTTTGCAAAGCAGAATCATTCAATATGGTAGAGGAAATTATAATTGGTGTAAAAAAGCTTTGTAAGAATTGCACACATTTAATAAAAAGTCAATCATTATGCATCTGTACATTTAATGTATATTCATGTAGGTATGCAGTTAATAAACTCAAATAAAGACTAAACTGGCACATATTGTTGACATAGACAACAGGTTTCATATAACTGGATATGATCTACTAGATGCTTGGTAGCCATGTGCATCACGATTTGACAGAACCTTGCTGTCCTTTGGTCACTTGCTCATGGTGCATTCTGCTTCACCTGAACTGTTTGAAGCATACACCTGTGGTATTTATTGACATAGCACCTGCTACAATATTAACTAACAAAGCATCTGCTAGTGCTACAGTCTGTGACATTTTAATACTGACATAGCACTTGCTACAGTCTGTGACATTAACTTACATAACATCTGCTATAGTCTGTCACATTTTAATACTGACGTAGCACTTGCTACAGTCTCTAACATTTACTGACATAGGACCTGCTACAGTCTGTGACATTTACTGACATAGGACCTGCTACAGTCTGTGACATTTACTGACATAGGACCTGCTACAGTCTGTGACATTTACTGACATAGGACCTGCTACAGTCTGTGACATTTACTGACATAGCACTTGCTACAGTCTGTGACATTTACAGACATAGGACCTGCTACAGTCTGTGACATTTACTGACTAAAGCTTATAATAAGCACACAGGATGCTCTTTTCATTCTCCAGAACTATGAATTTCATTATCCTTGTCAATTACTACTAAATTTAACTAGCTTTGAAATTCAAATATTTCAATAAAGTCGAACAAAATGTTGATATTATACTAGTAAAGTCGACCCTGCAGTCATTGAAGAAGCAAGGAGTTAAACTTACCTTACTGACGACATTGACATCGTCCTTCAAGATCAATGTAGACCATGATCAGCATGCACATCCGTCAGTGTCATCAGGGGGGCAGTCGGCTGACATAGTAACATGTACGTAGGTTTATCTGTTATTATTTCCATGAATAGGAATTTTGTTCCTATAAGATTAAATGTGCATTAATGTTATAATAGTATGTCCATTTCATTCTTTGAAATGTTTTAATCTATTTTTTTGTCACAATAAACTGATTTGGATTTAGTTTAAACAATTTTTATTTTCAAGTAATCATGTACAAACTGAATTGGATTTGAGCTTTAATATCTTTATAGTTATTAAGTTCTTTTAAACATGAATATAAAGTTAGACACAGAGCCAGGATAACAACAGTGTTCATATAAAATATATTCAGCTGACGACAAGTGAATCAGCCTTTGCAACTAGTGCGGACCGAAATAAGTCTATACCATGCTGGTGGTAAACCTTTCTGACTTGGCGACCAGAATTATGAGGCCATATGATTTCATGCAATCAATATCAAATATGCAAGTTTAAACAAACCCAATGGTGGTGAGTCTTTCTTCCTGACAGGTGTAGACTATGATCAGCTTGTAAATCCGTGCCACCATATGAAAACTTGCTAACTCTGCACCATAGTCTATTCACAGTAATTCGACCATCATAAACTTGAACATCCATGTTGTCAGATGATTGGTGGCGAGTAAGTGGGCCAGATCATGATCACACTTGCACATTGGTGTCATATAGCTATGTTGTAAGACCTACAAACAAGTGTTCTATGACCATATATATATATCAGTTTGAATGCAGTACACCCATTTTCATCTTTATAATTGTTTACTTCAGTTAATTACTTGTCATAAACACGTTTTCTAACTTCCTCGACCAGTAATTCCAGCATCATCAACTTGATCATCCATGTTGTCAGATGACAATTGTCTATCTGTTGTAAGTTACTCAAACAAATATTCTTTAGGTGTGGGTACGTTATTTCAATATGTCCTTTAAATTCAATGTAAAATAGTAACTATAATTTACCAGTTAATTGATGGCGGGAAAGTGGGCCAGATCATGATCACACTTGCACATTGGTGTCGTCAGGGAGCATTATAAATCTTCAGTACATTTACCATAATTCTGTAGTTTAAGTTTCATAAATGAATATTCTTTGCCTGTAAAATTGTAATTTTTTATAACAGTTCATCATGATAAGCATGTATAATCAATACAAAATAAATAAGTTTCAACTTATCAAGCATGCCTTTGAAATCAGTGTAGACTATGATCAACTTCCACATCTGAGCCGTCATTCCATAATTGGTTGGATGGTACCAAATTACTGATTGGCTTGGAAATTCACTGTTGTCCTCCTTGGTGGTCAAGTGGTTAGAGTTGCTGTAACCTCGCATCAATTGAGGGTCATGGGTTCAAGCCTGCTACCAACCATGTCTTTTTATGTGAGGAAGTTGGCAGTTCCTTACAGAGGAGTGTTCTAGTACCGGTCCTTCCCAGCAATGATTGCTTATAATAACTCACCTTAGAAGGTCATGCTTCTGGCAAATGCTATCCTGACGTCAGAGTTTGGTGTTTTGCAAAATTTATTCCTCTTGTATCACAGGTTCTACATAGTAGAGTGCACGTCTTGCAGTAAACTGTCTTGGTGAAATATCCCTACATAGATATGTTGACAAGTCACAGTATGGCATGTGGAAAATCTGAAGAAAAAAATATGGGTATATAAAGTTCTTGTAGAAAGTGTGTGAAAATAATTTAAGTGCTGGTTTATAATTGCCATTCGCTATTTAAAACCAGTAGAAAATATTCTATTCTAACTCGGTAGTTAAGAACGTTTATTTACAATGACTGGATGGTTACGATTGCTTTCATACAAGTGCGAGTGCCAAGGTTCGAATATCGCCAACTCGACTTTATTTTTTCTCCTTGTGCAAAGACATTTATCACCATTGTCTCATTTTATTTATCTGTTTACAACTATTTGCAACTTCTTGCCGAGTAAATTGTGTTCGGTCTTAACTGGGTGTGAAACTAGCTCTCACAGAGAGCTCTACAAAACATACGATAACTAACGCGGAGAAGTTAAATCATGCTAATATACCTTTTACCATTGTTACCCTTTTACGAATAAATGTTGATATACATTATTCAATGATTCCATATAGCAACTGCAGGATTTAAGCTGGTGTTTTGTCATATCATAATTATGTTATTTGTTTTTTTGTGGTATATGTGGATATATTACCCTCTTAGATTAATATTACCTGATCCGTTAGGCAAGGGTGATATTATGTTGAGACGGGTAATATATCCACATATACCACATCCAAACCAATAAAAATAAATAATTACCCGCCTGTCTTAAACAGAAATATTCAATTAATTTTTTTCATTCATCATCAGTCTGTTGGGGGCATGAATATCCATATGTTGCGTCATTGCCACTAAATGACATCAGAAATAGTGTAGAACTTTGAGGAAAGGAAATTTTTCCTTAAACTATAAATAATTCTGATTATATAGATTGTAAAAGTTACTGGAACATCACTTTTAATTTAAGTGATTTGTAGATGAATCAAGTTCAGTAGAGCTTAAATTTCCATTGTAAATTGAAGAAATACACACGCATGAAACATGTCGACGTAGGGTGCAAGGGAGGGCAATTTCAAGTGTATGTTACATGCCTGACCCTTTAATACCAATTTCTTATTACCGATCGAAGACCAATCAAAAGGCTGGAAATTTCATGGAAGGGCAATAAAGCTATATGCACACAGGATGCTCTTTTCATTCTCCAGAACTATGAATTTCATTATCCTTGTCAATTACTACTAAATTTAACTGGCTTTGAAATTCAAATATTTCAAGAAAGTCCGTACAAAATGTCGATATTATACTAGTAAAGTCGACACTGCAGTCAATGAAGAAGCAATAAAGGAGTTAAACTTACCGTACTGACGACATTGACATAACTCCCTTCAAGATCAATGTAGACCATGATCATCATGCACATCGGTCAGTGTGACCAGGGGAGCAGTTGGCTGACATAGTAACATGTACGTAGGTTTATCTGTTATTACTTCCATGAACGAGTATTTTGTTCCTATAAAATTAAATGTGAATTAATGTTATAATAGTACGTCAATTTCATTCTTTGAAATGTTTTAATTTATTTTTTTAGTCCCAAATAATAAACTGAATTGGATTTGAACTTTAATATCTTTATAGTCATTAAGTTCTTTCAAACATGAATATAAAGTTAGACACAGAGCCAGGATAACAACAGTGTTCATATAAAATATATTCAGCTGACGACAAGTGAATCAGCCTTTGCACTAGTGCCCAAATGAGTCTATACCATGCTGGTGGTAAACCTTTCTGACTTGGCGACCAGAATTATGAGGCCATATGATTTTATGCAATCAATATCAAATATGCAAGTTTAAACAAACCCAATGGTGGTGAGTCTTTCTTCCTGACAGGTGTAGACTATGATCAGTTTGTACATCCGTGCCACCATATGAAAACCTGCTGACTCTGCACCATAGCTATGTTGTAAGACCTACAAACAAGTGTTCTATGACCATATACATATATCAGTTTGAATGCAGTACACCCATTTTCATTTTTATAATTGTTTACTTCAGTTAATCACTTGTCATAAATACGTTTTCTAACTTCCTCGACCAGTAATTCGACCATCATCAATTCGAGCATCCATGTTGTCAGATGACAATTGTCTATCTGTTGTAAGTTACGCAAACAAATATTCTTTAGGTGTGGGTATGTTATTTCAATATGTCCTTTAAATTCAATGTAAAATAGTAACTATAATTTACCAGTTAAATGGTGGCGTGTAAGTGGGCCAGATCATGATCCCACTTGCCTACTGGTGTCGTCAGGGGGCATAATAAATCTTCGGCACATTTACCACAATTCTGTAGTTTAAGTTCCATAAATGAATATTCTGTGCCTGAAAAATTTTAATTTTTTATAACAGTTCATCATGATAAGCATGTATAATCAATACAAAATAAATAAGTTTCAACTTATCGAGCTTGCCTTTCAAATCAGTGTAGACTATGATCAACTTCCACATCTGAGCCGCCATTCCATAATTGGTTAGATGGTACTAAATTACTGATTGGCTTGGAAATGCACTGATGTCCTCCTTGGTGGTCAAGTGGTTAGAGTTGCTGTAAACTCACATCGATTGAGAGTCATGGGTTCAAGCCCTGCTACCAACCATGTCTTTTTATGTGAGAAAGTTTGCAGTTCCTTACAGAGGAGTGTTTTAGTATTGGTCCTTCCCAGGAACGATTGCTTATAATAACTCACCTTAGAAGGTCATGCTTCTGGCAAAGGCTATCCTGACGTCAGAGTTTGGTGTTTTGCAAAATATATTCTTCTTGTATCACACGTTCTACATAGTAGAGGGCACGTCTTGCAGTAAACTGTCTTGGTGAAATATCCCTACATAGATATGTTGACAAGTCACAGTATGACATGTGGAAAATCTGAAGAAAAAAAAATGGGTATATAAAGTTCTTGTAGAAAGTGTGTGAAAATAATTTAAGTGCTTGTTTATAATTGCCATTCGCTATTTAAAACCAGAGTAAGTAGAAAATATTCTATTCTAACTCAGTAGTCAAGAACGTTTATTCACAATGACTGGATGGTTACGATTGCTTTCATACAAGTGCGAGTGCCAAGGTTCGAATATCTCCAACTCGACTTTATTTTTTCTCCTTGTGCAAAGACATTTATCACCACTGTCTCATTTTATTTATCTGTTAAAACAACTATTTGCAACTTCTTGCCGAGTAAATTGTGTTCGGTCTTTACTGGGTGTGAAAATTATGCTCTCACAGAGAGCTCTACAAAACATACGATAACTAACGCAGAGAAGTTAAATCATGCTTATATACCTTTTACCATTGTTACTCTTTTACAAATAAATGTTGATATCCATTATTCAATGATTCCATATAGCAACTGCAGGATTTAAGCTGGTGTTTTGTCATATCATAATTATGTTATTTGTTTTTTTATGTGGTATATGTGGATATATTACCCTCTTAGATTAATATTACCTGAGCCGTTAGGCAAGGGTGATATTATGCTGAGACGGGTAATATATCCACATATATCACGTCCAAACCAATAAAAATAAATAATATTACCCTGCCTGGTCTTAAACAGAAATATTCAATTTTTTTTTTTCATTCATCATCAGTCTGTTGGGGGCATTGAATATCCATATGTTGCATCATTGCCACTAAATGAGGTCAGAAATAGTGTAGAACTTTGAGGAAAGGAAATTTTTCCTTAAACTATAAATAATTCTGATTATATTGATTGTAAGTTACTGGAAAGTCACTTTTAATTTTAGTGACTTGTAGATGAATCAGAGTGTCAGTAGAGCTGAAATTTCCATTGTGAATTGAAGAAATACACACGCATCCAACATGTCTGACGTAGGATACATTACGGAAGGGCAATTTCAAGTGTGTGTTACCTGCCTTACCCTTTAACACCAATTTCTTATTACCGATCGAAGACCAATCAAAAGGCTGGACATTTCATGGAAGGGCAATAAAGCTTATAATAACCACACAGGATGCTCTTTTCATTCTCCAGAACTATGAATTTCATTATCCTTGTCAATTACTACTAAATTTAACTGGCTTTGAAATTCAAATATTTCAAGAAAGTCAGAACAAAATGGTGATACTATACTAGTAAAGTTGTCCCTGCAGTCAGTGAAGAAGCAATAAAGGAGTTAAACTTACCGTACTGACGACATTGACACAAGTCCCTTCAAGATCAATGTAGACCATGATCATCATGCACATTGGTCAGTGTGACCAGGGAGGCAGTTAGCTGACACAGTAACATGTACTTAGGTTTATCTGTTGTTATTTCCATGAATAGGAATTTTGTTCCTATAAGATTAAATGTGCATTAATGTTATAATAGTACGTCCATTTCATTCTTTGAAATGTTTTAATTTATTTTTTTAGTCCCAAATAATAAACTGAATTGGATTTGAACTCTAATATCTTTATAGTTATTAAGTTCTTTTAAACATGAATATAAAGTTAGACACAGAGCCAGGATAACAACAGTGTTCATATAAAATATATTCAGTTGACGACAACTGAATCAGCCTTTGCGACTAGTGCGGACCAAAATCAGTCTAATTACCATGCTGGTGGTAAACCTTTCTGACTTGGCGACCAGAATTATGAGGCCATATGATTTTATGCAATCAATATCAAATATGCAAGTTTAAACAAACCCAATGGTGGTGAGTCTTTCTTCCTGACAGGTGTAGACTATGATCAGCTTGTACATCCGTGCCACCATATGAAAACTTGCTAACTCTGCACCATAGTCTATTCACAGGTAATGACCATCATTAACTTGAAGTCCATGTTTCGTGTTGGTGGCGAGTTAGTGGGCCAGATATGATACACTTAATTTTAGATGTTGTAAGACCTGCAAACAAGTTCTCCATATAAATTTCAGTCTGAATGCAGTATACCCATTTCATCTGTGTAATTGTTTACTTCAGCTAATTACTTGTCATAAATACGTGTTTTGACTTCCTCGACCAGTAATTTGACCATCATCAACTTGAACATCCATGTTGTCAGATGACAATTGTCTATCTGTTGTAAGTTACGCAAACACAATTAATATTCTTTAGGTGTGGGTATGTTATTTCAATATGTCCTTTAAATTCAATGTAAGATAGTAACTATAATTTACCAGTTAATTGGTGGCGGGTAAGTGGGCCAGATCATGATCACACTTGCACATTGGTGTCGTCAGGGGGCATAAATGTTCGGCACATTTACCATAATTCTGTAGTTTAAGTTCCATAAATGAATATTCTGTGCCTGAAAAATTTAAATTTTTTATAACAGTTTGTCATGATAAGCATGTATAATCAATACAAAATGAATAAATTTCAACTTATCAAGCTTGCCTTTGAAATCAGTGTAGACTATGATCAACTTCCACATCTGAGCCATCATTCCATAATTGGTTGGATGGTACCAAATTACTGATTGGCTTGGAAATTCACTGTTGTCCTCCTTGGTGGTCAAGTGGTTAGAGTCGCTGTAACCTCGCATCGATTGAGGGTCATGGGTTCAAGCCCTGCTACTGACATGTCTTTTTATGTGAGGAAGTGGGCACTATCTTACAGAGGAGTGTTCTAGTACTGGTCCTTCCCTGGAACGATTGCTTATAATAACTTACCTTAGAAGGTCATGCTTCTGGCAAAGGCTATCCTGACATCAGAGTTTGGTGTTTTGCAAAATATATTCCTCTTGTATCACACGTTCTACATAGTAGAGTGCACGTCTTGCAGTAAACTGTCTTGGTAAAATATCCCTACATAGATACGTTGACAAGTAACAGTATGGCATGTAGAAAATCTGAAGAAAAAAAAAAGGGTATATAAAGTTCTTGTAGAAAGTGTGTGAAAATAATTTAAGTGCTGGTTTATAATTGCCATTCGGTATTTAAAACTAGTAGAAAATATTCTATTCTAACACGGTAGTTAAGAACGTTTATTTACAATGACTGAATGGTTACGATTGCTTTCATACAAGTGCGGGTGCTTAGGTTCGAATATCACCAACTCGACTTTATTTTGTCTCCTTCTGCAAAGACATTTATCACCATTGTCTCATTTTATTTATCTGTTTACAACTATTTGCAACTTCTTGCAGAGTAAATTGTGTTCGGTTTTTACTGGGTTTGAAATTTATGCTCTCACAGAGAGCTCTACAAAACATACGATAACTAATGCGTAGAAGTTAAATCATGCTAATATACCTTTTACCATGGTCACCCTTTTACAAATAAATGTTGATATCCATTATTCAATGATTCCATATAGCAACTGCAGGATTAAAGCTTGTGTTTTGTCATATCATATGTTATTTGTTTTTTATGTGGTATATGTGGATATATTACCCTCTTAGATTAATATTACCTGATCCGTTAGGCAAGGGTGATATTATGTTGAGACGGGTAATATATCCACATATACCACATCCAAACCAATAAAAATAAATAATATTACCCTGCCTTGTCTTAAACAGAAATATTCAATTAATTTTTTTCATTCATCATCAGTCTGTTGGGGGCATTGAATATCCATATGTTGCGTCATTGCCACTAAATGACATCAGAAATAGTGTAGAACTTTGAGGAAAGGAAATTTTTCCTTAAACTATAAATAATTCTGATTATATAGATTGTAAAAGTTACTGGAACATCACTTTTAATTTAAGTGATTTGTAGATGAATCAGAGTGTCAGTAGAGCTTAAATTTCCATTGTAAATTGAAGAAATACACACGCATGAAACATGTCTGACGTAGGGTGCAAGGGAGGGCAATTTCAAGTGTATGTTACATGCCTGACCCTTTAATACCAATTTCTTATTACCGATCAAAGACCAATCAAAAGGCTGGAAATTTCATGGAAGGGCAATAAAGCTTATAATAACCACACAGGATGCTCTTTTCATTCTCCAGAACTATGAATTTCATTATCCTTGTCATTTACTACTAAATTTAATTGGCTTTGAAATTCAAATATTTCAAGAAAGTCGGAACAAAATGTCAATATTATACTAGGTAAAGTCGACACTGCAGTCAATGAAGAAGCAATAAAGGAGTTAAACTTACCTTACTGACGACATTGACATAAGTCCCTTCAAGATCAGTGTAGACCATGATCAGCATGCACATCGGTCAGTGTCATCAGGGTGGCAGTCAACTGACATAGTAACATGTACATAGGTTTATCTGTTGTTACTTCCATGAACGAGTATTTTGTTCCTATAAAATTAAATGTGCATTAATGTTATAATAGTACGTCCATTTCATTCTTTGAAATGTTTTAATTTATTTTTTTGTCACAAATAATAAACTGAATTCGATTTGGACTTTAATATCTTTATAGTTATTAAGTTCTTTTAAACATGAATATAAAGTTGGACATAGAGCCAGGATAACAACAGAGTTCATATAAATTATATTCAGCCAACGACAAGTGCGGACTGAAATCAGTCTATACCATGCTGGTGGTAAACCTTTCTGACTTGGCGACCAGAATTATGAGGCCATATGATTTCATGCAATCAATATCAAATATGCAAGTTAAACAAACCCAATGGTGGTGAGTCTTTCTTCCTGACAGGTGTAGACTATGATCAGCTTGTAAATCCGTGCCACCATATGAAAACTTGCTAACTCTGCACCATAGTCTATTCACAGGTATTCGACCATCATTAACTTGAACATCCATGTTGTCAGATGATTGGTGGCGGATAAGTAGGCCAGATCATGATCACACTTGCACATTGGTGTCGTATAGCTATGTTGTAAGACCTACAAACAAGTGTTCTATGACCATATAAATATATCAGTCTGAATGCGGTACACCCATTTTCATCTGTGTAATTGTTTACTTCAGTTAATTACTTGTTATAAATACGTGTTTTGACTTCCTCGACCAGTAATTTGACCATCATCAACTTGAACATCCATGTTGTCAGATGACAATTGTCTATCTGTTGTAAGTTACGCAAACAAAATTAATATTCTTTAGGTGTGGGTATGTTATTTCAATATGTCCTTTAAATTCAATGTAAGATAGTAACTATAATTTACCAGTTAATTGGTGGCGGGAAAGTGGGCCAGATCATGATCACACTTGCATATTGGTGTCGTCAGGGGGCATAATAAATCTTCATGTTAATCTACATTTACCATAATTCTGTAGCTTAAGTTTCATAAATGAATATTCTGTGCCTGAAAAATTTTAATTTTTTATAACAGTTTGTCATGATAAGCATGTATAATCAATACAAAATGAATAAATTTCAACTTATCAAGCTTGCCTTTGAAATCAGTGTAGACTATTATCAACTTCCACATCTGAGCCATCATTCCATAATTGGTTGGATGGTACTAAATTACTGATTGGCTTGGAAATTCACTGATGTCCTCCTTGGTGGTCAAGTGGTTAGAGTTGCTGTAACCTCGCACTGATTGAGGGTCATGGGTTCTGTCTTCCCAGGACTGCTTATAACAACTCACCTCAAAGGCCATGCTTCAAAGTATCCTGAAGTCAGAGTTAAGTCTTTTGCAAAATATATATTCTTCTTGTATGGCAGTTATACATAGTAGAGGCACCTCTTGCAGTAAACTGTCTTAGTGAATTCCCTACATAGATAGTGTTGACAAGTCACAGTATGGCAGTGGAAAACTGAAGAAAAAAAATGGGTATATAAAGTTCTTGTAGAAAGTGTGTGAAAATAATTTAAGTGCTGGTTTATAATTGACATTCGGTTTTTAAAACCAGTAGAAAATATTCTATTCTAACTCAGTAGTTAAGAACGTTTATTTACAATGACTGGATGGTTACGATTGCTTTCAGTACAGGAATGATTGCTACGTAAACTGCCCGCCTGTTAAAGTGATTAAAAACATGGCTGGAACAGGTGTCAAACTACTACTACAACAACATAGAAAAGCCAAACTTACAGCAACCGAAAATTGTATAAAGATAGTCAATAAATCTTACCTTACTAACCAAACATTAGTCTGCTTTCAAGACCAGTGTCGGCCATAATCAATATGATAATCCGTATGGTCAGAGGGTTGTCAGTTGATTCAGCGCAGTATTGTTCTGTTGTGTGTTTTACAAACAAATATATTCTGTACCTGTGAATTACAATATGGCATACTATCTTTGCAGCAACTGAGTCTAACTTCGCAGCAACGGTAGACCATGACCAAAATCAGAATCAGCACCGTCATACTGCTAGTTATGCATAAGAATATTACATACTTGTGGATATATGTTGTGCATTACATCGTTTAACTTCTATGTAGAATTAATACACTTATCCTACAAAATATATCTCTTCCAATCCAGTGTTTTTGACTTTGCGACCAGTATGGAACATAAATATATATTAGAATCCGGCTGTGTAAAATAGAAAGTTTAACTAAACCCTGTAGCGGCAGTGAAACTTCCTTTGTGAGCACTGCGAGATCATTATCAACCTTTACATTAGTGATGACAAGAAGCAGTCAGCACTTCCTTTTAAACTCTGTTTTTAGTTTCACAACTGCATATTATGATGTACTAGTCTTGTAAATATATATCTTCTGTTATTACGTTCTGGGTTTTTTTCTTGGCAGTTGTTTGTTTTAATATCATTGTCCGAAATATATAATCTTATTGGCTCGAAATCAAATTTCTTTACAGAAAGTCCATTTAGCGTATATGTAAATTCAAACCTGCAGCCGGCAAAAATATATGAAAAGTAACAATTGTCATTTAATCATACCTTGATAAAAACAGATGAGCCCGACTTGCAGACCAGTGTAGACCATGACTATCAGCTTTCCACATCCATGTCACTAGCTGTGAAGAAATGGGACGAGGCAGCACCAGAATTCGGATGTTAATTTTTGCAAACGAATACTTTGTACTTGGTTGCATCTTTTCATTAAATTAGAATACCTCTTTTCCAATAGACGTGAAAGCCATGCAAGTTTTTCCACTGGTGGCGAGTGATTTTGAGACCAGTGTAAATCATGACCAGCTTGACTACAATTATGTCTGCCATTCCAAGTTGACAAGTGTAGGCCTAGATCATAATCAACCTATACAATCAATGTAAAATAAATATATATGTATAATTTGGGTATTTAAATGGTGGCAAATGAGACTGATTTCGCTTCCAGTGTAGACCATGATCAGGGTGCACATCTGCGTCATGAAGGGTCAATCAGCTGAATCAGCAAAAATGTTGTATGTTTTGCAAAGCATGTATTCTGTTCCTGTAAAGCATTTCTTTTAATTATGATATTTCAAAATTAAACTATCATGTTTTTACAGAATAATTGCTTAAACATGTAAATACAATCTGAAACATAAAATCAGCCAAGAATTTCACTTAAGTGGTCATCCAACATTTACCATGCTTGCAGCAAATGATTCTGCGTTTATGAGGATACATAACAAATTTCAAACAAGAGGGCCAAGATGGCCCTATATCGCTCACCTGTATATGAATTGCCAATTATACAAGGGGTCATGACTTTGACATAATTAATAGAAGTCCACTATATCAGCCTATGCGACATCAAGTGACACATCCCCACCCCCCCCCCCCCATGCCCCTACTCCCAGGAAGGGTTAATTTTCAACCGGAGGTCATGATTTGATCAATCTTGGTAAAGGTCCACAAGGCAATGCTACATGCTAATTATCCAAGTTCTTGGCATTGTGGTTTCAGAGTAGACGTTTAAAGTTTTTCCTATGTAAAATCAAGAGACCCCCCCCCCCACCGGGTTGGGTCAGTTTATAGGGGGTCATGATTTGAACAAACTCGTTAGAGGTCCACTAGGCAATACTACATGCCAAATATCTCAGCTCTAAGGCCCTGTGGATTTAGAGAACAAGATTTTTAAAGTTTTTCCTATATAAGCCGATGTAAAACTAAGTGACCACCCGTGCAGAGTCAATTTTGATCCGGGGGTCATAATTTAAACAATCTTGGTAGATGTCCACTAGACAATGCTACATGCTAAAGTTTTTCCTATTTTTGCCATTATAGCAACCAGAGTTCTGCATGAAATGGAATTCTTTGGTAGACCTTCATGCAAGGAACATCTCTGCATAGTTTCATCAACATTGGCCCAGTGGTTTCAGAGGAGATGTCATTTGAATCAAAATGTAGATGAATGACGGACAATCATCCATTAGAAAAGCTTACCCTGGCAAAGCTAGGAGAGCTAAAAAGTATCCAATTATCAGGAGACATCATTAGGATAATGTGCTCGACTTTTCTCAGTGCTTGCTAAAAGAACAAAACATTTGGCAGTAATAGGCAAAACAAGAATTTTCAAAGTGTTAACAAGGGCCATTCAGTCAAGAGTTATCTAACTTAATTCATTGATACTCCAGACCTGAACACTACAGCAAAGTTTTAAATTAATACGTTCAGTGGTTAATGATAATATTATATGTGTATGACAATGCCAGTTGCACACAAAACTTTAACTAAGAATTTCTATTTTAGTTCAATAAAGAAATAAGTATCTACAGAAGGTTATCTTGTGGGTACGCCAAGTATTCCAACTTTCATACTTAACCAAGATTCTACACTGAAAAGGACTATAATTCAAAAGAAGTCCTTCACAGAATTACATTCTCTTGCCTATAGATGGGAGTCATGATGCAAACAAGTATTCTAAATTTCACAGCAATATCTCAAAGGGATAAGTCAATAAATATACCAAGAATCAATGTATTTTTTAAATCGAAAAGGGGCGATAATCCTCAAAAAATCAGAGTTATGTACTCCTGGCTGTTAATGGAGGTAATGATGGTATATAAGTATTGTAACTTTCAAAGCAATATCTATAATGGTTTTGAAACAAGAAGGCCTAGATGGCTGTATAGCGCTCACCAAGCTACCATTGGCTATAACACAAGGTCATCAATAGCAGAAAGGGTCAATTTTGACTTGGGAGGTTCTGATTTGGCAATCTTAGTCCACTACATAATGCTATATCCCTAGGCTTAGTGGTTTGCCATGAAGATTTTTGAGATTTTCCTAGGTAAGTCCATCCAGTGACCCCCACCCCTGCTCTGGAAAAAGTTAGTTTTGACCCGGATGTCATGCTAAAAAGGCACCTTCTACAGTAATCTTAATTTAATTTTGACAAAAAAAACCTCGATTACTAAACATTGAGAGCAAATGACTTTTCATAGCTGTTAGCTTTGACTTAATCAATTACTCAGTGCTTTGTGTTTGTTCTGTGCATCGTGCAAAGTTTTTGTCTTTTATGGTCTACTTGCACTAGGTCAAAGCGTTGCTCTCTAACACTTCAATATGAATTTATTAGCGGGTTGGAGCTACCTTAAGAATGTACTCGTGCATAGCAGTCGGGAAAAGAATCACGTGATGGTAGTTGATTTAGTGTGTAATGGGTATTGAAGAACCATTCGAGGTTTCGTCGCCAGATCGTTTACACTCAAATTGGATGTGCTTGGTGCATTTACTTGTCAAGATAAACATTTCAGACAAAAAACAGAGCAGAATTGAAGACATGCGTATATTAGATAAGTACAATATCAGACAGTTGCAGATTTTGCTTTAATTTGTTGTGTATTTGCTTTAACAAGATACAGGTATATTTCACGGAAGGAAAGCTTATGGATGAAGTTTCTTCACAAGACCTGTTTGCGACAAGACTGCATGTTTTCTGAAAAGCTGCAGCATCAATTACATTTTGAATGATTCACTTTGAATATAGGATAAAATAATTCAATATTTGATACAGAAAGGTACAAGTTATATTTCACAATTTTTTCATGATTGGGACGAAGTGGGTAAACAATTAAAATAAGTACAATGTCAGCATGATTTTCACGGAAATTGACTATGTATCATTACGATAACATAATTTTGGAAATATACGTTTCATGTAACAGTTGAATAAAAGTTTTTTTTAACTATATCTGCAGGTTACAACATTTAGAGCGATTTCAGCAATGTGTGGTCACGTTAAATCGACAAAAAGAATATCAATATATCCCGTTGCTCGTGCAGTTGGTGGCGTTATGCATGTTTTCCTTGGATCTCTGTCACATGTCCACAGATAATAATACTTGGAAAAGAGATAAGTATAGTTTGCTTGATTTCAGTTACTTCATGATTGGAATGGATGTTGTGTTTTGCACATGCGTTATTCAAGAAACTAAAGAGGCCCTGTTTGCCTGATAAGCATTATTGATAGCACAGGAGACTAAAGAGGCCCTGTCTGCCTGATAAGCATTATTGATAGCACATGAGACTAAAGAGGCCCTGTGTGCCTGATAAGCATTATTGATAGCACAGGAGACTAAAGAGGCCCTGTCTGTCTGATAAGCATTATTGATAGCACAGGAGACTAAAGATGCCCTGTCTGTCTGATAAGCATTATTGATAGCACAGGAGACTAAAGAGGCCCTGTCTGCCTGATAAGCATTATTGATAGCACATGAGACTAAAGAGGCCCTGTGTGCCTGATAAGCATTATTGATAGCACAGGAGACAAAAGAGGCCCTGTCTGCCTGATAAGCATTATTGATAGCACAGGAGACTAAAGAGGCCCTGTCTGCCTGATAAGCATTATTGATAGCACAGGAGACTAAAGAGGCCCTGTTTGCCTGATAAGCATTATTGATAGCACAGGAGACAAAAGAGGCCCTGTGTGCCTGATAAGCATTATTGATAGCACAGGAGACTAAAGAGGCCCTGTCTGCCTGATAAGCATTATTGATAGCACAGGAGACTAAAGAGGCCCTGTCTGCCTGATAAGCATTATTGATAGCACAGGAGACTAAAGAGGCCCTGTCTGCCTGATAAGCATTATTGATAGCACAGGAGACAAAAGAGGCCCTGTGTGCCTGATAAGCATTATTGATAGCACAGGAGACTAAAGATGTCCTGTTTGCCTCATAAGCATTATTGATAGCACAGAAGACTAAAGATGCCCTGCTTGCCTGATAAGCATTATTGATAGCACAGGCGACTAAAGAGGCCCTGTTTGCCTGATAAGCATTATTGATAGCACAGGAGACTAAAGAGGCCCTGTTTGCCTGATAAGCATTATTGATAGCACAGGAGACTAAAGATGCCCTGTTTGCGTCATAAGCATTATTGATAGCACAATAAACTAAAGAGGCCCTGTTTGCCTCCTAAGCATTATTGATAGCACAGGAGACTAAATATGCCCTGTTTGCCTGATAAGCAGTGTTGATAGCACAGGAGACTAAAGAGGTCCTGTCTGCCTCATAAGCATTATTGATAGCACAGAAGACTAAAGAGGCCCTTTTTGCCTGATAAGCAATGATAGCACAGGAGACTAAAGAGGCCCTGTTTGCCTAATAAGCATCATTGATAGCACAGGAGACTAAAGATGCCCTGTTTGCGTCATCAGCATTATTGATAGCACAATAAACTAAAGATGCCCTGTCTGCCTGATAAGCATTATTGATAGCACAGGAGACTAAAGAGGCCCTGTCTGCCTGATAAGCATTATTGATAGCACAGGAGACTAGAGGCCCTGTTTGCCTGATAAGCATTATTGATAGCACAGGAGACTAAAGAGGCCCTGTCTGCCTGATAAGCATTATTGATAGCACAGGAGACTAGAGGCCCTGTTTGCCTGATAAGCATTATTGATAGCACAATAAACTAAAGAGGCCCTGTTTGCCTCATAAGCATTATTGATAGCACAGGAGACTAAATATGCCCTGTTTGCCTGATAAGCAGTGTTGATAGCACAGGAGACTAAAGAGGTCCTGTCTGCCTCATAAGCATTATTGATAGCACAGAAGACTAAAGAGGCCCTTTTTGCCTGATAAGCAATGATAGCACAGGAGACTTAAGAGGCCCTGTTTGCCTGATAAGCATCATTGATAGCACAGGAAACTAAAGAGGCCCTGTTTGCCTGATAAGAATTATTGATAGCACAGGAGACTTAAGATGTCCTGTTTGCCTGATAAGCATCATTGATAGCACAGGAGACTAAAGAGGCCCTGTTTGCCTGATAAGCATTATTGATAGCACAGGAGACTAAAGAGGCCCTGTGTGCCTGATAAGCATTATTGATAGCACAGGAGACTAAAGAGGCCCTGTGTGCCTGATAAGCATTATTGATAGCACAGGAGACTAAAGATGCCCTGTGTGCCTGATAAGCATTATTGATAGCACAGGAAACTAAAGATGCCCTGTCTGCCTGATAAGCATTATTGATAGCACAAGAAACTAAAGAGGCCCTGTTTGCCTGATAAGCATTATTGATAGCACAGGAGACTAAAAATGCCCTGTTTGCCTGATAAGCATTATTGATAGCACAAGAAACCAAAGATATCCTGTTTGCCTGATACGCATTATTGATAGCCCAATAAACTAAAGAGGCCCTGTCTGCCTGATAAGCATTATTGAAAGCACAGGAGACTAAAGAGGCCCTGTCTGCCTGAGCAGCATTATCGATAGCACAGGAGACTAAAGATGTCCTGTCTGCCTCATAAGCATTATTGATAGCACAAGAAACTAGAGGCCCTGTTTGCCTGATAAGCATTATTGATAGCACAGGAGACTAAAGATGTCCTGTTTGCCTCATAAGCATTATTGATAGCAAAGGAGACTAAAGATGCCCTCTTTGCCTGATAAGCATTATTGATAGCACAAGAAACTAGAGGCCCTGTTTGCCTGATAAGCATTATTGATAGCACAGGAGACTAAAGATGTCCTGTTTGCCTGATAAGCATTATTGATAGCACAGGAGACTAAAGATGCCCGGTTTGCCTGATAAGCATTATTGATACCACAGGAGACTAAAGATACCCTGTGCGCCTGATAAGCATTATTGAAAGCACAAGAAACTATAGAGGCCCTGTTTGCCTGATAAGCATTATTGATAGCACAGGAGACTAAAGATGCCCTGTCTACCTGATAAGCATTATTGATAGCACAGGAGACTAAAGATGCCCTGTCTACCTGATAAGCATTATTGATAGCACAGGAGACTAAAGATGCCCTGTGTGCCTGATAAGCATTATTGATAGCACAGGAGACTAGAGGCCCTGTTTGCCTGATAAGCATTATTGATAGCACAGGCGACTAAAGAGGCCCTGTTTGCCTCATAAGCATTATTGATAGCACAAGGAACTAAGAGGCCCTGTTTGCCTGATAAGCATTATTGATAGCACAGGGACTAAAGAGCCCTGTTTGCCTCATAAGCATTATTGATAGCACATGAGACTAAAGATGCCCTGTCTGCCTGATAAGCATTATTGATGCACAGGAACTAAAGAGCCCTGTCTGCCTGATAGCATTATTGATTGCACAGGAACTAAAGATGCCCTGTTTGCCTGATAAGCATTATTGATAGCACAGAAGACTAAAGATGCCCTGTTTGCCTGATAAGCATTTTTTATAGCACAAGAAACTAAAGATACCCTGTTTGCCTGATAAGCATTATTGATAGCACAGGAGACTAAAGAGGCCCTGTTTGCCTGATAAGCATTATTGATAGCACAGGAGACTAAAGATGCCCTGTCTACCTGATAAGCATTATTGATAGCACAGGAGACTAAAGATGCCCTGTCTGCCTGATAAGCATTATTGATAGCACAGGAGACTAAAGATGCCCTGTCTGCCTGATAAGCATTATTGATAGCACAGGAGACTAAAGATGCCCTGTCTGCCTGATCAGCATTATTGATTGCACAGGATACTAAAGATGCCCTGTTTGCCTGATAAGCATTATTGATAGCACAGAAGACTAAAGATGCCCTGTTTGCCTGATAAGCATTTTTTATAGCACAAGAAACTAAAGATACCCTGTTTGCCTGATAAGCATTATTGATAGCACAGGAGACTAAAGAGGCCCTGTCTGCCTGATAAGCAGTATTGATAGAACAGGAGACTAAAGAGGCCCTGTTTGCCTGATAAGCATTATTGATAGCACAGGAAACAAAAGAGGCCCTGTTTGCCTGATAAGCATTATTGATAGCACAGGAGACTAAAGAGGCCCTGTTTGCCTGATAAGCATTATTGATAGCACAGGAGACTAAAGATGCCCTGTCTACCTGATAAGCATTATTGATAGCACAAGAAACTAAAGATACCCTGTTTGCCTGATAAGCATTATTGATAGCCCAATAAACTAAAGAGGCCCTGTCTGCCTGATAAGCATTATTGATAGCAAAGGAGACTAAAGAGGCCCTGTTTGCCTAATAAGCATTATTGATAGCCCAATAAACTAAAGAGGCCCTGTGTGCCTGATAAGCATTATTGATAGCACAGGAGACTAAAGAGGCCCTGTTTGCCTGAGCAGCATTATCGATAGCACAGGAGACTAAAGATGTCCTGTTTGCCTCATAAGCATTATTGATAGCACAAGAAACTAAAGAGGCCCTGTTTGCCTGATAAGCATTATTGATAGCACAGGAGACTTAAGATGTCCTGTTTGCCTCATAAGCATTATTGATAGCACAAGATACTCAAGAGGCCCTGTTTGCCTGAGCAGCATTATCGATAGCACAGGAGACTAAAGATGTCCTGTTTGCCTCATAAGCATTATTTATAGCACAATAAACTAAAGAGGCCCTGTTTGCCTGATAAGCATTATTGATAGCACAAGAAACTAAAGATACCTTGTTTGCCTGATAAAGATGCCCTGTCTGCCTGATAAGCATATTCAATAGCACAGTACACTAAAGAGGCCCTGTTTGCCTGAACAGCATTATTGATAACACAGGAATCAAAGAGGCCCTGTTTACCTGATAAGCATTACTGATAGCACAAGAAACTAAAGATGCCCTGTTTGCCTTATAAGCATTATTGATAGCACAGGAGACTTGAGATGCCCTGTTTGCCTCATAAGCATTATTGTTTTCACAGGAAACTAAAGAGGCCCCATCTGCCTGATAATCATTATTGATATCACAAGAAACTTAAAAGGCCCTGTTTGCCTCATAAGCATTAATGATAGCACAAGAAATTAAAGAGGCCCTGTTTGCCTCATAAGCATTACTGTTAGCACAATAGACTTGAGAGGCCCTGTTTCCCACATAAGCATTCTATATAGTATAAGAGAGAGATACAGAAGAGGCCCCATTTTCCTTGTCATGAGCATTATTGATAGTTTAAAAGAGAAAAGAGGCCTAGTTTGCCTCGTCATGAGCATTATTCATAGTACAAGAGACTTAAGAGGCCCTGTTTGCCTCATAAGCAATCCTGATAGTATAAGAGAGAGAAGAGGCCTCATTTCCTTTATCATGAGCATTATTTTTAGTATATCAGAGAAAAGAAACACCGTTTGCATTATTGATAGTATCTTTCAAACAACTAGTCCTTTTTCTCTATCCCCAACTAAAACCATTTTGACACCGATCCATTTACATTTACACCGCCAAACAAGGTGCTAAAAGCTGCAGGTTGCCAATTGCTGCTTCAAGTAAAAAAAGTTACTCAAATTGCTCCAAAATAAGATAATATTTGCTTAATGATGGATGCATGACGTGTCAAAACTGAGAAAAAAAATCCTATATTGAAAAAAAGGAAGGCAGTCGAGGGCGGAAGTCATGAACTTGTCCGCCTAACAAGTAGAGGCCCGGTAACCAACCCGGAGGATGGTGAGGTTTGGGAAGGACCCGGGGATCAACTTGGCACCGTTGCAAGGCAACATGAATGATAATTGAACATTTAGTGATTAACCTACGAGCTAGTTTGTTTCACAACCTGTTAACACAGATCATAAGATGGTAGAAAGAAGCAAATGTCTTTATCAACAAATTCTTCCTTCCCCCCTATCCCCTTTGTAATTTTACCAACTGGTCTCGATTTTTATCTCGACTTATTTTCTTCGGTCCCAAAAAAATAATAACGAGAGTCGACTGTATAACAGAGAAAAGAGGCCCTGCTTGCCTAGTCAGAAGCATTATTGATAGCACAAGAGAATAAAGAGGCCCTATTCTGTATAGTATAAGGCAGAGAAAAGGCCCCATTTGCCTTGTCATCAGCATTATTGATAGTAAAAGAGAGAAAAGAGTTTATGAAATTAATTATATATAATTTTATTTTTAATATATTTGTAATAAAGTAAAAAAAAAAATTTAGAAAAGAGGCCCTGTTTGCCTTGTGAAGAGAGAGTGGTCCCATTTGCCATGCTCATGTTATTAATTTGAACTTAAATACTGATGTGGTGGGTTATTTATAGTTTGAAAGAGAGATAAAGTGAATCTAACATGTTCATGAGTTGTGGATAAGGAAATCCCACCCGAGGGTTGAGATACGTCCAAAAACAAGGCTCTGCCAGTGTTAAGACCTAGTTACTGACTAATTTTTAAAATATTTACTAACAGAAAAGCAAAACATATGATTGTAAACTGATATTTAAATGCAATACAGAAGTAAAGAGAGTGCTGTTGTTCTATGTACATTTACATAAAATACATAGTTCTGAACTCTAAAATTAAATGTCTTTTCAGAAGGAATTATCTTGAGTATAAATAACTCTTTCAAGCGTACAGCAAGTCCTTTGTGTCCTTTATCAAAATATTTTATTGAACTGATTGGCCTAATCGGTTTATAGGTCACTCATTAAACTGAAATAAACTAACAAAACAGAAAGTAAATAAAAATTAAATGGCAAAAATAGCCCAATTGCCTCATGAGAAGCTTTGTCAATTAAGATTGGCCTAAAAAGCTATTACAGCTGACATAGTATGTTTTCATTAATAACTGTTTAAACGATGTTAACTAGCTACCTTTCTCTAAGGCACTCAACTTGTGCCTAACCCTGAAAGCCTGCTAGTTTCAAATTTTATCACATTCGTACAAAAATGCAAATGAATGAAAGGATGAAAATGAATGCTTTTCAATGATATGTAACCAAAGGCCAATTAAGGCTCATGTACACGAAAGCTTTTACTGGTTACGTAATATGTTTTCGTTAATAACATATGGCCTAAACACTTCTTCGCATGTACTATCTTCCATGCAAGATGTTTTGAAAAAAAATTACTTGCCTTTAACATCAACCTTAAAAATTAAAAGAAGATTTTGTCAAAAGTCATAGGCCAGAACGATACTTAAAATGAACCTACCACTTCAATGAGAAGTTAATTGTCAAAACTGGTTGGCCTGAAAAGTTTTTAGGTCAGTCCTTATATACTTTAAAAAACACCAAACTAAGTTATTTTTAATATAAAATGAAAGTTGGTATGTAGAAATTCTTATTAAACCACAGTACATATACAATTATTTTTCTATGCATTATGAAGAAAGTTAAAAAGACCTGGGTAGTCATTTTGTCTAATCACTGATATTTCAACATAATACACATACTTTTCTTCGTGTTCCAAACACTTTCTGTAAATTTTAACCCGACAATCTTCATTATTTAGTATTTTGCATAAGGTTATGTACTTGCCATTGAAATAACTGTCACTTCATTTTTGGGGGGGTTTTTGGGGTAAAAAATTTTTGGGGGGGGGGGATGGAAAAAAATTTTAAAAAGGCTTAAGAGTGGACCTTTAACAGAAAGCTGATAAAAATTTAATGGTAGAATAGCCATGCAAGATCAATTTTCACAAAAAGGTATTTGTCTCGACAGAAATTTTTGTCAAAAATGATTGGCCAAAACAGTCCTCTAAATGATCCTACAGCTTCATGAGAAACTGTCAAATGAGATTGCCTTAATTTGTCCTGACAAGAGTTTCCAAATGGCATTATTCCTTCTGTTTCTGAAGCTACTATATTGTCATATAGCTATAATATATAATCTCAACCACTTACTTTGTCTTTGCAAAACACTGGATACTGGACTGAATATACATTTGTACACTGCATAGTCTGCTAGATATTTCCAATATATAAGTTTAAAACCAGCTACTTGCATACCACATTTGTGCCTAACCTAGGAAGCCTGTCTGGCATTGCCAACTTGAAAACAGACTTACCATAAAGCACATTCAATGGGAGGTCACTGGAAGACAGAAAAAAAAAGACCAAAAGCAAGGGTTGAAATTACAGACCTACAAATATGTCTACATTTGAGAAAAAGGTCAAAAAACAAAATCTTTTGTACAATGACTGACCTAAAAACCATACAATCATCTTTGTGCACACAGTTTATATGATGCTAACCACTAGCCACCTTTCTTTAAGGCACTCAACTTGTGCCTAACCCTGAAAGCCTGCTAGTTTCAGATTAAATATCACACCTGTACAAAAATGCAAAAATGAAATTTTTAAATGTTCATTTATTATGTTACTTTTGAAAGATGAAAGTGAATGCTTTTCAATGATAACTAACCAAAGGCCAATTAAGGCTCATGTACACAAAAGCTTTTACTGCTTCCATAGTATGTTTTTGTAAACAATATATGGCCTAAACACTCCTTCGCATGAACTATCTTCCATACAAGATGTTTTGAAAAATAGAAGATTTTGTCAAAAGTCATAGGCCAGAACAATACTTAAAATGAACATACCACTTCAATGAGAAGTTAATTGTCAAAACTGGTTGGCCTGAAAAGTTTTTAGGTCAGTCCTTAATCTGAAACAAACTCACAACTTTACAAAAAGCTGATAAAGATTTAATGGCCAAAATAGCCATGCAAGATTAATTTTCACAAAAAGTATTTGTCTTGACAGAAATTGTTGTCAAAAATGATTGGCCAAAACAGTTCTCTAAATGATCCTACGGCTTCATGAGAAGCTTTGTCAAATAAGATTGCTTTAATCTGTCCTGACAGAGTTTACAAATGGCATTATTCCTACTGTTTCTGAAGCTACTTTATTGTCATATGGCTATAATAAATAATCTCAACCACTTACTTTGTCTTTGCAGAACACTGGATACTGGACTGACTTTACATTTGTATACTGCAAAGTCTGCTGGGTATAACCAATATATAGGTTTAAAACCAGCTACTTACATACTACATTTGTGCCTAACCTAGGAAGCCTGTTTGGCATTGCCAACTTGAAAACAGACTTACCATAAAGCACATTCAATAGGAGGTCACAGGAAGACAGAAAAAAAACACCAAAAGCAAGGGTTGAAATTACATACCTACAAATATGTCTATATTTGAGAAAAAGGTCAAAAGACAAAATCTTTTGTACAATGACTGACCTTAAAACCATACAATCATCTTTGTGCACACAGTTTATATGATGCTAACCACTAGCCACCTTTCTTTAAGGCACTCAACTTGTGCCTAACCATGAAAGCCTGCTAGTTTCAGATTAAATATCACACCTGTACAAAAATGCAAAAATGAAATTTTTAATGTTCATTTATTATGTTACTTTTGAAAGATGAAAGTGAATGCTTTTCAAAGATCACTAACCAAAGGCCAATTAAGGCTCATGTACACAAAAGCTATTACTGGTTGCATAGTATGTTTTTGTAAACAATATATGGCCTAAACACTCCTTCGCATGAACTATCTTCCATACAAGATGTTTTGAAAAAAAGAAGATTTTGTCAAAAGTCATAGGCCAGAACAATACTTAAAATGAACATACCACTTCAATGAGAAGTTAATTGTCAAAACTGGTTGGCCTGAAAAGGTTTTAGGTCAGTCCTTAATCTGAAACAAACTCACAACTTTACAGAAAGCTGATAAAAATTTAATGGCCAAAATAGCCATGCAAGATCAATTTTCACAAAAGGTATTTGTCTTGATAGAAATGTTTGTCAAAAATGATTGGCCAAAACAGTCCTCTAAATAATCCTACAGCTCCATGAGAAGCTTTGTCAAATAAGATTGCCTTAATCTGTCCTGACAAGAGTTTCCAAATGGCATTATTCCTTCTGTTTCTGAAGCTACTATATTGTCATATGGCTGTAATAAATAATTTCAACCACTTACTTTGTCTTTGCAAAACACTGGATACTGGACTGAATATACATTTGTACACTGCATAGTCTGCTAGATATTACCAATATATAAGTTTAAAACCAGCTACTTGCATACTACATTTGTGCCTAACCTAGGAAGCCTGTTTGGCATTGCCAACTTGAAAACAGACTTACCATAAAGCACATTCAATAGGAGGTCACAGGAAGACAGAAAAAAAACACCAAAAGCAAGGGTTGAAATTACAGACCTACAAATATGTCTATATTTGAGAAAAAAGTCAAAAGACAAAATCTTTTCTACAATGACTGACCTTAAAACCATACAATCATCTTTGTGCACACAGTTTATATGATGCTAACCACTAGCCACCTTTCTTTAAGGCACTCAACTTGTGCCTAACCCTGAAAGCCTGCTAGTTTCAGATTAAATATCACACCTGTACAACAATGCAAAAATGAAATTTTTAAATGTTCATTTATTATGTTACTTTTGAAAGATGAAAGTGAATAATTTTCAATAATAACTAACCAAAGACCAATTAAGGCTCATGTACACAAAAGCTATTACTGGTTGCATAGTATGTTTTGGTAAATAATATATGGCCTAAACACTCCTTCGCATGAACTATCTTCCATACAAGATGTTTTGAAAAAAAGAAGATTTTGTCAAAAGTCATAGACCAGAACAATACTTAAAATGAACATACCACTTCAATGAGAAGTTAATTGTCAAAACTGGTTGGCCTGAAAAGTTTTTAGGTCAGTCCTTAATCTGAAACAAACTCACAACTTTACAGAAAGCTGATAAAGATTTAATGGCCAAAATAGCCATGCAAGATTAATTTTCACAAAAAGTATTTGTCTTGAAAGAAATGTTTGTTAAAAATGATTGGCCAAAACAGTCCTCTAAATAATCCTACAGCTCCATGAGAAGCTTTGTCAAATAAGATTGCCTTAATCTGTCCTGACAGAGTTTCCAAATGGCATTATTTTGTTTCTGAAGCTACTTTATTCTCATATGGTTGTAATAAATAATTTCAACCACTTACTTTGTCTTTGCAAAACACTGGATACTGGACTGAGTATACATTTGTACACTGCATGGTCTGCTGGATATTACCAATATATAAGTTTAAAACCAGCTACTTGCATACTACATTTGTGCCTAACCTAGGAAGCCTGTTTGGCATTGCCAACTTGAAAACAGACTTACCATAAAGCACATTCAATGGGAGGTCACAGGAAGACAGAAAAAAAACACCAAAAGCAAGGGTTGAAATTACAGACTAACAAATATGTCTTCATTTGAGAAAAAGGTCAAAAGACAAAATCTTTTCTACAATGACTGACCTAAAAACCATGAAATCATCTTTGTGCACACAGTTTATATGATGCTAACCACTAGCCACCTTTCTTTAAGGCACTCAACTTGTGCCTAACCCTGAAAGCCTGCTAGTTTCAGATTGAATATCACACCTGTACAAAAATGCAAAAATGAAATCTTTGAATGTTCATTTATTATGTTACTTTTGAAAGATGAAAGTGAATAATCTTCAATGATAACTAACCAAAGGCCAATTAAGGCTCATGTACACAAAAGCTATTACTGGTTACGCAGTATGTTTTTGTAAATAATATATGGCCTAAACACTCCTTCGCATGAACTATCTTCCATACAAGATGTTTTGAAAAAAAAATTACTTGCCTTTAATATCAACCTTATAAATTAAAAGACGATTTCTTTAAAAGTCATAGGCCAGAATGATACTTAAAATGAACCTACCATTTCTATGAGAACTTAACTGTTAAAACTGGTTGGCCTGAAAAGTTTTTAGGTCAGTCCTTAATCTGAAACAAACTCATAACTTAACAGAAAGCTGATAAAAATTTAATGGCCAAACTAGCCATGCAAGATCAATTTTCACAAAACGTATTTGTCTTGACAGAAATTGTTGTCAAAAATGATTGGCCAAAACAGTTCTCTAAATGATCCTACAGCTTCATGAGAAGCTTTGTCAAATAAGATTCCCTTAATCTGTCCTGACAGAGTTTACAAATGGCATTATTGCTTTTGTTTCTGAAGCTACTTTATTGTCATATGGCTATAATAAATAATCTCAACCACTTACTTTGTCTTTGCAAAACACTGGATACTGGACTGAATATACATTTGTATACCGCAAAGTCTGCTGGGTATAACCAATATATTAGTTTAAAACCAGCTACTTACATACTACATTTGTGCCTAACCTAGGAAGCCTGTTTGGCATTGCCAACTTGAAAACAGACTTACCATAAAGCACATTCAAAGGGAGGTCATAAGAAGACAGAAAAAAAAACAGCAAAAGCAAGGGTTGAGATTACAGACCTACAAATATGTCTACATTTGAGAAAAAGGTCAAAAGACAAAATCTTTTGTACAATGACTGACCTAAAAACCATGAAATCATCTTTGTGCACACAGTTTATATGATGCTAACCACTAGCCACCTTTCTTTAAGGCACTCAACTTGTACCTAACCCTGAAAGTCTGCTAGTTTCAGATTAAATATCACATCTGTACAAAAATGCAAAAATGAAATCTTTAAAAATTCAAATTATGTTACTTATGAAAGATGAAAGTGAATGCTTTTCAATGATAAGTAACCAAAGGCCAATTAAGGCTCATGTACACAAGCGCTATTACTGGTTATGCAGTTATTTTCATAAATAATATATGGCCTAAACACTCCTTCGCATGAACTATCTTCCATACAAGATGTTTTGAAAAAAAAATTACTTGCCTTTAATATCAATCTTATAACTTCTAAGATTTTGTCAAAAGTCACAGGCCAGAACAATACTTAAAATGAACCTACCACTTCTATGAGAAGTTAATTGTCAAAACTGATTGGCCTGAAAAGTTTTTAGGTCAGTCCTTAATCTGAAACAAACTCGTAACTTAACAGAAAGCTGATAAAAATTTAATGGCCAAAAATAGCCATGCAAAATCAATTTTCACAAAAGGTATTTGTCTTGACAGTAATTTTGGTCAAAAATGATTGGCCAAAATAGTCCTCTAAATGATCCTACAGCTCTATGAAAAGCTTTGTCAAATAAGACTGCCTTAATCTGTCCTGACAGAGTTTCCAAATGCCATTATTGCTTTTGTTTCTGAAGCTACTTTATTGTCATATGGCTATGATAAATAATCTCAACCACTTACTTTGTCTTTGCAAAACACTGGATACTGGACTGAGTATACATTTGTATACTGCAAAGTCTGCTGGGTATAACCAATATATTAGTTTAAAACCAGCTACTTACATACTACATTTGTGCCTAACCTAGGAAGCCTGTTTGGCATTGCCAACTTGAAAACAGACTTACCATAAAGCACATTCAAAGGGAGGTCATAGGAAGACAGAAAAAAAACACAGCAAAAGCAAGGGTTTTTTTTTTTGGGGGGGGTTTTTTTTGTGTTTTGTTTTTTTTTTTTTTTTTTTTTTTTTTTTGAGATTACAGACCTACAAATATGTCTACATTTGAGAAAAAGGTCAAAAGACAAAATCTTTTGTACAGTGACTGACCTAAAAACCATGAAATCATCTTTGTGCACACAGTTTATATGATGCTAACCACTAGCCACCTTTCTTTAAGGCACTCAACTTGTACCTAACCCTGAAAGTCTGCTAGTTTCAGATTAAATATCACATCTGTACAAAAATACAAAAATGAAATCTTTAAAAATTCAAATTATGTTACTTATGAAAGATGAAAGTGAATGCTTTTCAATGATAAGTAACCAAAGGCCAATTAAGGCTCATGTACACAAGCGCTATTACTGGTTATGCAGTTATTTTCATAAATGATATATGGCCTAAACACTCCTTCGCATGAACTATCTTCCATACAAGATGTTTTGAAAAAAAAAATTACTTGCCTTTAATATCAATCTTATAACTTCTAAGATTTTGTCAAAAGTCATAGGCCAGAACAATACTTAAAATGAACCTACCACTTCTATGAGAAGTTAATTGTCAAAACTGGTTGGCCTGAAAAGTTTTTAGGTCAGTCCTTAATCTGAAACAAACTCGTAACTTAACAGAAAGCTGATAAAAATTTAATGGCCAAAAATAGCCATGCAAAATCAATTTTCACAAAAGGTATTTCTCTTGACAGTAATTTTGGTCAAAAATGATTGGCCAAAATAGTCCTCTACATGATCCTACAGCTCTATGAGAAGCTTTGTCAAATAAGACTGCCTTAATCTGTCCTGACAGAGTTTCCAAATGCCATTATTGCTTTTGTTTCTGAAGCTACTTTATTGTCATATGGCTATGATAAATAATCTCAACCACTTACTTTGTCTTTGCAAAACACTGGATACTGGACTGAGTATACATTTGTATACTGCAAAGTCTGCTGGGTATAACCAATATATTAGTTTAAAACCAGCTACTTACATACTACATTTGTGCCTAACCTAGGAAGCCTGTTTGGCATTGCCAACTTGAAAACAGACTTACCATAAAGCACATTCAAAGGGAGGTCATAGGAAGACAGAAAAAAAAACAGCAAAAGCAAGGGTTGAGATTACAGACCTACAAATATGTCTACATTTGAGAAAAAGGCCAAAAGACAAAATCTTTTGTACAATGACTGACCTAAAAACCATGAAATCATCTTTGTGCACACAGTTTATATGATGCTAACCACTAGCCACCTTTCTTTAAGGCACTCAACTTGTACCTAACCCTGAAAGTCTGCTAGTTTCAGATTAAATATCACATCTGTACAAAAATGCAAAAATGAAATCTTTAAAAATTCAAATTATGTTACTTATGAAAGGAACGGATGCTATTCAATGATAAGTAACCAAAGGCCAATTAAGGCTCATGTACACAAGCACTATTACTGGTTATGCAGTTATTTTCATAAATAATATATGGCCTAAACACTCCTTCGCATGAACTATCTTCCATACAAGATGTTTTGAAAAAAAATTACTTGCCTTTAATATCAATCTTATAACTTCTAAGAAGATTTTGTCAAAAGTCATAGGCCAGAAAAATACTTCAAATGAATCTACCACTTCTATGAGAAGTTTTTGTCAAAACTGGGGGTCTGAAAAGTTTTTAGGTCAGTCCTTAAACTGAAACAAACTCACAACTTAACAGAAAGCTGGTAAAAATTTTGGCAAAAATAGCCATGCAAAACCAATTTTCTTTACAGAAAGGTATTTCTCTTGACAGTAATTTTGGTCAAAAATGATTGGCCAAAATAGTCCTCTACATGATCTTACAGCTCTATGAGAAGCTTTGTCAAATAAGACTGCCTTAATCTGTCCTGACAGAGTTTCCAAATGCCATTATTGCTTTTGTTTCTGAAGCTACTTTATTGTCATATGGCTATGATAAATAATCTCAACCACTTACTTTGTCTTTGCAAAACACTGGATACTGGACTGAGTATACATTTACTGCAAAACCTGCTGGGTATAACTAATATATTAGTTTAAAACCAGCTACTACATACTACATTTGTGCCTAACCTAGGAAGCCTGTTTGGCATTGCCAACTTGAAAACAGACTTACCATACAGCACATTCAATTGGAGGATTCAATGATGACAGAAAAAAAACACCAAAAGCAAGGGTTGAGATTACAGACCTACACATACATCTACATTTGAGAAAAAGGTCTAAAAACAAAATCTTTTGTACAATGACTGACCTAAAAACCATGAAATCATCTTTGTGCACACAGTTCATATGATGCTAACCACTAGCCACCTTTCTTTAAGGCACTCAACTTGTGCCTAACCCTGAAAGCCTGCTAGTTTCAGATTAAATATCACACCTGTACAAAAATGCAAAAATGAAATCTTTAAAAATTCAATTCTGTTGCTTATCAAAGATGAAAGTGAATCCTTTTCAATAATAAGTAACCAAAGGCCTGTTAAGGCTCGTGCACACAAAAGCCATTACTGGTTATGTACAGTAAAACCCCTACAATAAGACCACCATTCGGACTTTATAAAACTGGTCTTATTAGCGGGGTGGTCTCAGTATTGAGTTTTGTCTTTTTGTATTGGATATTTTTTTTATTATAGCAAGATCATTATGTACATGTATTGGTCATAGACAGAACAGTCATGATGTGTAAAAAGTCATGTACTTCACATGAACAAACTTTTTAGCATTTTTCATTAAATAAAACAATTTCTGACCTGCACTTCAAATAAAAAAAGTTTGCCGTTTACTGGAATATGTTGCTTTCAACATTAATTATTAAGTATTTCATTTATTCATTAACACTTCAAAAATAAAATTTTCTGATCATTTCTTACAGCATAACAAGAGTTGACTGTATACTTGAACATTAATTTTCACGGACTGTCTTTCTATCTCACCTGTCATCAGACATAATTATCACACATGGTTTTGCTCAAGCAATAGAATTTTTAACAGTTTCCCCCACCGATAGTATGTTTTGGTTGAAAACAATTGGCCTAAACAGTTCTTAACTTGAAATATCTTTTCGTCAAAACTCACTTGAAAGAAAATGTAAAAGGACGAGACGTACAACAGACAACAAGCGATCCTAATATCTCATGCTGGTCTTTTGTGCCAGGTGAGCTAAAAAGGGCGTTAATTTTGACAAAAACCATCACAGAGTTAAGTACTCTTGTACGTTGATGGAGGCTAGGTAATTAGTAAATAATTATTTAAGGTTTCAAAGCAATATCTTTATTGGTTTTGCAGAAAAGTACAGCAAACCTAACCAAGGTGTGACTCCAATGCCAAGGCAAGTTCAACTCCTTTTTTCTTCAAAAAATTAAAACTAAAATCGAAACTGCAAACATCTAAGAACATACCTGTAACACAAATTATCACCAAGGATAACCCTATATTTGTGACAAGTGCGCAACATACACAATCGTTGTCAAACTAACTCACCTGCAGAAATTGAGTGTGCCTTCACAACCAGTGTTGAATACGATCAGCCTTCACAACTGTTTCAAGAGGGGACTTCTATCCGAGAGGACCATCACACCATTGTATCGACATCTACAAACAAATATTCATATTCTAATTTTGGCGCATCGATGTACAACATTTATTTAGTCACATCTCCAGCCAGCTAAGCAGGAAAAATGTTTATTTTCTCCCTCGCTTCACTCGTCCAAAAATAAATTATTTCATAATTTTATATACTAAAGGACGAAAGACAACAACACAAGTTGACGTTACATAGGAAGCGGGTGTGTTACTGTAACTTAAAATGGAGTGTGGGTAATAACAATACTCTGTAATCTGATAATGTCAACATAGAGATCATCAGCTTGATGTCGGGAAGTGCAGTCAGAATAAGTAACATAACTTACTGTCCACTTCTGTGTTTTAGGGAAAGTCACTTCAAATAAATTTAAAGTTAACTTTCAGTTCAACATAATGCAATGTTTTATGGAAGGAATAAAACATTGAGTCACTGTATGATTCTAATGTATACTTCCTATATAAATTATATGTGAAAGTGCTTTTAAAGTACATTTTCTTATGTATGAAACCCAGATAAATGGCCACTTTAAGGTACTTGGAAAAATAATGCAGAAATTAGTATGCTACAAGTTGCAATAAGATTTCTTAACATGGAACAGGATTAAAGTGCAAACATCATGCATAGAAGTTGGAAATATACATGACATATGTAGTATCGCGAAAAATGAGATACTGTTAATTTATAGATCATAAAAATAATGTAATACTATCACAACCACTTTTCTGTACAGATTTTCTTCTGTACCAAAATAATGCTACAATTTGTTAGAATTCATTATGATTGTGTACCTTTACTGATTTTATTCTGTACAGAAAATTATACTGTCTTTCTTCTGCCCAGATTTGTTTGGCCTAATTTAAATATTTTGCGAAATTCTGTACAGATTCTCTTCTTTGTCTATATATACTCAAATGCAAAAGAAAGTCACAGTGCACGTTTCTTTTTATGATAACTATAGCTATATTGGTTATAAACCTTTCATATATGCATCATTGTGAAGCATGCTTGTCACTGTGTTGAACAATGGCTACATTGGTAAGTATTGGGTTAAATGTTACGTAACGTCCCTATACAAGCTTTTTGCACGATTTGTCCGTGCAGTGTATGGACAAGTGTGAAATTGGTAAAATAATCTCTCATTAATTTCTGACAACTTATAGGAGTAAGAAAAACACAAAGCGATTTCAATATTTTCAAAACTCGCAATGCCCAGACTCTCTCAGCGTCAACGTATTGAACCTTTAATGATGCTTAGCAGAGGTGACTCCGTCGATAATGTTTCACGGGCATTTGCCAATTGCCACAGAAACACAGTAAACTTTGTGCCAGGTTGCCGATCGTCCTTGAACCAGCAGGCTTCGTGTAACTTACGTCAGATTAGACTGTTATTTTGAACTGACACACCAGGCGTTGTTTCCAACCCGCTACCACTACAGCGAGGCAGTACGGTATTAGCAGAGACACCGTTCTGAGGTGTCTGCATGATGTTCGGCCTATCAGACCAAGACGAGCTTACTTTGGTAATGTGCTCGTACGGCAACATCGCGTTGCTCGTTTGCACAGCTTCATCTACGTTGGCAAAGACATCCGTGGGATAGAATTGTCTTTTCCGATGAATCAAGGTTTAATGGGCAGGCGAGTGTATTTAGGAGAGGGGAGTGATTTGCTGACGCCTGTGTTGTAGAGAGAAACAGTTTTGGTGGGGGTAGTGTTTTGGTTTGGGGTGGGTTCAAATCTGCTTTTTCATACAGTCCCTCATGTTTTTAAAAGGCTGAAAATATCTCCCGATCGGGGTAAATACCCCGAATGAGCTAAAATAGCCCGATCGGGCTAAAACATAAACAATAGAAAAGTACAATTTTTCAAGTAACTTTTTTTCAAAGAAAAAGCGCAAGTTAATTTTTTCACAGAATATTAATCAGGTTGGTTATAATAATAATATGAAATTTGCTTATTCTTATTGCTTACAATAATATAAACATACACTATGTAAAAAATTGTACTTTTCTATTGTTAATGTTTTAGCCCGATCGGGCTATTTTAGCTCACTCGGGGTATTTACCCCGATCGGGAGATATGCTCAGTCTGTTTACAGATATTTTTCAAAGTATGTATTTGATACACACGGGGTCGAACCATACCCCACCCACCTTCTATTGCATATGTATATTATCATATATGTAATAGAAGGTGGTTGGGATATGGTTCGACCCCCTGTGATTTGATCGATTTGATACAGTAAAAAGAAACAAGGGTGTACGTGTTGACTGTCGTGTAAACTATGTTTAAGTAGCTTTATAATTTATTTCCACTGATTCTTTCACACAGTCTTCGTCAACGAGCAGACAATATGTCAAAATGTATCTGTTCTTCATTATAATTCACTATAATAATACAATAATATAATAATAGTAATATTTCTTTACATAAACCAATAGTGTATGTATACTACAAAATTATGGCATCCCTACCAGGATAAAAAAAGTTTGATGTAAAAAGAAATTAAACTAATAAAAATGCACCCCACCCACTGAAAAAAAAAAGTGCGCTACCTTTAATGAATAGAGCACCTAAGTATCTAAACTTTGACACTACTTCAAATTCATTACCTTTGTATAGAAATCTTAAATTTTGATTTATTCGTCTTAAACTTTCTTCGCCTGACATGTTGAAATTAAGCGTCCACACTGTGACTACACAAAGTGTATTAAACCACACCCAGTCTTTTCGCGCCTGCACGTTAAAAGCGTGAATTAATGAACATTAAAGGTGCTACCCCGATGAAGAACTTATGTTTAGAAGGTTACTTACATTAACAAATATAAGTATAAGCACAAGCATATTTCTTCTGTCTTTGTCTATCCCCAAATATACGCCGCCGACAACATATTTTAATAACGGTTTATATATTCTATTTTCAATAATAACACGAAATCCTATACATGTAAATAATTACCTTCAACACATCCTTTTCACCCAAGAATCTCAATGTGAATAAAAGACCATGGTCACAGGTGAATGCTTTGCGTTAATACTTATAACAGCCCAGGGCATTTGTCATTGTACTGTACTATACAAGCGTGTTCAGTGACATTTACTCAACAGACCCGTGGTACCATGATACGACGTAACTAAAAGGGGTTAAATTAATCGCCATAATAGTACAGTATTGACTGTTAGCCATCACCAGAGAAGAAGAAATTTGCAATAGTTAAGACTCCTTATCATCTGATATCAGAAATAACTACCTTACCGGAAGATTGAATTAAAATTCATATTGTTTTTTGTTTTGTTTTTTCAGGCCCCTTAACATAGGGTAAAAAAAAAATAATAATAATATCAAACAGGGAATGCAACGTACCTAGGGTAACCCCATTTATTTTAAATATAGGTATTATCTATTAACATTTTCCTTTAATGTGTAATTATAGAGAAGTAAAGCTTAACGATGTAAGACCCTGCCCATAATGCTTGTGAGAGGTGTGGGGCAGTATCACAAGATAGATGGATAGAAGAGGAGAAAAGAGATCAACAGAATTTCTGCCAAGTACAGAACATGAATAAGTCACATTAAATTTTTTTTTTTAAACACATATTTCCTACTAGCTTATTAAACTGTGACCTAAAGTTAATCACGTATCCTAAACCTTTACCGACGGAAAACAAAAGCAACGAAAGGGCAAGGTTACATTTACAAGTAGGGAATATTTCTCTAAGAATCTGTTCTTCTGTACTTCATTTTTAGTAATCTTAGTGAATTTTCCTTGCAGAAACTGAACGAAACGCAAGGTTTAGTACTTCATAGTACAGGGTGTGAGTTGTAACATATATGCATGGGAGACAACTCTGTTCAGCATGTTCATACATTATATACGAGTTAAGTTTTCTTTGACCTTCTCATGAATATAACTTATGTCAACAAAAACAGGGGAAAAATGACGATAATAAGGTACAAGTCCGGTAGGAGATATCCTCAGTCTAACGTATATTTTCTTTAAAAAAAAAAAAGAAACAAACAAACAAAACAAACAAGACAGTGCAGCCACTTGAAAACCCCCAGACCTGCTGACACACCCAAGCATCACTATCAAGCGATGACATATAGTCTTTCCATGTTTTACCAAACTTGTTTCTATTCCGAAGCTTCTGTGCTATGTAGAATTCTGTTTTCATAAGAGACCTAGCTAGATTAATAAACAGTTGCAAATTTGGAGTAGTGTTTCTCATTTTACACAGATATATGCTATATTTAGCAATCAGGATTATATTTATAGTTGCTATCTTAAATTTTTTCATTACCTTATATAATGTCTATGAATGACCAACTTGTGTCAACATTTGTACATTTTGTATTTATCCATCTTTTAACCTCCTCCCAAAAAGAATATGATATTTGACAATCAATAAACAAATGTCTAATGGTTTCTGTGTGTGAGTGTTAAAAAGAACATTTATTATCATTTTCATCCCCATTTCTTTCAACAGATAGTTCGTTCCAATTATCCTGTGATTTATTTTTAACTGAAACCATTGTAATTTTGGATCTTTTGTTACAACAAAAGGGAATTTATATGTGTATCTCCAATTGAAATTATTATTTAGATTTTATATGTCCCTCCATTTCCTATTAGATACAGGGAAAACATTTTGTTTTAACATATTAGCATAAACACATCTACAGCCTTTTCTTTTGCTATTAATAACTCTCACTGTCAGTGGCTGAAGAGTGTTTTTTTCATTTATTGCATAGCGCTGGAATCTTAAATTATTTAAACTCAATGATGCTAGTTTGTTTGTATAATGATAAAGTAGTAAAATGTTAAAGTCATAGCATATTATTCTCCTTGAGGAAACGTTTGGCACCGATGCACATGAGACTACCTCTGTGTTTCTAACAAGTTCATCTCTAGATGGGTGGGAAACACTGAAAAGCGTTTCTGAAATTTCCAGTGCTCTGACCCGGATTCTTTTTTACTTTATTTATTCTTCATCATGGCATGTTACATGCATATGATGTTGACATAAACAATAAACAACGTAAAATAATAGAATTATAAACAAATAGGCTTACTAGACACACAGAGTTACATAAGGCTTACCGGTCTCTATCACTTATACTAACTTCTAAAGAGTTGTAAAAAAGTATTGCCAAAAAGATAAAATAAAATTTGAAAATTTTGTAATTTTAAGTAGATATGGAAGATGAAATTATTTGAATTTTGAAATAATGATTTTAGAGAATAACGCCAATTTAGCATGTGGCAGAAAAAGTGTCACAGCCAGGGCCAATACACGCTACAAATTTATTTTGATTTATATAGGAGCGCTGTCATTAACTCGCGATAACATTTTAACTAACAAAGTTATTTTAAAATCATAAACGGGATAATAAAATACAACACTTTATTTTTCTGAGACTTAATCAAGGTCTTTTTTTAACTTAAAAACTCTACCCGTCGTTTTACTTTATAATATATGGTAAAACGCCCAAAATGTGACAATTTTAAGTGACAATTTTGCAATTTATCTTCATTTTTTTCAAAAACTATAACACTTATTTTAGAAACACAAACGGGATCTAATAAAACAATCATTCTTCATTTTAGTGATATATTTTAGGTAAAAAGAAAGAAAGAAGAAAATGGTCTTTTTTTAAGGTTTTGTTTAACAGGTATATAATTTTATTTATACGATCGGAGCTCGGTTGCTTCCGTAATGTTGGCCGAACACTTTCCGAATGATTGATCTAACTGCTCCGGGCCATCGATAAGCTCAAAGACCTATACTAACATATAGTTTATAGGTCTTTGATAAGTTTTATGGCCGGGCATTACGTAACATTTATCATGATCTTTAAAAAGTTGCATATTGGGTTTTGTTTTACACTAGAATACAAACTGGGTTAGACTCTTCATTTTATTGTTCATAAACTTGAAGGCAAAACCTTTCACTGAAACCGGATATACATGATATTGTCTTTATAGCGAAGATCCATGAATTTTCAGTATAATTATCAATAATATTATTTAGCTTTTGATGTTAATTTGCAACACATAAAAGATTCACTATATTTGTATTTTTATTTCGAATCACTTGCACGGGATATTTTATTCTGTTTTACATTTTTCTTTGTCTCCAGTGAAAGGCAAGCATTCACTCCACTGAAGTTACAGGCCCGTCGTCGACATTTCAAGTGTGGTGCGGCCAAAGTATATTTAGGATGGGACGTCCTAGGGGGGTCTGGGGGCATGCTCGCCCTGGCGTAGGATCGTTTTAGGGTATATTTCAGACTAAATGGCTACACTTTAGAGCAGTATTTTCATGCATGCTCTAGTGGGATATTTATATAAAAGCGGTTTGAGTACAAAATGTAATCATATTAAAGCACTCAGATTGACTATAGAAATATACCATGGGTATATTAGAAAATCTAGGAACAAATATGATATTTGAAAGAAGTCTCTGAAAGACCTTGTTGTAAAGAAATTATATTCAAAAAGGTAATGAAACTCGTCACCTAAAGAATTTGGTGTCGCATATAGTAAAAAATCTGTCATTACGTTCAATTCCAAAATAACGCCCCGGCTTTTTTAATGGATAGAGAGTGATTCATAGTTCTAAATTTACAAAGTTGGCATAGTTCTCCATTTACAAAGTTGGCATACGGTTCTAAATTTACAAAGTTCAGATGCAAATTACGAGCTAGGATGTCTAGATACTTCTCAAAACAAAATTCCTTTTTATACATACGGTACACTAAGCATTTACACTAAGCATTTTGGGGAATTATTTATAGAAGCATTCCATTCCTGTACAAATTGATCAGATAATCTATTCTTCACTGCAAATTTCAAATGGAAGATGATTGTTAACTTGTTGATTAACAAAATATTGTGACATTCCACGCTCTTCCAAAGTATTTTTAAACAATGACCTATCCTAACAGTATAACTATAGTTTATAGGTCTTTGTTTTAAAAAAATATACAAGGAGTTATCGTTATGTAGCGATAACATAGCCCGATACAATATATTACATATTCGTTTAGTTTTTAGTTTATACTAATTTATTTATTCTCGTTTGCGAAACAAGTTCTTACAACTTATATTAATCGCTCTCGAGACTCATTCCAGATGAAATCAACCTCGAAGAGTGAGAGAGGCAATGTGGATTATTTGTGTCTTACCTAAGGACACAACAGACCTGGCGATGTTGATCGAACCCGGGGCCCTTCGATCCTGAGACGAAAGCGCTACCATTGCGCCACGGCGGCTCCACTAGATTTCATATTTTATCAATTTTAGCATTTAATACTGTACTCGAACTGGGGACCACACCTTACGGTCACGGTCTGTTTGTAATTGTGCTTATTGGGTCCACCAACCTCGTTCGGCGACCCGTTTCACGGTCTGAGTAGCGGTCCGTCTTTTAGACTGTGCCTTAAACATTGCAGAGTAATTTCCCTTGAAAATGGCGGCGAAAACCGCGCTGCGCCGAAGATAATTTATTTCATTGGTAAGCGACCAGAAAGCTACTAATTCATGAGTTTTAAAGCGTATTTTTTAACCATTTTACTTCTTTTCGTTATTGCAGGTTGAAGCAATTACTGGTGCTTTATTAAGAGGACATGGTGCACGATATTTATTTCTTTAAAACAAGGGAGATAAATTGTGCTCCAAGGGAAATATTCAAATTTAAATGCACTGGTATCTTTCCTAACAATCTTGCCATCGTAGATCATAACCATCTTACACACTCGAGAAATCTCAACTTCATTCCTTTCTCAAGAACCCAATATCACATGAATTCTTCAGCTTTAAACACTTAACTCTTTCTACACCAACTTTTGCAAGCAGGAAGAGTTCGGTTGTAAAGTAAGAAGTCCAAATAAGAAATGACCACTTCACGTATTTAATTCCCCTAACATAACAATTCACAAAACATTGCATATGGTAGAATATTCTGTCTGTCTTGCTCTTAGTTCTATATACCTTTTGTTTTTCTTTCCCTGAAAACATTTTCTGTCTGCTGGTCGTTGATTTATCCCGTTAAAAAACTCCATTTCAGTACTGCAGTTATTATTTTACCCGTCATTATTAATTTTGACCTTGACGATTGTTTATGACATGTATAGCCTATGTATGGTTTAATATATATGTTGAATGACGCAGCAATGTTTCATAAATGCCTGCGCAATCAGAATGCAATACCAAAAGCAAGATGTAGTCGGACCATTACAATTATTTTCGTAGGTGTGAGAGCACGTGGCATCAAAAAGACCATGGTATTTGACAGTTTGAGATACATTAAAGTAGCTCTAGACAATAGTCTGATAATTTTGGATGATAAAAATAAGTTTGGAATAGATAATGTTATGAGTAAGTTTTATTTTTGGTGATACAATATATTGAAAGTTGGACGGCAAATATTTTTGAATTTTATATGCATACAACACAAAACCATTTGAATCATCAGTCAGCAAATACATTTTACCAGACAATCGCACTGTCGGGCGAGCTGAACTTCACCGATGTTTAATGTTTTTACTTTCGTTTTCACAAAATAAAATGCTTTGCCTTGATTGGTTTAAATCAATATCGTAATTGTGTAGCAGTCAGGTTTTGTTTTATGCGTACCTGATCGCGTTCGTTTCGCATGAGACAGTATAAAAAAATTCAACATCGAGTTTACTGAGCAAACCTGGTTTATAATGGACAGTCAGGGTGACGCAATCCGGATTTGTACGCATACTTTTCCCAAAAAGGGCGCTAAAAAATCCGACAAGATTCCACGGGACGCATACAATTTCCGTGAAACGCGTGTCCCGATTCATGACAATATACAAGACACGATTTGACAGCTGATGAAAGGTAATTCTGTGTACCCGTTTGTGCCGTTAAACCAATAAACACGCATGGTGTTTTCCAATACTTGATTGACAGGTGTCGTGTGTAAGTGTGTTTATGTAGACATGCGACAAGTATATATTGAACTAACATCATTTTATGCCTTTGTAAAAGAAAAAGGCCGAATATTTTTATTGTGATAATTGGATTAAATCATGTTGCAAATTAGTCGCGATTTGCAGAGGAGTGACCGAAAATTAGCGAGTTTGCACAAGATAACCTTTGTTTTTCGGAAACGTTACAAATTAAAAAAGACATAATCATTGCTCAATTTTTGATATTGTTTCAACAATGGAAACATTTTTGAGATATATACGATCGGTGTTAGAGCATTTTACACAGTTTCAAAACACCTCTTAGACTAGCCCAACTACTGTAATTGTGCGCCAGGGCTTTTTGCTTTATCTGACGGCCGGGGTAAAAACAGACATCTATGTAATATGTTTGTAAAATCGGTCGATCTTGCAGTCGATATATTAAGGTTACTCTTAGACTAAGATCAAATAACTTTTGGACAAAATGGGCATAAAAGGAAAGCCTGACCGGCGATTCTGAAAGTGAAAGTTCGGTGAAAAAAAGATAGAAATGTATGGAATGATTCTTGGTATGGGACATTTCCTTTGATTGAAAAAGTGACTCATAATGATAGTATAGCAATCAGTTCGTGGTGTAAAGAGTCAAAACGCATGAGTGCTTATTAAACATAAGAGTAATGAATCAGATTACTAAATAAGCACTTTCTTTTTGCTATAAAAATATCAATATTTCGACTCTGATACACTGGCATTGCTTATATAGCTTGTTTTGTATATATTTTCATATTTGAAAACAATACAGTTGAAAAAAAAACACACTTTTGTCTTGTGTTATCCCAGGCAATCTATTTATATCATACCATTGCAATACTGTAATACATTCATGTAGAAGCCAATCTTCGTTTGGGTCAGCGCCCTGTACTTAAAAATATGGGACTCCAACATTTTCAGATGGGACTCCTATTTTTTCTGACATAGGAGTCCTGGACTCCTACTTTCAAAATCCTACAGAGAACCCTGGACAGTTGTAGCGACGATGGGATGACCATTTAGGAGATGTAACCGAAATTCACACTCCCGAGTAATATTGGCTTTTAAAATTGAATCAAAACATTAAAACTTCCTGAAAGCCCTAGTCAATTTCGGTTACACTATCTAAAAGAAGAGTCAATATTGTTTTTGTATGCAAAAAACACTTCCGGAATAATTATGTATTTGCATTTGAAAATGCACAATTACTGATTTGAACTCCGCGCATGTGGAGAGTATACCAAAATGGCGGCCGCCATTATGCCCTCTCAATGAATAATTAATTTCTCTTTTGTTCTGGCGATTGTGTATAATTACTTGATAAATTAATTGAATATGTTTACATCTGTCGAAAATAAAACAGGTTTGCTCAGTAAACACGAACGCTCGATGTTGAAATTTTTGACACTGTCCAATGCGAGGCAAACGCGATCTGGTACGCATAAAAAACAAATTTTGTTTGTAATTATGCTTATTGGGTCCACCATCCTCTAAAAAGGCTATAATCGGTACGACCCGCATATAAAAAGCAAAACCCGACTGTTACACAATTACGATATTGATTTAAACCAATCACGGAAAAGCATTTTATTTTTGGCGCTGTGAAAACAAAAGTAAAACAAACATTGGCGAATTTCCTTTCGCCCGACCGGGCGATTGTCTAGCATAATGTGCTCGTCCACGGCCGATTCCACTCGTCAGTGGCGACCGGGCGACTGTTAAATTATATCCCTAGTTAACAATATTTACATCATTTATCCTTGATAAAATGAGAGCTAATGCGATCCTTGGACATAAAATTTAAACAGCTATATCTTTAATCAGTGCTTACACATTTTGCAGGTTTTCAGGTTATGAAATGTCATATCTATAATTATGATACATAGGTCACACTGCAATGCCAAATAATTTAAACTAACCTTGCTGGTTTTTGAAGGTGCACATTTAAGTACTCACAAAACATGTTTTATTTGAGGAAATTTCTCTTCCTTTTAGTAAATTTTGGACAAATTCATGTTTTGTGCACTTGTAAAAGGTGTACATGAACCTGAACTGTTGGACACCAATAATTACAGGGCTTTTTCATCCAAAATTGTGAAGACTCCCTAGCCTATACATTTGTGAAAAAATTAGCGCGCTGGGACCCAAATTGTGAAAAAATATAGCGCGTTATCATTTGCCAATTGTGAAATTTAAGTTGTGTTACTATCTTACAAAATTTATGAAAGGCATTAGATTTAAATAAAAAAAAAGAAATTGCTACATTTGTTTAATGGTGCTCAAACACAACTGACATGCTGACACAACTGACGTTGAAATGATGATTGAGCAAGTGTTGTCAGCATTAACAGCTAATTCTGTATATGATAATGTACCTGTACGTAACAGTTTTGCCTTTATGCCCCTTGAAGCTTGTTTTAAGTCATGAATACCTTGTTTCTGTCAGTTTTTAGCTCGACTATTCGAAGAATAAGGAGGCTATTGCACTCGCGTCGGCGTCTGCGTTGGTTAAAGTTTTTTATAAAGTCAAATATCTTGAATACTATCAAACTATATGTTTACCATCAACATCTACACCTGGGGAAACAATCCCCATAACTCTGTTTTGATTTTTGACAGATTTATGCCCCTTTTTAACTTAGAATTTTTGGTTAAAGTTTTTTATAAATTCAAATATCTTGAATACTATCAAAGGTATTGACTTGAAACTCAAAGTATGTGTCTACCATCAACATCTACACCTGAGGAAACAATTCCCATAACTCTGTTTTGATTTTTGACAGATTGATGCCCCTTTTTAACTTAGAATTTTTGGTTAAAGTTTTTTTATAAATTCAAATATCTTGAATACTTTCAAAAGTATTGACTTGAAACTCAAAGTATGTGTCTACCATCAACATCTACACCTGAGGAAACAATTCCCATAACTCTGTTTTGATTTTTGACAGATTTATGCAGGGCTTCCGTTAAGCAGCGTCCGGCCGTAAAAAAAAAGATATTTAGAAAAAAAACAAAAAAAAAAAAACAAAAAAAAGCTTGATTCCTTGAATTTCGGAGGGCGACAAAATCGCCGACCCAGAGCGTCGAAACAAAATAAAAATGGAACATTTTCACGATTGGGGGGGGGGGTGGGAGGGGGGGGGGGGGGGGGGGGGGGGGGGGGGGGGGGGGGGGGGGGGGGGGGGGGGGGGGGGGGGGGGGGGGGGGGGGGGGGGGGGGGGGGGGGGGGGGGGGGGGGGGGGGGGGGGGGGGGGGGGGGGGGGGGGGGGTTAGCCCCTTTTTAACTTAGAATTATTGGGGGGGGGGGGGGGGGGGGGGGGGGGGGGGGGGGGGGGGGGGATGATACGATAATTAGGGCCAATTAACAACATCAATGGGGCATAATTTTACTTCAATTTTTAAAAAAAATTTTTTTTTGGGGGGGGGGTTTTTTTTGTTAACAAAAATTTTTGGGTTTTTTTTTTTTTTTTTTTGGGGTCCCTTTAAAAATTTGGATCGGCGATTTTAGAACTTGATTTTAGAACGGCGGTGTTAGGATGCAGTTGCAGGTGTTCAAGTAAATGAGTAAATGCAAGGGGGGGGGGGGGGGGGGGGGGGGGGGGGGTTTTTGGGGGGGGGTTTTGGGGAAAATGGATCTTGATTGTTTTGTTTTTTTCAAAAAAACACATAAAGTGGGTTTTTTGGGGGGGTGGGGAGGGGGGGGGGAAATTTGTTTTTTCGTCGTTTCGGCGCCGACCGAATCTAACAATCGTTAGGTATGAGGAGTTTGAAAGCACAGAAAAAAAAACTTGTTCCCAAAAAAAAAACTTTAAGGTTGAAAAAGATATGTTATTAAAAAAAAAAATTTCAGTCTGAGGGGAAAGTAGGGGGCCCTTTGGGAGGGGGGGGGAAATTTTGAGTCATTTTGCCAAAAAAGGAGGACTTTTTAGAAAATGTATAAAATATAGATCTACTGTGTAGTAAAATGTAATAAAGAACAAAATCTATCAAGTTTGTTAATGACATTATTCTTTTGCCAATTTTTTTTTTTTTTTAATCTTTTGAACACGGGGGGGATAACTTGTGGGGGGGGGGGGGGGGGGTTTTTAATTAAAAAATGGGGGAATGGGGTCGCGAAAATAAGTGACAAAGGGGCGAAAAAAAGGCGGAAATTGGCTGACATTTCACATATAAGGTATCAAATATCTGCAAGAAATGATTCTGAATCGTTTAATTTTGAAAACTAAAACTAATTTTTGTAATAGTTTTGGCCATCTCTCAAATAGGGGGGGGGTTTATTAAGTTTTTTTTTTTTTTTTGGCTTTGGAAAAACAATGTAAATACACTTGGGGAAGGGGGGGGGGGGGGGGGGGGGGGGAGCACGTAAAAGTATAATATGTTTGTTTTGTAAAATTTAATGTATGTTTTAAGTACTGTTATCTTAGCACTGAATAATTCAGATCTTTGGTCAAAATAAAGTTTTTTGTAAGACAGGTTCTTCACAGGTTCTTCATTTTTTTAACATTAAGTAAGGTATTTGATGATGATGATGATTGATGATGATGAAACCATGATGATGTCCCAGTTGTCCAATAGGGTTCGCGTGGGGGACTGGCCGTATAAAATTTTCACAGGGACTTCCAAATCCAGTTGCCTTGGAGTCAGGACTTCCTTAATTTGAAACTTAGTGGAAGCCCTGTTTATGCCCCTTTTTAACTTAGAATTTTTGGTAATTTTTTTTTTGTAAATTCAAATATCTTGAATACTATATAAGGTATTGACTTGAAACTCAAAATATATGTTTACCATCAACATCTACACCTGTGGAAACAATCCCCATAACTCTGTTTTGATTTTTGACAGATTTATGCCCCTTTTAAACTTAGAATTTTTGGTAATTTTTTTTTTGTAAATTCAAATATCTTTAATACTATATAAGGTATTGACTTGAAACTCAAAATATATGTTTACCACCATCAACATCTACACCTAGGAAACAATAACATCCCCATAACTCTGTTTTGATTTTTGACAGATTTATATCCCTTTTTAACTTAGGATTTTTGGTAAAAGATTTAATAAAGTCAAATATCTTGAATACTATCAAAAGTATTGACTTGAAACTCAAAGTATGTGTCAACCATCAACATCTACACCTGAGGAAACAATCTCTAAAACTCTGTTTTGATTTTTGATAGATTTGTGTCCCTTTTTAACTTAGAATTTTTTTTTAAAGATAGAATACTATCGAACGTATTGACTTGAAACTTAAAATGTATGTTTACTGTCAACATCTTCACCAATGTTTTTGATTTTTGACATATTTATGCCCTTTTTAACTTAGAATTTTGTCACAGTTTTTACCAGACTAATATGGAAATACTCAAAATGGCTTTCTTTTGAAATGTCATAGAATAATTATGCAGCATGCAGTGGTCATGCTTTTTTAATTCTATACATATCAATTTTGAAAAGTTACAAAATTATTCATGATCAAATACTGTAAAACAGGTTTTATTCAAGGTCATGTATTTCTTTGAAATTTCATCTCCCCATCCTCCCCAGTATGTTATGAACATTACATTTGGAATCCAAAGTTCAAGGCGTAAATTAACAACATGCAGGTTGTAAATTGTCATTGTCTAAGCGCTTTTAACACAAGGTGTTTGAACAAGGGGGGGGGGATAAGGTTTTTACAAGCTCATCTCTTGTTTGTTTGACAATAACTTGGTAAATCGGGGGGAATTAAAATTTGTTTGCACATCCTTTGTTGGCTACCTTAACTTAAATCAATCAATTACAAACCTGTTATAGTTTGTGCATGTCAGGGGAGGGAGGGATATGTAGGACGGGTGATTGATTTCAACAAACATACAAGGAGGATTAAACATAATTTTACAGGGAACGGCAATTTCGGCTTTGGGTTAATTTATACGGCTAAATGAAGTATACTAAGTTGAAAACCAAGTTTATCCAATAAAGAGGCACTTTTGATTTTCAGGATGTTGAACGGGGGGTTCAAAAATACGCGAATTATTAAAAACGTCAAAATTAGACAAAAATCGCGAAATTAAAGTGTTTTACAGTATACAAGGTCATGTATTTCTTTGAAATTATCTCCCCATCCTCCCTCCAGTTGGCTTACAGAATCCAGAGTAAGGCTTTGAATGCAATGTACATTTACAAAGGTCTTTGAACAAGTTTCATATCTTTGACCTTAATTCTTATAGACAATTACACAATACTCCTGTTCTTAGACAAAAACCCCATTTTACCAACAAGCTTTCGAATAGTCGAGCGTGCTGTCATGTGACAGCTCTTGTTGTTAAAACAGTCTCTTGTTTATTATGTGGAATCATTCATCAAGGTCCGATTTTTGGAACATTGTTCTAACCAACAGGTACTCCCTGCCGTAGTTACTTCCCTTTTAAATACCTACATATGTGTAAGGGGAAGTAACTACGACTGGGAGTTTAATTCGATTTAATCATGTGAACTATTTTATATGAAAACTGAAATCAAATTTGTTGCAGTGTAAACATTTCACTCAGACTTTCTTTTGTAAAATTGTGAAAATCCATGCATTTTGTGAATTTTTAGGCCTCCAGTTGTGAAAAAAATAAAATATTTCCAATTGTGAAGTAGCCGAATATCGGCCTCTGCTAAAGAAGGCAAAAAAAGCCCTGAATTATTATTACATGTATAATGTTGTGGTACTGTATCTTACAGGCAGTTCTTGTTCTTACAGGTAGAGGAAAGATTTTGCAGGATTACAGTTTCCTCATTGGTTTCTGAATGTTTCTAGTGTGACACTGACAATTAACACTATAGATATGGCTACTCCAGATTTAGATGTGATCAAAGACATTCCAGGATATAAAGTTATCTTAAAGGCTGTTGTGAAAAGCCAGATTCAGCAGCTGGTAAGTATAAGTAAACCAAATCTCAATCATACATGACATTGTGTTCTTTTCATTTTTAGCTCACCTCAGCACATAGTGCTGAATTTACATGACATTGTGTTCTTTACATGTTTAGCTCACCTGTGCACAATGATGCGCTCAAGTGATGACTGAATCATTGAATGTCTGTCGTGTGACATGACATCTCGTGAACAACTGGGCCAATTTTTACTAAACTTCACAGGAATGATGCTTGGATAGTCCTCTTCTAAAAGTGCTCAAACCATTCCGCTCCACTGCACATAATGGTCACAAGAACTAAAATTAGAAAAATCTTTGAACAACATCTTCTAAACTGCGGATCTGATTTGGAGGCTTAAAACTACATCTCCTAAGCAGCCTGTCTGATTTTGAAATAATTTCTTGGTGATCCTTTATAAAAATTGCAGGAATTGTTCTGCTCTGCTGGATAACATGGCTGCCAGGGCTAAAACAAAAGAGAGAAAATGTTAATCAGCATCTCATCCCAAACTACTGATCTGACCTTTTTGACCTACTTTTTGTCCGTTTTGAGGAAAAGATCTCAGGTTCACAAGAGATGTACAATGTAGGGCCATGATAGCCCTTTCGTTTCTAAGAAAATTTTGAAATTGTATAGCTTTACATCTATCGCCTTAAGGTGTACGAAGATCACATGCAGGGCCTTTTCAAGACAAATTGTGAAGGGTACCTAGTCTATTCATTAACCGAAAAATCAGCGTGCTAGGTCCCAAATTTTCTAAAAGAGCATTATTATCAGTATTATCAATATGATGATCGATATGCCCTGACGTATGTGTATGTTACATATATAAACATGATCATTTTGAACTATTAACAGGTAGAACAGCTTGCTGCTCATACAGATGAGGAATCAATCATGCTAACAGCAAGTGTGGCAGATGGTACTCTTAGTCATATTGGGTCTGAATCTGGGAAATCCTTCCTTGAAGATAATGAAGATGTTAAATCACAGTTCCTGGGTTTCTGTCTGAAATGTAAGTAGATTTCTATACACTTTTGACCCACTTAGGCCTTTGAAGGACGAAAATCTGTGGTCCAGCCATGTGAGTGGTTAAGATGACTGTTTTGTTGCCACAAAAAAATCCCTTTCAGGATTATGAGCATCAGCCTTGCTGTAGAAGGGGCCCTTAATGTTAGTGTTTGCAGTTTCTTATAGAGGATTTAAACATAACCCTTATTCTTCGCTTTTTCTGTCCAAATCAGGAATTTAACATTTATATCCATTCTTCTTGGAAAAGGCAAACAGAGTTCTGAAAACTTTTGAGCAATCAAGATATTGTAGGCAAAAAATGTTAAGTGCCTCTACATTGTCTGATGTAAGCACACCATGAATAATTTTGCAAGTGCAATTTAATAAATACAAGCTGTTTTTTCATGAATTGGAGAAGTAGCCTGTAGCCTTTTTTAAGGGGAAAAAATACATGTGGCATATTGGAAATTTAACGGAAAAAATAAAAACAGTCCAGAGGAATCCATGTTCTTCGTTTTATTTGTCAACTTATACCCCTCCTGTTCACTTGGTTTGTCAATGAAAGATGGTTCATTTGTTGCTAAAGGTTTGTTTGGCATAAATAATAGACAAGGAGGCCTGCTTCTTGACTTGACTTGACTTGATAATTTGATTGCTTTGAAAAGAAATTTGTTATGGATTTCATGTTGTGACTATCCGTTGGCACAAATGTCTAGTACATTCTGTTACGATGGATTCTCTATATATGTACACATTTGTGTCTGGACTGTAACTTTGTGCATTCAAGGATAAAAAACTTTGCACAAATGTTCTAGTACATCAAGACGACGTGTCACGTGCAAGAGCCACGCCCCTTCCTCAAAGGTCAAGGTCATACTTAAAGTTTGAAGGTAATGGAATCCTCTATATATGTACACATTTGTGTCTGGACTGTAACTTTGTCATGCATTCAAGGATTTTAAAATAACTTGGCACAAATGTTCCAGTGTATTTTCAAGCCCAATTTTGGATGCCGAAGAGGGCCCCGTTCCCCTACCTGAAAACATATAGGTTTCCCCTAGTTTGAGTATAAGGTAATGCACTCCTCTATATATTTGGAAAATTTGTGTCTGGAATGTAAACATTGTCATTGCATTCAAGTTCTTTAAAAAAAACAGTGTTTAGAAACTGTAAATAGGACAATATTATATTTTTGGTGATAAATAGCACATTCTACCGGTCACAAGTGTTTAAAGGTCAAGACTTTAGAGTTTATAAGTAATGGAATCCCCTGTATACAATATGCATACATTTATGTCTGAAATGGGCCCCGTAACTTTGTCCCTGCAGATTGATTTTAAAAAAACTTGGCACAATTGTTCAGCACATCAAGACACTGTGTTGTGCGCAAGAACCACGTCCCTACCTATACGGTTAAGGTCACACTTAGGGTTTAAAAGTAATGGAATACTGGAAGGATTTTAAAATTACATGGCACAATTATTGAGGACATGGAGAGAACACAGACTGGGAGACACCTCTTTCGGGGGCATTTGTCACTTGTGAGGGACAGTTCTTGTTTATTTTTTATACGTATTATGGGAACACCCGTGGCTTTGTCTGCTCTCTAAGTCAAATAGTTTTCATCCGATCTTCATCAAACTTGCTGAACATTTTTGTGGGCATAATGTCTCGGCCAAATTCAATAACAAGTCAAATCGACCCAGGCACTTTTGGATTATGGCCCTTGAATTACGCAAAATTGGCCAAATTACCCTTGTCTGCTCTCTTGTCTGCACAAAATTTATCTTCACAAAAGTAATTGATTACATGTGCTAGGCAAACAGCGCCACATGGAAAAATTGGCTCAGAGTTAGAATGGGCCTTTGTTAGCCCTGAGGCGTACACCACTATATTTAAATGGAGTTAAGGACTTACCTGGCCAGTAAACATTTGGCTAGAAATGGGACATTTTACAGTTGTTTCAACATTGTGACAGCTAGATTGTGGTAAATATATTAAATGTGTCTTCCTAGTAGACCTTAAAACTCAAAGTGTCAGTTTGTTACAGTTCAGCATAAAAAAACAGCAAGGGGAAAGGAAAGACTGTACAGAACAGTCAACAGGTGCAGCTATATTTACAACAATTGCAACAGCATAGGGTTGCAGGCATATGATGTCCATCTCTGAATCAGTGGTAAGGTATCGGTTCATCCCTAGCCTACATCACTCAAGACAATTTTGTCCCCGATTGTCATCATAGTTCTCGTATGAGGCATGTCCCTTACCCATGTCGCAGCCCTTCACGGCTAACATTTGAAAAAAAATTGTCCAAAAGATTCTGTGCAAATTAAAACACTAGTGCAATTAGACTTCCAATTGGAAATAATGGACAGGTAATTAAAATAGAACCTGAGTGATTACAGGAATCTCAAATCAAAGGGCTTTACGTGACATATACAAATGTTCAGACAGCTTCTGGAGCCAGGCTCCGGAAATGTTCATCTGCCTGTCATTCCTCTGCCATCAAAACCATTGCCAATGTTAAAACTGAATCAGTTGATAAAGATGTTCAATGATATATATCACCAAAAATAAACTTAGTCATCAGCAACTTTCCACAACTATACCTCATAGTCCAAAAATCAGAGTGCAGGACTTGACTTGTCTCAAATGTGATCTCTGGTGTGTTGGGATACCATTCTGATCCTAAGATAAAGCAAGGACTTCAGTATGGGCAGAGGGTGGAGGGCTTGTTCACAGATATTAGTGTAAAACTAGAAGCAATATAGTGAAAGGTGATATGGAAATAATAGAAAAAATTGTTAACCCGGAAGGACCAGCAGTGCCTCAGTATGATGTAATGGGAATGTCTAAAGAACCCATCAAGCTCTGGCATTGACAGTTCTTCTAAACAGGGTTACGTTAAATCGAACAATTAAATATAATTTTATTAACTATCTCCTTGCAGTCACAAGCTGAGTCAGATGTGTTTAATGTCATTGCGTCTGTCTCCAAGTTACAAAATTTCAATCAAATTTTTAACAAATTTTTGTACACGAGGCATTTGCTAATTATCTAATACTAAAAAACGTCTTTCATTTATTTTCATGGATTTTTAAATGACTTAGATCTAGAATGTCTAGTTCACTTCTAATTTGACTTTTGGAAAAGTATTCACTGGTTCTAGGCGTATTTGTTTTTTATGCCCCTGAAGGTGGGCACATTATTGTGCCAATCCGTCTGTCTTGCCACTGTTTCGTGTCTGGGCTAAATTATTACTTTGTCTTACAGGGAGGGATTTTCAAATAACTAGGCATAACTGCTCAACATATCAAGAGAATGTGACACCTGTCTCGCATATTCTTTCTTAAGTTTTAGTGAATTCAGTTTCTTTTGGTTGAGCCAATTTAACTTTTGTGTAGCCAAAATTGGCTAGATTTAATGCCAGTAGCTAACCTTGGTTAAAAAAGCTCTCAAAATTGACCATCGGATTGTGATTGCTTTTTTAAAGGCCAGTAAGGAAAGATAGTGAAAGTTGTCCTAGGAGTAGAGTAGGGCCAGTGTTTTTTATTTGTCGTTACTGAACCTGGCCACTAAACATGGCTAGAAAAAATGGCTTTAAATGGGAAAAAAATTTTTTATTTTTTTCAAAATTGTGAAAGCTAGATTAGTGGTCCTTTAATTAAATATGTCGTCCTATAGTAGCTGCAGCCTAGTTGTCAGTTTGTTTTTCTTTACCGTTCATGGTAAAATAATTCAGCCAGATTAGGAACTAAGATGATGTATATTTCCCGTTTTTGACAAAAATCCCCTCAAAATGAATGCTGACAAAATTTTTGATTAAATTAATCAACATGCTTGCAGCAAATGATGTCCCAAAATGTAAGTTTCCATCAATGAACCACGTTGCATAATCACTCTTTACCAAGACAATTTGATCCTTACAATTGAAATAGATCAGCCGGTAATGAGGCATTTTCCTTTGTCATCTATTTTCCACGGCGACCCGTTTTTTGTAATCTTGACCAAAGAAACTTTGGTCAGAAACTAAAAAAACTGATAAAATTAGATTTTTTTCATTTGTTTCAACAATAATGGCAGGTAATTAAAATTTTAGACACCAGATATGTTTAATCTTAAAATTTAAGTTATTTTTGAGTTGCAAATGTTCAGACAGCTTCTGGGCCCCTTCCCTCTTCAAAAATATATCTTTTCCCTCAAAAATCAACAATTTTCCATCAAGGGCACCATGCCGGGAGGAGGTGTTAAAACTGAATCGGTGATTAGAAGAGAAAGCTGATCCACGATAAATAAGTTTGAGTCATCAGCAACTTGCACAACACCTCAGCCAACAACAGAAGGACTTGACTTGTCAAATGTGATCTCTGGTGGTGGGGATAATTCTGATCCTGATAGAGCAGGGACTTCAGTAGGGGCAGAGGGTGGAGGGCTTAACATTGTCAGCATATTAGGAAAACTTAAAAGAATTAGTGAATCTGATATGGATTAGAACATCAAGACGGTGTTGAACCCGGAAGACCCGCAGCCTACCTCAATAGGTGATGGTATCTATGGGAATGTCTGTTAGAACCCATCAACCTCTGGCATTGTGTCCGACAGTAACTTTTCAAGCAAGGGTTTTACAGTAAGTGTCTTTTACCTTTCTTGTTTCATTAACTATCTCCTTGCAGATAATGCTGAGTCAGATATGTTTACTTCATTGTCTTCTCCAGGTTACAAAATTTCAATAACATTTTTGAACACAAGGCATATGTAAATCTAATACTAAAAAAACGTTATCATTTATTTTTATGGATTTTTAAATGACTTCTCAGAATGTCTAGTACACTTCTAAGTTGACGTTTGGAAGAAGTATTCACTGGTCCCTAAGCTTAATGGTCTTGGTCATGCCCTTGAAGTTTGGAAGGTTAAAGGTTGCTCTAATCCGTCTGTCTGGCCACTTTTTCGTGTCTGGGCTGTAAATTTGTCATGCAGGAATTTTCAAATAACTAGGCACAACTGTTCAACATATCAAGAGGATGTGACACCTGTCTCGCATATTCTTTCTTAAGTTTTAGTGAATTCTTTTTCAATTGGTCAAGGTCAATTTAACTTGTGTATCAAGTATTGGCATCCTGGTAATTTAATGCCAGCTAAGCTAAAAATTGACCCCCAATTAAGAATTTTTTTTTTTTTTTTGAAAGGCAGTAAAACAAGATAGTGCAAGTCGTCAGAGGAGAAGAGTAGATAGCGATGAGGTTGATCTCCTCCTATAGAACTTAGTTATGGCACTAAAATTATTATGATTTAATCTGATCCCGCTAAATTTTCAAGTAATGAACTACTGTCTGCATCATTCTCTGTCATGGACTGGACCAGTATTTTTTCAAGGGGTAGCCCAGTTTATTGTGTCTTTAAATGGAGAGGACAAGTTTAAAAACAACTGAGGAACACTTTTTGGGCAACAGCCATCTTAGGAGGGACGTATTTTCCTTTTTTTTCAGGGAGCTGGTTAGGGATGTCAAACTTGATTAAAAGTTATGTAAAGATATATGGCCAATTTAGCAATGAGGTTGATCGATACCTATAGAACTTAGTGATAAATGGCACTAAAAATGACTTATGATTTAATCTGATCCTGCTGGACTTTATTTGAACTAAACATATGGTTCTGTCTCCCAGTTTGGACTGAACCCTTTAGTGCTTAGATATTTTTGCCTAATAAGAATACATTTCATTAATTATATAGCATTCATGAGGATAGGCGAACCTGGGTAGAGTGCATTGTTGATATTCCGATTCAGTTTCATGACTGAAATTTTCATTTTAAACCTTTAGCTCACAGCAGGGTTAAACAGTTTATGGTTGATTTAAATCAGTACAAGTTTTAAAAGGGCAATTGAGCGAACACTTTGTAACAGTCTGATCGTTGATATATGGCATTCTTTACCTTATATATCCTAGGGGCTGGTATAGGACGTCTTCCTTAACTAAAATTTCCATAAAATCCTGCAGTTTTCCCCCAAAATGAGACTTCACATTAAGAATTTTACATCCCCTTGTGACAATTTTCATGTTAATTTCCCCCAAATTAGGGGCTAGTATACCTTCACCAAACTTGGTAAAATATGTATATTATATTACATACATTTATAAGCTTTGAAGTAGATTGCCATGCTGATCTCGGCATTAAATGTGTAAAAGGAGATAGTTGACAGAGAACAGTTGTTGACAGAGGTTTCTGCTAAAAGTATCAAAGAAAGAAGAGCTGATGCACAGGAATGGAAGAGAGAAATTTGTTCTGTTACATGATTTGTGTTAAACCTACTGTGCAAATATGTGTAAATTGTTCAGAAAGATACTGTAAACTTTAGGCAAGTTTATCATGTTTTATGCGGAAAAAAATATCATGTAGGTTTGTGCAGTCCTTGAAATCAGGTCCAAACATTTACATTGATATATCACCCAAAGCATGTAAAATGAGAAAAACTTTTAGTTACTTTTATCAATTTACATCTGTTGTGGACCTAAACTTTTGCAACTTCGGGTACATGTAACGAGCTGCCTTGAGTTTCAACCAGTACTTGCACTAAGAACAATTCTTTTTGTGAGAAAGTTGGCGGTTTCTTGCTTAGGATGGTGTTGTTTTATTGGTCTTCCCAGAAACAATGGTTAGGTAAACTGCCTGCCTGAAAAATGTCTGAAATAAAGTTGAAACAGGTGTTAAACCCATACATTACAAGTCTCTGACACAATAGTCCTTCACTATAATGGCCTTCCTTACTTGCTTCCATACTTGCAGTTGTCATAATTAAAGAACTTTTAGTTAAAGATGCTGACTTGTTGATGTCTGTTGCCCAGATTCATGAGACTTTCCATTTGGTTTTAGAGTCTACACACACACATATATTTCATCCCTACCTGTATTTTGGTACAGAACCGAAAGCAGCCAATCAGTGAGTTTAAATAGAACTGATATCAAAGGAGCCTTACTGTTAGAATATGTTGACATAAATAAATAAGTGAACTTGCATGGATTTTCTTTTAACCACTAGTACATCAAACAGCATGTTCCTGGTTCCAAGTAGTTATAAATATTAAATATATTTTGTGTTGTTAGCAAATGATAGTACAGTACAATGGTAGCTTATTTGAAAGTTGGCTTGCTACAGGCAAATTGGGTACATGTAGTTTCTCTTAGCCTCTGATTTTAAAGACTGCTGAATTGAAGAAGAATTTATTCTATGTTATTTGGAAAGAGCAAAATTTTGATATTTTTTCACACATTCCCTGGTGATTTCTGGAAATGAATGGTCAGAAATCACATTTAAAACTCAATTGAAACTTTTCACTACGGTGTGTTTAAATTTGACGTAAGAAAGAACAAACTTAGATATTTTTGCACACATTCCCGGTATTAACAAATGGTCAGAAACTACAGCTGTGGTACATGTGTAAAGTGGAACAGTTGACAAAAAAAGAAAAAATGTGAAAATGTGTTTTTCTCAACAACGGACGTTACGTGTTTGTTGCTGTGCCTGTAGAGAGCTGGAGCTGGTCGCAGTGTAAACAGCGGAATGTTGAGCAACTTTCAGCAAAGGTAGGTGGTTTATAGTGTGCTGTGTTCATGCAAATGTTTGCACAAACTATTTACAAACTTTTTGTGAAGCCGTTATTACATGTATGACTGTATGAATATATATTAGTAATGGAATTATGAAAAAAATACATTAAAAAATTGAGATAAATGGTGGGTAATCCCTATGGCATCTAGTTCTGGCCTTGTATCACAGCTCTTCTTTCTTTGTGCTATTGTAAACAAAGACTTATAAACAACAGTACTTTTAAGTAAATTAAAGCAAGTACAAACTTATTTTAACAGGCAATGAAAACAGTTTAAAGGATAAAAAAAATCATTGAAATGTTTTGTAAAAGTTCTTGAGATTATCATTTATGATGTTAAAATGAATCGGAATATGCATATACATGTATATACTTCCCTAGGTTGAAGGAAACTTCTGTCAGAAAGACTGTTCTCTGTTGAAATGAAGAATCAATTTGTACATACATGAATGATTGTAGTGGAATGAAAGACACGTGTCTTGTTTGAATTTTTCAAGAAGTAAAGAAATTTTTCTCTGTAGATTGATTATAATACATATTTCAGACGTGTAATGGTGTATGTATAAAGGTGATTCTTCATTATTGTTATGTTACATGTTACTGTTTATTTCATCTTTAAACTAGTAGTTGTAAACCACCATTCTGTTTGAGGCACATGCTTCAATATTTAATAATTACTCAGTAAATGAATCTCTTGAAAGCAGCTTATCTTAGGTCTAGGACAGACTGGTATGTGTTTCATGCACACACAATTATCATCTGTCCAAGCAAAGTAAGGCATCATCTGCCTTTTTGTCAGTTTGTTTCTGTATGTCTATTATGCACAAAGTTTTCAACATATACCCCCTCCCCCGCCTTTCCAGATTGCGGTTGCAACAATCTTTACTTTTACCGAAGAAGGTATTTAAGGTAGAACCTCCTCTGTTCTGGGTCCATAAAGACCAGTAAAGGCACTGATGTTGCCTGAATTTTAATTTTTGAAAGCTCTTGGTGCTCTGGCTTTGTATTACCAAAGAGATGTTGAAACTATTTTTCCCTTAAAATAGAGACAAAAATTTACACTAAACTTACCATGCTTACTATGGAATGATTATGCTAGAATGGTGGTTTACAATATTTTGGGGTAAGATTTGGTATGTGATTGCATCTCTGCTCTTGAAAGCTACTGTTTCTCAGTCAGCAATATTATTGTTGCGTTATTCCTTGTGAAGATATGGCAAATATTTACCTTGTCGCATAATTATGTGAAAGGATTTCTACCACTGTTCTTTATCTTAAATGATTAAATGTGTTGCACCATGTGAAGGAGTTTCTATGACTGTTTCTTCAGAGTTGCATACCATAGACATACATTATATATATTATAGTTACATTGAATTTCATCTTTGATATTGCGACATGTAGAAATCAGATCTCCTTCTTATCAAGTAGTAAATTACTTTTGCAGTTACATAAATAGAAAATGAATTGTTCGTCTTCTAATACCATGTAACTGAATTTATGTTCATTTCTTATTAAATGAAAGGTTGCTCCTTAAATGCACCTTGAAAAACTCGAACAGAACATTACCAATGTTTGTTTTAAGATGCCAATTGGTATAGTGTTAAAGAAATTCCTGAAAAAATCATGCTCAGTTGAGTAGTATGTAAATATTATTCAATGCATAAAAGTATGTAAGTAAATTGTACTTTCTGCACCAGAAAGTGTTACCGAATGTCACTATAAAGTTTTGTATACTTTCGGTAGTAGGTCGTAACACTGCATTTGCTAAAATCTTAGACACACAGTATCGGTTTCTCGTTTCCATAATGTGCTCAGCTATTGGCAAGGTGAAGGTAATACTGTAACTAGGTTACAGTAACATTTCCTGCTGTAAACAACGCAGGTGCAATGTGCAAAACACATCTCTTGGCACTTTTTTCTGTTAAAATAGAACTTGACCATGTCGACTCCTTCAGAACTTCAGACTCTTGATATTCTAGTAATTTTAGGTCTTAGTCAAGTTTTAAACGTTGCCCCTCCGAATAATGTTTTGCTTATTTCAAATTTGTTTTTTGTCCGAAATATTCTTTATTGTATCTTTTTAGATCATAGAAAGTCTTTTACAATATTCATGCACCTTGTACTTCACATTTTCAAATTGTAACACTCTGCTCTCTAGGTACCTCCAATGAAGTAAGACATACATGTATGATGTTTTAAGGTTTACAATGTTGCCATGGTTACTGGTAAGGTTTGGTGTATTTCACAAAGTGAAGTAGAACATGTATTAATTTGTCATGTCCCTGTCATACATTACTGAAAAAGATACAGAAGTTGTGTTGTTGCCATAGCAATTAGGAGTAGTCACATTACGTTTAAAGCAGAAGACCAGAAAAATATTACTTGGAAACAGCAAAAAAAAATAGGTTGAAGAAAAATTCTGTTTTCTTGAGAATATACATAGGTCGCCATATTATATAGATTCAAGAAAGAACCACTCATGGAGTTTAGAAAATTCTACATTCTCTGTAAGAAAGTGATGCCATTACCTTGAGAAATATACGTTCTGCGTAACAAATGGATGGATACCTTTGAAATGAGAAGGACGTATCCCACATATTTCTTGTATCGGTAGATTTTGCTCTCCATATTTCATGTTGGCATATTAATGTGGGAGTTATGAGAAATGTGAATGTATTTAATGTAATGAGAGAAGAATAAACAGTTTGTAAGTCTGTCTCGAGTGTTGTCCATTTCATTGAGAAACAGTGAAACCCATTCTTTGAAGGCTTAGGTTATTTCCCATTATTTCTGAGAAATGATAGAAATGGATTGAAACTAAATATAAGTTTGAAGCTGATTCTCTCGGGTCGTCTTGATCTTGTTCCCTCTGATTTATCAGGGGAAGAATGTTACGCTTCGTTTATTTCATAAAATTGAAATGTCACTAATAAAAAGCCTTTCTGTCTCTTTTTAGGTCCCACCCAGCTCAGTAGGTTTACACCTGTATTTCAGACATGAAGAGAGTGCATGCAGAAGTTTCATTAATACCTAGTTTTTATCCTTTCAGATTTTGGCTTTGAAAATTTACAGACCTCTGGGCGACTTAATACTGATAGTGATAGGTCAATTGTTACAGACAATTGCAGTGAGGTTAATGATGAACAGATTGGAAAATCATGCAGTGTTTGTGGACGGCAGTTTCGGTCCTCGTGGCATTTGCGACGTCATTTCAGAATCCACACAGGTCACAAACCCTACACGTGTAGTGTGTGTAAAAAATGCTTCAACCAGAAGGACAATCTCAATGCACATATGATTGTTCATTTGAAGCCTTCACAGTTCTGATTCTTCATCATGGATTGAAAAAAATGCGTGCATGTTTCTTAGACAGTGCATATTGTGTAAGCAATGTTTGCATCTCTCATTGCAAGATGCATCTGAAGCTTACTGTAGACTATTTTACTTGTTGTCCTTTGAATTTTGTGTTGTAATTTGTAAGGAGGCTGAAAGAGATGAAGGAACAGCAGCTGGTGGTGGTGTAAGGTTAGATCAAAAAAAAATTTTCTGCATCATTTTTTCGGCGTGCCCAGGCGTGAATAAAAGGAGATTTCCAAGTGCAAAGTGCAAACATTGTGCACATCTGTGGTGCATAGCTAATGAAGCGTCACGGTTGAATAATTTTGTCATTTTGCACATCTTATATCGCCAAATAACTGCATGCATAATTTCAAATCAATAATTTAAACCATTTCCAAGAAATTTGATTTGAAGTGTCACGTTAGAAAAGCCTCCAAGTGCACATTATGTATATTTTCACAATGTTTATACACAAATGACAATGTTTATCACGTTAATGAAAGTATGTTTTGCACAATTTCAGAATTTCGTATTTACATTCTGAATGATTTAATGTTGTATGAAAATTAAATTTGTCAGTATTTACAAAACTGTTCTGTCTGCTTTCCTCTCCTTTGTGGTCTTTGAAAAAGTATCATCAGGTGTGGTCTTTGAAAAAGAGAGTATCATCAGTTGTCTTTGAAAAAGAGAGTATCATGTGTAACATGAAAAGTCAATTAATTTTTCGTTTCAGGCAATACATGTGCTCTTTGCGGAAAGGTTTTTGTCACAAGTTACCTTCTGAAGCGTCACTTTAGGATTCACACCGGAGAAAAGCCGTATAAATGTTCACTTTGTGGTTACGCCGCTAACCAGTCGTGCCACTTGAAGACACACATGCTAATTCATTACAAAGAGGCTCTTTAATCATTCTTCATATACAGGAAGATGGATGCTAGTTTTAAGTTGCTACCTCGAAAAGTAAAAAGTGATGCCTGTGATGAAGTTCTTCGTAAAACATGGTCGTGATATTATCATTGTGATTATTTAGATTAAAGATAGCTTATAACCTGTCTTGTGCAGGTTTAGCAAGAAATAAGTTCTATGCTAATTCCTAATTTACTGAAAGATGAAGATTTGTTCTCTCTCTTTAAGTTTGCATTGCAAGTTACTTGTCATGGAGTTTATTGATGGTGGACATATTAAGGACTATTAAGTTTTACGTAATGAATTGGTAGATGCTTTAAAAAAGGAGAAAAAAAACTACCATCACTCTCAGGAAAAATTCATAAGCTCCCGCAAAGTGTTATGCTGAAACTATTGCTGCAGTAGGTACACAAGCAGAAAATTTAAAAAAAAATTAAAACCCAAGTGTACTTGTCGTTCTTTCTCTCTTTATGTAAGATAATAGTACAGAAACCAATTTTTTTCTTTTTCCTTTGATTGCTTATAGTCCCGACTGACCCTGGGATTTCTCCCTGGTTGAACTTGCCAAGACTCCTGGCAGACACAAGTTGAAGAGAGACAGATGCAGATGTAAGGAAATCTGGGTACCAGACCCGTAGCGCTTTTATGAACAGACCTCTTGGTTCTTTTACATGCCCAGTGTGTAGCACCGATACATTTGAGACCACCTCGGGGTTTCTAATAACCAGTTCATCTCTAGATGGGTTGGAAAAGTTGAAAAGCATTCAGATACCATTTTTCAAAGATGTCAGTGTCATTTAAAAAATACTGATTTGGGACTGTTTTGGGTTAAGATGTTTCATTTTTACCAAGACAGTAATTATTATGTTGCATGACATGTGGGATATAGATAACTTGATAGCAGCATACCTGGCACCTTTGCTTTTCATCGGAAAGTTCAGTTGTACTCAGGTGAGCAATGTAGGGCCATAGTGAGGCCCATGTATTGAATTTTCAAATAGTCAAAATTATATTCCGAAAGTAAGAAGAATGTAAAAATGATTGACATTTGCAATTGACTGTCGAGGCAAATGAAAAAAGATGTGTTTCTGGTCACTAGATTGACCTTATTAATTATTTTCTAAAATAATTTTCTGGTGACGTCAAACTTTTTAATGAGAAAATTATCACAAAGTTTTGTTTTTAGAGCCAAAAAAGGCAATATGATAAAGTAAAAAAAATACAAAGATTAAAGTTTTTGGCAAAGAAACCAGGAAACACACATTATTATTTTGGTCCTTGTGGTGTTCATAGCAATCAAATAATATAGACTGCCCAAGCTACATTCACAGTTTGGACAATGACAAAAGTTTTCAATTAAAACTATGAAAATTATGGCAATCAAACAAAAGTTACGGCACTATTTAATTCCATACTTCGAAATCTGCAGGGTAGAAGAAGTAAAAGAGTTGGTTTTGTTATGATATTCAAATCTAGTACAATACACATGTTTAGTTGACCATTGAAGCCGAAAGCAAAATTATTAATGACTGTAACATTTTCAGGTGATCAAGGTGGAAGTTTAGGGGTCATGACACATGAAACTTGGCCTGGTGAGACGGACTCAACACATCAGAGACAAGATGACAGTTTAGGCCAAGGTGGTGTGAATTTACACCAAAAGGACCATGTATGTCCGTACTGTGGGAAAAGTTTTAAGGGGAAATGGTTCCTGAATCGACATGTGATGATTCACACTGGGGCAAAGCCATTCATATGTAAATTCTGTATGAAAGGATTTAATCAGAAAAGTTCACTGAGAAGTCACATGGTTGGACAACATTTGCACCAAGTAAATGCTGAATGAGGAAATGCCTGTGTGATGAAGGTAAATTCCAAAGTTATTGTTGTACCCCTTAGCGTGTTCCCTTAGCCGGATGTACCCCTTAGCGTGTAGAGCAGTTTGATGCTCTACATTGCTATTGTGTTTCACTTTGTCAAATGAAGCTTTTACAAGATTTTTCAGTGCTGTTGAGTTCTGAAATCTCCCTATTGTTCTGTCCAAATACGAGTACAAATGTGGTTTGTGGCACTGTTTACTGTGTCTTCTGTTTCAAGGTATGGCAATGTAACATGGCAAACAGTAGATTTGCAAGACTTGTTCTGTGTGCAACGCCATCAAGGCATTTTAATATTTTGTCACATTAAACTTCAGGCTTTTTAGTTAATACATGTATGTGAAGTACTTTTGTTGACAAATTTAATAAATGTTTTAAAGTCTGGATGTGCAAGATAGGTTTTGGTGCATGACCGTCAAGTGTTTTGAGAGTGAACTTTCCTTGCACCGAGACTTCTTTGTTGCAGATTATTTAGATGTTTTTGAAAAACTGCATTAACCATGGTTAGATCAGTAATGATTATTTCCTCCTACCACTGTTTATCATGTTTATCATGACTGTTTCTGTGTCCAAGTTTTGAGGGTATTTGTCAACTATGGTGTTACTGTTATAGGTTTTTATGCACTTGGAAACAATAGAAAATATTATAAATATATCCAAATCAAAGTATTGTTTACATTTGTGTAATATACATAAATTTTGTAGTTGAAACTGCATGTTTTGGTCAGCTTGATTAAGCATTAATTGTGGAGCCGTCATGGCACAGTGGAAGCGTAATCGTCTTGGACCAGACGGTCCCAGATTTGATCACCACCAATGTGATGTAGCGGTAGTGTCCCCCGAGTAAAGTAAAATTAGAATGCTTGAGTGATCATGTATATAAGTGTATCTTTCTACTTCTTTGCTCTGTCTACCCATTACATGCATGTTTTGAAACTTACTGAAGACAACTTTGTTATGCAGCATGCTCTAAAGAAACAATCTCTAAAAATATATCAGTGATGAAAATAGTCTTACAATGATTATTGTTTTATATGTAGTGATGACTGATAGATTTTTTCAAATTTCAGGTCATACATGTAGCCTGTGTGGAAAGCTCTTTGTAACCAGTTACCTGCTGAGACGTCACTTCAGGATTCATACAGGGGAGAAACCTTACAGATGTTCATTGTGTAGTTATGCTTCAAACCAAGCATGTAATTTGAAGAAGCATATGTCCATCCATTACAAAAAGAACTTTTAAGATCAGCCCTTACAAGCAGAACCTTCAATAGTGATAAATTATCAGTTACAAGCAGGACCTTTAATAGTGATAAATTATCAGTTACAACAGGACCTTGCATAGTGATGAATTATCAATTACAAGCAGGACCTTGAATAGTGATAAATTATCAATTACAAGCAGGACCTTTAATAGTGATGAATTATCAGTAACAAGCAGGACGTTTAATGGTGATAAATTATCAGTTACAAGCAGGACCTTTAATAGTGATAAATTATCAATTACAAGCAGGACCTTGAATAGGGATAAATTATCAGTTACAAGCAGGACCATTAATAGTGATAAATTATCAATTACAAGCAGGACCTTCAATAGTGTTTAATTATCAATTACAAGCAGGACCTTGAATAGGGATAAATTATCAGTTACAAGCAGGACCTTTAATAGTGATAAATTATCAATTACAAGCAGGACCTTGAATAGTGATACATTATCAATTACAAGCAGGACCTTTAATAGTGATAAATTATCAATTACAAGCAGGACCTTTGATAGTGATAAATTATCAGTTACAAGCAGGACCTTTAATAGTGATAAATTATCAATTACAAGCAGGACCTTGAATAGTGATACATTATCAATTACAAGCAGGACCTTTAATAGTGATAAATTATCAATTACAGGCAGGACTTATGACAGTTGTAAAATAATAACTTGAAGGGCTTTTTTGATAGTGATAAATTATCCACTACAATCAGATATTCTGATAATGATTATATATACTGATATATTACCCATTACAAGTCAGACTTTTGATGGGAAGGAATAATCCAATACAGAAGACTTTTCACTGATATGAATTACCCATTACAAGCAAGACTTTTAATAGTAATAAATTTTCAAGACAATTGATTGTTGGACTTGAGCTTAGTATGTAATTTTAATGGCCATTCATAGAAAGAATGTTGTTAGGTAGTTGCAATATATTGTAGTTTAGATTTAGTGCTGGTACCAAATAATCTGTATGGCCAATGCCCCTGGAAGAGGTTGGTTATTTCATGTTTGAGGATTGTGAAAAATACAGGTGTCTTCAGCCGTCCTGTTTCAGACACACCTCCCCACCTGGATCTTTAACATGCAAGGTGTACAGCACCGATACATTGGAACTCTGATTTAGATTGTCAATGTTTTCAAAGGGGGATTATAAACTTAGGTGACATTGCAGTGGGTTTTTTTCAGTCTGAGGGGAAAGGTGGCGGGGCCCGTCAGAAGGGGAATTTTTTGTCAATTTGCCAGAAAAGGCGAATTTTTCAGAAAATGTATAAAATACACTGATTAAAAATGTAATATTATAAAGAACCAAAACTATCAAGTATGTAAACGACATGATTCTTTTGCCAGATATAAAGAGAGGACATAAGAATTTAACATATCAAAATTTTATATAAAAATACTGTGTCCGGAAGCATTGGTGTTAAAACGCACATGAATAATAAGTAATACTTCCATTTTCAATTGAAAACATTGTATTAGTATCTTTTTTCATCTTTGGAACACTGTTTTCGTTGAAAAAATAACAAAAATTGGGGTCGCGAAAATAGGTGAATAACGAAAAAGGTGTCAAATAGTTGCAAGAAATTATTCTGAAGCCATAATTCATGAAAACTTATGTTTTTATAATATGTTTGGCCAACTTTTGATTAAATAAATCCAAGATTTTTTCAACATTTTGAGGGGAATTTTTTGTCAAAAATGGGGAAAAATATATATTAATTTTGGAGGGGAATGGGGCCAAATTTCGGCACCAAAAATACCCCCAAAAAAATACTGCAATGTCTTGTTATGATCAAGTAAAACTGGACCAGCTACGCTTATGGACTTCTTGGACTTGCTGCGCTGCCTTGACCTGCTGCATTACCTGGAAGACATGAATACCGTTATTTGCATTGTGGAGGAGTGGAGGATCGATCCCTGGATTAACAGTCCAGTGTGTTATAACCACTAGACCACAGTTACAAGATCAGAAAAATATAAATTTAGTACAAATACTTGTAGAGATATGTCTCCCAGGGGGGGAGATATATTGTTTTTGCCATGGATGTCTGTCCGTAAACTTTTCCTTGATAACGCTCTACAGGTCGCAATATTCATTTAACTTTGATGAAACTTGCTGATAAGGATGCCTGCAACTTGTAGATGTTCCCTATTGGTTTTGGGTTCAGTGAATCAAAGATCAAGGTCACAGTGACCTCCGATAGCAAATCCTTGAAAACTCTCTACAGGTCACAATTTTCATTCAACTTTCATCAAACTTGCTCAGAGGTTCCCAGTGACATGTAGATGATCCCTATCGATTTTTGGGTTAGTGGGTCAAAGGTCAAGGTTACAGTGACCCGAACTTTGAAAATATTTTCTGCTGAGATCTATTTGACCCACAGTCTTCAAACTTCATAGGATGATTGGTCTTACTGAGTAGGTGATCCATATCGCTTTTAGGGTCAGTGGGTCAAAGGTCAAGGTCACACTGACCCTAACTTCGAAAATCTTTTCCACTCAATAACTTGAGATCCACATCACCACAGTCTTCAAACGTCATAGGTCTTACTGACTAGATGATCCCTACTGTATTTTGTGGTCAGTGGGTCAAAATCACAGTGAACTCTGTAAGCTTTTCCTCAGTAACATTGCAAAAGATTTTCACAAAACTTACTCAGAACAATCCAGTCAGACAGACCAGTAGAGCGATACTGGCCCTTTTGGGCCTCTAAATATATTTGCGACTGTATAATTATACAGTTTTCAATGGTTGCAAAAATTTTTAATATGGCGGCATTAGCTGAAGCCGTTTAACTGTTTATGACCATTATAAAACCGTATGTACTGTCGCAAATGTGAAAAACACTAAACGGTTAACCCTATTCTAACGCACAATGCTCTAATATGCAATCATTATTGATCGCTTGATTTTTGCGACTATAATTATTATGTTATTTAATTATTATGCAAATTTAAATGACCTAACCAATCGGAAACTATTTTACATCTGAAGTGCCTTGGAATAAACGTTCTAGCTCTAGCTGTTAAGACTTTAATAGTATGTAAAAGAGAATTATTTAACCTTAAGCCTTATTTCTGATGCAGGTTTACAAGATGGGAGTAAGGAAGCCAACATAGACTTACTTCCACAGTGCTACTACAACCCTTGCAATCTATGTGGAAAGGTGTTCACACGCAAGTCTATGCTACAGAGACACATGAGAAGTCATACCGGAGAGAGACCATATAAGTGTATTTACTGTGAATATGCAGCCACTCAGAAAGAAAATCTGAAAAGACATGTAATCCGTCTACACGGTCACACTGAAGAGACAGTAACTGTTTTTGGAGATTGACATAATTGGGTACATGTAATGAAAGACACGCCTGTTTGGACATGTACAATATGTAAAGTGTAGACTCAATGGTTATGTTTCATCTTTATTGTATGAGTGTGAAGTGAAACGAAAACTTTTCCTCCACCAGAGTTCAATTGGCAAATTTCTGAAATGATCTTACGTTTTAAATAAAAGGAATGTGTTTTGTTTTCGACACATGTTTGAAAATCTATAATTGTGTTTTGGTGAAATGCAAAATATACAGTAACCAAGTCAGATGTCATTCTGAAATAATTTTACATTATTACGTTATTTAAAGAACAGAGAACCCCCTCTGGTGGCTCCCTACACTTGTTTGACATTAAATTTAAGGAAAGTGTCTTTGAGGTTTTGGGTTTGAATCCTGGCAGTGACATTTGACTGCAATTACTTCTGGTCAGTATACACTATGGGAAACAGTCAATCAGAGTTTGTTATACAGTTTGCAAGAATTTATTCTACAATTGGTATAAAATAAATAAGTTTAAAATCTCCTCAAAGTTGTTGAAGCTATTCATGATCATTACGCACTGGACAGAAAACGTTAACTTGGAGACCAGAACTATCTTGTGCCTTAATTTAACCTTTAGGAATTACAAAGACTGGTTTCCATTTTTGCATTAGCAACGTTTGCCTTAAAGTAATATGCCTAAAGGTATTGTTATGCAACGTCCTTAAAGGGACATACCCTAAACCTGAAGTCAAACTAAATAACCTCCAAAACATAAATAATATAAGTATTATAACTTAACCTAAAAGTTTCAGCTATGCATTTCCAGTCATTATCGATAAAATCAGCAGTTTAAAATATACTGCAGTACAGTAAACCAATTATCTATGTAGAGTTGTTGTTGTACAATTAATACGTGGATGCAATTTATTACAGAAAGCATCTATGTTGATTATTTGTGGTCAAATAAGGCATTTTTCGCCATAGGTTCTTCTTTGAAATTGTATTAATTTATCATTTTAGGTTCATTGAACAATAATCTATGTTTCGAGAATAGTATCTGCTAGATGAAGGCCCTTTAAATCAGCTGTATTTCAATTTCTTATATATAAATTTTTAGATACTAAAAATAGCATGGTTTAGTATTATGATATAGAAATATAGTTGAATAACGTCCTTCTCAGTTGGAGAAGTCACTTCACAAATGGTTCAGATACTGTCTTGGAAAATGGGGAAACAGATCGATGTCTGTAGAAAGTAAATTACTGCTTTTACAATTCATTTTGTTTTACAAGTGGACATGAAACCACTGAACTTAGCCGTCAGGAATGTGTAAAGCCTTTGACAACCATACCATAATGACAGGTTATTAAATTCTTGCAAAACTAACTTTCTCGAGGAAATGATTTAAAGCATCTTATAATACAAAGGCTGATTTTGAAGACTTTTTAACATTTCTTAATTACATAGGAGTTACTGTTTGAAGATGTTTTTATAATATCGACACAAATTTATGAACAGTTGTCAGTTAAACACTGAAGCACAATAGCTGTGACTACCCCTCACAACCAATGGTATTGTCCGAATAGAAAGATTGAGAAAGTCCATTTTAAAATACAGGGGGAGGGGCCAAAGGCTAAGTTGCTGTAATATTTTTTTTTAGCCCATTTTGCTGTAAACTACAATAAGTATATTATTATCTGCCTTCTTTTGCTGCAGGTTTACATGATAGGAATGAGGTAGCACAGTCTTACTACAACTCATGTAATCTATGTGGAAAGCTGTTCACAGGAAAAGCCATGCTACAAAGGCACATGAGAAGTCATACAGGAGAGAGACCGTTTAAGTGTATTTACTGTAATTATGCAGCCACTCAGAAGGAAAATCTGAAAAGACATATGACGGTGAAACATGTTCACATTGAAGACACAGCTTTTGGAAAAATTAACATGCATTAAATAAATGTTGTTTTTGGACCCGAATATGAGAGAAATTATAAAAATGTGTAAATAGTTTGAGATAGTTTTCAAAGGAAATGGCATGTTGAAATGGAAATAATAAATATGTGCCAATACTTCATCATTTAATAAAATACAGTCAGTCGTTTGAATGCGAAAAATTACCACTCATTCTAACTCCTGACTGTATTTTATTCAACGACAAAATACAGAGGCACATTTATTATTTCTTAAATACACAAAATAAGCCTTAAATACCCATCATTCCCAGCACACAACAAAACAGAAGAATGAATTCTCCTATGATGAGAGAAGACAGCAGACAAGGTACATACTGTAGCTTATATATATGGGCTTTATAAAGGGGCCACAACTACCAAATAACGCTTTGCATTTATTCACTTTTTGTAATCTCTTGTCATGTTGGAATCAAAATGCTTTACAATGTTGTTATTGTCTTATAAATGTTATTGATGAAATACCAGTGGCGTTCATTTTCTTATAAACAACTCGTCGTCATGATGGGTGGTTATAAATCACTTTAGCCTCCCGCTTTCATGGTTAATTACTGCGCATCAGACTCCAAATCATTGTTTATTAGGAGATGAACACCGCTGGAATGGATGTTATTTCATTAATAAATATAGATTATACTTGTTTGTTATTTATGCTATTATAACATGTGACTGTTGATTAAGTTTAACTGGAGCATAGTACAAAATAAAACACTTGCATATATTGGTCCCTTTTTTGTGATTATATGTTTTTATACCGAAAACAAATCACTTTTTAAATTTACTTCTAGGTCAAGCTGTAACTTTTAAAACATGTTAATTCATCTTGCTAATATTTGTTGAGATAGACTGTGTTTGTATTATGTAAGCAAAGTGACACCCTTTTTTCAGTTAATAAAGAAATAAAGGCATTGGTTAAAAAAATAAGAAAAACCAAGGAGTATATTTTGTGTTGAATGTAAAATTGTTACTTTTTTGTCTTTAAAATAAAAAGGATGTTTAAACTTGTTTTATCTTACATTATTTTAAGTTAACAAGACAGTAATTAAAACAGTCGGAGGAAAGCAATGCAAAATGGAAGCTATAGAAGTGTCACCCAACTTGACCCAAGGCTTAAAATCAGCATTACATATAAAGAGAAAGGTCTTGTGTCTTGGAGATAAGATCAGATACCTGGTTGAAAAAAGAAATGTTTGTGAACGGTCCACATGCTTGTTCATGTTGTGGTTACTGGAAGAATGATAGAACTGTGTTGTGTTTACTTTGAACCAAGAATGAGAACTGTGTTGTGTTTACTTTGAAACAAGAATGACATATGCCTGTCTTTCACATTTGGGTCGCTTCTTTATTGCAATATGTATAATTCATATAATATATATGTGTAACTTGAGAGTGATGGAAGGACTTAAAAGCTGCTTGCTGTCAGATTTTGGTGAAAAAATAATATTCTCCAAACTCTTAGAAAATAACATTATTTTGAACAAATAGTCAAATAAAAAGGTTCCAGTATCATTTTGTAGATTTGAAATTATACGCCATCAATTATTAAAGCTTTTGAACATCTCAATATAACCATAGTGTTGTGGTACCGTTAAACAAAATCCTATCAACATGTTCAATGGATTTTTGCAAATTTTTACAGAGGTTTTTACTTTCGTTGTTGATTCTATCATTAACTTTTACATTTTATGCTTGAATACATCATTTTGGATGAATTTTGTTTTTGCCTGAAACTGAGCGAGCAGCTTTAAGATGTATGTCATTTAGCTTTGAAATGACATTGTTCAGAACACGGTTCTATAATTTTGCTCACTTTCAGTGAAGTAAAGAACACTTCAATTCTGAGTCACATAAACGTTATGATCGTAAAGTTTATTTCATTGGTACTTTTCTAAACCATTGTAGTTCGGTGGTGGTAAAAAATGGTATAATTTTTAATTTCTCTGTTTCCAGGACCAGGTATGAAAGTGCCAGTTCACACCAAGGATGGTACGGTATTTGTTGAGAAGTGCATTGAATGTGGAAAAGCGTTCCCAAGTTTAGCGAAACTGAAGAGACATATGGTGGTGCATACTGGTGAAAGGCCATATGCATGCCAATACTGTGGCTATCGCACCACACAAAGCTGTCATCTGAAAACTCATCTTATGAAAAAACATTTCCCAGCGTCATAGGAAACCTGAAAAGATACTGCTATTATGTAGTTTATGTATAAGCAACACCTCTTTCATACGGATTTCATTAAACCGCTACCCTGATCATATTTCTTGAACAGACTAGCCCCAGTTTGGGCAGTAATATGGATTGTTTTGAATAGTTGCACACAGAGCAGTTCTTTATCACATCGTTTAATGCATGCGACTCATGCATAACTTTATCTGCCCTTAACAAGTAATGATCACCTGTTGCAGATAACATGTGTTGAAACTTTGAATATACTAAAGTTCAGTGATCTTGTTCATAGGAAACAACTAGTGTTTGAAATAATTGTTCTTGTGTATATCTGATGCAGTTTACTAGCTAGATATTTGGGAACACTGACACTTGTCCGTCAAACAAAACAAAGTGTATATATATACAGCTATATGGTGTCTGACATTGTAATATTGTGAAGTTAAAGTAAATAAAAGACATAGATTTACTAAAGCCTAATTGTTGCTTCATGGTGAACTGACAAAATCATTCTTATCCTTTCAAAAATGACTTGCACATTGTTTCACACATGTGAAATGAATGTAAAATCAGACCATGGAATTATTCTTTTTTGTGAAATGAATTTAAAATGTGATGATAAGCACTTTATAACTATAATGTCTTGGTTTAAGGTAGTTTTACAGTATAGATGAACATAACCTGGTGTAACAGTAAAATGAAAATTATTTCTATAGGTAAATGTGGAAAATTGTCCCAGTTTAGAGGCCAAACTGTGGTTCTTGCAAATTTGGCTGCTTAGTTTTGCAGATGTTTGTTTAATGTAATACCAAAACAAAAATTCTTGCTTTCCGATTGGTTAATCAAGTCGCGTACATCTTTGATATAATTGCTGCTGAAGCTGAGTATATATTTGATCCTGTTACGGCACAAACAGTGACCCCTGCTACAGGGAACAAAGATGGGTAGAGCTTCTTATCCTGTTTGATTAATTGGATATTACTTAAGTACAATTTTGTGACAGTTCTTGTTGATTTCCGTTTCAAAAAGGAAACTGTCAAAAGACGCATCTTGACAGCATGATCTACCTCAACTTAAGAACTTATAGCAACTATGCCTGTGTAGTTCTGATTGTCAAAATTGAAGACTACAACATGAGGTCATGAATATACCCGATGACGTCATCGACTCTGTGCCTAAAATTACCTCCCCTTCAGTTATTGAGGTTCCCCAAAGGAGTTGTTACACGTTAAATTTTAATTACATAATTATATGAGTATTATTAGTTAATCATTGAATATTTGTATTTTGTAAATCAGTGTGGTTGCATGCCTAATGGCTCGGGCGACATGAAATGCAAACAGGGTACATATCCAAGATATACACGACCAAAACCGGTCAAAATAATAATGTAAAGTTTTAAACTCCATACCTTGGTTGTATTACCTATTATTCTGCATACATCCACAAATTGTTATCGATAGAAATAAGGCAGATCATGATGACCTAAATCTCTGTTCATCTGTTTGGGCGATGATCAGGTAGAAGACATCGGTACAAAAAAGCAATGAGCAGAAGGTGATGATCAGATGGGAGACATCGGTACAAAGAAACATGCAAATTGAAGCCGAAATATGCAAGGCGAAGGCTAACAGTTTAAAATCTTGGTTATCTTTTATTCTTGCAGAACACCATGAATGTTCATTATGTGGAAAGTGTTTTCGTACATCATCACTGTTACTGCGACATGAGATGATTCATACAGGAGAGAAACCTTACCAGTGTCAATTCTGTGAACACACCACGGCCCAGAAATGTCATTTAAAACGTCACTTGATGTCAAAACATTTGGATAGAATTGGAGAATTTAAACCTTTATACTGAGAATTCAAGCCTTTGAGTGAATAGAATGTGCTTACAGACGTTGCAATGACTATCTGAAAGGTAGAAGTGTATTAGATGAGAAAAAAACAGGATGCTCGTGCATAATGTCGTAACAGACTGTTGTATACATGGCCTTAACATTGCACAGTATAACTTGTATCGGGAAATCGAAAAGTCTGAATAAAATTGTCAGTTAATGCAACATAATTTCTTAAATTATGAACACTGTTCTCTAAGTACACAAAAGTCATGGTCTCTTAATATACATATGGTCTACAGAGTATATGAATTCAAGCATCAGTAACTGTTAATGAGTGGTGCAGCACAGTTAGTGGTGAATTTAACGCTCAAATCTTAAAATGTGTAGTCATTTAATCCATGGGGAACTATTATGACCACGACCGATATCACAAAAATCAAGGGAACTAAGAGGAGATAGTACTTGAAAAAATCTGCATAAACAATAAAGTGCCAGAAATGTTACCACTTTTCACTGAAAGAGGTACATCATGAATTTGCTGATGCAGTAAAGCCATTATTTTATGCATGCACTGACTTCATTATGGTATTGTGGGTGCAATAATTTGGGATTGTAATAACTTGGTATCGAAGGTTAATCTATATCAGGTTGCAATTACTGCATGCTGCAGTTGAAACGCTAAAAACTTGGTCCCAGGATCACATTTACAAGTACTCTCATTTTACCAAGAAAGATGTCTTACTGACAGAAATGACCTTTATTTGTACCAAACCTGTTCCTAACTTTGCTAATTAAATCGATAAGTACGTATTACATACATAGCTTATAAGTATTTTTCCATTGATATTGTGAAAAACTAAGAAAGGCTTTCTGGCAACTCTTTTTCTTGAAGAATTTAAAGGTCCACTACTAAGCGAAAATTAACTTGAATACGAAAGAAAGGCATGCAATATGTCAACATTGTTTTAAAGTGAATAGAACATGGTTCTATCATTATCCTATTAAATAAATTTATGTTACTATATCAATAAATTCAAAGTGATCCTGGTACTTTAAGGTAGAAGAACAAATGGTATGGCAGTGCTGTCAAAGTGCTGAAGATGAAATACCTTGGCATGGGAGTGTAGAATGAGAATTTGTTTGTATAATAGTTAGGGCTGTAACGATGCATTCAAATATTCTTGATCATGTATATAAATATTATTTGCATAAATTGAAACAATTTGAAATTCCAAATCTGTAAAAAAAACGGTCGCAAAACACCCAAAACACTTCATTATTTCTGGTCGCATCATCACTAGGCCGACAAACAATTTGTGATGATCAACTTTCACATAATATGCTATGTATCGTTATATTTCAGTGATAACCTAACTTCTAGCTGTATTCCTGAAAGTGGGATTTCTAAAGCCCTTATATTGTAGTGTCACAGCCCCCGCATTTAGTGACAAAACTTGGAACTTATGCTTATGTAACTTAGTTGGTGAAGTGTTATTACTCTGCAGTAGTGGTCATAGGAAGTTTATAATAACTCTTGACCAAAAGTGAAAAATCTTGTTATTAAAAAACTGATCTCTTAATATCAAGTGGTTTATGTTATAAAACTGAGCTGTAAAAGAAAACTTTTTTCTTCTTTCAGGTGTTTCAGCTTGTTCATCGCATCCAGAAAACACCAGCTATAATCAACAGAACCTGTGCAGTTACTGTCAGAAAGGTTTCAAGTCAAATTGGGAATTGCAACGACATTTGAGAATCCATACTGGAGAGAAACCGTTTTCTTGCACACATTGCGGAAGAGCCTTTGCTGTGAAGAGTAACTTGAAGAAACATATTTTCAGTGTTCATATTTATAAGAAGGGACCCTTTTGAAATATGAAAAAGTAACTATGGATAATGTTGCAGTAGTTTTGCACAGAATAAGTTTGAATGGATTAGAGAGAGACTCTGCTTAAATGATGCATGAAACAATGCAGGTTGTTCACAGAGATGTTCTTGTTTCTAACTTAGTATATAAGTTTCATTGAGTTACAGCTTTTAAGATTGTTAGTGGGGTTAGAATGCGAAAGGTCAAGAGTGCTAAGATGGGGGTTTGAATTTAGTGCAAACAGTGACAATTACAAAGACGAGAGTTAGGATTTAGTTTAAATTAAAAGATTACAAAATGAAGGAAGAATTTAGTGTTAAGATTCAAAGATGGAGAGCAAATTTAGAGTTAACAGTGAAGATTACTAAGAATGGGGGTAGAATTACATAATTCTATTTCTGCAGAATGTTGTTCCTATGTTTGGATGATTGTTCGTTGTCCATCAACCTTTTGCTTCAAACGACATCTCCTCTGAAACCACTGGGCCAATGTTGATGAAACTAATGGCATGGATGTTCCTTGCAAATTGTTCAAAGAATTATTCCATATTGCAACAAATAGTAAAATTTTTGAAAATCTTCTTGTCTGAAACCACAAGGCTTAAAGCTGAGATAGTTCTCATGTAGCATTGCCTAGTGGACCTCTACAAAACTTGCTCAAATCATGACCCCTGGGTTAAAACTGACCCTGTCCGGGGGTGTCACTTGATTTTACATAGGTTTCTAAAGGAAAAACTTAAAAAATCTTCTTCTCTAAACCTACAAGGCCTTGAGCTACGATATTTAGTATATAGCATTTTCTAGTGGACCTCTACCAAGTTTGTTCAAATCATGCCCCAGGGGTCAATATTGCCCGGACCTAGGGGGTCATTTGTTTTACATAGACATTTATAGGAAAATCTTCTCCTTCAAAACCACAAGGTTTAGAGCCTAGATATTTAGTGTGTAACAGTGTCTAGTGGACCTCTTTATAGTGTATTCAAATCATGCCCCCTGGGTCAAAATTTACTCTACCCAGGGGGTCATTTGGTATAGAAAAAACTTAAAAAATCTTCTTTTAAAATTCTCTATAAGGCTGAACATGAATGTGTTTGTATGTTTCCAAGCGTATGTTGTGTTTTCATTTTCATAGGTGTAAATAAATGCTGTTTAAACATCTATGTTGTTTGTTATGTTTTACTTAGAGGTATTGTGCTTTTAAATTGACCGTATACTACTAAAATGATTGTGATGAAAATATGCTGATCATTTATATAATCTCCTTATTAACACAGTTTAAACTCTGTTTTGTATAAGCATACAGAAAAAAATGATAGCCCATATCGTACCAAAAAAATGTAACTAAATGAAATATGCTGATCATTTGTGGATTTATGTAATGACACCTTGTTTCCGATAAGTTTATGGAACAAAATGATAGCCGTATAGTACCAAAAAAAGTAAATGAATTGATCTGTATTTAGTTTGTACACCTGTTAGTGGTCAATTAAGTTCAGCACAATAAATATTCAGTATTTATAACACAGACATGAATGTTATATTGGAAAAACAAAGACTACAGATTTTCTTCAACTTGTTTTTCTTTTTTCAGGTGATACAGATATGCCTGAAAGCAGACTGGGCAGCAAGTTTACTTGCATGTTTTGTGGGAAGAGTTTTCTGTACCATTCTTGGCTACAAAGACATGTGTTTGTTCATACTGGAGAGAAACCTTTCAAGTGCGAGATATGCAATCGCTCGTTTTCTGATAAAGGAAACCTTTCAAAACATAAAATCAAGCATATGAATATTCAAATCTGAAACAAGGAAAATGGATTAAAAAGGTAACAAAGGACAGATTAGTCTTCGTGCTGAAGTACGGATTTGTTTTGTACCAAAATTATAGAAAAAACACTAGCACAAATTTATTGCAAAACGTTATGGTGGATGATCAACGAAGATGTTTGAAACATAATATTGTTTGTTAGTAAAGAAGACTGAAAAAGAACTTGCGGTTAAAATGGTGCTTGTAAAATTTGCCAATATCTGTTATGCTTCTACTCGGATTCAATACTATATATCAGTTTTCAAACCGTATTTATGTTATGTCAAATTCATTTATATCTGCATCATATTAAAAGAAATTGCTTGGTAGTCAGTTTGTGCACTGTCTTTTTTAGCTTACCTGATAGCATCAGGCATCAGGTGAGCTATTGTGATCAGCTGATATCCATCTGTCTGTCCGTTCACACTTGCCCTTTAAACACACTAGAGGTCAGATTTGACATCTAGTCTTCATTAAAATTGGTCAAAATGTTTATTTCAATGATTCCTTGATCAAGTTCAAATCTGGATCACCTGAGGTCAAAAACAAGGTCACAGTCAAATAAAAAAACAAACATTTTAACATTCTAGATACCACAGTTAATATTATTACATGAAAATTAGTCAGAATGTTTGTTATGGAGTCAAAGCCCAGGTAATGTGCTGAGGTGAGTGATATAAGGCCATCATGGACCTCTTGTCTTACCTTCCATTTAGTTCACTTGTGAAAGAGATATATATGTATGTCTCTTACCTTAGTCTATTGATTTTAAATGTTTGTTTACAACTTGGACATTGAATTAAAAAGCAAACAAAATGCATGACGGTATAAAAATCGCACTGTTTATATTTAGTTCTTAATTTTTAATTACGTTGAGTAAAAGGTGCTTTATTTCATGATATGATGTCAAATAAAAGTACATAACAATGTAAATACTTACTAGCAGCATGGTTATGAAAGATTAATTGATAAAATAATCTTTATAAATGGCAAACTAGCAAGAGAATTGAAGATGCTGTGTTTTGTCTCGGAACCTTCTGAAATCACAAAAATCATCTTAATTGTTCAAAAGGTTGAAGGCAGATATTTTCAGAGAATGTTTTAGTTCAAAGGTCATGTTTGTGATGGATAGACAGCAAGACCGGTACATTGTGGGGTTAGTACATCCCCTCTCTATTCAACAAGATAAAATCAGTAATGGTTTAAAATCTTAAGCTTTGCATGGTGTAAATTTAATGTAAGAAACATCACCAGTTATCACCTTGATTTTTATTGTCGAGCCCGCTTGCGGTGAGCTCGACTTAGTCGTCACTTTTGGCGGTTCGGTGTATGTGCGTGCGTCCGTCCGTCCGTCCGATTTTGTCCGGACCATATCTTTTTCATGCATGGAGGGATTTTGATGTTACTTGGCACAAATGTTCACCATCATGAGACGGAGTGTCATGCTTAAGAACCAGGTCCCTAGGTCCAAGGTCAAGGTCACACTTGGAGGTTAAAGGTCAAATTCAAGAATGACTTTGTCCGGAGCATATCTTTTTCATGCATGGAGGGATTTTAATTTAACTTGGCACAAATGTTCACCATCATGAGACGGAGTGTCATGCGCAAGAACCAGGTCCCTAGGTCTATAAGGTCAAGGTCACACTTAGAGCTTAAAGTTCAAAGTCAAGAATATCTTTGTCTGGAGCATTTCTTCTTCATGCATAGAGGGATTTTGATGTTACTTTGTACAAATGTTCACCACCATGGAATACCCTTGTTTTTAGAATTACTTCCCTTTGTTGTTACTATAAATAGCTTATATTGTAACTTTTTTATTACTGGCCGTAGAGAAAAATCGAGACCACTTTTCTGTGGTACAACATGCATGTTACATCCAATATTTAGGTGTATTTTGACCCATCTCTACTTGGTAAGGAGTTAGCTCTTTTGACATATGGCGGGCTCGACATGTTGCACTTGGGCATCTAGTATTGATTTAAACTGCTTGAAGCCAGATCACAAAAGTGTTCTAAAAACGGCCTTTTAAGATGTAAAAGACTTTATGGTTTGTGTTAAATAAGAATTGACAAATTGAAAATGAAGCAGTCTTTGTAGTAAGAATCAGTTTGTTGAATTATTGTTAAAAGAAGATAAGACTGCTAGTTCAAACCTATCGACATTATATCTGTGAATCTTTTGTGTTGTAGAAGATGTACTGTGTACAAGTCTTTATAAAGTATCTGTTCGTTTCTGTTTCTATTGGTCCCTTTGCAAAAATGTTGAAGCAAATATGTGTTGTAAATCTTCCTGTAAACTGTTATTTGCTTTAAAGTAAGAACTCGTTCAACAGAAACAACTGTGAAAAGCTGTATTGGTATTTATTATTTTCAAGCAAGAACAATGGATTTGCATACATAAATGAAAACATGAAATTCACAAAATGAAAATGAACAATTATGGAAGGCTTTGTCACTATAAAGCAGAATTAATCGCACTGGTTCACTACACTTCATGTATACTTGACAACTTTAAAAAGAAAACCTTTAAATAAGTCATAAATTATGAGCAGTGAGTAAAATTGCTATTTTTACGTCATAAAATCATATTTCAAACTTGTTAAATAAAACCAAGGAATGACAAAAAAGCATGGTGTTTTTTAATTTTCCAAATTACATTTGCAAATACCAAAAAATACCCGTAAAAATCCCTGGTTGCATTCTTAAAGTTGTTAAGTATGCTTGTTTGGTATAACAGCCAAGTGGCTGTTTAAAACTTCAGACTTACTCCCTTTTTGTATTCAAAGAAAATATCCTAAACCTAATTACACCCATGTTGTGACAAAAACTAAGGCTGATTATTTTGAATGGACTTAAAGAGAGGACTTTAATGTGATTTTTCTAAATTAATGCTATATAGATTTTAACATTAATTACTGATCATGCATCTGCATACATTTTAAGCTTTGGCTGTTGTGTCTTTTCAGGTAGCAGAGTAAAGGAGCAAACCCGCCATGATATTATGTCGGCACCGGACAGCCAGACACATACATGTGACAGATGTAGTAAATCGTTTGCCAAAAAGTGGTTGCTTCAAAGACATTACAGGATCCATACAGGGGAAAAGCCGTTTGTTTGTCCATTCTGCTTTAAGGCTTTCTCAGACAAAAGCAATATGACTAAACACAGTATTGTGCACATGAACATCTAAGTTACTGTACTTTGCTGAGCAGTTGTATTAAATGCTGAGCAGTAGTATTAAATGCTGAGCAGTTGTGTTATATGCTTTAACTATATGCATTTGTATAGGAAGTGTTGTACACCAAGGATCTGATATATGAGAGAATTGGGCATTGTCTCAAATAAAGTGAATAGGAAGGAAACTGTATTTCTAGTTGTGTTTCTTAGTAAATAAGAGACTTCAGTTTGCTCTAAGAATGGCAGGAAAAGAAGACAGGGCCTTGTGAATCGCTTTTTTCTATGGACAAGATTGTACTTTCCATGTTCAGAACTGCAGATTTCCCTGCAAAAATGATGAATTATATGAGTGTTTATTTAAGATAAAAAAGGCAAAATAAAATTGTTCTCTTTTTAGTAAGCAATGTGTTTAAAAACTTCAACCTCCCATTTTGAGGAAATTTTTAAGCGCCAATTGTATCAACATAGGCAAGGGCTCTATAAGGGCATAAGGTGTTTGACGCTCCCCCAGAACTTCCCCTGTTACCCTAAATTATATAGGGCTTAAAAGTGCTGTTTTAAATGCATGTCTATTGTTTTTGTGATAGGAAAGGATTGTAGAGCAATATGATACCACTGTGGCTGAGGGTTAGTGCGTATTGCAACCACTGGTGTGACGCCCTGCATGTTTTGTAAAAGGGGACTTAATGGGCTTGGTAAGCACCATGCAAGTTGTGACTCAAATCATCACGGAGGTGGCTGCACGGCCGTGCAATATACATAGTTTCAACACTTAACAATGTACATGCATAGTACATCTTTGAGGCAAATTCTCATTGTTTTTCCTTCTGTGCTAAATGACCTTCAATGTTGAAGCACCATAAAACAACATTCATTTATTCCGAAACTGCTAAAATGCTTTTGGTAGTTATTTCCCTCTAAACTTTATTACACAAAATACTGATTTCTTAACTTTTGCATTCTTGTCTTCATCAGCTTCATCAAAAGTTGCAAAATAGAACTTGGAATTAACATGATTTATGTATTTATTAAAAACTTGACTACTGTTTTTGTGAACAACATTGAAACAGTGCATTTACTCAAAGAAAAGTGAAGCACAGAGTTGATTCATTTCAATAGACTCGTGGTTTGAAAATGAGGAAATTGTTTATTACAAATTCTTCAAAAACATTAAAAAATTGATTGTTTAAAATCACTAGCTTGAGAAAGGTTGTTGTATTTAAACTTTCTTTGTGATATTATCTTGCACATATGCATTTTGTATTTAAATAAAGGGTTGCTAGCTGCTACTACAGTTACAAATACAGCTTTCTTCTGTGATGTAGTTTATAAGTTGTTCTCATTGTTTTCAGGTCTACAGAACACTGGAAAACAACAAACAGTTGCGGGAGGAAGAAATGAGTATGCATGTTCCTTCTGTCATCGCAGATTCGCTTGGAAGTCTTCCCTAACAGCACATCTGAAATGTCACACTGGAGTCAAGCCTTACAGCTGTACATTGTGTGGGAAGGCATTTGCTGACTCCAGCAATCTTAGGAAACACATGGTCACCCATGTTAATAGATAATTGTGCTACTTAAATATGATTTGTGCCAGTTTCATGCAAAAATGTGAAAAGTTCTCTTAATGCTTAATATTCAATTTCATTTTGTTCTGTTGCCAAAGTAGAAAACTTGCTCCCAAATGTCTGATTTGATCAGATTTGGGGACATTGATGATTGACAGAGGGAATCTTGTTTTGGAAATGATTATGTGAGAACAGTGTTTTACATTTGTACTAACGTTAAAAAGTACTAGCTTTGACTTGCAATTACAAATTATGAAATTCAGGATTGAAGAGTTAGCATCAGTGAATGAAGCTTTATAGTTTCATCAGCTCACCTGAGCACCAAGACTGTGCAGTCTGGCATAAAACAAACTGGTTTGAATACTGACATGGTTGGGAATTCACCCGAATTAAAATATTTCTGTTAATTGACTTTTTCAATGTGTTTATGGTGAACCTCGGAGTTAAAAGCTTACAATAATTTCTTAATATTTGTTTGTTCAGTGCTTGATGTTGTATCTACACTTTCACACTTTGCAACAGTGTTACCTTTACATTATGTTTATAAAGAAGCTGCAGTATGTACCGTGCCGACTGCCGTAACTCATAGTTGGAGGGATTCGTTGCTGAGACTGCACGAGTCTAGCTGTTATTATAGAACACTGGTCAAGATGTTTATCTTGATTAAAGTAGGTGAGGTTACATAGCATGGTGTGGTTAAAAATTTGGATGTCCGCATTAAAAGAAAATCTCTAACCACAATGCGCAGGGCTTAGAAATTTGGAATGAAGCATTGTGTAGTGGACCTCTACCAAGATTGATAATGTTTCAAATCATAGACTCCGAGCCAAAATTGACCTATATCATGGCTGATAAGAAAATTGGTAACAATCTTCTTGTCTCAAACCACAAGGCTTAAGAGCTTAGGTAATTGGCAGATAGCATTGTCTAATGGTCCTATTCCAAGATTGTTCAAATAATTTGTTGTTACATCCATTACAGCCTTTTATGTTTTTGTAACGTTCATTACTTCGATACAAGCCTATTAATTTTAATGATTAACAGCTATGTCAATTTTGACTACAAATTGTCCGTTCTCATGCAGGTGAAGTAAGATAGAACCGGTGCAAACGAGTTTAAAATAGACATAGAAGAGACATTATATGGTTGGTCTATTGGGCGGACTGCTTGCTTAATTTTCAAGGGATCAGAATGGTTTTTGCCAAGATGATCTGGATTTAATTGCGATTTTGCGTCGGTCCATTCAGAACAGACATTTTGAGTACAGGCTTTTTCGTTTTCTGTTGCTAAGGGGTTATTTAGTCACTTTGTCACATCTGTTGTATTTATTTTATGATCGTGTATTGTAACACATTTGTGTTAAGTTTGCTTGACAGTATTATAAAGTACATGTATTGACAAAAGGACAAATCTTACTGAAGATAGATACCAGTGAAATTTAATGGGATATTGTATGTTAGATTTTTTAGATGGAAAATATAACTGAGGTCACAGTGTTTAATCAATCTGGTATATAAGTGGAAAATGATGAAATAAAAATGAATGTAAAATTTGTTTTTATTTGATATCTTTAAAGCCCTTGAATCCGTCCGTAACTGTTTTCATTGTAATTTTGCTCAAAATGCCACTTTAGTTTTGGTTTCTATACAGCTGTTTATTTCTGATACCTTTGTCCTGTTACTGAGCCCTACTGGAGACAATTGGTTATGGTGAGCTAGGACGATTTCATACCTTTAGCCCATTAGTGTGTTTATACTGTAAAATCCTATTTCTTTAGCAGTCTTGGACAAGAATAGATCTTTGCGATTGCAAATTGAGGGCAACAGAAATTAATTTTTGAGAGTTCGTTGGTGCAGTGCATTTTGAGTAGCAAAAATCGACAATGCCCTTTGTGTACTTGGTGGTTTGAGTCAACGCTTGCAAGGGACTTTACCATGTCTGCAGGGATCTCGGCTCACCAAGCCCATTTAGTTGCCTTTTACAATACAGGCAGGGTGTCACCCATCAGGCAATTTTGGCAACCTACACACTGACTCAAAACCACGGGTATTTCAAGTTTAGTTACTCTCTTTTTAGTTGATTATAATATCAAGTCCGACAACCCATTCAAATAAACATATGTTTTGGAAAGTTATTTTGTTATGTCGTATAAATTTATGATAGATGCTAGAGCTAGAATGAAACAAAAATTATAACATGTTTCATCTTGTTTCTTTCAGACTCGCCTGATACTAGCAATGTCACTGCTGTAGCGGGAAGGAATGAGTTCACGTGTACCTTTTGTCAACGCTCTTTTTCCTGGAAATCCTCTCTAAAGGCACACCTGAAATGTCATACAGGCGTGAAGCCATACAGCTGTGTACTGTGCGGGAAGTTGTTTTCTGAATCGAGTAACCTGAGGAGACATATGATTACGCATGCTAGATAATTACTGCCATATCATATTTGACGTTACACCTACAAAAAATGGAAGTGATTCCATCTCTTGAAGAAAACTGAGGAGTTGTGATACAGGGAAATTAGAAGTCGATCAGAATGTGTAAGATTGTAACTGACATGGACTTGAACAAAGATGGAGAAAATATTTCATTTTGTGAAGTACGGTGTATTGAAAGTTGCTCACAATAGATATATATATGCAGTGTAACCTCTTGTAGTTGCTTTAATGTGCGTACTTGATGCCGTGATTTTTTCATGTGTGTATATGAAGTATCCAGTTTATGTCCTGGCTGAGTGGGTGTGTTGTGGAAAAAGCTGTAAGGGTACACATCCTGCGGTGCTTGTTACCAAGATCAACTTGTGTTGGCTCATGTGAGTGTGTCGGTCATTGAAGAGTGTTATTTCTTGTTTACATATCACTTTCCTGAATGTATTGGAAACATTGTAAACATTAAATTTTTGAATCCAATACATATTGTAGACCACAGTCAAAGCTGCTCTGTCACAGTTTCCAAAGAAAAAGTTAAATTTTTTTTAAAATAATAAACTGAAACATAAAATGTAAAAGTTACGGCTAGAATCAATATTACAGGTAAAGATTTACACAGCAACATACGAAAACTGTTTGAAAATGTAGATTAGCTTGGTTTGATGGTACCGCTACATTACATGTTTATATTGGAATTTCAAAAGTGTTAGCAATGCTTTATAATTTTGTAGTGTAAAATTTCAAAAATGCAAAAATAGTTTAAGGATTTTATACTGGAACCTTTTTTATGCGATGATTTATTCTAAAATATGTCAATATCAGACAGTTTGAATTAAGAAAGGGGAAGTACCTAAGTGTATACATTGTATTCTAACGCACTACCGATGTAATGCGTTTATGATTGGTGACGTCGTTTATATTTGCGACTATTAAATAATGTATAATTATATAGTCGCAAAATTCAAACAGCGTTTTAATTATCGCATTTAGACACACTGTGCGTTAGAAAAGGGATAACTATTTAGTGATTTTGATATTTGCGACCGTATATACGGTTTTAAAGGTCGCAAACAGCTTTAACAGCTCCGTCTAACGCCGTCGCCTTTAAAAATATTTGCGACCATTAAAAACCGTATATACAGTCGCAAATATCAAAATTACAAAACAGTTATTCCTATATTGAAGTATTTTATGATTATCTATATACATGTATAACCAATTGGGGAAAAAACTAAACATAACTTCAGTTGTGTAAATAAATTAGCTGGAGAGAGATTGCAAAAGTTTTTTCAACTTGCCGGTACTTCTCAATCCTGTATATTAATTTGACACTGGAATATAATCATGTGTATATGATATAATAAACTAGAAATGAACTTAATAGTGTAAATTTAAACCAATAAATTAGCAATTAAAATTTTGCTTTGGACTTAAGTTATTATTTTTACAAGTAATGAAAGTGTAAATATGATTTATTTATGAGTTGTCTACATGATGTGAAACACTGCTTTAAAAGTGTTTATGTGTTCATTTATTCAAATACAGTGGAACCTGTCATTAGCGACCACACAGGGGAAGTTGTGGTCCCGTAAGATAGGTGATCTCTTTACTCAAGATAGACAAATACTGCTTGAAATCGCACGGGAAAAATTTAAAATGGTTGCATAGGTCTGGTTGTTGCTTAACTCGGCTGGTTGCAAGGGCAGGTCCGACTGTATTGCACAAAAGAGATGTGCGAAAGGCACTGTTTATAAAAGTTGATATATTAATGCAGGATACAGAATAACTTATACCCTATAGAAAATCAAGATGATTTTTTTTGTAGTGCATGCATCATTAAGATTTTTTAAAGTTATGTTTCTGTGTCATGGTCACTGTGTTCTTAAATTTTAGATATATAGTAAACTTTCACAGCAACGTTATTTTTTTACATTTCAGATGCGGCAGTGAGTGTTCCTGGCACAAGTCAAGCAAGCAAAGTGCAGTGCTCCGTGTGTTGGAACTACTATGACAAATCGTATTTGATTGGACACATGAGAACACACACTGGAGAGAAACCTTACAAATGTGACGAGTGTGGGAAAGCTTTCTCGGACAAAAGTAATCTCACAAAACATCGAGTCATACACTTCTGGGCTTCCAAGAAAGGAGAATGAAATATGTGTGTTATATGGATTATAGAAATATTAGTGACTTTTAATTGGTAGTGGTTTTTATTTTGAAGTCAGACAAAGCCGCAGAGGAAATATTCACAAAGTTTCAGTCAATAGTCGTTATTATTACCCTTCCATGAAATTTTCAGCCTTTTGATTATTCATTTATCCATAATAAGAAATTAATATATTTTGATAATGGGCAAGGCAGGTAATTAATATACATGTGAAATTTTGCTTCCTTTGTACCCTATGTCAGCCATGCAGTTCTTCATTGCATACAAAAAAATTCAGCCCTTTTCACACTATAATTCATCTACAAATCACTAGAAATAAAAATGTAGCATTTTCGTAACAATCGATATAATCTGAATTATCATAAAATTATGTCATGTACTTGAAATTAATGAAAAAGTTCCTTTCATCAAAATTCTGCTTGTCGTTTGTATACTTGCTAATTTCAAATCGTTAACTGACATCATTTGTTGCCAATGAGACGCCATGTAGGTATAAAGTTGTGTGCTTGTGGCCAGCGGGTGAATTAAAAAGAATGAATTGAATCTTTCTGTTTAAGACGAGAGAGGTTAATAAAAGTTTTATTTGGTAGTTAAATTAGGTATATTTGGAATATGAACCACTTAATTTTCAGTTTTGTAAGTCTGTGTATATATTATACAATTGTAGACTAATTTTGAGGTAAATGTATAGTTTTGCAGACCCAATTACTATATATTGACTGAAACATTACTTTAAAATTATTTTATCGTATACCTCATAAAATGTGTAAATATGCGAAAATACAACAAATGATGTCTTGAAATTTGCGCAGGTCTACACATAATTTCCCAGGTCTACACATACTTGTGCGGACCTGGCATGTGATCACTATCGGCAAATCAGTATTAAGTATTTTTGATAGGTATACGATATAGCGTTTAATAATATGATTGTCTGTGTTCATTCTGTATATTTAATGTGGTAATAGTAAAACATAATTTGTATATATGTCATCCAGAGGGTTCGGGATGTGCTTGTTAGAGATTCCTGCCGTGTATTTCCCATAAAAAGAATTCAAGTATGTGTATAAACTAATTACAGTGTTGTATTATCTAAACCATAACAACGGAATGGTTAAGTCATTTATAAGTTGAAATACTTATCATAACCATTGAAGTGAGATGTATATGTTGTTTAAGTGTATGTTGTAAAATATAAGAAGGAATAAAAGCTAAAAGACATGCATCCTTGATTTTTTTTAATAAGTATTTCTAATTATCGCTTAATGAAAAGGTAGATGTGTAAACACCCAGCTTGTGCAAAGTATGTGGTTTTCATGGTGAGAATATAAATATTTAAAGTTTTGAGGAATGTGATAAAGTTAGGTTCAGAGGTATCTGAACAAACCAGGAATGATCTATTTTCATTGAATATTAATTACACTATTTTGTAATAGTAACCGTTATTTTTGTTGAGTTGTGAAATTGTTGATTTCATATTTTGTATTATATATCTGGAAAAAAAAGCAACATGCTGTTTGTTGGGACTTAAAACTTCGTGCACAAAATGAAAGAAAAATTAGTGCCCGCCACCCCAGAGTATAACTGATCCTAAATTTTGTTTATACTAGTCATACAATGTAATAATTATGTAGAATTTAGATGGTAATGAAAACGCAAATTATTGATTGCATTCTTTTTAAAACGGGTTGAAGGCTCTGTAAGATGCCGAAACGTTGGTCTAAATAATAAACAGTTAAACTTGTCCTGCTTTGGTCGTGTTGTTACAACTTTGGTGTTTTCTGTAAAACAGGTTTTGTAAGTGTAATCATTCACTGAATCAGTTTTTTTCAGACCTTATTCTAAATGCTTAATAATATTTACCAGTTATTGATGTCTTTGTTTGTTTGTTTTCAGATGTTCTTCTAGAACCAGTGTCATATGGTATATCTACAGAGGATTCTGGGACAAAATTCACCTGTCCTATTTGCAGCCGAGTCTTCAACAAGAAGTACAGAAGGACGCATATGAGAATACATACTGGAGAAAAACCACATAGATGTGATTTATGTGGAAAAGGCTTTGCCGATAGTAGTAATTTGAAGAAACATAAAGTGACTCACTACCAAATGCCTGTTTAGTCATCGAAAATTACATAACTTTACTGTCACTTATTAATGATGTAATATTTTCATGTTTTGTTAGACATATAAAACAGTGTTGAAAAGATAGTTGTGGATATTTTCTACAAGCTGCGCATTTTGATCTTAACGTGGTCAGACCTTAAAACGTATACAAAAATGTATATATATACCATATCAAAAACTGAATACATTTATCATAACCGTTCTGGTTTCATAAGGTAACTATAAGATTGACGAAAGTGGCTCCCTTGTTGTGGGGCTTGTTTATCATCCAGCAATGCTGGGCATTGATGTTTGTACAAAATTATTAATATTATATGAAACATTTTAAAGGTCCACTACTAACATGACTAAGACAAAATCGAATTTTGTTTTAAATCTGGAATTGTAACAGGGAAATACTGTTTGAAACTTGTTTCTAAAACTTTACAATAGCCGTGGAGTATTTCCCCGTTTGAAATACTGTTGCAGAAAAACTAAGCATCATTGGGATGCAAGCTTGTGATGTATTCATGTATGTAACGGTGTTTTATTGTCAAAGTTATTGTCAAAGGCTTGTATTGAAGTTTGAAAAAATGATGATACTGTAGTGATGTTTATTATGCCCCCATCAAAGATGGAGGGGTATATCATAATTAGCTTGCACATGTTGGTTGGTCGGTAGACTAAATCATGTCAGATCAGTCACTTGAGAATGATCGACCTAGGTTCCTCAAACTTGGTAGGTTGGTTGCTCAGGACAAGTAGATGACCCCTATCGATTTTGAGGTCACCAGGTCAAAGGTCAAGATCACTGACATTCAACAGAAACAAAGACTCTTTATCATTCACTAGAAGTATTTTGGCCTAGTGTCCTCAAACTTTGTAGGTAGGTTGGTCATGACCAGAAGATGACCTCTATCAATTTTGAGGTCAACATGTCAAAGATCAAGTTGACCTTTATAAGAAAACAACTAATAGGCTGCCATCACGGGGGAATACATGTTCTGATATCAGTCTCTTGTTTTAAGTTTTTCGGTTAAAAATTTTGAAAATACGTTTTTGTTTTGGGTGTATTTTGTAAATTGTGGCTTATGATAGCTGTTGTTCCTGTGCTTTGTACTGTGTCAATGAAATAAATTAAATAAAAGGCAGTGTTTCCTTTTGGTTCAATAGATATATCAAAACTTAAAGAGATATTACAGTTCAAAGTGACCATCATAATTTTAAATAAAACATTAATAATCAATGAATTATACACCTAGAATAATTAACATTGCCATAGTTATTACCCCCCCCAAAAAAAAACAGTTTCATTCTCGTTGAATATACAGGGAATCTGTAAAAAATCTTTTTTGACTATCGTAGTCAAAAATAAAAAATCAACGTTTTATGTTATGTATGTCTTAGTTATATCTGTAAATAACAGAAATAACTTGGTAAAACTTATTTCTTATATGTTTTTTAAAGCATCCACCGTGTTTTCAGCATCGTTCTCACCTAATAACAATGTGGTCATTTTGAAGGGTAATTAAGAAATAATCTATGGCTTGGAGTGCTTTATTGAAATTGAAGCATTCCCCGGAGGTGATGTGCTTGGCGGAATAATTCACGAGGGCGGCCCGAGTGAATTCGCAGGCACATTACCGACGGGAAAGCTCAATTTGATAAAGCACTCCAAGCCATAGAATTTCGATTCTTATAGCGAATTTATGAAAACTATCGCAGCTACTACGGACCTTTTTCAGTTCGGCGGTAAGTGTGAAATAGCATAAGTAGTGGCTGTTGAAATCATTCCCCTATTCGGGCAACCAGTCAAGAATCATACATAACTATATTATACAAACTTATTTTAGTTTAATCATCTTAACATAAAATATAAAAAAAACCCGACTGTGACATTATGCAGAAGGCGTTAGATTCGGAACCTAACAAAGCAGACAATCGATTTAAAAGCGAACCGTTAATCTGAACTGTACAACGCTTTAACGTGGAGTAATGACGCAGTGTGATGGCGCCATCGCTTCATTCATTGTTTTGTCTCCGGAATCAAAACATTGTATGACGTTAATCCTGAATTTTCTTAGCCTTTTTAAAGGAAAAGAACGTGAAAGGTATTCTAAAGGCTTACATGACGCAATCAAAAATAATATTTAGGTTCTTAAACACAACTTTTTCAGCGACTGATGTATTTATACAGATATTATTTCTATTTCTATATTTTATTTTCTGCTGGGAGTAAATTAGAAAAGTCGGAAGGAGCTACTTCCATGTCCGAAACTCCGCCTTCTTTTCCGAGTGCTTTAATCATATTAATGCACTCGAATTGACTATAGAAATATACCATAGGCATATTAGAATAATTTATAACTTTAAATGTTAAGATATGTTCTTGATTATTATTCTTACAAAATGGTTCAAATTCTTTTTTATTTCCCTATGTAGGTTTGTCTGAGGCGAGAAGATACTGTCTCAATATTGGTAACTACGTGTGCCTGATGTGCAGTAAGAGATTCCGATGGCCGTCGCATTTGGACAAGCACATGAGAACACATACTGGAGAGAAGCCGTTCAAGTGTGGTCAGTGTACACAAGCGTTTGCTGAGCTTAGCAACCTAAGGAAACACTCTGTTGTACATCAGAGAGATATCACCGAAGTGAAAGAAAGCATGTGAATAAAGGCAAAACACTTTGCATTAAAAAGCACCTTTAGGTCTTGAAGTATTCAGAATGAAATTATTATAAATGTTCTCCTTGTACTGTATGTTGTAGAAAGTTATCCAGTGCTATTGGTAAAGAACATGGCTATGACTTCTAGAAATAAACCAAAATAACAGAATAAACATGACTTCAAAGTAGTACATCTTGTTAATACAAGCTGCATGTGAAAGCAGTGGCCTGAAAAATAGAAAAAACACTACAATTTTAGCTTGACTATTCGGAGAATATGGAGAGCTATTACAGTCACTTGTGCGTCGGCGATGGCATTGCAGCTTTGGTTAAAGTCTTGCCTGCTAGGTACTATCATGCTCATATCTCAGTAACTACTTATGATATTGACTTGAAGTCTTAAGGGGTGTCACATAATCAAGTCAGGTAACTCTTGTATAAATTTAGTAAAATTATGACCCTTGATTGACTTAAGATTTGGTTAAAGTTTTGCCTGCTAGGTACTATCATGCACATTATCTCAGTAACCCCTTATGATATTGACTTGAAACTTAATTAATGTCTTTAGGGTGTCGCACAGTCAAGTCAGCTACCTCTTGTTTAAATTTAGTGCAAATTATGGCCCTTGCTTGACTTTAAAAATTTGGTTAAAGTTTTGCATGCAAAATACTATCATGCACATATATCAGTGTCCACTTATGGCAGTTATATCAAACTTAGGAATAGTGTTTAGGGGTAGATATTGTATTGAACAATTAATTTACCAAAAAATAAATAAATAGTGATAGATTTTGACTTTTGTTATGATTAACTTTCCTAGTTTATACTTAAGAGTCAGCAGAATTTTGTTTTGTTATACTGATAAAAGTTTTGTTTTATTAGCAAGCACCCACAATAGTCGAGCTTGCTGTCTTATGGACAGCAGCTGCTCTTGTTATATTATAATTATGTTCAAGTTCAAATGATTGTCTCACTGTATTAGGATCCCTTCTGTCACAGCATGTTGACAATTTCTTCATACTGAAAATATAAGGGAGCTTTTGGAATTGTCGCATTAGCCACTGTTGTACGTCGTCTGTCGCTGCCAGCCGTTTCTATTGAACCATGTGTTTCCTAAGTTATCTCCTTCAGTTGCGGATTACCTTAAATTTGAACAATTTGTGAAAAGTTATGTGTTCCACAACAATCATTAAAGTCTTTGACAGAATCACTGGCCAAGAAACTCGGCAATGCCACAACATCAATTTTCAACTGTTACAATTGACAAGAAAGAGCATCAAATGTTATTCTTTGGCCTTAGCATTCCCATCAAATGTTATATGAATATATGTTTAGTTTGCTTGTGTATCAGCTGCTTGATGTAGTATACATGTGAAATTCTGTATCAGACATGTATTCTTCTAAAACATTATTCTGTGGCATTGCTGGGTTTCTTGTTAGTTTTTAGCTTATCTGATTTTTGAAAAAAATGACGAGCTATAATTGTCGTCACTAAAATTTGATGATTGTCGTCGTCGTTATTGTTGTTGTCGGGGTTCGTTAAGTTTTGCGTTTAGGACACTAACATGAAAACTATCAAAGCTATCACTTTGAAACTTGGGAAACTTTGTCATCTAATACCCTTCTTCACATTGTATCCTAAAGCTGCTCAGTCTGACCTGTTTTTTTTGGGTATAAAACATGAATTTTGATGGATTTTGGTTGATTTTGAGAATTGGACATAGCTTCTTCTTTTTTTGTTAGATTGATTTCAATTTCGTGAACAATTAAAGGATAATGTACTTCAACATATCAAAGGGGTTTTTGAGTAAAACATTTGGAAGGAAAGGGTTGGGGGGGATATTTGGGTATTTTTGGACTTTGTAATTTTTAGCTAGTCTGATTTTTAACTCACCTGAGCTGTAGGCTCAGGGTGATCTATTAGGATCGATGAATGTCCGTCGTCCATCGTCTGTTGTCCGTCGTCTGTCCACACTTAGTTTGTTAACACTCTAGTGGTCACATTTTTGCCTCAATTGTCATGAAACTTGGTCAGGATGTTTGTCCCAGTAATTACTCGGACGAGTTCGAATATGGGTCATCTCGGATGAAAAACTAGGTCACATGACCCAAAAATAGAAAAATCTTGTTAAGGCTCTAGAGGCTACTGTTTCAGTCCAAATATCCTGGCAATTTGTCAGAAAGGTTGTTTGGTTGATTTCTAGCTCAAGTTCGAATATGGGTCATCTGGGGTCAAAAACTAGGTCACACAGCCCAAATATGGAAAAACCTTGTTAACACTCTAGAGGTAACATTTTCAGCCCAAATATCCTGGAAATATGTCAGAAAGGTTGTTTGGGTGATTTCTAGCTCAAGTTCGAATATGGGTCATCTGGGGTCAAAAACTAGGTCACACAGCCCAAATATGGAAAAACATTGTTAACACTCTAGAGGTAACATTTTCAGCCTAAATATCCTGGAAATTTGTCAGAAAGGTTGTATTGATGATTTCTAGCTCAAGTTCGAATATGGGTCATCTGGGGTCAAAAACTAGGTCACACAGCCCAAATGTGGAAAAACCTTGTTAACACTCCAGAGGTAACATTTTCAGCCCAAATATCCTGGAAATTTGTCAGAAAGGTTGTTTCGATGATTTCTAGCTCAAGATTCAATATGGGTCATCTGGGGTCAAAAACTAGGTCACACAGCCCAAATATGGAAAAGCCTTGTTAATACTCTAGAGGTAACATTTTTAGCCCAAATATCCTGGAAATTTGTCAGAAAGGTTGTTTCGGTGATTTCTAGCTCAAGTTCGAATATGGGTCATCTTGGGTCAAAAACTAGGTCACAGAGCCCAAATATGGAAAAACCTTGTTAATACTCTAGAGGTAACATTTTCAGCCCAAATATCCTGGAAATATGTCAGAAAGGTTGTTTCGATGATTTCTAGCTCATGATGGAATATTGGTCATCTGGGGTCAAAAACTAGGTCACACAGCTCAAATATGGAAAAGCCTTGTTTACACTCTAGAGGTAACATTTTCAGTCCAAATGTCCTCGGGTGAGCGATAAAAGGCCATCATGGCCCTCTTGTTTAAGTTTTGCGTTTGGGTCACTTGGGTGCAAACTATCAAAGCTATCACTTTCAAACTTGGAATACCTGTTCACTATCAAACGTACAATAGAATAAAAGATTTTTACAAGTTAAATAACCCTGTAATGTATTTGGCTGGATTATTGACCCTTCTTAACTTAAGTTTCATGCACACAATATTTTTGTAACAGTCAACATAATGCAATCAAACTTAGTTTATAAGAAGTATTCATGAATATCTTTAATTGGATTGTATTTTAGGGCTCCTGGGGTCAAGGTCACTGTTACTAAAAATAGGAAAACTGTAATATATTGAATATCTTTAGTTAAGGTTGACATAATGTAACCAACTTTTGTTGGTAGTAAGTATTTAAGGTTTTCAGGCTCCTGGGGTCATTGTCAAGGTCACTAACTAAAAATAGAAAAAACAGTAATATGTTCAATATCTTTAGTTACTATTGACATAATGTAACTAAACTATTAAGTGTGTAATACATATGAATAAAGACTTTTAAATTAATTGGGATTGTGTTTTGGGATCATGGGGTAAAAGTCCTGGATTTTTATCGAAAAATGGGGGGAAAACAATATCTTTAGTTTCAATTGAATTATTGTTACCAAACTTAGTGTCTAGTTATTATTATTAAAACCTTTTGTGGGATTGTGTTCTGGGGTCAAGGTCAAGGACACTGTTACTTAAAAAAATGGTGATAAATAAACTTATAAGGATAAAATCAGACGAGCGTTTGGCACCCCCAGGCTGTGTTCTTGTTTGACTTATTATTAGTGTAAATAACTTTCTTGAAGTAACATGTCTAATAAATAGGATATTGTAGGTGCTTATGTTTTACCGTTAGTAAAAGCCTTCTTCTAAAACTGAATTTTGTACAGCTGTTTTAAAATGTAAAATTATGCGACATCTTGTTTATTTCAGGAAACATTGCACATTATACAACCAAGCACCAAGCTAATGTCGGAGATCACGTTTGTACAATTTGTGGATACAGATTCCGTTGGAAGTCGCACCTTGAAAGACACATGAGTAGTCATAATGGGGAAAGAGCTTACAAATGTGACGAATGTGGGCGATGTTTCGCGCAGAAAAGATCCTTATCTTATCATCTTATGTCACATGGAACAACTAATAACTTTGATGTACAATGGAAGCTGTGAGATGCTATATATTTGAAGTGTATGCACTATGCAATAAAAAGTGATATCTGGCATTTGAAAATGAATTCTATCTGTGACACTAGCTGAAAAGCTTGAACACAAAGCTTCTGGAAGTTCATGTGTTGCATTGAAATCTTCATTAGAATTTATAAATACAAACTTTATTGAATAAAGTTTCTCGTGAACTGTACCATTTAGAATGTAGTTTATGTAAATATCTGTGTATTTTCTACTCGATTATGAATAAATTTGAAAGTTTATGCGGTTTGTATCAATTTTTTTGATACATGTACTTCAGGGGGTGCACATGCTTTAAGTTAAATGTTAGTTTCATTGTTATCAAAACTTATCAAAAAGGAAAAAACTGTTTAACAAGTCTGACTAGATCGAATGTTTTGAAAGGAAGCAGAAATGCAGTTCTAGTTCTCTCAGAAAATTGTTTTTGCTCAACATAGCATAATCTAGATTTGTTTCCATGGTATTAGCTCACCTTAGTATGAAATGCTTAAATGTGAGCTATTGTGATCACCTGATGTCCATTGTTGTTTGTATGTCAATACTTACCTTGTGAACACTCTAGGGCCTGATTTATGTCCAGTCATCATGAAAATTAGTCAGAATGTTTGTCTCAATGATTTCTAGGCCTAGTGGCCAGGGGGGTCAAAAACTAGGTCATCCAGTCAAATCATAGACAAAAATTGTGAACATTATAGAGTCCACATTTCATACCCAATTATCTTCAAAATTAGTCAGAATGTTTTGAACAACTTAAGGTCAAGTTTGAAACTGGGTCTGTTAAGGTAAAAAACTAGGAAATTGGGCCAAATCATAGAAAAAAGCTTGTGAACACATTTTGTACCCAGTCATGACAGTTAATCAAATTTTTGTTTTGATGAACTCTAGCTCAAGTTCGAAACTAGGTGACAATAGGTGAAACAAGAGCTGTCAGTAGACAGCGCGCTCGACTATTCTCAGTGATTGACAATATAAAATAATATCCATCCTGGAACTTTAACGTAAATTCTAAGTCGAAAAAGGGGCATAATTCTGTCAAAAGGCTTGATAGAGTTATCTCCTCCTGTGTACAGGTTGGGGGCATGATGGTGAACAAGTGTGCAAAGTTTCAAAGCCAGATGACAATGAACCTTGAAAATATTTGAGGTGGTACGCAAACTTTAATGTAAATTCTAAGTCGAAAAAGGGGCATAATTCTGTCAAAATGCTTGATACAGTGACCTCCTCCTGTGTACAGGTTGGGGGCATGATGGTGAACAAGGGTGCAAAGTTTCAAAGCCAGATGTCAATGGACCTTGAAAATATTTGAGGTGGTACGCAAACTTTAACGTAAATTCTAAGTCGAAAAAGGGGCATAATTTTGTCAAAATGCTTGATAGAGTTATCTCCTCCTGTGTACAGGTTGGAGGCATGATGGTGAACAAGCGTGCAAAGTTTCAAAGCCAGATGTCAATGGACTTTGAAAATATTTGAGGTGGTACGCAAACTTTAACGTAAACTCTAAGTAGAAAAAGGGGCATAACAAGACTTTAACTAGGAATTTCTAAGTACAAATCAAGAAACATTTTCACAGAGCTATCTTCTCTTGCTTACAGACAGGATTGTGAACACGGGTGCAAAGTTTCAAAGCAATTTCTCAATGGACTTTGAAAATATTTGGGTTGACATGCCAACTTAAACATAAATTCTAAGTCCAAAAGGGGGCATAATTATGTCACAATGCTTGATAGAGTTACTTCCTATTGTGTAGAGATTGGGGACATGATGGTGAACAAGTATGCAAAGTTTCAAAGCCATATGTCAATGGACTTTGAAAATATTTGAGGTGGTACGCAAACTTTAACATAAGTGGTTACGCCGACGCCGACGCTCGGGTGACTAGGATAGCTCTCCTTATTCTTCGAATAGTCGAGCTAAAAATTAGGTCTCCAGGTCAAATCATAGAAAAAAACTTTTAGCCTCTACCATATTTGACACCCAATCTTGAAAATTGGTCAGAATGTTTTCTTGATGAACTCTAGGTCAATATTGTAACGGGTAAAATGGTGTCAATAGTTAGGTCACTGGGTATTTTAATCTTGACCTTCTTTTGTTTTTAAAGCTAAGCAATAAAATTTGAATTGTGTGTACAGTTTTGCAAAAGATTTCAAATGTGTTCTTGGCTAACCTTAAACATGAATCTATTGACTGACTTCCTTGTCCTTTGAAGCAATGGTACTCGGATGAGAGATACAAGGATCATGACCCTCTTGTCTATTATAAATGGGTTGTACATTTTAGGCAGGTATTATGGTATCTCCCAAAGCACCTGTCTCATACTTTAATCGTAGAATTTGCAGAAATTTTGAAATATGAAAGAAGTGTATATGAAGCAAGGCTTGAACCTCAAGAGAACATGACGGATAATGTTTACACGTGTAGATTAAGAAAATTTAGTTTTTTATATAAAGAATATTGTGAACTACATTTGAAACCCAAACTTAATGCACTGATGTGTAAAGTATGTATCAAGTCGCTTGTAAAGCAAACACCCATACATCATTACATAGACCTTACTTTTACTGACCTGGCTGGAAACTCACTTATATTTTTCGGCTTGAACGTATATTTTTTTCTTTTGCTTGATAATCGATAGATTTAGCGATGGTTTAATCAAATGAATAGAAAGTTTAAAACAATCATCCATTTGATGAAAGTATTTTTAGACATAATTATTATGCCAAATCAATATGGAAGTGACATTATGCCAAATGAATCAGAAATGTTGGTGTTTTGAAGGAAAGAAAAGAAAATACGTAAAAAACCAGTTGATGCTTGAAGGAAATGCAACATTTATATTTATACATCCTGAAAAAATTATAATATAGTCTGTTTTTATTGTCTTGCAGGTTTGAGTGCTTTGGAAGAATATGTAGAAACCAGTGCTGGAAGTCAGGCATCTAGGGACACTTGCCTGAATATTGGAAACTTTGCTTGTCCACTGTGTAATAAAAGATTTCGTTGGAACTCCCATCTTGAGTTGCATATAAGAACACACACAGGAGAAAGGCCTTTCAAATGTGAACTGTGCGGGAAATCATTCTCTAGAAAGAGTAGCCTTACAAGTCATCAAGTAGTACACGTTAAACTCCCAGAATAACGCAATACTGTTGACTTTCCATCGTGTCGAAACTGTGAACGAGTTAGATTGTTTATGGTCCCGGCCCACCATGGGATTTCTCCCAAGGTGAACTTGGCATGACCCTGAAACTGCTTACATGTACACTGACTTGTGTACAGAAATATGTATTTAAACTTTAGTTGCTTTTTAATGTTTTAATCTTATGAATGGTTGGAATTTTACCAAAATTGCTCATAGCAACCGAAACAGTTTTCCTTACAAAAAGCAAGACTGTGTCAAGTATTTGTAGAACTGTACACGATTTTAAACTTAATATGGGATGATTGCAATAGAATCATTGTGTAGATTAAATAGACAGGAATAAAAATGACATGATTGTTTTGATTATTTACAAAAATCTCTAATCATATCACAAATTCGAGTGTCACTGTATCTGCCCCTATTTCCCCCTTATTTTTGTCAATGCAGCCTTATTAGTGTCATTATTGCCAGAGTAGTTTGAAAAGCGAGGGAAACCAAGAAATGCCTTTTGTAAAATTCAGAAAAGATTTTGTACTGTATTGCACAATTGCAAAAACTTCTGATTGGAGCATAATGAGACCATACATAGGAGGCCCAAACCTTTTATAGAATATTTGTGATAAATTTATTGCAACACTTTATCTTATTATCCCCCCGCCAAGGTGGAGGGGATATGGTAATGGGCTCCGTCTGGACGTCCATGCATCTTTCCGTCACACTTTTGTCCGGAGCATAACTACAAAGGTACTGAAGGGAATTAATTGAAACCTTTAAAATACAGTGATAGAGCACAATGATGGGAAGCACATTCCTAAGAACCATAACTCTACCTTGCCTAATTATCCACCGCGAATAACAAATATTTTATTAAATTAGAACCTATACCATATCCATTCCTCTCACCTAAAAATTCTAACATAGTCTAACATGGCTTTTGTATTAATAGTAGTTACCCATGAAACCAATGGTCCCCCATAAATGAATGAGTACTAATGAATGAGTACTGTTTTGTAGGATGTTTAATTTTTGACTCGGATGTCTGTCTGTAAACCCTATCAAAATCTTTATATCACAGCATATAATTATGAGCAGTTGCATCGATTACATAGATCAAATTTTGGGATCGTCTTGTGTCCGCTATCGTTTTGCTACATATGTTGTAGTCAGTAGTTTCTTTAAAACATCCCCTGAACCATGTGGTAAGTTTAAACAAACTAAACAGTGATGTGCCATAGGCAGTCTCCACTTTCTCATTCTTTAAAATCTAGAAACCACACATGCTCAATTATGTCTTTCCCTGACAGCCATAACAATCTAACATAAAACACAAACCAGATTTTTAGATTATTAAATAAATATATTGCCCAGAGAGTCATTTTGGATTGTCTACCAAATTAGTTGAGAACACTTTTGTGAAAAACATTACCACCAAACTTGGTGACAGGTACTTAGTACCCTTGAAATAACGCAGTTTAAACAAATTAACACTGTCCATTTACTGTCCTTGAATCCATATCTGATTTTATTTTAAGTTTTGTCCATATAAAAAATTACAAACAATAGATATTTTTAGACATAAAAGACATACAATTACATGGGCTATTGGCCATTCAGTGTAGAATTGTAGAGATTTATCACTGTATGTAAACATGCAAGGTCTTATTACAAAAGAAATCCGAGATTCAGTTGCTTAATTTTAAGTTAAAATATGCTAAATAAGGTCCCTGAAAGCAAGAAGAAGAAAAGAAAGAAAAGACACTTAATATGCAATTAAACATTGTGTAAGAAATGAACAACCGTACGCAATCTGATGGAGGATGACCTAATTAACAACTGATTCTTGTATCAAATAAAGGCATTGGAAAGGAATAACCTCCGAGACTGATGCCAACATTTCCTTTTTTGTTGCGTCAGTTATAAAAAGAGTTGACCTCTTCATAACAACACCTCTAAAACAAACACATTTTTGTGTTCCAAAGGGTGACCACTCTTAAGAGGTTGCACTGTACATTTAAAAGAAATTTACATGTAATGTTACTCAAACCATGATGTTGCGTTGTTGACAACAAAGTGTTTATGTATTTGCGTCCAAATGATCTAAATTAGGTCACTGAATGGTTCACTGATCAGACAAAATGTATTGTACTTACTTTCATCCCCCTTAAATGCTCGAGCGAAAAAATATATACATAACTCTTAACAATGGGCTGAAATTTATGAATATAGCAGGAAATAATGGATGGAAATGCTGTGATTGGAACCAATACATGTATATAATGTATATTTTACTACTTCTTAAAGAGGCACTTCCTTAAAGTATTATATTACTTAAGCAGAAAGTTTAAGCTTTACAAAATCCAGTCGTCATCAGTAAAGTTATAAATCATTTTACATTATGTTGCAGTACTGTAAAACAGTGGGTGGATAGCTATTTATGACAGAAGGTCACTACGTTGATTATTTATGCTAAAATTAGTTATTTTCAAGCAGGCAGTTTTTGAATTCACGATAGAAGAATTCTCTAATAGTAAATCTATGTGAAAAGAATCTTTCGCGAGATTTTTAAATAAGCAATGCGGAAAATTTCGGGAAAATATAAAAAAATTAAATCATCACGGATATTACCCAATTTTCATTCTTCGACTGTCGACAAACATTTATTGTTAGAAACCATTATTTTATTGGGTGGGTGAGAGGGACAAAAAAACAACAGCTATATAAAGGTTTTATACAGCAATCTGCTAGAGTTGTTAGATGTTGTTTGTAAGTTTGATGTCTAAAAAAGAGCTACACAATGAATATTTATAGTTATAGTTATCTCTCATTCTATAATGCTAAGAAATGAACTTTGTTTAAAGTAATGTTCCAGAGAGTATCACCATATTTAAGTCGCTTTATATTTTATTTTTCAGCAGACAATCAGCAGCCGGGACACAGCCTTAGCGCAACGATCACCGATCAGACACCGAGAGATCCTACCGGCGGATATACTTGTAAACTCTGCGGGAAAGAGTTGAGGAACAAGTCTAACCTGCGTACACATTTGAGACTCCACACGGGAGAGAAGCCGTACAAGTGCAGCGTCTGTGGCAAACAATATGCTGATAAGAGTAACTACAACAAACATGTGTTCATGCATAAAACTGAGAAATTTAACGAGACATGGAAAGAAATGAATTGTTGAAATGAGAGGCGAAGTCAAAACAAAGTCAAAAGGATAGCACTTGATATGTGAGATAAACGTATTTGACTGAATAAAAATTTAGTAGAAAAGAATGTACTTAGAATAGTCATGTAGAAATGTAAAGAATATACTTAGAGTAGTCATGTAGAAATGTAAAGAATAATGAAAAAGTTGCAGTGAAAATGTTTCATACTATCATTATAACATAGAAAATAAGGAAATAAATCATAGACAGATAAATAGATAGTGCAGTATGTTTAAAATGGGTTCTTTGCTGACAATATTGTTAAGAGTTTAGTGGTTTATATCATGAAAGTGAAGCTGTTGCTACCATGTGTTTTATAAAGGGAATAGTTACATTTTTACAATGATACTGACCAAAGTATTTGGATCTTAAATTGGCACTTCAAACACTGCATGCATCTGAATGTTATATCGAATTTAGTCCGTGTTTGCGGCATTTCATTCTGTATTGAAAATGCTCGGTATGCTTACTAAACTCTTATAAGTGATGTTTGAAATCTGGATCTGAGTTATTGTTTTGTATGTTTGTATTCTGTTTAATTGATGCTTTTAGAATAAATGTCTTAATTATTTTAATGACTGCATACATCCTGATTTCTCCATAAATCCCAATTTGTCCAGTGTGTTAATTAAAAAAGGTATTTTAGTAGTTTCACATTTGGGGCAGGTATTGTGTCAGCACAAAATGCATATTACAGGAAATTCAGTTAAGGAAATACAGCTGATTCTTTCAGTTCCTAAGTCCATTTATTTACCTTATTCTCTACCTTTAAATTTTCACCTGTATTATACATTTTAATGGAATGTTGTTCCAGTAATTGTGGTCCCATTAAAACAGGAGGTCATACAGGAAACTTCAGCTATCAAGACTAAGGTAAATAGTGAATTGGTCTTAATAGTGGAACTTTTTTTGTTCTAAATTTTGGACTTTAGTTCTTAAAAATCACATTGAAATTTTTGAATGATTTCAAAATGATGGAAGTGGTCTTAATTACTGACCTTTTCTGTATTAACAATAAATTATACATACTGGTACGCAACTATTTATAGGAACAAATTTGTACTGTATTTTGTTGATTATCTGTATGGTCTGGTCATTACAAAATAAGACCTTGTGCCGTTGTGCTCCTTAGAGGCTGCATGTAACTGACTGAAAATGTTACAAAAGTTCGTGTCTGAGCTACAGATAAACAAATGTCTTAGCTACAGGTAAACAAATGTTGTCTTAGCTACAGATAAACAAATGTTGTCTTAGCTATAGATAAACAAATGTTGTCTTAGCTACAGATAAACAAATGTTGTCTAGCTACAGATAAACAAATGTTGTCTTGGCTAAAGATAAACAAATGCTGTCTTAGCTGCAGATAAACAAATGTTGTCTAGCTACAGATAAACAATTGCTGTCTTAGCTACAGATAAACAATTGCTGTCTTAGCTACAGATAAACAAATGTTGTCTTAGCTACAGATAAACAAATGTTGTTGTAGCTACAGATAAACAAATGTTGTCTTAGCTACAGATAAACAAATGTTGTCTTAACTACAGATAAACAAATGTTGTCTTAGCTACAGATAAACAAATGTTGTTAGCTACAGATAAACAAATGTTGTCTTAGCTGCAGATAAACAAATGTTGTCTTAGCTACAGATAAATAAATGTTGACTCTACAGATGTTGTCTTAGCTACAGATAAACAAATGTTGTCAAGCTACAGATGTTGTCTTAGCTACAGATAAACAAATGTTGTCTTAGCTATAGATAAACAAAATTGCTACAATAAACAAGGTCTTAGCTACAGATAAATAAATGTTGTCTCAGTTGTAGATAAACAAAATTTAATGTTGTCTTAGCTACTGATAAACAAATGTTGTCTTAGCTGTAGATAAACAAAATTGAATAGGTCTTAGCTACAGATAAACAAATGTTGTCTTAGCTGTAGATAAACAAAATTGAATATGTCTTAGCTACAGATAAACAAAATTTAATGACGTCTTAGCTACAGATAAACAAATGTTGTCTTAGCTGTAAATAAACAAAATTTAATGTTGTCTTAGCTACAGATAAACAAATGTTGTCTTAGCAAATGTTGTTAAAGTGTTTATTATTATTAACCTTATGTTATTGGTTTATTTTCAGGCATTGAAAGTGGGAGACGATCACAGTGTCTTAACATCGGGGAAAATGAATGTTTGGAATGCGGTAAAAGATTTCGATGGAAGTCGCACTTGGAAATGCATATGCGTGTTCATACCGGAGAAAGACCATTTAAATGCAACATATGTGACAAAGCGTTCAGGCTCAAAGGGCATCTAAACGGACATCTCATTACACACTATCCTCCAAATTAATTAGGCCTCAGTTGAATACTAGGCGTCAAAGTGATGTAAAACCTAGTAATTTTATAAATGGCATGTTGTATTTGGTAACTTTTAGGTGACATTTATTATTGAAAATAAAAAGCAAAGGATTCTTACGGAAATCAAGACGTGTTCTACGATCGTGGACAGTTTAAAGAGTGGTAAAGCGCACAAACTGTTTACATTTCAACACAAGGTCTGACCGAGCCTATGATTCTTTGTCCCTGATGTACTTGATTTTCTCAGTGGAGAGTTAATGTTGTTACGTTTAAACGTTTTAATGAAATGTATTGCTGCCGTGTAAATTCTGTACAGCACAATATTGCAACATATTGACTTGTTAGTACAGTCTTTCTCAGGCAATGTTCAATGTAAAAATGAAACTTACATTTTACTGTAAATTTTAAACTAGTGAATCAAGCAAATAAATAAATGATAAATTGAGTTGTTTGTACTGCATGTAGATGTTTCCTTTCTACAATAGGACTGCGCTGTTAAGCTGGTAAATACTTCATTTGCATATGTTTCATTTTGTAAATAGAAAACATGAACATTCTGGATGATATGAGAAGTATCACAGACTATTTGATATGAACAGCACACTATTTAATTGTTAATTTGGTGACCTATATGGAATACTCATTGTTAGTTGGCCAATAAAACAGAACTTCATGTACACCCACATTGCACAGACCCGACATTTTATACATATTTTATTTTATAGACTGTTTAAAAACGTACGTGCAATATTGTTGTACATATTAGATATCATCCTTACTATTTTATGGATTTACTTAGATCAGGGTTAAGTTAGAAGATTCATGCTGAAACAAATAACCCTGTTGGTCGTAGCCAAACTCGCATAGGGAATAAGTATTCATGTTGTTTGTTTTTTTAGAAGATGAATAAATTTCATAAGCCGTGATGCGTCATTCTTTTCTGTATTAAAAACAAGTTTAACAAACTTGTTTTGCTTTTATAATATTGTACAAACATAAATTCAAAACTTGTACATTTCAGTTGTTATATTTCGCATGATAGAAATATCGCAATAATGACTGTAATGGACGTTGAACTATTTCTCGAAGTAGTTATTATCTTATGTGTTTGTCTCTATTTTACTGTAAATTTAGTTTGCGATAATTTAATTTTGGCTATTTTCGCGAATTTTCCACTGCCCTAATTTCAAAATCTCGCGAAAAATTTCTTTCACAAAAATGTTCTATTGAAGAATTCTTCTAAATAAGTTTGTTTGTTCACAAATTGCGAAATTTTCTTTACGTGAAAATTACCAGATTACAGTATTTTACAATTATGTGGTACATGATATAGTTAATTATAATGTAAAGGATTAGTTAAGTAGACAGAGTAAGATATGTTAGTGCATTTTGTTGTATTGCTCTGATGTAGAGATAAACCTATGTTACGTATCAATGAAACAGAAGTTTTTTCTATCTTTCAGTGAGTCATCAAGACAAGCAGATGATTCCTCCTGGTAGGAGACACGAGTGCGGTTATTGTGGAAAGTGTTTTGCTCGACCGTCTGCCTTGCAGTTACACACTAGAATTCACACGGGGGAGAGACCGTTTGTATGCGAAGTTTGCTCAAAGAGTTTCAATGCCAAGCACCACCTGAAGGCACACATGATTACACATATGGACAGATTCTGACATTTTATCTCAACAATTCAGTTAAGGCTGGACCTAAACAGTTTTAATAAAACAATTTTTTTATGAGGCAGAAATAAGAAAAAAATGTTTTGTTGTTGTTTTCATACCAACCTGTTAATGTTGTGTAAGGTATTACATCGGAAGCTTTAGAGAAATCACACAGGTAGATCATATGACAAAAATGTGTATCTTGTGTCACAGATTGGTCTTCAGTAACTAGACTTAATAATGTTTTAGTAATGCTGTTTGTCCCTTCACGTTTCTCCTCCAGTGGAACTGGATTTCCATGAATCTTCAAAGGAATAATGATCGAGTATTTAGCCTAGCTGAATGTCGTAAACACATCCTGCGAAAATAGCGAAAATTAAATCTTCACGAATGTTAACCAGTTTTCAATAACCGGAATGAATTATAAAGCCACAATCATAATGAGAGTGATAATTGGAAAAGTATTTTGTAAGAACCAGCATTGTCTTTGTTGTAATATCTTTTCTGAAACATGTACAGAATCAACAATAAGGATGGGGAGATAGGGTAGTAGATTACAAGAATAACAAGCTTGCCTTATTTTATATTCAACAGCTCTGGTTCTTCTCATTGTATTGATAGTAATTCAAATGTTGAAAGTTTTGAATAAATTTGTTCACAACTCTTGTTTTAGCTCAACTTTTTGAAGAAAATGGGAGCTATCCTACTTGTGTTGGCGTCAGCATCTCACCTTGGTTTAGTTTTTCATATAACCTCTTTTTTTCAAAGCCATTAGAGACACGGCTTTGAAACTAACAACATTAACTAAATGTCACTACCTCCATCAAAAGACAAGAGTATGCTGTGAAGTTTTGTGTCCAAAATATGGCCCTTTTTCTACTTCGAAAGTACATTGAACTTGGTTAAAATTTCCATACCACTTCTCTATTTTCAAAACCATTACATTTATTGTGTTGAAACCTACGATACTTGTTTCCCACCATTACCTCCATCAACAAACAAGAGTACATAACTCTGTGAAGGTTTCTGTCCAAATTATGGCACTTTTTAGACTAATAAAATACATTGAATCTGGGTAAAATCCACTTAACCCTTTAAGATATTACTGTGTAACTTGGAATACTTATTTACATCGTAATTTCCACCTGTAGGCAAGAGAAGGTAATTGTCAATGATTTAAAGAAAAAAAAGGCCCTTTATCAACATAGAATCTTGGTTAAGTTTTTGCACCACTCCACTTTTTTACTTAACCATTTTAATAATTTTATTACAATAGATGTTAGAATACTTTGTTTACCATCATGATCCCCACATGTAGGCAAGAGAAGTTAACTCTTTCAAGAATTTCTTTTGAATTATGGCCCTTTGAGTTAGAATCTAAGTTAAGTTTTTTACTTGTTCACTTATTGATTTATCCATTTGAGATATTATTTTGAAAATTGGAATACTTGTGTACCAACATGACACACACCATTCTGTAAGCAAGAGTAGATAAGTCTGTAAAAAATAATTTGTATTGTACTTATAAATTCTAATCAAAGTATTGTGTGCAACTGGCACTGCCATTAGAACAAATTATTAACAGCTTTAAAGTATCAATTTAAAACTTGCTGTTGTGTTTTGGATATCGAGCAATTAATAAATTAAGTTAGATAACTCTTCACTTACTTTTACAGTCATGTTAACGCGCCAAGTGAACTGAAACTTATTCTGAAGTATCAATTTTATACCAAATTCATTCCTTTAAAATCCAGACTTAATGTCATAACGAACGTCGTGAAAACTAAGTTACTATTCAGATATTGAATAGGGATAGTACTATTTGGGAAAAATCAGGAATGACTTACATGATAATGATCATTTCTTTCATAGCTAACCGGTCTTTAACTGTTGATACAGTTAGGTACATCCGTACATTTACAAAAAATTACCTGACATATCATTTTACAGAATCATGTGAAATAGATTTTAATGTTTTAGCAGTGATGTCAAACATTTGATTAAGGCAACTGAGCTTTTCCATTATTTCCAGAAATCTTCTTAAAATAGACTGGTCCTGCATAATTAAGATGTTTTCTCCTACCTGTTGGCCACTGAGTATTTAAATCTTAAAAGATGAAATTAATTAACAAGCAAGCCAAAAAGAATCAAGTAACAGACTTTTCTTCAGAAGAATGTATCTGAACATAGTTATCGGACTGTGATGTAATTTGTAGGGTTACAGAAATATTTATGAGGTCACACTATGATGTCACTACTTCATGGAATAACTATGAAGTTTCATAGATTGATATTGTGTGGATCCAGCGCGTATTGTTAATTTTAGTTTATTTAAAAATAATATGAGTACAGAACAAACTGTGTGATCCGTTTATGTATACAACATATGTTTGTAAGCTAAGGAGATATTTAGATATATTTTGGGTTAAGTGAATTGTTAACAGATGTGAATAAAGGTATCGAAGGACTAGCTTTGTTGTGAATAATTGATTCTTTTTTGTGTTGCAAGTGCTGCATTTTGCCTATGTAAAATATATTGTTTGATTTCTTCTCAAGAATGTTCAGTATAGGAATTGGTTGATGGAAAGTTACTCTTTGTATACAATTAAGTTAGACTAAATTATGTCGTGCTTTTAACACTGCAAAAACAGTATCAGATTCTATTTCTACAGAGACATTTTTATCTTTTTAATTAAATGTAATTTCATTCCTATTCCAGGTAGCCAGTATCAAGGGCAAGCTTTCCAAGAACAAAGCGCTGAGATTGATCCATCTAGGAAGTTTGTATGTACTTTGTGTGGGAAGGCATTCACCAGACCAAATCATCTTACAACACATATGCGGATTCATACTGGAGAGAAACCTTTTGAATGTCATATATGCGGCAGACGTTTTACACAGACATCTACACTGAAATCCCATATGATAACACATATGCGATGATAGTTATTCTCAATAACAAATTGATTGTAACATCGAAAGAATAATGGTTTCCTTGCTTTGATTGTCTCGAATCGACAAGGAAATGATTGTGTTCTGCACAGCTATACGAAGTCTATTTCAGTTAAATGAAGATTTAGGCAACTTTCTGGATGGAAATTATTTTATTTTATAAGTATATTACCTTATTAACAGCACAATGACAGCATTGTGAAATAGTGTTGCTTCGGAAACTAGCAAAAATCCTTTGTTCCAGACTATCTCAGCTGTATTGGACTTTTAACAAGTTTGATGTTACTGGATGCTTCATAGTTTGTATAGTGATGATAATTGATTCACATAATAGACATCAACCTTATTGTGAATGTAATGGTTATTCAATTTAATAAAGTTCTACATATTGAGACCATATTGAACTTAATATATCCAGTTATGATATGGATGGGATTTTTATCCAGTTGGAAATTGGCCATTTTCTTCATAAAGGGTATTGGTAGGATAATAGATTAGGGAGAGAATGTTTTAAAGCTTTATTTTGCTTTTGTGAAATGGTAGAATGCAGATAAAGTTTTTCAAAACTTTTCCTTTTCATGCAGCCTCACTGTGTAGGCGTCATTGTGGGGGTCTAAGCAATATATTGGCTTAAGTTTTTTTTCATGACAGTGCATATTTCTTTAAATGACGAATATATTATGTGTTACATAATGTTAATTGCTATTGTGTCACAATATGGCCTTGCAACTGTCAATATTCTATGTCATTAAACATGTTCAGAGGATCAAGTCACATAACTCTGACTTTATTTTTAGCTCGCCCTAATTTCTCTAAGGGAGAATAATGCAAATTCCTGAAATTTTAAAGTGTTGGAATAGTCTCCATTTTCTTCCTTGGCATGCAGCATTGTCTTTTAGAAAACTTAAGATTTTTCTTCTCAGAAACCACAAGGCATAGAGCTTTGATGTTTAGCATGTAGCATTGCCTAGTGGACCTTTATCAAGATTGTTTAAATCATGACCCCCTGGGTGTAGGCAGAACTTCAAAACTCTTCTTGTCTAGAACCATAAAACCCAGAGCTAAGATATTTGGAATGTAGCATAATGTAGTGGTTCTCTATGAATATTGTTCAAATCGGAATCCTCCCACCGGTAAAATAAAATCCCTTTTGCTATTGTTGACCTTGTGTTATAATCAATGGTAGCCAGGTGAGAGATACAGCGCCACATTGGACCTCTTGTTACAAAAATGCACCACTGTTTGAGCCTAAAAAATATTTGAAGTTTTTCATGTAAAGTACTACACATAATTGCCAAAACTACTGTTGATACTGAACTTGAACAGAGAATTCAAAAGTGGGAGTAACTGAACATTATCAACTTGTATTACCATACTATTGCTTTCATCTTTGCAAAATTACCATTTTGGACTAAAAGTATTCAAGGGAAGTGAGAAGTTAAGTCTGTCACATTCTTGTTTGACTAAGCCGGGATAAAATGTCAGGGACATAATCATCATCATAAGCTCTTTACAGGAATTTTGTACACATAAAGTTCATAGCAACATGTATGGCAATAGAAAGTCAAGTCCCACTGTTCAAATAGAGATTAACAGTGTAATTAGTATAAGTACTATGTTGTCTAGTGAGTTTTGAAGCAGTCACGGTGGCCATTGGTTGTCCAATAATAGTCATTATTCACTTTGCCATGCCATAGTTGAAAATAACTGTAAAACTGTTAAACTCTTATTTACTTTCAAGATACATTGCTATACTGGTTTTATTGCAAATTGTAGTAGACTTAGTATTCAAGGGAAGTGAGGGGAGTTAAGTCTGTCACATTCTTGTTTTGTCGGGGTCGGCGGTCGGCGGTTGGTGTGTTGATTTCCTTGTCCGGGATAATGAATGTCCAGAGACATAAAGTCATGCATCATAAAGAAGTACATAGCTATAATAACCAATTACAGAGTTATTGCCCTTTTACGTCGAGCATAACTTAAAAAAAGTTGGAATTCAATACAAATGCCAAGGGGGGAAGCCCGGGGGGGGGGGGGGCAGTGCCCAAAAACCATAACTCCATCTTGACTAATTACAGAGTTATTGCCTTTGATACATTTCTTGTATCAAGGCATAACAGCAAGTCTACTAGCTGGAATTCAATCAACTTCTACAATGATCAACAACTCACAGGATGCAGGTACAAGATTAACATTTCTATTTATGATTATTTATATACATTTTTTTTTTGGGGTTTATTTTTAAAATTTTGGTTTGGAAATAATACAATTTTATACAATGATCAAACACATTGAGAGGAAGTGCAGTGCACAAGGCTACTAACATCTTTACAGGGGTTTTAATTATTGGCCTATATTACGTTTTTTTTTTTGGGGGAAAAATTGAAAACAACAAGTTGGAATTCAATACAACTTCATACAATGGTCAAGCCAGTTGGAGGAAGTGCTGCACAGGAACTATAACTCCATCTTGACTCATTGGTTATACCCTTTGTTACTTTTCCTGTCCGTTGAAATATGCTTCAGGTTGGAATTCAATACAACTTCATACAATGCGCCAAGCAGCCAGTGGAGAGGGAGTGCAGTAAAGGAACCATAATTACATCTTGACTAAATACAGTGTTAATGCCCTTTGTTACTGCTTAATTTGATCAAAACTAGTTATCTTTACACTCATACAATGGTCAAGCACAATGAGAGGAACTGCTAAGAACAATACTGTTTTTAGTTTGTTTAACAAGGTTTTATGTGCTACAATGTGTTCAGTTTATAAAGCAATCCTTTTGGGGGTATTAATCACATTTAGTGATAGCTCTAGTTTCAATACCTTTATCGCATTGTTTTCACAAGTTCGACTAAGTTACCTAGTTGTGCAATGTGGACATTTTATATGGTATAATTGTAGTGTACTGTTTTCAGTTCAAATTATGTAAGAGTAGCTTCCCTGATTAACTGTTTTGCATTTTATGTCAAGGTTTAATTGTGGTGTTGGATTTGATTTATGCCAATTTAAGACATCGTCAATTCTAAATACTTAAAAAAATGCCAGCATTTGGCACTGCAGATTTTAAGCGCCATATAGTAGAATGTGATAGCAGATGAATTGTGTTAAGAATATAGTAGTTCACAAGCTTGTTCTATATCAATAAAGCAGTTTTCTTATCTTGTTACAGGTTTGCTACATGGGATGCCAGTGGCATCACTGGAACTGTCACCAAGCAAGAGGTTCCTATTGAAAAGAAATGAATGTAGTTGGTGCGGCAAAACATTTCCATGGCCTTCAGCTTTGCAGATACACATGCGGATTCACACTGGAGAAAGACCTTTTGTGTGCAACATTTGTGCAAAAACTTTCAATGCAAAACATCATCTGAAGACTCACATGCTTACACATGAAAAGAACCAAATGATGTGAAAAGAAACTAATGTTGTGAAAAGAAACTAATGTTGTGAAAAGACCCTAAAGTTTTGGAGATATAGCATGAAATCTATCAATGTCAATTTTTGTCCATTTCAAATTGCCTAACAGGCTTGTAACAGCAATGTATGCAAAAAGTTAATTTGAAAGAAAAGGAAAAGTAACATTCTATTTGTTGTTTATAGTAAAAAAAAAACCACCTTAAGTAAAGTGACGGGTGTGGCAAGCATATCAGTTTTGATCTAGATCAAGTAGATAAAGATCACAGAAGGTGTTTTATGTAAGATTTACAATACGTTGTCAGATCGCTGAACAAGAGCAATAATTCTCTTGACTTTTCCATAAAGTTACAGGAATTTGACTTCTCCTGTCAAGAGACAAATAGGTGCTTTTTTTCAACACTTTTATTTTCTTAATTGTTCTGTTATTCCAACCAAAGAACTTACCATAGCTCAGAGTGGCTTATTAACTTGAAATCTTAATTGAAATCTATCACAGCTATAAGCACATGTATGTATAAAAGATGCAGAATGACATTTTAGCCAATTTTGATTAGTTTATATATTAACAGTTTCACTTATGGTCTGAGCTCATCAATTTAGTTGATCTGTGCTGAATTCTAATGGAAACTATGAAATTCCTAAATTCTAATAAAAGTAATCAGACGCTGACTAGACTTCAGAGTTATTTCAGTTAAACCATTACGCAACCCATGTAGCATCATAATCAGTGAGTATTATTTTTGGACTAAGTCCAGTAGAGCTAATATGCCATTATGCTAGTTTGTCCACGCCCAAATAGCATGGGTTCATCGGCTATGGCACCAATAGGTAGCAGTTAATTCTCTTTGATGTCAGTCATTCTGTATTCTGCAAGTGCTCAAGGTGAGTTATTGTGACCGCCTGGTGTCTGTCCTCTGTCTGTCTATCCACACTTAAACTTATGTATGCAATAGAGGCTGTATTTTTCACTGTATCTTCATGAAACTTGGTCAGAATGACTGCCTTGATAAAATTCAGGTCGAGTTGGAATATGAGTCATCTGCAGTCAAAAACTAGGTTAAAGGGTCAAATCATAGAAAAACGTGTATGCAATAGAGGTTGCATTTTTTATTTGATCTTCATGAAACTTAGTCAGTATGATTACCTTGATGAAATATAGTTTGGGTTTGAATATGGGTCATCTTTGGTCGAAAACTAGGTCACCCAGTCAAATATAGAAAAAACCTTGTGTATGCAAAAGAGGTTGCATTTTTTATTTGATCTTCATGAAACTTAGTCAGTATGGTTGCCTTGATGAAATTCAGGTCAAGTTCAAATACGAGTCATCTGCAGTCAAAAACTAGGTTATAGGGTCAAATCATAGAAAACTTTGTGTATGCAATAGAGGTTACATTTTTCTTTATATCTTCATGAAACTTGGTCAGTATGATTGCCTTGATGAAATCTAGCTCAATTTCGAATACGAGTCATTTGGGGTCAAAAACTAGGTCACTTGGTTGAATCATATTAAAAACCTTGTGTATGCAATTGAGGTTTCATTTTTTGTTGGATCTTCATGAAACTAAGTCAGTATGACTGTCTTAATGAGATTTAGGTTGAGTTTTAAAACCTTGTGTATACCATACAGGTGACATGTACAACCCAATCATCATGAAAATTGGTCAGAATGTTTGTGTGGATTACCTGGGATTAAAAACTAGGTCACCAGGTCAATTCTAAGGAAAAACTTGTTTGTACTTTAGAAGTCATATTTTATAGCAAATCATCATGTGGATTGGTCAGGTTTGTCTTGTCAAGGTAAAACAGAATGTTGTGTTGATGATAGTTTACGATTGAAGTTTGGTCAAGTATGTCCAATAAGTAGGTCTCAGGTGAGAGATATAGGGCCATCTTGTCCCACTTGCTAGGCTTATGTGACTAAAAAGTTCAAAACAGAGAACAAAAGAATAGCCGCACAGCTGACAATTTTAGTATGTCTGTCTGTCCATCCACACAGAAATGACCTACTTGTGGGACTAAGTTAGGGTTTGAGAACAAAGGACTATTTCTGTGTCTTCTGTTGCAATTTTAAAAAAAAGTGTCAACAAAGACTTTATATTTAAAATGTTCTTTTCCTTGATAATGCGCTGCAGGACACAATATTCATTAAACTTTCATCAAACTTGCTCAGAAGGTTCCCAGCAACATGTTGATGATCTTTATTGTTTTTGAGGTCAGTGGGCCAAAGGTCAAGGTCACAGTGACATCTGTTAGATTTTCCTTGATAATTCTGCACAGGTCACAGTTTTCATTCAAAAAGGGCCAAAGGTCAAGGTCACAGTGACCCAAACTTTGAAAATCTTTTCCACTTAATATCTTTAGATCAATTTGACCTCGGTGTTCAAACTTCATAGGATGATTTGTCTTTCTGAGTAGGGGATCCCTATAGTTTTTGGGATCAGTAGGTCAAAAGAGAAGGTCACAGTAACCCAAACTTTGGAAATCTTTTCCGCTCAATATCTTGAGATCTATTTGACCCACAGTCTTCAAACTTCATAGGATAACTGGGCCTAATGAGAAGATGATCCCTACTGTTTTAGGGTGCAATGACACAGTGACCTCTGTTAGCTTTTCCTAGATAACATTTTCATAGAACTTACTCAGTACATTCCAGTCAGATGGTTTAAGCAATACTGGCCCTTTTGAGCCTCTATTTTAGTAAAATTAGCATGGAAGACAATTTCACACAATGTAATGGAATAGACACTGCTTATTCTCCTGAAAGCTTAAAGGCAAATTACTTAAGAAATGCACATAACTATTGATTATAGTGTCAGCAGAGCTAGCTTAATTCAAGTCCAGTCCAGTAGAGCTTATGGCCTGGTGGCTCAGTAGGTTGCCTGCAAGTGGGTCAAAGATCAAGTTCACAGTGACCCGAACTTTGAAAATCTTCTGCTCAATATCCTGAGATTTATATCACACACAGACTTCAAACCTCATAGGATGATTAGTCTTCCTACCGTTTTTAGGGTCAGTGGGTCAAAAGTCAAGGTCAGTGACCTCAGTTAACATTTGCTTAATAACACTACAGGTCACAATTCTCATTGAGCTTCATGAAAGTTGCTCAGAAGGCTGCATGCAACCTCTAGGTAATCCTTTGTTTACAGAGTCAGTGGATCATAATTATGTCAAGGTCACAGTGACCCAAACTTTGAAAATTATTTCCGCCCAATATTTTGAGATCTTATTATCAGCAAGAGTTTTCAATCTTCGTATGATGCGTGGTCTTTCAAAAGTAGATGAACACTAGTCCTAACTGTTTTTGGGGTCAGTGGGTCATGCATGGTCAAGGTCATAGTGACCTCTGTTAGCTTTTCTTTGATTACATTGCAAACTTTTTGCAAAACTAACTCAGAACAGTCCAGTCAGTGCAGCAGATGTTTCTAGTCTTGCCCTTGTGGGCCTCTTGTTCGCATGTAAAAGATTGGATAAGATTGAATAAGTAGTTTGCTCATATGAGGAGCAGTGTACTATTGACTGACATGTTTTCTCTAGTTAATTTTAGTGAAAGCAGTGCTTTACAAAGGTGTAAAGCTACCTTACCATGGTTTTTGGAAAGTGCAACTTAACTTTAAGATCTCCACCAATCAATTAACAAGCTTGTCATCTTGATTGGTGTGCATTTAGCACCGGATGAGACAGTTTTTAGTTTGACTGTTGGGAGAGTAAGGAGAACTATTGTAGTCTTTGCATCAGTGTCAGCAGTCGGACCAAGTGAGATTACTCTTGACTGAATTTATTACAAATTACATAGAAATTTTGGTTAAATATTTGTGTGTAAGGTTCTATCACACATCTCAGTAAACCACTTATGGGATTTATTTAAAGATACAATATCAAAGAAGATGAAGTGTCAACAATTTCAAAGATCAACACATATCTTGAAATATGTCATAAAACATGATGATTTGGCAAGCAATGTTTTCTCAAATTTCTAGCAACCATAGTAAAATAGTTACAAAAGTATATAGCAATTTAAAAAGACCTGTGTGGGGGTTTTTTTACCATAAATACTCGGCCATAAGTCTACCAAATATGATCCCGAAATTCCCTTTTAAAAGCTTAATGGACTTATGGCCATGTTTTAAAAAAAAGTCATTTTCCATGGTAGCATTTGGGTAATAAGCTAGTGAACAGATATGATAATATTCTTTAATAGACTATGAGATGTTTTAATTGAAGAGATATATCTTCCCCACATAACAGGGGGAGACATGTTACTGTTGTAGGTCCTGTTTGTCCCACTTAATATCACAACAATTTTCAATCGGGGACAACTTTGGCCAGGATTTTCAAACTTTGTAGATGCTTTGTCATTGCTTGTCGATTTCTGTTTATCATCTGTAAGTTTAAAGACCCTAAGGAGTGTACAAAGTAGGATTGCAAGGGGAATAACTGTTATAGTATCTATTGCTTCTTCACCATCTGTATCCCTTTGAACTTTATAACCCATAGATATGTGAGTAATGAATTACCTTCAATAATAGATCTTTCTGTTTCAAATACAACAAATGTACACTGGTATATGGTACATGTATATTGAAAAACCACTTTTCTGTTACACATAGCAAAAATAAAGGGAAGTAATAGAAATGTAAACGTAAGCGTTTTTTAAATAGAGAGATTTTTTAAATACTATATATATATATATATATATAATATGTTGTCCTACAGTTTATTACAAATATGATAGAATGTATTTGCCTTGTTTACCTTCTCATATTGTCACATGAAGTTGACCATTTAATGTTTTAGCAACAAATCTATAATTGTTTTCTTAAATCGTTTCAGCTTCACTTCTGAGTGACGACCAGGCGCTTCTGTACCAAACACAATCTGATCCATACAAGAAGTTTATCTGTAACATATGTTATAAAGGATTTACACGACCAAACCATCTAAACATACACATGCGTATACATACAGGAGAGAAACCATACGAGTGTACTGTCTGTGGAAAAAGATTCAGTGCCAATTCTGCTCTTCGGAAACATATTGTTATTCATATGGCAGATATTTAAAGTCAGCTTATTCGTTAGGAAGGTCAATGGTTATAAAATGTTCTGTATTAAAGTTTCAAAAAGAGCCCATTTTAAAAATTGGAAGAGATTGTTTGTAGACAAAACGTTATTTTGTCCTAGGCTTTCAACAACCACTAGTATGCATATTCGAGATTGGTTTAAAGTAGAAGAAGGCTGGACTGAAATTTAAACATCTAAGCCACAAGAAAGACAACAGATGTGCAGTGATGTAGGGGGAGGTAGAGGGTCGGTGTTAAACATGAAAGTGAAAGGCTAGTCAGAAAATAATTTGACTTTAAATTGAAGAACTTGCTTATAGGAACACATTGTTGAAAGAATTTCAATTAAATGTGAACATTTGGAACATGTTGTGTTTTGTGCTTTAAGGACAACAACTATCGTTAACTGGCTAATGACTTAAGTTGAACCAAGTTTTGGGGCCTAGTGCAACATCTACGCATTTCATTACCATGACCACTAGGAGTCCATGTTAGACGTGCAAGAAGATCTGCTAAGCACCCTCCGTTGTATTTGCCAACTTTATGAAAAAAGTCCACAATCCGGAAATCAGTTTGAAACAATCTTTGTGGATAAGCCATATGATATTGTTGAAACAAAACAAAGTACAAACAAACTGAACCGTAATCTTCTCTGTGATGAGGAAGAATTTGCTATCCTACGGCTGTAAAACCTTTCTTGCAGTGCACCAGAAAGTGTAGTAACTGCATTGACTTTTGATAACGTACTGTGTATAGTGCCAGATACAGTAACTCTTGTAGTACATAAGTTCAGAAACATACGTACGTTGATGTAAAATAGCTCTTTTATCATGTAACATGGGACTGTTTTTACTTGGAGTATAATCCTACTATTTCTGTGTGTGAAAGAAAAAAATATACATGGCTATATTTGTTCAAATAACCTTTTTTTATATAGAAGGGATATTATAGGTGATTAAACCTTGTTTACTTGGTGTATTTTGTTTAAAAATAACTACAATGAACATCTTGGCTAGCAAAAGGTATAACATTATAATTATGTTTGTATAAAGCTAAATTGAACAACACCGTTTTCTCATCAAATAAACTATGTTCTATTTTGGCGAAGTGAAAGAAGGTAAACCAGAGACACATGAATTATATCATGGTGTGATGTTGCAAGAAACAGGAAAGTGTATCATTAGGTCAAAGTTCAAGATCACATTTTGAAGTTGATTGTGGATGATGTAATGATATTTCAACAGTTTTCAGTTATATAATGGCAGTCTATAATTCTCATTATTTTCTGGAATTGTGTACAAGTACAACCCATTCCTTTCAAGTAACTGAAAACTTCCCCACTTGAAATTGAAAATGAGGAGATTAAATTTTACATGAATTTGTCCATTGGAATCGTATCAAGACCATGGCTATACTCAACCGTCTGGAAATAGGCACAATTCTACTCCATTTTCCCCAAGTGATAAGTTGAACAGTTTGAAGGTCAATAGCTATAATCATAGAAGCGCAGGTCTTATTTTAATTTTAACCTTTTTATTTCTAACCAAGATATTCATAGAAATTTAAATACGAATGGTTAACTTCAGATCCCTTTTTAGAACCCCAAAGATATGTTTCTAGAAGTTTCTGTCAAACCTGTGCTTTGTTGACACCTTATTAATGGGGATTCCCACTGAAGTTCAGAATGCACTGCTAACTAGTGTTTTTGTCAGCAAATCTCCTAGAGCTTTTAATCTGTTTCATGGGGAATTTGTTTTTACTAGGTGCAAAATTAATGTCATTTTGTTTTCAGGGTTGTATACTATGTAATAAACTGACCCTGTTATTTTTATGGGTGGGGTAGACTAGACAAAAATACACAAAACTGTTGACACATTTTTGGTGAGCTGTTTTTTTCTTAAAAATACAGGAAAAAATTAAATATTCTATATATCCCTGGCGTTTTAAGGTTGATTCCAAAATAGCAGATGTCAAATAGCAGACGAATAGGAAAACATATGTTGTAAATTGTTTCTTTTTGAAATTCGTTAAATATTCTGCATTGATGTAGTAGAAAATTAAATAACCTTTTTATGTAACATGTTATCAATATTTCATGAGGGTGAGTTTAAAAAAGCAACAGCACCAAAGTCTTATGTCTCAGACTGCAACTATTGTTTGAACGAGGATAATCTTCGAGTGATAAAGACGGGAGTTTGGTCAAACTACATACAAAAACAACAATAGAACAAATTAAGAAGGAGTACATTTGTATATACATAATGGAAAAATAATAACTGCATTACATTTGTTAATATTTTCCCTTTATATCATTTTGCTGTGTTTGGCATAACGAAAAAAACCAAAACAGAAATATATCTGTGCAGGTTGCATGCTAATTAAAGTGATAGTACCCTTCAATTGATAATCGCAATTTAATGTAATACATTTTAGACCATTGGTTTAGTATCATTTAAAAACAAGCATTGCGAAAGTTATAGCTAAATAACATAAATAGATCTATACACAATAGTTTTGTTCAAATTGAACATACATATAGTTGAAAAATTACAAAATATTTTTTGACCCGCTGGGTCATAAAATGATTTTTCATTAATTTGATATGATAAATTTGTGTTTGCATACACTAGTGCAAGAAATTGTTGAGCATATCTTATTTTCTTATAATTTTCTAAACATATTTCATGTTTTAAGAACTTTTCTTGACCGTATACTTTTTCTGGTCATTTTGAGCAGTATTATAGCTTTAAAGAATCTTACACGGAAGTTAACGTCATAAGAGTATTCCCCTACCTTTCATCATTGTTGAACTGTTCAGATAGCATTTCTGCAAACTAATAAATTTTCTAATATTATTTGTGTTACCTTTTGATGTTTCATTATTGCTTTGTCGGGAGTGGGATTTCCCCTGGATTTTTTTTTCAATGATATTGCAAAAAATAAATGACGCTGGCTTTTTCATGAATGAGCGACAAAATTAAAAATAAAAGCATGTATGCGTCAGCATTGATTTAGACTTACCAGAACACACTTCTATCATTGTTCTATCCCTTAATTTATTATGTATATTTGAGTAAATAACATACTAATAAGATTTGAATATTTGCTTGGTAACTAACATTGAATAAAGCTCATCATTTGGTTTTCATTTCAGGTTTTTACAATGATTATCAACAGACCACTTCATTTGAGAGTGTGGGAAGACAATCAACGGAAGCAAGAAAACACGTGTGCACAATATGCAGGAAATGCTTCACAAGACCTAACCATCTAACCAATCACATGCGTATACATACAGGAGAAAAACCGTTTGAATGCCATATATGTCAAAAAAGATTCAATATGAAGAACAATCTTAGAACGCATATGATGTGTCATATTAAAATGTGAATGACAAATCTTTCACAGGCTTTCATGAATGCACTTTTTAGTGCTAATACAACTGTACTTAACTCATCGGCGCTTGCTAAATGTAAATTTGTTCACTCTCTATGAGTATATAAGATCTTCCTTTATTCGATCATTATCACAGTGTTTGTTACCTAATTAGCTGTTTTAAAATTAAGCTTGATTACTTGTAAGTTTTGCCCCTACGACAAAAAGAGGAGTAATTGTTATGATCCCTCTTGCAGTAAAACATATATTTTGATATTTGATTAGATGTGATTCATTATGGCTGCAGCCTTGATCAAACCTTGCTTGTTTATGCTTCTTCGTTGTGGTAAACATTTCAACGACCAGTTTCTGCATTTTAGCATTGATCGTCTTACAGAGACACACCTATCAACCATACTCGCAGAGCACACACAGAACAGTAACCCTTTCAGTTATAAGGAAAGGGTAGCCTACAAATTGCACAATAAGACTAAAGTATAAGTTGTAATAGGCATCACTATCACTGCGCATAGCACATAAAGATAACATAAAAGAACACGAAACAGACAAACAGTAATCGGTTTTTATTAACAGATACCATTTGGGTTAGTTAATATTTCATTTCAAACCATAATGGCGTAATAATTCGAGGGTTGACCGCAAAACTGTTGTAACCTATATGAAACAAAGAAGGACTTGCGACAGTTTTGCGGTCAACCCTCGGTAGGGAAAACACTACTAAAATTTGGCTACATCACACTCTTCTTTGATTAATTATGATTCTTTCGTCTTTAGATGTGGCCATAATATTTTAGATGTATGTTTGATTACTAACTTTGATCATCTTTAACTCTATTCATGTATTAGAATTATCTCCATTTTCCGTGGCTGATATTCTATGCCCCCAAAACAAAGTTGGGGGTATATATGAGTCACCCGGTGGTTGGTCGGTCGGGCGGTCAGGCGGTCCGTTGCATTTTCCTTGTCCGGAGCATAACTTGAAAACTACTAGTTGGAATTCAATACAACTTCATACAATGGTCAAGTACATTGAAAGGAAGTGCAGTGCTTATGAACCATAACTCTATCTTGACTAATTACAGAGTTATTGCCCTTTGTTACTTTTCCTTGTCCGGAGCATTGCTTGAAAACTACAGGTGGGAATTCAATACAACTACATACAATGGTCAAGCACAATAAGAGGAAGTGCAGTGCACAAGAACCATAACTCTATTTTGAGTAATAACAGAGTTATTGCCCTTTGTTACTTTTCCTTGTCCAGAGCATAACTTGAAAACTACTGGTGGGAATTCAATACAACTTCATACAATGGTCAAGTACATTGACAGGAAGTGCAGTGCTTATGAACTATAACTCTATCTTGACTCATTACAGAGTTATTGTCCTTTGTTACTTTTCCTTGTCCGGAGCATTACTTGAAAACTACTGGTTGGAATTCAATACAACTTCATACAATGGTCTAGCACAATGAGAGGAAGTGTAGTGTACACAAACCATAACTCTTTCTTGACTCATAAGAGAGTTATTGCCCTTTGATACTTTTCTTTGTGTTGGAATTCAATTTAACTTCATACAATGGTCAAGTACATTGAGAGGAAGTGCAGTGCACAGGAGCCATAACTATCGTGACTCATTACAGAGTTATTGCCCATTTTTCCTTTTCCTTGTCGCAGAGCATAACTTGAAAACTACTGGTTGGAATGCAATACAACTTCATACAGTGGTCCAGCACAATGAGAGGGAGTGAAGTGTACAAGAACCATAACTCTATCTTGAGTAATTACAGAGTTATTGCCAAGAACAATATCTCTATTTTAGTGTTTTTTTTGCAAGGTATTCTGTTACTACGAACTTCCTCAGTTTATAAAGCAGTCTTTCGGGGGTATTAATCACATTTAGTGATAGCTCTAGTTTAGTTTATTTTATTATGCACTCACAGGTGTAACATGTTTATCTTTACATATACAGAATAAGCTATTATGAATAAAAATGTCTTTAAAAGGCGTTAACGCAGTGGTAGCAATACATCTTTTTAACTTATATTGTTTATAAGATCATTCGAAGATCAGACTGTTGAACAAAAATTAGTAAGGAGTACTCAGCTAAACAAGCTTTCTGTGCAGTACATGGTTACGCTTTTTTAAAAACATACTAGTTGAAAAAATATAACAAGCAGAAACGAGTTAAGTTACTAGCACCATGACCTTCGATTAGTTGATAAATTTGCAAAACAACAAAAACGAAATTGAAACGTGTTTTATAACACATAATTGTCATATTCAGTAATAGATTCACTAATAAAAACTAATCAGTTACGAACCACGTACCTTTTTCCTTAATTTAATTATCAACCATTCCAATAATTCCACATTTCCTTTCTCTCGTCAAGGTTGATTCCATCTGGAATGAGTCTCGAGAGCGATTAATATAAGTTGTAAGAACTTGTTTTGCAGTCGAGAAGAAATGAATTAGTATAAACTAAACATTCCAATGTGCCAGCTTATTTTTAGCTATAGATGCACGAAAGCTTTCATGTCTTGCATTTAAAAAGACATCGGTTAGATACTTCCGTTACATGAATTCCAAAATGATAGAGTGGTAAAAATTGTATACAGACGAGAATTTTAAGAGCCCAAGGATGAGTATCAAGGCTTATGTTAAGTCTAGGGAGGTTTAAACGTTAAAATAAAATTTTCTGTCATATGATCAGTTTCCTCAGTATTTTGAAATTCATGAGTTGGAGGTATCCACCATGCATGATAGCTTGCGTGCATCAATACCTAAAATAATCTGGCAGTGTGTGCTTTTTTCTGAAATTAAAGAGTAAAATACTGATTTTTATCTAAAAGTTTAAACAGATAAATTTAGCAATTTTCACATTTGCGTAGAGTGAAAGGTGTGTCAAATAACAATTTGTGCAGAACATGCTCATTTCATTTACTAATAACGTCAATATTTGTTTTGTTGTTGTGAACTAATTTAAAGTGATATTACCGTTCAAAGTGACCATCAAAATTTTAAATAAAACAATCAGTGATTTATACTCCTGGAATAATAAATATTGCCGTAGTTATAACCCAAAAATATCGATCTGTATAACAGTTTCACTCACATTGAATACAGAGAAAAACAAAATTGACTTGCCTAGTCAAAATACAAAATCCCCCCTTTCGATTATGTATATCTTGATTTGTATTTGTCAATTACAGAAATAACTTGTAAAACTTATTTCTTATATGTTTTTAAAGCATCCACAGTGTTTTGAGCACCATTTTTAACTATAAACCAATGTGACCATTTTGAAAGGTAATATAACTAATGGATTTATTCAATAAGAATAAATGAAAGCATGTACATATCTATACAAGTAACGAGAAAGTATAGCATTTTATCAACAACTACTTTTTAGGTAGGAACGCAGTGCCTTAATGAATAATTCTTTAAATGAGAAAATGGTTCTTTTACTATTTGCGTCTTGGTTGTTTTAAAATATTCATGCTTTAAATCCATTAAAAGGCTTTTCACACTTCTATGAGATATAGCAGTTGACCCGTTGTCCTGAACCTGGTTTTCAGGCATTGTTTCGTTATTTGATGAAGGTAGCTCACCTGAGATTGAAGTGCTTATGGTGAACTCTTGTATGCCCGTCGTCGTTCGTTGTTCATCGTCAACAATTCGCTTGGAACTACATCTTTCAAACCATTGTCGTCAATTCCAACTTACCTCACAGGAATGATCTTTGAACGATCCTCTACCACAGTTGCTCAAACCGTTCCAGTCCCCTGCTATAAACGGCCACTAGAGGTAAAATAGAAGAAAAAAAGAAACAGTTCAACCAAACTCCACATAATTGTTGCTTATATTGTCCTCTACCTAACTTGCTCAGCCGGACAAAATATCCACAAGAACTGAAAATAGAAAAGCTAATAAATAAAAAATCACTTCTTTAACTGCTAGGCCAATTTCAACCAAACTACACAGGATTGTTGTTTGGATAGTCCTCTCCCAAAATTTCTCAAACGGTTTCGCTCCACCACATGAAGTGGCAAACAGAGCTAAAGTAGAAAACTTGTAAACGACTTTTCCTCCTGAGCCTAAAATTGCTCAAACGGTTCCACTCCGCTGCACAAAACGGCCGCTAGAGCTAATAATAGAAAAACCAACAACATCTGTCAAACCACTTAGTCAATTCCAACCCAACTTCCGGGGATTATTCCCTGGATGGTCCTCTATCCAAAAAAAAATCAACGGTTCCGTCCTTATGAAATGGCAGCCAGTCCAATAAATAGGAAAATAATTAAAAACATTCCATCCTTATGTCCAATTTCCACAAATTTTCGCAGGATTGAGGCTTTGATGGACTGCTCCAAAAACTGCTGAAACGGTTCCGCTAAATTTGCACAAAATGGCTGACAGAGTAATAGAAAACCATTAATCTACTGGACCCATTTTAAACAAGCTCTTACTTCGGTTCTCAACCAAAAATGCTTTAATGGTTCCGCTCCACAGCACAAAATGGCCACCAGAATAGCCTTTAATTTACATCTCCTTAACCACTGTGCCAATTTTAGCCAAATTTCAAAGGATTTTTCCTTGGATATTGCTCAAATTTGAGCAAAAAGTGCACTAGAGCTGAACTTAAAAAAAGAACTTTGAACAACATCTCCTTAATCACTTGGCCAATTTCAATCAAACTTCACATGATTATTTCTTAGGTAGTCATCTAGAAGCATAAATGTCATATAATTCTGCTCCAACGCACAAATATTATCTTTAATACTATCAGAATTTATGCAGATATTCTGAATATGCACTGTATATATTCTCTGTTCACTTAGTTCAGCAACAAAGCACCATCACGACCCTTTTGTTTAATGAAGCAATTGCATTTTACTGGTAGATCGTGTTTTGACATAGCGCGGCACTCTTACAAGGCCTAAAAGAACTGTACCAGGTAAAAGTATTATTGTACATGATTTATGTTATGATTACACAGATCGATGTTAGCTTGTTTGACCACTATCAACGCACTGAAAATTCACTTTTATTTTTCAGTGTTTAGACATGTATGTAGTTTCTGTGGCAAGATATTTGCAAGTAGCTGGAAACTACAGACACACATGCGCATACATACTGGAGAGAAACCGTGGAAGTGTCAGATGTGTGGCAGATCTTACACGCAAAAAGGAAACTTCGATCGACATCGATGCAGCCAACATCAAGATTTGAATGTTAATGAAGTGCAATGATCACCAACAAGTATATTCGTCACCCTGTCACATAAAGAGGAACGTTTACATTTGACATGCAAAGTGACATTTTTTAACCGGACACATTAATCAAGTGTACAAGTTTATTTGAAAGTTACTAAAACATAACAGGATACTATATACAACTGCAAATTTGGATGTTGTAAATTGAGTTCACAAAAATTGAAATGAGTTTTATTTGACAAAATAATGTAGCAGTTGTAATATAAGACTAGAAGACGTTTACCACAATGATTTCTAGTTCGAATCTGGGTCACCAGGGGTCAAATAAAAACACTGTTAGCAGTATAGAGGCCACATTTATTAACCAATCTGCACCGTCCTAACTGGGATTTTACTATCTATAGTTTTATGTGCTTTGTTATGCCCCCCACAAAGTGGGGTGCATATAGCGTTGCACTTGTCCGTCCGTCCGTCCGTCAGTCCGTCAGTCCGTCCGTCCGTACGTCCGTACGTCCCGAAATCTTGTGAACGCAACTCCTCTTAAACCGGATGGCAGATTTTGCTTAAACTTCCAGGGATGAACAACCTTAATGTGTAGATGGTAGTAAAGGAAGGAATTTTCGCGGCGACCAAATTTAACAGAATTATGGCCCTTTGTTGATTTTTTTCACTATATATCTTGTGAACGCAACTCCTCTTAAACCGGATGGCAGATTTTGCTTAAACTTCCAGGGATGAACAACCTTAATGTGTAGATGGTAGTAAAGAAAGGAATTTTCGTGCGACCAAATTTAACAGAATTATGGCCCTTTGTTGATTTTTTTCACTATATACTATGTAGAAATTTTGTGAACGCAACTCCTCTTAAACCGGATGGCAGATTTTGCTTAAACTTCCAGGGATGAACAACCTTAATGTTAGATGGCAGTAAAGGAAGGAATTTTTGCGGCGACCAAATTTAACAGAATTATGGCCCTTTGTTGATTTTTTCACTATATACCATATAGAAATTTTGTGAACGCAACCCCTCTTAAACTGGTTGGAGATTTTGCTTAAACTTCCAGGGATGAACAACCTTAATGTGTAGATGGTAGTAAAGGAAGGAATTTTTGTTGCGACCAAATTTAACAGAATTATGGCCCTTTGTTAAGTTTTTCACTATATACCATATAGAAATATTGTGAACGCAACTCCTCTTAAACCGGATGGCAGATTTTGCTTAAACTTCCAGGGATGAACAGCTTTAATGTGTAGATGGTAGTAAAGGAAGAAATTTTTGTTGCGACCAAATTTAACAGAATTATGGCCCTTTGTTGATTTTTTTCACTATATACCATATAAATTTGTTGCGACCAAATTTAACAGAATTATGGCCCTTTGTTGATTTTTTTCACTATATACCATATAAATAATTGAACATATAAATTTTACATTTGTAATTTAATTTAACATGTACATAAGGTTACCTGTAGATCATTTTAGGTATATGTACAGAAATGAAACAGTGGAATGAAAAAGTTCCACATAAAAATCTTACATACAGATATGCTTGCTCTTGTTTATGAGCACATCTGCACAGTGGGGGCATCCGTGTCCTTTGGACACAATTCTAGTTTTGTTTAGCAGTGCTCAAAGGTAAGTTATTGTGATTGCCCGCTGTCTGTCGTATGTCTGTCCAAACTTGCCTTGTTAACAGTCTAGAGATCACATTTGACATCCAATCTTTATGATAATTGCTCAGAATGTTTGTCTCAGTAATTGTTAAGCCAAGTACGAACCTGGGTCACCTGGGAACAAAGACGAGGTCAGATGGTCAAATCAAAGAAAAAAAAATTGTTAACACTCTAGAAACCACGTTTATTAACCAATCAACATAAAAATTGATCAGAATATTTGTGCAAATAATTTGTAGGGACAGTTGAAACTGTGTTATTTGTGGTGAAAACTAGGTCACTAGACAAATCGAATCAAAACATTCTGGAGTCTACATTTAGTACCTAATTGTCGTGAAATTTTATCAGAGCGTTTGTCTTGATGATTTCCAGGTCAAGATTGAATTTGGGTAACCTGGGATTGAAACCTAGGTCATCATGTCAAATAAAAGAAAACCTTGTTAACACTCTTGCAGTCATCGTGACTGTAAATTGGTCAGAATGTTTCTCATGTCAAGGTCAAACTGAATGTTTGTGTTTATGATATTGCGGTCACATTGGGTCGTAGAAGGTCATGTATTTAGGTGAGCGACATAGGGCCATATTGGCCCATTTGTTTGTTTTTGTGTTGTAACAAAAGCTGTGCCATTATTCAATATTGAATAAAATCATTCTATTTCAAATGCCCTTTCTTTAATTTACTCTATGATTTTAACTCTTACATGTTTCTCTGTATATCTGTTTGTCCGAGTTAAGATATGGGATAAACGACAGAGAGTGGATGCCATTTGTAAACTGATGTCGGGGGCTGTTTCAGAATATCGAAGAAACAAATGTTTTGTGACTTAGTCAATGATTGGTATTATTTGGGGCTTTAAAGTCTGCCGTCATGATGTCGTAAAGTTGTGTAAATAAAAAAAAAGTTTTAAGTCTGGATGAAATAAAATACTAGAAATGATATTTCATTAGGAACCATGTACAGTGTAGTTAGCTTTTTAAATGTCGATCAGTTTAACTGATGCCATAGTCCAACTATATTAGAGAACTCGCATACATGTGGCAAGTACGAAACACATTTTCATGTGGAGAGCACTTCCTTCGTAACCCTGTGTTATAGGTGGTGTTATATTACATGTATTGTAACAGATAGTCTACTATATATTGTCATGCTCCAGGTCAATCGTTCACCTTTAACTTTTTTCTGACTATTATGTAAAAAAATAATTAAATGATCCTGTAAATTTTGATCTTAATGAAAGCACGTATTTAAACATTGACGAGTATATGTTCAACTAAAAGTTAGTCTAACTGCTGGTTCAAAAACATTTAATTGTGTGAAGCTCAGTCAGGCTTTGATATGTGGACTAGGCCTGCATACTACTGAGGAGTATTTAAAAAGAAGTATATTTTAGTCTTCCAACTTATCTACTCGCTTTTATGGAAGGATGTTGAAATTTGCAAAATTCTTTCATTTTCCAAGATAAAATACCTTCTACAACAGTTAGGGGGGGGGGGGGGGGGGGGGGGGGGGGCCCCCCCGCCCCCGGGGGCGGGGGGGGGGGGGGGAAGAAAAAAAATTTAAAATAATATAAAAAAAAATTTTGTTGTTTTGGGGGGGTGGGGGGGAAAAAAAAAAAAAAAAAAAAACCCCCTCCTTTTTTTTTTTTTTTTGGGGGGGGAGACCCGAAAAAAAAATATTTTTTTAGGCTTTAGTTACTAATTAAAAGTAACGGTCATATTCAATGTTCATTAAAGGAACTTATTTCGAATGATACAATTTTCCCAACTTAACATTTTTTCCCTTTTTTGCAGTTCGATAGCCGTACTTTTGGCCAGTTTTTACTTCGTCACCAAAGAAAAGATTTTTAACTAAATACCCATAGAAATAACCATACTGACTATGCGTTGCAATGGTATTGTCTACGTATTCAAAGAACATGGTCACAAAACCATTAATACTGAAAATACTTGTAGCACGTACGTATCTGGGTCATATGATATATAGCGGCAAGTTCCAAAATTATGTACAGGCCCGATGCTTATAACAGTTTCTCGAGCACAATCTCATGCTCAGCACGAAATCATGCTCAAGTAATATGAAGTGAAGTAAAGTTATATATTTATTTACAAAGTCTGATTTAATATAAAGATACATAAGATACTTATAGACCTGATGATAATTGTTATGGAACTCGATCTTGTTAAAAGATATCATCTGACTTTTTGTCAAATTACTTGAACATGACTTCATGTTTAGCGTAAAATTGTGCTCGAAAACCTTTTATAAATACGGGGCCAGGAGTCAAAAAACGTCTGTAAAAGAGTAGAGAACATGATTATTCCACTAGTTAAAGGGTTAAAGCTATCGCCATGAGGATGCGTGAAACAATGCTTATTGCCAACGACCGTTTAGTTGTTTCAGACTTTTAGAAGAGTAATTAAACCGTTTATGCATGATGTTTAGCAGTATCAATTGTGAATGTGTAAGGAAAAGACCTGCGTCATAATGAGCAGGTTTTATAAAGCTTTCATTCATTACCATAAACATATTTCATACGTACTGTTGTTTACTTTGTTTTAAAAAAATCTTTCTTTTGTTTCCAGGTAGCATGTCTTTAAAGAAGTACTGCTGTCATATTTGCAAAAAGGCACAACAGAGTCCGTTTGCTCTAAAGATGCACATGCGAATTCATACAGGAGACAAACCATTCACGTGTACATACTGTGGACGAGGATTTACACAGAAAGTTCACTTACAGTCGCACGTATTGACTCACATGAATCTACCAAAGTGAACAATATGAATAATAGCAGTCGTAGTGAAATGTGCCCGATTTTGCCAATGTACGATATTTTTTGTTGTGTAATTTGGGGAAATTAAAACAGCCTCTTTGAATACACCCGATTGTTTAACTCCCATGAGCACAAAATGAAAGTACTCAGGTGAGATATTGTGATCGTCTGGTATCCGTCGTCTGTTTTGCGTCTGTCGACTGTTCACTCTTAACCAAGGCTGCATTTTTCACTGGATCATAATGAAACTTGGTCAGAGCTATTGTCTTGATAACATCTAGGTAGATTTTGAATATAGATCATTTTGGGGTTAGAAACAAGCTCACCAGGTCAAAATATAAAGCTTGTGTATGCCTTCGACATGCTAGTTTTCATTGTATCTTCATGCAACTTAGTCAGAATGATTGTCTTGGAAAAATCGAGGTCAAGATTGAATATGAGTCATCTGTTCAAAGCATGGAAAACCTTGTGTATGTAATGGAGTTCGCATTTTTCACATGAACTTAATGAAATTCGGTCAGAATGGCAGTGTTGATAAAATCTAGGTCAAGTTTGAATATGAGTTATTTTTGGTAAAGACTAATTCACCAGGTCAAATCATAGACACATCTTGTGTATGCCATATAGATGTCATATTTTTAACTGGAAAATCAGCATGTTTTTCTCAATGATTTCTAGATCAAACTCAAATCTTGATCACCTCGGATTAAGAAAAAGGTCTCACGATCAAATAAAAGAGAACAAACTGTTAATACTCTAGAGACCTCATTTATTACCCAATCATCATGATAATTGGCCAGACTGTTTGTGTCAATGAATTCTAGGTCAGGTATGATAAAAAACACTAGGTGACACAGTAAAATCAAAGAAAAACCTTGTCAAAACAAATAGAGTCCCTATTTGATATCCAATCTTCATGAAAATTCGTCGAATGTTTGTCTCGGTGATTGTTTAGATCTTGTTCGATATTTGGTAAAAAACAAGGTGACATACTCAAAAACCCTTTAAAGCTTTATAAAGGCCACATTTGATATCCAAACTTCATGACAATTGGCCAGAGGGTATGTTCATATGACTTCTGTGGGTCAAATCAAATTAAAGCCTTGTTAACAATCTTGATGTCACATTTGATACACACTCATCATTAAATTCTGCCAGTGTTTATAGGTCGCCAGGTCAGTTCCAAGTACAAGCATGCGCTAAGTTACATTTCATAGTCAATCATCGTGTAAATTGGTCATAATGTTTGTGTTTATGGTTGTATTCCGGTCACACTGGGTCATATCTAGGTCGCGGGAGAGCGATATAGGTGCATATTGGCCCTCTTGTTTAGTATTTGACTTGGTGACCTAATTTTTGCCTCGATGTAAACCGTATTCGAACATGATATGGATGTTTACTAGACACTTATTCTGACAAAATTTCACAAAGTTCCTATGAAATATGCAGCCGCTATTTTACACACTATTTTTATTCCTATGATATGACCTTAGCTCGACATTTCGAAGAAAAGGGGAGCTATCCTACTCGCCCCGGCGTCGGCGTTGGTGTCACACCTTGGTTAAGTTTTTCGTACCACCCCACTTTATTTCAAGTTTTTAGAGGTATGGCTTTGAAACTTACCAAACTTGTTTACCATCATAACCTCCATCTACAGACAAGACTACATAACTCTGTCAAGGTTTTTGACAGAATTATGGCCCTTTTTTGACTTACAAAGTGTATTTAGCTTGGTTAAGTTTTTCGTACCACCTGACTTTATTTAAAAACCATTGGAGGTATTGCTTTGAAACTAACCATACTTGTTTACCATCATGACCTACATCAACAGACAAGAGTACATAACTCTGTCAAGGTTTTTGCCAAACATCCATGGAAAGTTTCATGGAAGTTAAACTTGTAAAGTTGTAATAAAAACTGTATAAAAATCTTCCTGACCAGAACTGCAAGGCAACTGCCGAGTAATTCAAACATTTAGTAATCAACATTGACATTACATGTAGTTAACTGTCAACCACCTTTTTTCACCTATCTGGATAATGAAAAAATGGCTCCAATGGTGCAAGTTGGCAAAATATAACTGTATGAAGTTAAAATATATGAAATGCTGGAAATTATGTGTTTTCATTCAGGAGATGCAATATACTGAGCAATATAAGCTGAAAAACTCACAATCATTATACAAATGTACTTGTTAAATCCATTCTCTAAGATACGCATATATCTCTATTTCATGGTCCTTTAATGCTTTTCTAGCTCTTTAGGACGAATGATGGTTGGTCCGTCTGTCCGTAAATTTTTCATTGATAACGCTTTACAATTTTCATTTCATTTTCAACTTGTAGATCCTTGTTGTTTGGCTTCAGTAGGCCAAGGTCAAAGTGGCCCCCGTTAAATGTTCCTTGATAACGCGCTACATGCCACTGTCAACACAATCAGTTTTTGTCAAACTTGTTCAAAAGCTTCCCTGCAACATGTAGATGATCCCTATTGTTGTTTGGGTCAGTTAGTCGAAGGTCAAGGTCACTTGACTCCTTTAGACTTTCCTTGATAACGCTTTACTGGTCACAGTTTTCATCCAACTTTCATCAAACTTGCTTAAAAAGTTCCCTCCAACATGTAAATGATCCCTATTGCTTTTTGGTCAGTGGGTCAAAGGTCAAGGTCACAGTGACCCGAACTTTTGATTTTTTTCTGCTCAATATCTTGAGATCTTTATGACCCACATTCTTCAAACTTCATATGATGACTGGTCTTACTGAGTAGATGATCCTTCCTGTTTTTGGATCAGTTGGTCAAAGGTCAAATTGTCAAAGTTCAAAGTGACAATGACCCGAACTTTAAAAATATTTCCCGTTTAATATCTTGAGATCTATATGAACCTTTATACCTTAAAACTTCATAAGATGACAGGTCTCATAAACTGAGAAGTACTAGCTTTGGTGTCAGTGGGTAAAGGTCATAGTGACCTTCGTTAGCTTTTTCTTGATAGCATTCCTAAGGATTTTCAAAAGGCTTACTCAGAACAGTCTGACTAGGAGAGCGAAACTGACTATTTTGGGCCTCTTGTTTATTACTCTTTTTGATATTACAGTTAAAAAGATCTTAAAGTAAAAGAGATATTAATTTGGTAACATTGAATTCCAAGACATTATTTTCTTCTGTGTGTATAGTTCTTACAGTACTAGTACTATGCTTTTTAACTTACAAATTATAGTCTGTTCTGTTTCATACTTTTTCAAGCACTCTTAGAATCGTTGTTCAACCCCCGTTTCAAGCGTATTTCGGTCTGTACTCTTACAATCCGTCGATTTCTTGCTAACCATATTACAAAAAATGTATGTGTACATAATACTTAAGACGTCATTTATTGAAACTAGGCTGCAATCACACCTGGAGCCATAAGGGTGGCAAAGAGCCGTTGATAGGGCTATAGTGTATATGCTGAAGCTAAAATAGACTTTATTTCTCTAATTAATTTAATGATTCTATGGTCATAGATTGTTCACAACAAGCCAGTACTAAGTTGAAATTGAGAAAAACAACCAATAAATGTCCTAGAAAGACATGCAATGTAATTCAGCAATAGACGACCAACTAGTACATCGGAAGTGTTATTTTAGATTTTAGTTTAAAGGTGGATAATCAGATTTTTGCCATGTAACAGATTTGTTTGAAACTTTAACATCTGATCATTTATACTCATTTATGTTTACTTAGCGCTTCATTCAAGTAAGGTTTTCACTGGAGGTATTTTAAAAATTTGATTTCTCTATCCTGGTTGCCCAACCAAGTTGCATCTATCCAATGCAAATGTAAAAGTAGAAATTATATTGAAATAAAAAAGAAATACTCAACGTTTTAAATACTTTCATATTAAAGGGACGTAATAATTTTTTTTATAAAAGTAAAAAATGTAAATTTATAATTGGGATCTAACTCTATGTAATGGTTTTTTTTGTTCCTTAAATAAATCTCTAACAGAATATACAAAAAGTAAAAATTGTCATCAAATGTTGCTTAAATGTGATTGACCACCTTTGTTACCTTTACAACTAATAATAGCAAGTATTTGATAAGTTTATAACCATTGATTTATGATTTGTTTTATTCAATGTTTTGCAGTTGAATTTCCGAATGGAGGCTTCCAGTGTGTTTTCTGCAGCAAGAAAATTCAGTTCAAGTCTACAATGCTTACACATCTCAGAGTCCACACAGGAGAAAAACCGTACAAATGTGATATTTGTCGCCGTGGATTTACCCAGAAAAGTAGCTTGAAAGCTCACAAAATAACACATTATCAACCAGGGACAAATGCTTGATAGACACAATAGGAAAGATTTACAAGAGGATGTGTGTTAGTTTTATATTCCTTGATGTTTTGGACGATGTAGTAAATCGTATGCTGTGTCTAGAATGTAAAATGTTTCAAAACAGACATGTAGTTTTTCGTAAGTGATATAATGTTTGAAATCAGACATGTAGTTATTCGTAACAAATGCAATGTTTAAAAGCAGATATGTAGTTATTCGTAACTGATATCATGTTTAAAAACAGACATGTAGTTATTCGTAACTAATATCATGTTTAAAAACAGACATGTTATTATTCGTTACAGCTATAATGTTTGAATACAGACATGTAATTATTTGTAAGTGATATAATGTTTGAATACAGATATGTTATTATTCGTAAGTGATATAATGTTTAAAAACGGTTATTATTCGTAACTGCTATAATGTTTAAAACAAACATGTAATTATTCTTAAGTGATATGTTTAAGAACAGACATGCAGTTATTCGTAGTTTGTGATATTACCCTTCAAAGTTACCATCATGATTTTAAGACAGACAAAAAACAATGGTTTGTACTCTTGGAAAAAATAAGTATTGCCAAGGATATAACTAAACTATTAGAATCTATATACCAATTTTATTCCTATTGAATACAGTGAAATTGTCTTGTACCATACTAGTCAAAGATTGATTGTCGATTTTGTAAGGTCACTTTTCATTCCTATTTACTTATAAGAGAATAACTCGACAGAAATCATCATCAAGTGCTCCAAGTAAGCTATTGGGACTGCATGACGTCCGTCGCCAATCTTCCCTGTGTCCTTATCTACCGTGTTAAGCTTGTAGATGCAACTTTTGTTCAAATAATGATGGAACATATTCAGAATGGTTGAAGTAATGATTTCTAGGCCAATTAGGTCAAAGGTGACGAAATAAAATCAAAGAACTAGTTTGCAGTTTATGCTTTATTATCCCGAATCTTGGTCAGAGTAGTTGCGTTAATGATTTCAAGACAGACATTTAATTGGTCACAGGAGGTTCTAATACTAACCCAGCAGTCCGAGTATCCAGAGTACATTATTTTCCCACTTCTAATTAAAGTTGGTCGTAATATTTGTCTTGAAGTATTGGTTGTGTTTTAAACTGGGTGACCTTAGGCGTAAAAAAAATTGTTTGTTTCAGGTTTCCCGACCTACCCAATTTTTTGCCCCGATCCTAGAACTTTTTTTGTGTTTTAAATTTTTTTAGCATAAATATATTCAAATTTATGTTGAATTTGATTAGTTTGAGAATAAAAAAATATAAAAAATTCCCGACCTACCTACCCAATTTTTTGGGACATGAAACCTGAAACAACCATTTTTTAGGCCTTATCAGTAGTGCATACTTTGATCAGAAATTTGTAAGATAAAGATACTTATTACAGAATGTTACCTCCACTAATGTATATTATTTCTATATCAAAGATGACTGCCAATAGTGAGAAAACAATTAATTTATTTTATGTTTTCCAGTGAATTATGGAGTTTTCTCAGTGAAATCAAAGTGATAATCCACAATTTTGAAACATTTTGATTTTTCACGTCAAAAAGTATACCAGGCCTAATTAATGCTGGAAACAATGCGACGATGACGTCGTTAAAATGACCTCATTTGTCTATGTTTTCTGATGACGTTTCCCGCGATTTTCGTTATTTCATAGAAACAAACTCAATAAAAGTAGAGTTTTAACCATAAAATAAACAGAATAATTGTTCATATCGGTGTCATATCAGTTAATTTCACCGTAACAACAAAATATATTTTCACGACCACTGGTGAAATTTATAGAGGATAATTGTTGATATCGGTGTCATATCACGTTATAATTTCACGGTGGGCCCAAAATGATATTTTCACGAGTGGCGGGCCACCGGAGTGAAATACTTGGTGTTTGGGGGGTAATTAAAGTGAAATTACACCGATACCAACAATTTTTCTTTATTTTATGGTAAAACTCTATTTTTTTGAGTTTGTTTCTATAAAACATCGAAAATCGCGGGAAACGTCACAGAAAACATAGAACAAATGACGCATTTAAACGACGTCATCGTCGCAGGTTTCCAGCATTAATAACGCTCGGGTAACTTTTGACGCAAATCCGGGCTAAAGATTGCAAAAACAGGAGGGAAAAAAAAAAATGGTAATCCACTTTTCAAAACTGTGGATTTCACTTTCACTGGGACTCGAAATTTTAACGTGTTATTACATCAAAACCAACAATTGTCCTCTCTATAATTTTCTGTCGTTTCTGTTATTTTCTACAGATTAGTTCAAACCACGTTCTATTTTTCAATTACTTAAGTTTGCTTTAAAATGCTTATTTCAGAATGACATCTATAGTCGATAGGATAGTCTGAACCACTTGGTATTTGCTACACTGCCATGCTCAGAGTGAAACAGCAGCATTTAAAAATGCAGCTGTTTGCCCCATCCGGATCGAAAACCTTATAAATGGTACACAAATAAAGTCTGCAGAGAAGGTGCAGACAGCGCAATTTCCAAAATCAACATAATTTCTTAATACAATATGAAAAGGTCAATTTTTCAATGTAAATGAAAGAAGTGAAAGTTAAAAAAACCTCAGTGATTCATATAAATGAAGGCAAGCAATAACATCTAAAGTATTACATTGCTGATTATATTTGTGTTTCGAAGTTACCGTCGAAACAACATTATTTTAACCGAATCTGCTTCTAAAATTACTATTTCAATCTGAGCATGGCAGTACCAATTGGTTAAGATTACCCCCACCAGTCTATGACGTACAACTGTGTGAATTACGAATACACATTTTAAAGCGAACTTATGTTAAGGAAAAGTAGAACAGGATTTGGACTAATCTATAAACTAGAAAATAACAGAGTAACGACAGAAAATTATATATGATTTTTGTCTAAATTTTGGCGGTCATCGTGGATACATTAATAATATACTTAAGTTGATGTAACAGTCTGTAATGTGTTTCTGTATCGTATACACATAATAAAATATAGAACTACTTTTCGGTCGTATTCGACAAAAAATTGTGTTAAGAGTTCGGCCGTAAGGGTCTGAAATACTCTGTTAACTTTGGATACGATTGAATAAATCCAATCGATCCAAAAAGGAGCTAGTAATTGACTTTCTAGGGGTAAGAAAAGACGAAAGTCTATGTAAAGGATACGGTTTTATTTTATGTTTTCCAGTGAATTATAGAGTTTTCTCAGTGAAATAAAAGTGGTAATCCACAGTTTTGAAACAGTGGATTACCATTTTTATTTTTCACTGTTTTTGCAATCTTATACCCGGATTTACGTCAAAAAGTATACCGAGCGTAATTAACGCTGGAAACCATGCGACGATTTCGTCATTAAAATGACGTCATTTGCGCTATGTTTTCTGATGACGTTTCCCGCGATTTTCGATATTTTATAGAAACAAACTCAATAAAAGTAGAGTTTTAACCATAAAATAAACAGAAAAATTGTTGGTATCGGTGTAATTTTCACGTTAATTTCACTCGTGAACACCAAAAGTAGTTATTTTCACTCGTGGCTCCACCACTCGGTGAAATTATATAGAGGATAATTGTTGGTTTCGGTGTAAGATCACGTTATAATTTCACCGAGTGGGCACCAAAAGTGATATTTTCACGAGTGGCGCAGCCACGAGTGAAAATAACTACTTTTGGTGTTCACGAGTGAAATTAACGTGAAATTACACCGATACCAACAATTTTTCTGTTTATTTTATGGTTAAAACTCTATTTTTATTGAGTTTGTTTCTATAAAACATCGAAAATCGCGGGAAACGTCATCAGAAAACATAGAACAAATGACGTCATTTAAACGACGTCATCGTCGCATGGTCTCCAGCATTAATAACGCTCGGTATACTTTTTGACGTAAATCCGGGCTAAAGATTGCAAAAACAGTGAAAAATAAAAATGGTAATCCACTGTTTCAAAACTGTGGATTATCACTTTTATTTCACTGAGAAAACTCTATAATTCACAGGAAAACATAAAATAAAACGTGATCTTACACCGAAACCAGCAATTATCCTCTATAACTTTATCATTTATTGGCTATTTGTTTGCCTTTTTTCAGCTGTGTTACCTAAAGGTGTCTTCAGGTGTAACGTTTGCAAGAAGTTGTTCCAACACAAGGCGCATATGGTTATACATCAAAGAGTACATACTGGAGAAAAGCCATATAAGTGTCAGGTCTGTGGGCGAGCCTTTAGCCAGAAATCTGGGTTGAAAGCACACTGTGTCACACATTTCAAACCAAAGACTGTAAATTAATACAAGTGTTTTAGAGCCGTTAGCTCTACCACTTCCTTATGCGTGATAGACCTTTGTGTTTTATTGTTCATGTTCCAAAATTGTTACCTGTGTTTAATTGTTCATGTTCCAAAATTGTTACCCGTGTTTTATTGTTCATGTTCCGAAATTGTTACCAAAACAAAGTGACCTCTGAAAATATGATGTAAGCAATAAATGTAACAACAACTGTTTACTGAATTAGTATAATTTGACTATAGAATCAGAACCATAGAGATGTAAGTAAACTTTTACAGGGTTGTATTCCTAATTTTCGATAGTGTCCGTGTGCACGACAGGGCTGTTAAATCCGATATTATAAAGTTGGATAGGTTTCTTTTGGTGTAGTTACAAAGTTTTTGGAATTGTTCGCCTAATTGTTTTCAGACTTTTATATTTGAAGTTAAATATTTAAACTTCAGTTTTTTCTTTCAGTTGATGTGTTTTGTTGTTTAGATCTTGTTTTGTTAACTTAGATTCCTTAAGGAAGGACAAATGAACATATATAATTTTATACATTTGTGGTGCTGCATCAGTGTGTCTCAGACCTCCTAATGTTTTAAAGTGAATAAATTTGTTTAATTATAGTTAATGTTTCATTAAATAACTCCCTGAAATGTTGTCATACAATATGGACTAAACACACACACACACACATCTGTACAAAACCCTCTCAGGACCCGTAACCTCTTTCAATCTTCGTCTTGTAATAGCTTACAGAAAGGAGTGTATGACCGGCGATACGGGAAAAGGGGGCTGGTATGACCAACGGCACGGGAAAAGGTGGGGTCTTCGGGCAAAACTTGCAGCTTCTTTTGCATATTTTTAACAGACAATATTTCAAAATCTGTATGCGAAAAGTTCATTATTATATGTCTATTAGATACAAAGTTAAATTATTCTGAATATGTAAATTTACCTAATGCGTCATTGCTTACTCTCAAAAATGACATCACATTCTGTAATTTACTGTCAAAACCCACTTCCATTTAGGTGGGCAGTTATTGGTGGTAATTATTTTCTAATAGTATTATTCATGGTTGATAGCGAAATTATTTAATGTTACAATAGAAATTATATCTGGTAAAAACTGTGTCCTTTTTCCAGATCATAATGCATTTCATAAAGTAACGTCAAAACAAGAAAAAGGGAATCATTCAGAATCGCCGTTGCCGTGGGAATGGTCTTGTAGAATTTTAAGCAAAAATGTTTCTGTGCAGAAAATAGTGATTATTAGTGTTTATGCCCCCATATTAAAATCGCACCGTCCGTCTGTCTGTCCGTCTGTCTACGGACTTTGTGAGGTTATCCCTTTGATCTTTCTTTGATCTTTTTTAACCCCACAATATAATTATTTAACCCCAAAATACCATTTGTAACCCCATAATGACGGAATGAATTGAAACAACCTCACAATGCTTAGTTGTACTGAAACCCTAACCCCCTAATGTCTACAGGGCACGTCCGTCTGTCCGTGCGTCCACCCTTACATTTTTACGTGTCCGGGCTGTAACTTTGTCATGCATTGAAGAATTTTAAAATAGCTTGGCACAAACATTCAGCACATCAAGACGACCTGTCGCGTGCAAGACCAACGTCCCTACCTCAAAGGTCAAGGTCACACTTAGAGATTTAAAGTAATAGAATCCTGTATACATTCGTGTCCGGACTGTAACTTTGTCAGCATTGAAGGATTATGAAATAACTTGGCACAAATGTTCAGCACATCAAGCCGACGTGTCGCGTGCAAGACCCATGTCCATTTCTCAAAGGTCAAGGTCACACTAAGAGTAATAGTAATAGAATCCTGTATATATGCACACATTCCGTGCCCGTATTGTAACTTTGTCATGCATTCAAGGATTTTAAAATAACTTGGCACAAATGTCTAGCACATCAAGACGACGTGTCATATGCAAGACCCACGTCCCTACCTCAAAGGTTAAGGACAAACTTAGTGTTTATAGGTAATGAAATCCTGTATTATATATATATACATTCGTGTCCGGACTGTAACTTTGTCATACATTGAAGGATTTTGAAATAACTTGGCACAAATGTTCAGCACATCAAGACGACGTGTCGCGTGCAAGACCAACGTCCCTACCACAAAGGTCAAGGGCATACATAGAGCTTGAAAGTAATGGAATCCTGTATATATGCACACATTCGTGTCCGGACTGTAACTTTGCCATGTATTGATTGATTATAAAATAACTTGGCACAAATGTTCAGCACATCAAGACGATGTGTCGCGTGCAAGACCCACGGCCCTACCTCAAAAGCCAAGGTCCCACTTAGAGTGTAAAGGTAATCGAATACTGTATGCATGGTAACTCTGTCATTATGGAAGGATTTTAGAATTAGATGGCACAATTGTTGAGAACATGGAGAGGACAAAGACTGTGAGACTCCTCTTTCGGGGGCATTCGTCACTTATGAGGGACAGCTCTTGTTATCATTGATTTTACTTTTCCCAATCAATTCATCTACAGTAATATAACACAAGTCCGAAGGCCCCCTTTAAATTTATTATGAATTTTAATATATAATTACACATGAAAATCATCCTAATACGTACTGATTTTCACTATGCATTTTTCTTGGACGTCTTTAACCTTTACCATGCTGGCCGCAACGGTTCTGTCTTTGTGACCAGTGCAGATCATGATCAGACATATCATTTTAATGCATGGGTAGTGTCTTTAATTCTTCTAACTGTATGAAGTTGCTAATACTCTATGCTACGTCAATTTATCAACAACACATTAGATGACGAAACACTTAAAGACACGATCACTTTTACTTAACAGGTAGATACCTAAATGTCTGAAACAGGTGTTAGTTGTCACTGGCATGTCCTGATTAACGTAGTTTGGCGTTCTGTTCTGTGCTGCATTTAACCCTCCTCCGACCCCCCACCCCCTCCCCCCCCCAAAAAAAATATGCCCCGATACTCGTTTTTTAGGGATGCCATTCTAACAGTGCCTGAATCAGCTTGAAAACTTAAAAGAGCTACAATGCATATTGTAAAACTTTGTTCATGTAGTGTAAGGAATAGAAAACTGTTTCGTCGATTTTGTTACATAAATAAGCCTTAAATTATTTACAGAAGATGTTTAATTTTAGTTTCATTCAATTCAGATTTCGTTTGCTGGAGAGATGGTCAAAGAACAGAAGAAATGGGTACTAATTGTTAAAACATCTACTTTGATCTCTTGGTTTTGTTGTTGCATGAATGAAGCTGTGTGTCGATGATGTCTCTGCGTTACTTTATTTAGTAATAAAGCCTTTCTGGTCATTTTGTACAGATCTAAAAATCAACAAACAAATTCTTGTTTAACAAAGCTTTATTTTATAGCAATATTCATCAATTAAATTTCAATCAATACTTTTGATGTAAACTAATTCTAGCACACTTAATAGTTACAAATAGAGGCTGGCAGTTACCCAGAAGGATGCCTGTATACACCCTGTAAATGATCTGTAATGAAAATGAGCCTCGCTGTGCGAAAACCAACCGTGCTACAGCAGATTATTTTAAGACCTTGATAACACTCTACAGAAAAAGTGAATCTAACATGTTCATGAGTTGTAGATAAGGAAATCCCACCCGAGGGTTGAGATACGTCCAAAAATGAGGCTCTGCCGAGTTTTTTTGGACGTATCTCAACCCGAGGGTGGGATTTCCTTATCCACAACTCAATGGACATGGTAGATTTATTTTCTCATCCCGAGGGTGGGATTTCCTTATCCACAACTCAATGGACATGGTAGATTTATTTTCTCACCGTTTAAATCGCATTTTCACACAAGTAAGAAGGAATTAGTGCAAATACAGGATGGGGATGAAAAAATGAAAATCAACTTTTTCTCGAATTTTACCTCAAAAAAACTGCTATAGATGGATAGAAAGGGATGTAACTAAGAAAATGAATACCAACAACCCTATGTTTATTTCAAAAATAACAATTTTACAGTCATTTTTCGATTTTTATGTCTGCTTACAATTAACGTAAAAATAGTCCGGCAGCGATGTGAGATAAGCGATGTGAGATAAGTTTATCTCACATGGGTAAATGCGCGGAAATATGTATCTCATAGGTGAGAAAACATCTTCTAATGGATTTTCATTGTAAAATTCTTTGAAGGAATCAGTAATAGCTTATAGTAATAATATTTAAAGTAAACAGTAATAGTTTATGATAAATAAGTCTCTCAAGTTGAAGGAAAAGTAAATAAGTCTTTTTGAAGGAAACAGTAATAGCTAATAATAAATACCGTGTAAATTTCTTTGAAGGAATCAGTAATAGCAAATGATAATCTTTGAAGGAAACAGTAATAGCTAGTGATCAATAAGACTTTTTGCTAATAGTAACTAATAGAAAATAAGTCTTTTTGAAGGAAACAGTAATAGCTAGTGATCAATAAGACTTTTTGCTATTAGTAACTAATAGAAAATAAGTCTTTTTGAAGGAAACAGTAATAGCTAGTGATCAATAAGACTTTTTGCTAATAATAACTAATAGAAAATAAGTCTTTTTGAAGGAAACAGTAATAGCTAGTGATCAATAAGACTTTTTGCTAATAATAACTAATAGAAAATAAGTCTTTTTGAAGGAAACAGTAATAGCTAGTGATCAATAAGACTTTTTGCTAATAGTAACTAATAGAAAATAAGTCTTTTTAAAGGAAACAGTAATAGCTAGTGATCAATAAGACTTTTGCTAATAGTAACTAATAGAAAATAAGTCTTTTAAAGGAAACAGTAATAGCTGTGATCAATAAGACTTTTTGCTAATAGTAACTAATAGAAAATACGTCTTTTTGAAGGAAACAGTAATAGCTAGTGATCAATAAGACTTTTTGCTAATAGTAACTAATAGAAAATAAGTCTTTTTAAAGGAAACAGTAATAGCTAGTGATCAATAAGACTTTTGCTAATAATAACTAATGAAAATAAGTCTTTTTGAAGGAAACAGTAATAGCTAGTGATCAATAAGACTTTTTGCTATTAGTAACTAATAGAAAATAAGTCTTTTTGAAGGAAACAGTAATAGCTAGTGATCAATAAGACTTTTTGCTATTAGTAACTAATAGAAAATAAGTCTTTTTAAAGGAAACAGTAATAAATAAGAAGAATGTTTGTTTTGAAAGTTTTACAGAACATATCTTATTATTTTCAGCAGATGCCAACATTCAAATATTAGCAGACTATATGTGTAACTCTACTGCATTACTTTATAACAGCCGACAACTTATTTATGCAGAGAAAACACCTCTGCAACTAAAGGGTCAACTTTAGTAACATCTAACATAGACTTCATTTCAGCAAATTGTTCACTGATTCCCTTTATTTCTAACATTTTCATGAGAAGTTTATTATACAAACTTTCTGCTTCCTTCATAGGCACAATGGACTGTAAGTACAGTTGTAACCAATAGCTAAATTTATCCTGAGCTTTAATCACCTCTGCCCTATTTTTCAGATGTGGCCGATCAGGGGAGAATACAATCATCAGAAACATCAGCGTTGTTATGGTAGTGTCTCCCTTGATAATTTGTTTCAGTGAATCGGCAAATAGAAAATGTTCTTCGTACGTTGCCGAGCCGAGGATTTTCCGAATGACTGAAGCATTAATGAACATCCGCTGATTATCCCGTCGTCTGAACACTTCCCAATTGTGATTTACTGGGTTAAAAAGCATTGCTGATCGAAACGTTACCATATCCATGATACCCTCCTGCGAATAGAACATGTAATATATGAAATGAAAAATAAGCAAGAGGACCCTGATGGCCCTTTATCGCTCCAATGAGTCGAAGCAGTTCTAAAGATTATAGTAAAGGTAAGCCATACGAAGTTGGAAGGTAGTTTGTAAAACTGCACACATAGTCCAAATTTCACCTTTCCAGTTTGAAAAACAAAAGGTAGGTCAATGGTCAGCCAAAGTTTAAAGCTGCCTTCAGAACTACACATATGGTTCAAATTCCATTGCTGAAGAAAGAAGCAAATGTCAGTTGTAATGTGTATTCAAAATTATCTATATAGTTCGCATTTCTTTACTGTAGCTTCAAAAACAAGAAAGTATGTCAGTAGGTCAAGGTCAGTCAATGTCAAAGTTAAAATGTGTATGCAAAATTATCCATTTATATGCACATGTAGGTCAAATTTGATTGCTAAAGCTTCAAACAAAAGAGAATATGTCAAATCTGCCTTCGAAACTATCCATCTAGTCAATTCATTACTGCAACTTCACAAACAAAGTAGGTCAGTAGATTAAGGTCTAAGTCAGCCTCTTTCGAAGTTGAAATCTACACGCAAAGCTCTATAAGTCGGGGTCATTTTTGACCCGGGGTCATTATTTGATCATCTTGGTATTTACAATGTAGCATTGCCTTGTGGACCTCTACCAAGATTGTTTAAAACATGACCCCCGAGTTAAAATTGACCATGCCAGAGGGTCACTTGATTTTGCAAATGCATATTTAGAGAAAACTTCAAAAATCTTCTTTTCTAAAACCACAAGTCCCAGGGCTTACACATTTGGAATGTCAGGACCCCAGGTCAAAATTGACCCTTCTGCGACACGATTGTTGATCCTGAATTTTTGACAAGGATAGCAACGTGTGCGATATATGTTCATCCTCTCGCTCTTGTATTTTTCTCTGATAGTAGTCAGCATTTTTAGTATTTTAAATAATTGTTTACTTTTTAGTGTCGGCTTGATTGCGAGGTTTTGCATGTAGTTGTCTGGTGAAACTCTACCAAGATTGTTCAAATCATGACCCCCGTGTACAGTTGACCCCGCCCTGTGGGTCACTTGATTTTAGATAAGTTTCTATAGAAATAACTTTAAAAACCGTCTTTTCTGAAACGACGAGCGCCAGAGATTAGATATTAGTCATGTGGCATTGTATGGTGCACCTCTACCATGAGTGTTCATATCATGATTCACGGGTCAAAATTGACCCCGTCTCGGTGATCACTTCTTTTTAATAGGCTGATATAAGGAAATTTTCAAAAAAATCATGGCACTCTTGTTTTGTATTGTTATCGATTTATTTATTCAAAGCATCGATAACAATACAAAACAAGAGGGCCATGATTGCACTATTATACAAGAAAGGTCACAATCAAGGTCAGTCATAGGAAGTTTGGAAATTAGTTTGAAAAACTGCTAAATAGTCCATATTGTATCTCTCTAGCTTAAAAAACAAAAACTAGACAAAAAGGTCAAGGTCGACCAAGGTTAAAGTTGAAAACCGCTTTTGGGTGTTATTTTGTTTGATGCTGACAGCTTGAATTTAGACAATGTCATACCATTGATGTCCTTAAGGTGAAGGCAGCCATTGAACCCATGCAGGGTCACACAACTGAAGTCCTACCACCCTAGGAGTGTTCCGGGAATAACTGATTGGAGTCAGACTGGAAATATAACTGATAAGCATTTACGAGACATGTTAACACTGGATTGTCTTAAGAACTCACAAGAAAAATTTAGTGGCATATAAATAACCATTAAAAGTGAAAAATAATGTAACATCTAATCCTAAAGGGCTTCAGACCAGAACCAGTGACATTGTCTAAATTCAAGCTGTCAGCATCAAACAAAACAACACCCAAAAGCGTGATTCAAGCAAGTGTTACTAGCTAAAAGGTCGATACCGATTGTAAATGATGGTATTCGACGAGAAGTAATAATAAACAAGAGTGCCAAACTGTTACAAAATACGCCCGTCAGAGAGGCATAACTCAGTATCTGGAAGTTCATAGGACCTGATTATAGAGAGGAAAAGATTGATTTATGGAGCTGACAAGGCTACTTTCATAATGTTTCGATTACTCAAGAGTCATAATCCAAGAGTACCTTGGACGATTTTGCTGGTTAACTGACTTAGCCTAGATATTATGCTCACAAATATTTTCATTAAGTTTGGTGAAGATTGGATGCAGAGAGCGGACATGGTTAATCCAAAAGTGCCTAGGGCGATTTGGATGGTTATCGGACTTAGTCCAGACACTATGCCTACAGACATGTTCAGCAAGTTTAATGAAGTTTAGATAAAAACTGTTAAATAGAAAGCGAACAATACGTGTGGAGCCCGCCGAAGATGTTCTCATACTACGTCGCTTCGGGCGTGTAAATATCGCGGGAAATATCCTGTAATCGCAAAATAAATTTACAAAGAAAACACTGATGGGAAAAATACAATAATTACCTTAATTATAACAATTTTGTCAATCTTTTCCAAGGACTTGAATTCCTGTGAATATTTGACAAATTTCACCAAGTTGTGAATAAATCTTTCTGCCGTGATGAACAAGTCATTTGCATTTTCGGGTTTTTCTACCACTTTCTTTCTTTCATCTTCTGAAAACCCACTGTCAAAGGTTGTCTTGTACACTGTTTCCAAGTTACACAGTTCGCCTTGAAGTTTCAAAGTGAGAGGGTTTAGAATTTCTTTCTTTCTTTCCGTTTTGACAGGTTGTTTTAGATCACCAACACTACCGCCCGAACAGCTTTCATTTACTGCGTGAGACACGATGTTAGCAGAACTTGCACCTTCGGCACTGAACTTCCTTCCGGATTGATTGGCAATAACTATATCATTGGGACGTACATAGTGTGTAACCATTTGCCGTTGAAATGCTATTTGCCTTCCCTGTAAGGTAAACACTTTTACTGTCGACGTACCCGACGATCTTTTGCGTCTTTTTTGTAGCTGCTCTTTACCTAAAATAAGAGGGCCATGATAATCCTTGTATCGCTCACCTAAGTAGCATTACCAATTGCAGTTGCTAAGTTTATGTGAAGGCTACGCATCGTTCGAATGGAGGAAACACATCGAATTAAAGGTCATCAATGAAAAACATTACAACTCGCATACAAAACTGCACACATGGTCCAAATTTCATGACTGTAGCTTAACATTCAAGAAGTAGATCAAATGGCCAAAGTCAAGGTCATCAATGTTAAATACTAGATTTGTTTGCAAAACTGTACATGCTGCTGTGGCTTCAAATACAAGAAAGAAGGTCCACAAATCAAGGGTAAGCGTTGAAATCAATTTTCAAAACTAAAAGCATGGTCCATTTTTTCATTAATGTAGCTTTATTAACAATAAATGACAAAAGGGTGGGACCAGTTTTGACCCTTGGGGCATAATTTGAACAGTCATGGGAGAAGACAAGTGGGAAATGCAGCATACTAAATTCAGCAGTCAAAGAGTGTTAAAATATTGCAATGAAATGATCAAATGCGGTGTTCAATATTCAAAATATTCTTTAAAAAACTTCAATACATGTACAAATGTACACTGAAAATAACATGAGAAAATGCTTTAAAATGTTAACCTCACTTGATCAACATACATGTACAAATGAGCAGTCCCTCCCTATGAAAGAAAACTACCATGCATGTGAAGCCAATTTTTACCTCAGCCCTATAATGAAATTAACTTTTGTAGAGAACCACCCAAGGATCATCCGCACCAAAAATAATAAACTTCCATCGAAGATGTCATTTGAAGTAAAATGTTAACAGACACCATTTATAAAACGACGGATAACAGGCGATCCTAAAAGCTCACACTGAGCATATGAGCTCAGGTGAGCTAAAAACCTAACGGTCATAAGTAGGACATTCTGTTTGACATCAACAAATGTTTCGCTTCATGCACATCTGCCAATCGGAAGTCCTCGGCAGATTCCGTTACCCTACATCAAAGCATTCTGCCGAGGTGTTCCGATTGGCACATCTGCACATCATGATTGTGTAGTTACTGTGCCATGCTAGGAAACTTCTGAGGCAAAATTGTAGTAGAAGGATCTGCGTATGCAAGATAGTGTACACAATATGTCCTTTATAACATAATCTGAGAAAGAAACTTAAGGCCGTATATCTGACAGAATTTGTGACATTGACAAATGCTTCTTGTCTTGCGCATCTGCCAAGTTAAAAAAACTTGTGATGCAAAATTGTTGTAGGAGTGCGTCTACAAGATTGTGTTCACTATATGTACCATTATAGTATATTCTGAAGAAGAAAATAAAGGCCATAATTCTGACAATCAGTACATCATGTGTAGTAACTGTGCCACGCTAGAAAGCATCTGATGCAAAACTGTAGGAGGATTTGTTTCAACAGTATTGTGCAGTCGCAACATTGTAGATAGGACAGTATAAGAATAAAGCGACGATACCAAAAACACTCAGATATCCAAATGAAAACATGACACTAATGCATGCAAATGGACTGTCAAGTAATTCTTCAGTAAATCGAAGCACAGCGAGTTCATAAGACATATGGAGACAGCCTTTGAAGAAAACAAAAACACATCTTTAGCGGAAATCTAAAATAAAAACAAATAAATCTCAATCGTTGATTGGCCGCTTTTTACTCTGCATCAATATCTGAGCGATTAATTGTCATCTGACTTGAGGGACAATGTCCCTCGGATGTTATTGAAAAGCAGAAAGTAGAAATGTAGTACATCAAACAAAGCTGCAATCATTAATACTGAGGAACGCTTATATCACTGAACTCGGACTAGTAAAACCTGAATTGTACGGGTAAAGTATGACTTTAGCGAGCCGAATACTTAACGAAGGTGTCCTCAGATTTCTTCATTTTGTCCAAGAGATAAAATTTGTAGGAATCAAGTTTTGCAATCGTTTAACGTGAACTTGACCCTAATACTGATTTCAATGTAAAAACTTTAAGATCAAGGAAAGATAGGGTGTCCATACATACGGGTAGTAAGTTTTGCCTAAGCCTTGAAACAAAGTACAAGAATACAGGCTGTAATTTTTACCTTAGCCTTGAAACATAGAACAATAATACAGGTTTTGATTTTTACCTTAGCCATGAAAGAAAGGACAAGAATACAGGTTGCAATTTTTACCTTAGCCTTGGACCAAAGTAGGAGAATACATCCTGTAATTTTTGTCTAAACCTTGAACCAAAGAACAAGAGTTCATGTTGTAAAGTTTGCGTTAGCCTTGAACCAAAGTACAATAATTCAGGCTGTGATTTTTGCCTTAGCCTCGAACCAAATTACAAGAATACAGGCTATAACGTTTGCTTAAACCTTGAACCGAAGTACAAGAATACAGGCTGTTATGTTTGCCTTAGCCTTGAACCGAAGTACACATTGAACCAAAGTGCAAATTACAGACTGTACGTTTGTCTTAGCTCTAAAATAAAGTAGTTTGGAAACAGGCACTTACATTGCATTGCGGAGGTATACACTTGACCTAAGGTTTAAGTTATTCTTCTGATGTGTTTAGAAAAATTCGGATCATACTTCATACCTGGTAAACTAACTGACCTTGAAGTTGGAATAAACGTTTACTAATGTGGCTGCAAGGTACAAGTAAGTACAGTTATGGTAGCTGTTCACTTGATCACTTTAAGTTTTAATTATTGTGTTAGGAAAGTGAAAAATCCGGAAGTACCCCACCCGTCAAATCTGGCGGCCGCCTTCTTTACCACGTACTACACTGTATCTAGGCTAGTGACGGAACCCGATGAAAAGCAAGTACGTTAACTACTGCGCTTATTTGCACATATGCTTTGTCCCTCAATATGTGTGTTTTGAATATTACGAACAAGAAAAGATATATTGATGCTGGAAAATAATTACCAAGAATCCATTCTTTTTTCATGCCAATATCGAAGCATTTCCTTAGTCGACATCCAGCACAGAGCTTGCGGGATCGATGATCCAATGGGCATTTTCCGTTAAAATTACAAGTTGGAACCTGAAACAAAAGTCAAAAGAGAGACGGTAAGACTCTATCGGATTTTTATATGTTTACATGTTTTAAGTAGAAGCTAGATCTACATGGTATTTCTCGGCATGGAACTGCAAAAATAACGTGACCACTGTAAGATAATGCCATTGGTAATTGCATGACTAGAATACATTTCCTATGAAGTGTTGGGTTCTTTAAATCCAGGTATCAGGAATGTATCAGGTACACGTGTTCATTGTATCAGGAACACGTGTTCATTGTATCAGGAACACGTGTTCATTGAATCAGGAACACGTGTTCATTGTATCAGGTACACTTTTTTCCATGAGCTGAAACTTAGATTAAGTTTTCTCTTTTCTAGTTTTGAGAGTTTGAGCATATCTGTAGAGAAAACTTCCATTATTTTACCCATTTTGTTGTCAACGTTTTTAACAAGCGCAGTGGGAAATTCAGAAATCTAGTGAAAATTAAATCATGGCAAGTATTACCAAATATACAATACAAGACTTGCTAGTTCTATCAAATATCAAATGAGACGGTACTTATTCGCTTGAATCTGCCTGAAAACCGAAATTCGTGAATTGCGGCCGACCTCTTTGCAGCTCTTCCGTTTATCATTTTCTATTACATATCCGACCAAGGATGAGCCGATAGGTTTTCTTGGGTCCGTCTATTTTCTCGTCACTCTGACAGTCCGCCAATCTGTCCGCACTTCGTGTCCGGTTAAAACTTCTATATGCATAGACCAATTTTCAATTAGCTTTACAAAGTTGATGTCAATAACACAAGGGCGCGTCAGGCACCATACCAAAGGAGCTATCTTAAAGGTCAATATCACGCGTGGGGCTTAAAACCTTTAATGTAGGGTTATATACCAGTACTTCATATCCGGGCTGTAACGTCTTCATGCATAGATTGATTTTAAAATAGCTTCATGCAATTGTTGCCCATACCCAGCATTGACCGATTTTCAAATAACTTGAAACACAAAATTGTTGCCCATAACACAAGGGAGTATCATGCGCCACACCCTGGGAGCTACCTCGAAGGTCAAGATCAAATACAGGGCTTAACACCTAAAATGTAGGGTTATATACCAGTTATCTGTGTCCGGACTGTAACTTCCACATGCATAGAATTATTTTGAAATAACATACTTGTTGTCCATAGTGCAAAGGGGGAGTACTTAGAAGGTCACGGTCATACTTAGAGTTCAAACTTGATATTAAGGTTTTAAGGTTTATGTTCTATTGTTTTTGTATTTGCGGCTGGACTGTAACTTATCAATGCATAGACTGATTTTGAAATAACTTCTCAAAGTTATTGCCCATACCTCGCCTGCTCAAGGTCAACGTCACATGTCAAAATCTAAGGTCAACAGATAAAGCCCTGGTACGATAGTCCAGAATCTTGAGTCAAATGTTCACCATGCAATTTCCATGTTTCAACAAAGCCTGCTTAAGGTCAAGGTCACCTCTTGGGTCAACGGTCATGATTCTGTATCTTCCAAACCTTCTGAATGATTTTCTTGAAACTTTTGGTCCATGTTAAAGACGATCGCTACAGTTTCATCCAAACCTTTTGAATGATTTTCTTGAAACTTTTGGTCAATGTTAAAGACGATCTCTACAGTTTCATCATTTTTTTAAGCAATCAGAATTTTATGAAATTTTGTTGTTAGGGTAATACCTGATAAGTCTGAATATAAAGTATAAAGGTTAGGTCACCAGCCTTATTGATAAGTAATGGACACTTTTTGAAGTATACCCTTGAAAGCAGTGAAAAAGACCCCTATCTCATATTTATCAATAATAAAACTATTATGTTGGCAATTCATCATTGTATTTTATTTCAAATGTTAAGTAATTGATCCTATTTCTTGAAACGACATGAATTTAGATTTCAAAATGCATTCATCCTGAAAAAATACCATAAAGAGAAACTAGTTTCGGTAAAAGGTACATAAAATTTGTAGTCATTTTTCAAAGTTTTTTTTCATAATGTTCAAGCAATGAGAATTTCTTAATTTTCTGCAGAAGAAATGTTCAAACATCACTTTCATGAAAACTAAATTAAAATGGATAGGTCACCAGCCTTATTAGTGAGAAAAATGAGTTTTTGTCTCCGGTGGGAGGGTAGTGGTGGTGAGAGGCACTGCTGTAATACAGATCGCTCAGTGAAACTTTAACCAGACAAATTGTGAGTAGTAAAACACATACAAATAATATGTAACAAAAATGTATCCTTCTGAAAACATTTAACATGGTTTAAAAGTCAATCTTTGTTAAATACTGAATGTGTTGGTGTTTTTAAAGGGAGGTAATAAATTTTCTTGATAAACTGATATTTTGCTATATGTAAACAACAATAAAGAATAAAATTAGTTGATACATAACCAAGAATTAAACTGTAGCGATCGTCTTTAATCTGATTGAGAGGATGTGAATAATCTGTTTCTTAACCATACTTGGCTCAAGGTCAATGTCACATTTAAGAGTAAAAAATCATAAGACTATATCTCCTTAATACTTTGATAGATTTTCATCAAACTTATTCAAAAATGTTCATCTCATCATAACGGCAAAGGTCAAGGTGATCATTTGTCTATATCTCCTAAACCCCTTGAGAGATTTTCATGAATCTTTGGTCATATGTTCATCTAACCCCGCCATATCTGGTTTAGAATTTCGTTTGGCATGTCAGTGCTCCATCCACTTCTTTTGTCAATAATGTAATTGTGCGAACACTAAACGCGTGTGCACGGTACACGGTGTTTTATATTGGCATTTACCTGTGTGCGAAGTTTTGTCATGATAGTATGTACTGAAGAAATATCTGTGTAAGTGCAGTAAAATATACTTACTTCTGTTTTGAGAGCATTCCTTCTGAAGAAAGCTTTACACGCTTCACAAGTGACTGCATTGAAATTGTAACCACTGCTCCTATCTCCACAAATCTGGCATACTAAAATAGCGCCATCTTTTTGCTTTTGTCGTCTTTTTTTAGGTACCGTACCCTACAAACAAAGAGATGCTCTTATTCAACAACTACTTACATTCAAACAAAAGTGTGCCTTGTTAGTTTAGTTTATACTTATTTATTTTTAGCTCGATTGTGAAGAAAGCTTGAAGCTCGAGTCCGCTTCCTTGAGAAACCAGTACTGGTGTCATATGAGGAGGTACTTATTATGTTGTATTATGTCAGCCTACTAAACACCGGAATATTGACTGGAACGTTTAGAGCAAAAAGGACAAAATAAGAAAATAAATGAAAAAAAAACCTTCGGGCCGTTATTTCTTTATTATTGATATCTTTTTATTATTAATATTTTTGTGGCCTTCGGTGCTTAAAAAATCGCAGCTGAAAGTCGGAAACAAATCTGACTCATAGGTGAAGTGTGGCGCCTCATCGGCAAACAAGAAAGAAATTTACTATAACAAAGAATGTTGAAAATATCAGTTTAGAGGAAACTGTTGATTGAAAAGATATATATATATATACATATATAACAGAAGTTTTTTCTAGGACTTGAGCGACAGGCAAAATTTCTTGACGGGTCATCTTATACGCCGCTATCTGGTGTAACGTTTTGAAATATGCCGCATTGCCAAACATCAGTCACAAACAAATCCGCCCCATGTTTCAATTAGCAGCTGTCAGTCCGTTGAAATAAATCAAAGCGCTGTGACCGCTGAAGGCCTGGGGGCTATAGGTTAACTCCCCGAAAAACAACTTTTGACATATTACGTGTTTTGCGCTGAACCTTACCTAAAGCGCGGGTCGAAATATGCAGAGGACGAAATTCAATATATGACAGAATGAATGATTCACAAATATATGGATGGCAGGGAAGTTTGTTTTATTATAAAATGTACGTTAAATGAAAAATAATCACATAGTCAACATTATAAAATGTTTAAGCCAGTACAAATAATTCGATCTGCGCTTTGTACAACTTCAAGCGATATGATCTGATGATGTGGATCGAAAATTATTGTGTACCAATGACAAGACCTTGAAACAGAAATAAACAAAGCAATACCAGCAATGAAATATAAATACAGTACTGTACAATGTGTATAACAGAGAAAACCAAAAATGATTCTGGGTTACCTTGTAGTTGTAATCGGTGAAACCGTTCACTGGGCCTCGACATGCAGCGTCCTCGATAAATGGCGGGTGAATTTGATCACGTTAGTTCCTTCTCGGGAATGTACGTAAATTATATCTTTTTTTAGAGACATTTATTTTAGGTAAATATATATGTAATCGTTCGTAAATAACAAAGTTGTCAATGAAATAACATCGGAAATTTGAAAATCAAACTACAAACTCTTATATCAAGCTTCGTACGTTTTCGTAAATTTCCGTAAATATCCGTACTTTTCCGTGATATGCATATGATTATCTTCCGTAATCAGCTAACAGCGCATTAATTTCTAAAACAGAAAAAATGTGTAATGCAGCCCGTAAGCTATATACCTTCCTGCAGTCGTTTGAAGATTTATGTACTATTTTTATTTGTAACATGTTCTTATCATATGCGGCATTCAAACAGAAGATTGATCTGGTCTGTCTTGCACTACTTTCGCATAGCGCATGTTTACAGTTGTTATTCGCACATAGCACGGCTAAAATTCTTGCAGGGTTTGAAATGTGGTATACTAACTTAGGCCTTGGGGACTTTCAGTCCCCAGGCCAAAAATGTTGACGCCGATCTAAAAAACAACAACACGTGTTTGTGTCGTATCTGGCCATGCTTTATGAACTAGAGAAAAGGACATGTCAAAAAAAAGTTCACAACTATTAACAGGTCAGAAAGAATTACAAGGATAAAGGCCACAAAGAGATCACAGTAAAATGTCATAGACAACTAGAAACATTTCAATCAATTTGAACAGGTGAAATATATAAAAGGAAAAAGAAGTGGGGAGTTTTCAATAAATGAAAATATAGGCAAGTGGAGAATGAGCTGAAAAAAAAAAAAAAAAAAAAAAAAGCGATGTGTGTACTATGCTAGTTTGATTAATATAATACTAGGATAAAGAATTTAGTTTCTCAAGACTAAATATCAAACTTAATAATCTACAATTTGGAGCTAGTTCAGTTCGTCTATTGTAGCTTTTAAAAGTATTACATAAATTAACCAAAACGGTTTGTTTTTCACTTAACAATGCATGAATTTAAACATACTAGGGGGAAAAAAATACCGTTTAACAAATTGACTAGAAAGTTCGTATGCTTGCACTTTAAAATAAATGGTACTCGTCTTCGAGATCGTTTAGATCACAAAATTGACAAATTCTCTCAGACGTGGAGGCGATTTCTACCATACCTTCCAGACTCAATACGCAGCCTGTTCTGATATTCTGCCTTGTCAGGCTATATTAAAAGTTGTACACTGGATTATGTTAAGATACTTTTCCTAGAAAATCATCTTTAATATGACAATAAAGATGGGTAATACGCTGCTATTTCTTACGTCGGCTCGCCACTTTGATATAACAATCATTAATCTTTGTTTAAAAGTGGGTAGAAATATTTAAATTCTACATCTTGTGGGAACTCCCAAACTTCAGCAAATCCCAGTTCATACAAAAATTTTGAGTTTTCTTGCCCAATTATTAACACCATTTTCAGACTTAATAAAGCATTCAAATATACGTTTTCAATATGACATTATCGGTACTGAGCAGTTTGTACCAGTACTTTACTATTTGTACATATCTTGTTATATATAAGGGTACCTGCCTAATTCTCCGTACACAGCTGCGTTACTTGTACATTGTTTCACGCCCAATATGGCTTTGCAATACTTTAGGTGTACACGTTCTATTCCTTTGACTTACAAAACCCCAGACCGGACAAGCATAGTTCAAAATTGATCCTACAAAGGAGTCGAATAATTGCAGTGATATCGTAGGGTTAATATCATATTTACGAAGTTACAGAGTAGAACATTCAGGCTTTAAGGCTTTTCCAACAATATACTGATTGTTTAATACAAACGAGCCGTAATTAAACACTACCCTAAGAATTGAAGTCGTTCACTATCTCCAGTGGCTCATTGTTATAATACCATATTTCATTATGCTTGATCGGACCTCTCTTACGGAAGACTACAGCTTTAGTCTTAGACGTATTTACTTGAACCCCAGTACTGGCAATATTGTAGAGTTTGTCCAAACTACTTTGTAAACTTCTATTAATTACCAACAAGACCATATCGTCAGCGAATAGAAGAATGATAATACACATGTCATACAGAGATAAACCGCACGTATTGTTACTTTGTAAAAACAGTTCTAGGTCCTCCAAGAATAGTGCAAACAGCACCGGAGAATTATTTAGACCTTGTCTCAACCCAATGGAGATATCAAAAAATCAGAATATGAATCGCAATGCTAACACATGATTTTACAACAGAATACATGCTTTAAACATTTTAAAACTTTACCATCCAGTCCTAAGTGGTATAATTTAAACCACAGTGCCCGGCGATAAACGGAATCAAAAGCCTTTTGCAGGTCTACAAAGACGCATGGTAAACGAGAACCTTGTGAAATATGATTATTATGAAATATATCTCGTGCAACTGATTGACGCGGCCGTAATTAATAATGCATATATATGTAAATATGCATCGACTATGCTCATTACATATAAAGTTAATGTGGGTCAAACGTCGAACAAAATCACCTTTCAACCTAATTGTAGCGTACCTACGACATGCTTCATACAATTTTGCAATGATTCAGACCTGTATAATATCCCGAACTGTTAACTGTACACGGATTCGAATACAGGAACTTGTTCGATATACGGATATAAGGAACTCCGGATATAAGGAACTAATTTGATAGGTCCCGAGCAGGTGGTTATAAGCGGAGTTTACTTTACTCTTTTTTTGTCAATACAAGTTACCAGTTGAATATGTATTATAAACGTTGTTACAAGAAAAATATCTTCTCAGTGTCTGGTCTCCTAGTTTTCAGGTTCTTATATCAAAGTACTAAAAGTTTTCAGGTTACATCTTGTATCAAAGTACTAATACCAAACTCGATTTATTTTTTTTACCAAATTGAAGATTTAAACTATATTTTTGATTTTACTGAAAAGAACATGACTTCTACGCTTCGCAATTAGGCGCATGTTTGTTTGTTGGATCCTTTCTCGGGGGGTTTACTAACGCCCTTTTCAACCGAGAGTACTTCAGTCATTATTACAGGCGAGCAGTTAACCTGACCAATATTCCTGTGATGTACCGGTACTAGAACCCTATTCTCCGTAAGACGCTTTCTACTTTATCTCGTAAGGGGACTAAGTCGGTAGCAGGGCTCAAACCTCTGTCAATGAGATGTTACAGTGACCCTAACCGCTCGACAACAGATGCTTGTATCACTGATGCTAAATTTGACAACGCAGATAAAACGGGGTAGTTAGATATATGATAAAACCTCAATATACATACCGTAACTACGGCGAAATGTATTTCGTAATTGCTAAATAAAAAGAAGTATTTCGTTTTTACGAAACACCACTTCGTTTTTACGAAATGCTATATTGTTTTTACCAATGATTCGTTTTTTTTCAGAATCTTTTTTCGTAATTACGAAATAAAAACATGTATCGCATGCCACTTTACGGACACCGTACGTATCAGACTACTTTAAAAATTTAAGAAGATGCAGTTACTTTTAAACGTATCTACATAGTTATCGGCAATTATTTCTGCAAGATAAAAACTAATTTTAGATTATTGACAAAATAAATCAGTTTTAATTTGTTTCCATTAAAATGTCAATAACTGAACCAAATCAAGGGACATTCCGAAATGGAGATGTGCATAAATTTCAGAAATGGTTCATTTTAACAGTTCAACTATGTTTTACTATCAAATCGGGACAGCGATTTTCGTAGCAGGAAGCAACATCCGTTTCTCATATCTCTGGCCAGAGATGTCGTTCCTTTTCAGTCCATGTCTCTTTATGTGAGAAAGTTGGCAGTTTCTCTCGGAGGAGAGGGATATAGTACTGGTTCTTCCCAGGAATGATTGTTAGGTAAACTTCCCGCCTGTGAATAGGACTGAAGTACGGTTGAAACCGGCGTTAAACTCAAACAAACAACAAATAAAACAGCGGAGCGAGAACGATAACTTATCCAGTTCTGTGCCTCGGGGCAAAAACGGGCCAATTAATATACTACGTTGAGTGCCACGGGGCCAATTTTAGGCCAGTATTTAAAAGGTAACTAGAAGAAGAAAAAATGGTTTAAGGTTAATATTCTATGTCTCAGTAACATTGAACATAATTATTAAACAATATTAGGATTGATTCGGGAAGAGTCGTGTATAAATTTTTATGACGTCATCAACGTGACGACGTCATTCATTTTGGCACGAAATCTCGACCGATTCGCGCCATTGTCTGTGTGATGTCAAGCTTAGTGAATATCTATCGGAGGATGTAAATTGTTGTGAGTTTGGCGTAAATCTATGTCCAAAGATATTTCTACACAAAACAACACCTAGATATAATAGATTTCTAGTTCATACCGTTAAGTAGTATTGATAAAAAAAAGTCGTTCGACAAAAACGTACACTTTATAACCGAATTGGATTTTACAGTTTTAGAAGTTTAGTCCAGACTGATCGGATTCCAGTTGATCAACATAGAGTAACTTTCTACTCAAGAATCAAACAACGAATATATGGAAATTTACAGTTTGTCCAACTTCGATTTAATTCGAATATTCACGGGACAGCAAAAAGTCCATTTTACCATGGTAGGCTAGACCGTGGTCTGACACAAGATGTAGTTTCCAACTACAAAACTTGTTATAGTAATAAAAGAATAGTTTATTTTAACAGATTCAACTTTCGCTAAGTTAACTATGCAATAACATTTTACCGTTGAATTCTTTGTTCTGTTATTTTTGAAAACATAAATGTCTGTAAATACATATCGTTTGCAAAAACATATTCTGGCTCTCACGTTATTCACTAAAGAATTACAAAAGCGCACCGCTGTTCTGACATAGAAAAAAGTGAGGTGTTCATGAGTAGTGTGATAAGTAGTATTTACAAGATAAATGTACATGTATATCAATTAGCATGATGTATAGATTCGATTTAAAAATACTTTTGACAAGATCTATTTCAGTTTCTTATCTTTATTCTTATAGTTAACATCGAAAGAAATATTAACTTTAGCGCAATATGTATTCATAAGCTGACTGACATAGTCAATTGTACATATTCATTTCACATATATCTATACGCTCAAAGCAGCGTCTTTTTCCATTATGCAGCGGAAGATATACGAGTACCAAGCAACACTCTCTTACACTATAGGCTATCATTACGAGTGTAAGGAACGGTAACTCTGCAAAGGAGATTGACCAAGTAAACGAAAGCGCCCAGTGGACGCACGACGGAATGTTTTTCGTGTTTTCTCCAAAGGCGGCTTAGTTTAGGGAAACACAAAAACAAGGACAATCAAAAGAAACCTGCTAGTTGTACGTGCAGGATATGAAGAGGGTCTCTCGTATGTTGTGCGTACTGCAACACAGTAATAGTAAAGAAACACGAAACCTAATCATGCTTAATAATTGAAAATAGACAAATTGTATGCTGATATTTCATAATACATGTTATAAAACGCTATCTTGAAATGAACTTATGTACTACGCACAGAATAATTCAACAAAGAAAAGAGGAAGAAATTAAGTATAACAACCAAACAAAAACAGGTTAACTTACATTACAATTGCCATCTTCATGTTTTTCACCAGACTCCCGTTGTGTTAAGTCCCTCGGTTGATGAGGAAATATCTGGTGTGTCCCAAGCAAAGTAAAATTACTTAACTTTTGTAAATAATTCATTACATGTACTTAACAAACACTTCGGTGTAACATGTCCAGTTTCCTTAAATCTAGGAATTAATTTATGGGTTCCCTCCGGCTTCTTCCAAAGCTGTGGCGATGACAAACATAGTCGTTTTCATAAATGTACTATACTCGAAAAATGTCAATTCAGAATATATTATACAGTATGATTAATGTGCAGGATCTTTCTAACTCTGTTACGTTTACATATATATTACACTTTTATTATCGAGCCTTCATGATGTGAACTACATAAATTCGACCAGTACGTCCGAATTGGTTTTGTGTATGTTTGTACTGATGTAATATGTTTTGTATGTTTGATGTTTTTATTTTGTACATATTTTGTGCTCTCCCTGGTGAGAAGAAAAACCCATGTTTTAGTTCGTTAGACTTCTGTACAAAATGTTTATAACAAATAAAAGATATATTACGACAAATTACAACGAGGCACAGAGGCACGTGAGCGGTACATCTTTTATCAATAATTTTTAATAATGGTCTATGGTTATTTCTTTGCCGTGTATTTGCTTATGTCAGTTTTGAAAACGATTTCTGCTATACATGTATCTATCAAGGAAAATAACATGTATGTTTCCTGAAAATCGCCCAAAGTGAAATAATGTTTCATCCAGCTGAATTTTAACAATTTTCCAAGACTTCAAGTGTACAAAACACATATGTAATCAAGTTCGTCGGGATAAACGGCATTTTTTGTGCCTTCATAAAAACTTGCTGCTAATAAAATGTTGTTTTTTTTTTATTATTTTTCTGTTCGCTTTCAAATAATTCAAACACATGATGATGATACAATATACAATACAATACAATATCCTTTATTTTGTCAGGTTACATGTGTAACAACAGACATTACAGAATTGTTTGTATGTTTAAGCATTATATGGGTAACAAAAAAGTACATAGTTAACAATTTAGATATAATAAATTCAATACTGTAATAAAGTATAATTATGCATGTCAATTACAATGGTAGGTTACGGGGACAGTGCTAATAATTGTCCACTTACATGATTGCGAGTAAGCAAGGAATGTCATTGACTGGTAAAATTGTTATTGTTTAGAGAGAAAAAGAATTGCACGAAAAAAGTGTGCAATGTTGGGAGAATTGCGAGCGATATCATGAATGGTTATCTAATACCCTGGTCACATTAACGCTACGAGCCCCGTACGAGTAGGTTTTCAGTCGAAATTTTGCAAAATCGCACGGAGTCCGTACGGACATCGTAGACTCTTGCGAGCATCGTACGGATTTTTTGAACTCGTAGAGGACTCGGGGACTTGGTGAGAATGTTTCAACGAGCTCCCGAGCTGTCGCAGAGCTCGTAGAAATTTTCTTGAGTCTTGAGCAGCTCGCAAGGGCCCCGTACGGGCACCGCAAGGGCCCCGGCATAGCTCGTACGGGCATCGCACGATGTCCGTGCGGATTTGGAACACCGCGAGTCCCGTAAGAGCTTGCCGGTGCTCGCACGACTATCGCAGGGTGGTCGCACGGTCAACGTACGATATCCGTACGATACTATGGACACCGGGCGGGGAACTTGCTATGTCCGTACGATGCTCGCAAGAGTCAACGATGTTCGTACGGACTCCGTGCGATTCTGCAAAATTTCGGCGGAAAACCTACTCGTACGGAGCTTGTAGGGTGAATGTGACCAGGGTATAAATAAGATATCGCCGAACTGGTTCATTCCTGTTTCAAGGACACCGTGCGGACACCGTACGGGCGCCGTATGAACACACGTGCATCGCACGAGGTACGTCCGAGCTCCGTGCGATCACCGCACGACTTGTCTGCGATGTACGTAATGAATATCCTACGATTGAATTCTCCAAAAGATCGTACGGGGCCCGTAGGCATGTGACCAGAAGCTACGATTGTACGGAGACCGTACGGATTTTAAAAGTTGGTGGAATCGTGCGATTTTATCAATCGTACGGACACCGTACGGATTTGTGACCGGGGCATAAGCTCGTAGTGTTATAATTTTTAAAGTGTTAAACTGTGTTTGACATAAAATGTTACAGAATTAACAACGGAATATATGTAAATTTGTGTTTATTGAACGCGTCTCATAATGTAGGATACAAAAATACTAAGATTTTCTTAGAATTTTGGGATCTTTGTTATTCATTAGCTGACTGTATTTATAACATTTGGATGTTTGTAAAATTGTGCTGGGATTAGCTGCTTCCTTTGTGCGCTGAAATGTTTACAGACTAGCAGATAGTGAAATTCATCGCCTAATTCTCTTAAGCACAATGAACATTTCCTTTCATTGTATGGGGTATTTGACCAGCGGCCCTTTTCTACAGGCAATTTATGATTTGCAGAACGATACTTGAAGGTCGGTAAGTACATATGCTTAGGTAATAATGTTAAATAGTCTTCGAAAGCATGGTATTCTTTGAAAAGGGCATATAGTTTTCCTTTATTAGAGACTTGCATTTGTCCTCGCCATCCAGAAAGGAACTGGTCAATCAATGTTTGTTTTATAAGTAAGTATATGCTTTTGCAATTTAGTATTTTTTTTATTTAAAAAATATTCCACTGTTACCTTTTGAATCGAATATGCTTCTGACATTGTTAAGCCATTTAAAGCTGCGTGTACTATTTAACATAATTGTATACACAATATTAGAGTACTTATTAGAATCGCTTGCTACTAAATTATTCCAATACTTCTTAATTTTTGTACGAATTAAAACATCTAACGGGTATCGGCCTAGTTCGCCATACAACATGTAAGCAGGTGTGCTCTTGCGCGAATTTGTGATTTTACGTAGAAATTCAATATGCACCTTTTCTATGTCGCTGTTACTTTCTATTCCCCAAACTTCACATGAAAAAGTCAGAATTGGTACTATCGTGTTGTCAAATAATTTTAACTGAAGATCTAAGGGTAGATTTAGATTGTAAATGCGTTTGTATAAAAGATGCATTAACGTAAAGGACATATTACGCGTGCTGCGTTTATTAGAACCAAATATCATGATTTTTGTCTTTTCAGTATTTATTTTAAGTTCCCACATTTGACAATACGTGTTGAAAATGATGATGATGATGATGATGATGATGATGCAAGACTTGAACTCGGTCTGTTTTCACAGGATGGTCTTAATTTGGAGGTGGTCTTTAACACAGGTCTTACTGTATTTTATTTACCGAAATGGAAAAAAATCTTTTAGCGAAACGTAAGAATGATGTTAAAAACGTCATTGAATTCAAATATTTTAATGCGTTAAACTATCAATGCACGTGCCGACTAAGAAGCTGTTTTATTCTCCAATTTGCTTTAACCGACGATCTGTGTGGTTTCACTGAAACGAGAACAAACCAGACTATGCCGAATGACTTATTATAATCATCATGGAATATTTGTACTGTCGTATCTAGGAATGGATCTTTCACTTTATACCTGTTTGAAATTTCTGTAAACTTGAAATATGAAAGTTTTAGGATGCAAGTACCTTATTATGCCAATTGAGTGATTATGACACTGAAACCAGCAAAACAAAACGTAGACCCTTGTTAAAGGGAAGTTAGGTAGACGTATACTGAGAAACACTTTCTACAAGGGACGTGACTCCCTTTTTCCGCTGTAGATTAATCGAAATATGCTCAAAATAAACGTTTTATCAATATTCACGTATTTCAGTGTGAAGTGTCAAAATATGTTAAAAAACAAATTCCAGTGTTGTATTAAATTATTCTTAATTATTCGATTAAGTTGAATTCAACTTTGAAATTCAATTAACTGTACAGCAAAGGAACATGCAGATAACGCTAAAGAAAAATAAATGATAAAATGATTTAGATGTAACAGACTGACAGTAAGATAAATGACGTCGTAACATCACTAAAACAGTTAGATAAAATAGGGTTATTAGTATAGTAGCGTGATCCAGCATGCCAGATTTGCTCGAGTCGTGCGTCGGATCATACGAGTGCGTAGCACGAGTTTGATCCGACCTCGACGAGAGCCAATCCGGCTTATGGATCAAATTACTATACTAATAACCCTTTTATTATATACCTTTTGACACTTGTCTGCGCGAATAAACTAAATTAAAATGATATTCTAAGCATAAAATTGAAGAAAAACCCTTTTTAGCGCGAAATATACGAAGTATGCGACGCCATTTTATTGACGTCATCGTATAAACAAATAGTAACGACCCAGTCAAAAGCGACGTTATTAACGTCATGTGCATTTTAGGGCCAATTAAATGCACTCTTACAAATTTTGCCGCGCTATTTGTATTCTACGTACATACAATACGGCATTTTTTTTCTGTCAGGCCGTATTTGATGGCTGAATATAGGCTGTATTTTTGGCAAAATAATTATAGACATATAATAAATGACGAAACATGACTATCGCATTGAAATAAATTACGTCCTTACATTAACGATACAGTGAGATAAATGGCGTGCGTATATTACGGATACAATAGGGTTATTAGTATAGTAACGTGATCCAGCATGCCGGATTTGCTCGAGTCGTGCGACCTCGACGAGAGCCAATCCGGCTTATGGATCACATTACTATACTAATAACCCTTTTATTATATACCTTTTGACACTTGTCTGCGTAAATAAACTACATTAAAATGACATGCTAAGCATAAAATTGAAGAAAACCCCTTTTTAGCGCGAAATATACGTAGTGTGCGACGTCGTTTTATTGACGTCATCGTATAAACAAATAGCAACGACCCAGTCAAAAGCGACGTTATTAACGTCATGTGCATTTTAGGGCCAATTGAATGCACTCTTACAAATTATGCCGCGCTTTTTGTATTGTACGTACATACAATACGGATTTTTTTTCTGTCAGGCCGTATTTAATGGTTGAATTTTTGGCAAAATATTTATAGGTATATAATAATATGTTTTAGTAAATACTGCGTATATTACGTATACTCATAGGAATAAATGATTTAATCCTGAGTATTTGCGACTGTATACAGTGGATTATAATGGTCCAAATATTTTTCACGGCACGGCTTAGCAGAGCTGTTAAAACGGTTTGAGACCAAAAAAGCATATATACGGTCGCAAATATCAAAATTACTAAATAGTTATCCCATTTCTAACGCTACAATGTGTCTAAATGCGCATAATTAAAACTGCCGTTTGAAGTTTGCGACTATATATACGTTATTTAATAGTCGCAAATTTAAACGACGTCAACAATCAGAAACGAGTTACTGGTAATCTATAAATGAGTTAAATACGGTTACATTACGGGCACAGTGAGATAAATGACGTGCGTACATTACAGATACAGTGAGTTAAATGACGTGCGTACATTTCGGATGCAGTGAGATAAATTACATGCGTACATGAATGATACAGTGAGACAAATGACATGCGTACATGATTGCTACATGAATGATACAGTGAGATAAATGTTGTCGTTTTATTTCGGCTACGATGAGATAAATGACGTATCATGACTGACGCAGTGATATAAATGACGTACTTACACGACTTATACAGTGAGATAAACTGAATTTAATATGTTCATAGTTGAGGATAAATGACGAGGGTATAGATACGTCCATAAACGAAGCCTGCCGAGTTTTTTTACGTATCTGAACAGTTGGGATCATGCAAACTAATGACATGGTAATTTAATTGTCGCCGTTTAAATCGCATTTTTACACGAGCAAGATGGAATAAGCGCAAATACAGGATGGGGATGAAAATGAAAACAACTTTTTCGAGTTACTAATTAAAACTACTATAGATGGATAGAAAATATCTAACAAGAAAATTAATACCACCAACCTATGGTTATTTCAAAATAACAATTTTTAACAGGCATCATATGTGTCTTAACGTATTACGGTAAAATTCGGCAGCATGTGAGATAAGCGATGTTTGATAAGTTTTTCGCACCTATGAGATAATATTTCCGCTCATTTACCCATAGTCGATAAACTTAAACGACGTCACCAATCAGCCGACGACGTTAATCGGTAATGCGTTAAAAATCGAAAAATGAGTAAAATTTTGTTTTTTTGAAATAAACATAGGATTGTTGGACGTGCTTATCATTTCGGGCATCAGTGAGATAAATGACGTGCGAAATTATCATATTTTCATCATGAGTTAAATGACGTTCGTACATTTTGGATGCAGTGAGATAAATTACATGCTACATGAATGATAGAGTGAGACAAATGACATGCGTCATGATTGCTAGATGAATGCCAAACAACTGAGATAAATGTTGTTAACGTTTTATTTCGACCCTAGGATGGGATAACCTTACTACAACTCATGAACATGTTATCGCTTAGCCTGGTTAAATGACGGAAATATGTATCTCATAGGTGAGAAAAATGACGTCGTTACAATACCGTTACAGTGAGATAAATGGTACGGCGAGACACTCGTTAATATGAATAAATGTTATTCATGTAGTGAAACGATTAAGTTTTCCTGGGAGGACTTTGCAATTATAATTTAACGTTTAATGACGTACATATGCCATATAGCGAAATGATAATTTTAAGATTTAAATATATACTGCAAGAAGTAACCAGAGGACGAAAAGCGTAACTTCACCAATGCTGAATATTACAAACAATTTGTTTGAATAAATTCATAACTACTTTGTCGTATTCAAAATATGTCGACATTGTACAGAATAGGCCATGACGGGTCTAAGCTCAACGAAATGTTAGAAGATATGTACTATTCTGCCATGAGAGGGCTCTAAAGAATTTCCTTTCCACAGACTGAACTTTTAAGCAGGCTTCAGCCAAGAATGTACTCACTCTGATTTTTCACAAATATAGTTCTGCGATCTGTCACAACGTTCGTCATTCCAGCCAGGTATGACTCTAAGGTCCATGCAGTTTTCATTATGGGACAAACTGTTTGGTTCGCCAACCTTCCAGTTTACATAGCTGAGATCTTCGTTCGTATTTATCCATTTCCATTCACCTTCGTTCATAAGGTCATTTCCACCAACCCAGTGATTTACTATCCGTTAAAAAAAATCAGAATTTATGCGTGGAACTTTTTTTATTCCTGGAACTAAGATGCATGGTCACAGGTGCACTAGAATTCACACAGATTGAAGTAGGTGGCTGGCATACATTTGTAATATGATAGGATTCGGGGATATATGTCTCGTAAGTCAGAAATGGCTGGTTACACATTTATAGTAGACATTTTACCTTTGGTAGCGATACAATAGAACCAAGGCACTGGTACACTTTTACTCAATTGACTTGTAGACTCGGGATGAGCTATAGTTACCTAAATGCCATTTAGGTAAGGATTCAAGTTGTGGCATTTACAATTTGAGTAAGACCATGAGGCCAAGAAAAGAAAGATAAGACACGCGTTTAAAGTTGTGCACATGACTGTCCCCTCTTATCATCAAATTTCATTTCCATGATTGTTGTCAGTATGAAAAACAAGATGAAACATAGTGAAACCTTTTTGTTTGAGGTTGTTTCGCGAGGGTAACCCTGCACAATTATTAACAATCATAAAGGGAATTCACAGAACATAGTAATTCTTCAATGAAAGAAAAAAGATAACTTTGAACTTAAACAGAACGATTTAAACGTGAAAGTGCAGTATTCAGAAGAAGTACACGCATGCCGAAATATATGTTATTATAAAAAGGAAACGTAGTGAAAGATTGATTTGGATATTTAACTATTCTATTGAGGTGTTATTGTATCTTGCCTTGGGGATTTTTCTTAAAATTGTTGACTGTTATATATCTTATGTTATATCACCTTTCAACCTCTGAACTTCATTCTGTAGAAACATGTCTTCACTTTTTGTTGTTATGTCGGCAAGTTGTCCTCCGAAGACTTTGCACACTTCCTAGAAGTCATACAATGTAGATAAAATACCATCTTCTAAATACCATCTAAATACCAGCAAAATACTCAGTTTCCATAGGCAACAAAATTATAAGGGCGATAAAGCGCCCTGGTCCTTAACAGCAATCATTGGTTTGCTCTTTTCTTTGATCAATTGATCTGGTAGCGTGTATACAAAATATACTTTTCTTTACTACAGTCCTCTGTACAGTCATTTTTTATTATTTATTTCAGTATAAATGCATATCACAAACATGGTTTCATACTTAGTCTAATGAACATTTAAAAAATGTAAGGATTTTGTAGTAGCACAGTTGATTATAAACATTTTCAATAAATAGGTAGAATAGATAAATAAATTTGACCATTGTGATACGATCAGCGTAACGTAACAGATATTATGCGTACAAGAAAGTTTTACGACCATTCCAAAAAAATAAATCCTAACATTTATTTGCTAGTTTTTACACAATATTTGGATTCTTCTGCTGTGTCGTTGGAGAGAGAGAGAGAAAGAGAGAGAGAGAGAGAGAGAGAGAGAGAGAGTTCTACATGACTTGTAATCCTTGACATCTATTCAAGTACATGTATAAGAATAACAAAAAGGGCGCCAAAATATTTTTATGTGGCGTTAAAAGCTAAAATTAGCTTTTATAAGCAACATTATTAGTTGATCTGAATGAAAAAAATATGAATATTTGCAGAAAACATTTAAAATCATGGTGGTTTTAAAGCTGAAAAAAAAAAGGAGAGAAAAATTATATAAAAAAATTGGGTTTGACCGGGTTTGAACTCCACTCGTAAAATTAGGCGGTCATCAGCTTACCCACTACACCACGGAGACTGACTTTACAGCACGTGGTAAAAAATAAGGTGATATATAATTTGCAAAACCGATAAAGGGAGAAGTGTTTTACGTTTTCGTATTTTTTTTAAAAGATATGAAAAGGAACATACAATTAAACAATTACGTTTTAATGAAGGAAATGTGTAAATCAATATTTTAATGTCTATTTCGTATTATTTTAGCATACAGTTAAACCAGTTTTCTTCGCATTCAATAACCGCTCCTACCATGTACTCGGCGGAAAACTATTCCATAATAGGCCGCCGCCGTCATCGGCGGCGCCAATAAATAAAATTATTCACGTTTCCAACTGTTGCTATACTCCAGTCGCATTTCATTTCGTGCTAATTAATGAAAGTCTGTAACATTGTCACAAAGTTTCTATATAAAGATAGTGACAGCAATTTTATCATTGTTTTTGTAAAGTTTGGATTATTGTGTTAATTGCTAGACTTTTCCTATAAAAGTAAGAGGATTGTTTCTAGTATTGAGTTTCCGGCGTGTATTTTCATGTATTTTTCATTTAATTCGGTTCAGTAATAAGAAAGTTATATGTTCGTATGTTTGGTTGTTGTATAACAATTTTACTGAGACCACTACGACGGACCTCAATTTATATAACTTATTTTGACCGACATACCGGAGGTTATGATTTCACCGTGAATTTATAGACAGGTGGGAAGATTTATTATTTAAGAAACGACTGACAATTAGAAGATTGCATACACAGTATTTTGACTTGACATGCGAGATGTTGTAAAGTTTCTACTTTAGCTTGATCGAGGTAAATGAATTTATTTTTTGAAAGTTTTTTATTTTGTTTCGTAAATTGTTTCATTTTTTTTTTTTTTTTTTTTTTTTTTTTTTTTTTTTTTTTTTTTTTTTTATTTTTTAAATAATTTTTTTTTTTTTTAAAAAATTTTTATAAAAAATTTAAAAAATTATATTTTTAGTTTTTTTTTTTTATAATCATCAGTAGATAGGAATTTATTTTTGTTTTAAATCTTTCTCAAATGCCACAACCTTATAACATATTGATAATATTTCAGATTCCTGTGGATCAATGTATCTTGCGGAAAAAATCACCCCTCTATGTATATAAACCGTGGCCAGGAATGCGATGCCTTCCGTACCCCACCCACTTATCCGATACAAGAATAATTTTTTGTAACAAACTGACGACTGGGTTTTCTGGTCTAGACAGTTAAAGTGTTTAAAATTATCACAGAATATGTCCTTATCTTTAATTTATCGTTGTTTTTCATCGTACGTGGTTGTATCAGGACTTTCATTAAGACGTTTCCATTCTTATCATTTATTACTGTTTATATTTTGTATTTATCTTCGTAAATATTCATCACTGTAATTAAAGTTGTAAATTTTCAAAGTGTTGTGTTTTTGATTACTCTGGTGTGTTTAGCCGCGACCATCCATCGTTACAAACATATTTTACTTTAAGCAGTTGTACTCTTCTTTTTCACGTTTTTTTCGTGAATTAGTGTCATGCACAGTATTTAAGCAACTGATTACACTTTATTAGTTACTCAAGGCAAAGTATTTGATACCACCAGCTGTTAATAATCTGCATGAGCTTTTCCCACGCACCCTCCCTTAATAGTAGGGCTGATGTTCCATTTTGAGTTATTTTCCAGATTTATTCTGATAACCAAGGCACCATCTGGTGTCTATTACATTGCTGTTAATTTACAGTCTGCTAGTATTTTTCAGGTAAATCAAGATTTGCCAGCATGGGGACCAGTGCCACATAATATAGAATTGGAAACTTCTCGATTTATTTGTTAAATGAAATTATATAAAATACAATTACCTGTATCCTACATTGGTTTTTGTTGTGTTTTGGTTTTAGTAACATGGGATAAGAGAATAATTGATTTACTCACGAATAAAAGTGAGTAATTTGACAGAAGAGTCTACTTTACACGATCACCTCGAAATCTTATCTAAACTACATGTTCTAGCATGTCTTGAACCATGGTCTATTTTACGTTGAAGACATGTTTACCTTTACAAAAAATGAACGTGTAAAACCTTGGCGAGATGAAATACTATATGACTGTGTAGATGTGTTCCGTTAAATATTCAAGCATTTTTTTGTAATATTTACAAAACCTAAACGGATCCAACTGACCTGTGCCAACATCCATGGCTCTGTGTCGTGGCTAAAGTGGTAACAGTTCTCCTCGTGTCGCGTCCAGCCAGAAGGACACTGCGCGACGGCTGAATAGGATCAAAGAATAGAATAAAACATGTTTTTTTCTAATACTAGGTCGAAAGGTAAAAATGGACGTGTTCCTAGTTACCTGACATACCTTTTTCATGACAACTGTCAACAGTTATGATTTTACCTTTCAAAATGGTCAACATGTAAAAGATTAAGAGATTAAGTTATTTCTATTATTGACATATAGAAATGAAAATATAGCTATCAATATGGCAGAAATTGTAATACATCGTTCCCACATTTACAATGTTTACCTCCCTTGTTCTGTATGGGAAAAATCTACCAAACAATTAGAAAATACTCAGATTTATAAACATAATGAATCCATGATGCTGATGCAGGCAGATTGCTCAGCAGGTTCAAGAGAAAATATGGTTTTCAAACAAATTTCTTAATTATTACATCTTTGAGAATAACTCTTAATGTTTGTCAGTTTTGCCTATCAAGATGGCTGGCGATTCAGAACAAGGGAGGTAAATATTGTAGATGTAGGACTATGTATTGTTTGCCTAGGCTTTTTCAAATTAAAATCACTAATGAAAATCCTATCCATGTTTATAAATTATGATTTTAACTTTTGGTAACATTTCAAATTGATAGTACCATAAGGAGTTCAACCAAAGGAATAAGCAACACAGGTCCAGTTGTACATGAATGTATGCAAAACAACAACAACAACAACAACAAAACAACAACCATACCTTGATGAATGAATAAACAAGATAGTACGAACAAGAATTTCTCTTGCTTTTCCATGTTAAACCAACTTAACTTCATAAAGTCATAGCGGTAATATATATATCATGTTGACCTTGTTCGTTGCAGGAGATAAGAGTGTTTCAAGGGCAGCACTAAAGACGATACATTGTGATCAACTGTTATATCTCTTTTCAGTATTTTGTAGACGGCAGACCGATGTATTCAGATGATGAAATATGTAGTATTTACTTTCTTTAATAAATATATTCTTTAAATATAATCACGGGTCAAGGTTTTTTTTTAGTACTTATGCTACTCAAGAAACTAAACCAAACTTATTGAATGGGTATCGATGATCAAAATCTGCTACATTAACAGCTCTGTATATTACAAATACAATGAAAGTAGATTTTGCTAATAATACCTTTCTAGTTGATATGTCATCATTTTGGCGTGTAGAGGCGACAGAACGACAATTTAAAATTACAAAATGTAAATGTAGAAGTAGCTATTTTTAATTACTCTTTCAACGGTGTAAGCCATAGATGGTATGACTCATATAGCTTTGGATTGCATGTCGTACGTAGTCATAGAAAATCTTAACACTGCAATGTCGGACAAACGAAGTTAAAATAATCTGAATTTTAACAAGTTGTTTTCGAATATTGTATCTATCATACACATGCCTATGTATAATTATTATCGAGATAAAGTTATTGCAACACTTTAAATGAGTTTCTTTATCATTGGGGTAGACACATTGGGGGTCATGAAACAGGACTCCGTTAAATATTTGAGCGAAACTAGCAAGTTATGTACAAATTAAAACGCGTTTGTAAATAGTAGTGTTTGCTTAATACATTATAAGACACTCACTACTTGTCCTGATTTATATGAAAGCATAAGATCAAACTTTAGTTAGTTATAAGATTTAAAAAATAAGATAATATGGAGGAATTTAAAACAAGTGGTTTAGTTCCCGATGTTATTGACGCAGCACCTCCTGCCGTATTAAAGGTAAGCTTATGGTAATTGGTAAACTGTTTTGTCTAGACTTTGCATGCGTTCTTGCCTCTTACTTGTAGTTTGCGCATGATTTAATCAGGACATGTCAACTAGAAAGTAATTTTAATACCTAAACATTAGAAGTACAGAATAAACGTAAACAATTTCGTTACAGACCAATACGACCATATGATTTATTCTGTTACTGACAAATAGAGTCACATAATAGAATTTGCTTTAGCGGGTGGTAGGTCCGATTTTAAATAGAGTATGAGTCGGGGCGGGTCGGTGTAGTTTTTTGTAGCCAAGTTTTTGGTTAAACCCTGGAGGACGCTGGAGATCTACAAACTACAGAAGGGCTGGTAATATCCAGTTAATGTCTACACATTTCTTTTGATCGTTAAGCTAGTGGGTTAAATATCAAGATCACACTGCCCCTGGACAGTTAAAAAAAATAGGGAAGTTTGTCAAGACAAATTGATGACCCGAATTACTCCAAGGTCGGATGGAAAAATGTAATTAAATGCCAATCATCAGTAACACAATATGCGGTCAATTCCCGAAGACACTATAGGGTGTGATCCTCAAACCCACAGTGACGTTGAACAATAATAGTATCATTTCTAATATTTAGATAAGCATTTGGCAATGTGTCCTAATATTATTGCAAAAAAATGTCATTTTTCATCAAAAGAGTTGGACATACGTAATTTACGATCACCTCTGCTTTACATAATAAAATGTATATAGAATAGTACGTGTACGTAGATGAGTACATATTTATTTTTTAAATGCATGTTTTTTACTTAATGCAAGCTTCTCAAACATGTACGGTACATGTATATGCAAATTAACTTTGGATTCCAGAACTGTTCACCTACGGATATAGTACATGTAGTGGTGTCTTTATTTTTTTTATATCAGGTACAATACGGAGGTAAGGACTTATGTCCAGGAGACACTAAGACACCTACAGAAGTAAAAGATACCCCGATTGTGACACTTGACCAGGATCCCTCTGGGTACTATACCCTGGTTTTTCATGGTAAGCATCGCTCGTATGACTGTATTGAATGTATCGTATTGTATTGAGTAAATTGTTTAACAAGAAGCACACTATCTTAATTGTCTGTTCAAAGTTTGGAGGTCTCATCTGATACACAGACGACAAAAGTTGCACTTGTAACCGTGATAGACGAATGCACTGCGTAGCTGCTAAACATTGTACTGTCATGACGGAGTAAATAAATTATAATACTTTTTTTTCTTATTGTTCCTGAATTGTGCGTTCTTGTATCTGCTGCCATTTACATAATATATCCGGAAATTAAATATTCATTTTAAGTAGTGTGTGTTGGTATTTTTGGCAGCTATATTCAAAGTCAAGTTTCAGTTCAGGAACAATGAAATGTGTTTCAACACGTGTCCTTGTCATGTATTTGTCCTCCGGTATTATGTATCTTCCGTGTTATTACGTATCTTCCGTGTTATTATGTATCTTCCGTGTTATTTTTCATGCTAGATCCTGATGCACCTTCCCGGGCAGATCCGAAGTTTGGAGAATTTCAGCACTGGCTTGTTATGAATATAACCGGGAACAATATTAACAGCGGTGATGTACGTACTGTGTACATTGGATCTGGTGCACCAAAAGGCACAGGTACGTTAACATGTGTAGTTATTTTACATGAACGTACCAAGTACAGGACAAAAGTTTGGCCTTCGACAATCCTTGAACCTAGGTCAAGTCATTGAAGTAGTGTCACTGAGAAAGACATCGGATGTCACAAGTCACAAACAATGCAAGTGGTGACTAAAACCACCAAAGCGGTGGCCGATTGTCAGTTCGATTAACATAGTTTCAACACTTAACAACGTTCATGCATATTTTATTTTTGACACAAAAATTTAAACGCACGTTACATGAAATCATTCATTATATACAGAACCCAGTATTCGCATCTAAAATATCTTACAAATACCGCGACCAAAGATGTTAGTCATAAGCACACCCCCGCCACCTTCCCCGTCCGTTACTTTTTTACATACCTACATGTCATTGTTATTTTTCAGCAGCCACATGTATGCTGGAATTCAACATATCTTTATGGAAGCTTTCCTAACAAGAAGAGATGCGCATGTTGCAAGCATGTTCCGGTTCAATGATATTTTTACACTGAATTATGGCTGTTTCATTACATGTACATGTAGTATACATGTATATAGCGCTTGTGTGCAGTCTTGTCCGGGCTATTTCTCAAGAACCACTGATTTCAATTCAAAGAAACTTCATAGATTGCTTTACTATCAAGTGGAGATGCGCTTAGTACCAGTTTGTTCAAGTTCAATGATTTTTCACAGAGTTATTACCCTTTTATAACTTTTTCATATTTCTAAGCTCCTTCGTGTCCGCGAAATTTCTCAGCAACCTCAGACTGAAATTCAGCAAATATTCATTACCCTTTTATGACTTTTTCATATTCCTAAACTCCTTCGTGTCCGCGAAATTTCTCAGCAACCTCAGACTAAAATTCAGCAAATATTCATTACCCTTTTATTACTTTTTCATATTCTTAAGCTCCTGCGTGTCCGCGCAATTTCTCAGAAACCTCAGACTGAAATTCAGCAAATATTCCGGGGAAGCTTCTCTAACAAGACGAAATGCAAATAATTCCAGCATTCCCTACTTCGATGATACTTTATTGGATCACGGCCCATTCAGACCACCTTTCATACGAAAACCTTGCCTCGGCGTTGGGATTGGCCATGTCAACATTACTCTTGTTTTCTTAAAATCATATGTTCTAACACTTCTTTTCATCATAAAGTCTTATTTCAGGTTTACATCGATATGCCTTTTTATTATACAAGCAAACTAATGGTGTAATAAATACGGCGGACGTACCACAAGTACCAAATACAACCGGTAAGAAGTTTGTAAATATCGTTCACCTTTTTCATGCAAAATCATAAGTAACACCTACACTGTACTGTCAACGTGGAACTCATTGATCTAGTAGTAACCACGGTTGCTTAGAAACACAGAGCCCTCGGCTGGGATCCAAGATCAGAGCACTTGTCGTCTGCTATGAGACAAGACCTCTGACGGTCCGCTTACCTCTGTTAAACATGTGCATGTAAATTGGTCACTAGTAATGAAATATGCTGGCTCTCTCTTTTTATGGGTGGTGTTTGAACTGGCATCGTGACTGAGACAAAAAGAACCAATATTTAAAACACTTTGGGGACCGAATTTTTACACATGTAGGTATATATTCAGGTTTGCATCCGAACATAAGTCGGTGACTTTATTTAAAACATTCGCATGTAGCCAGACGCGGGACAACTGAGATGAATTTAAGTCTGACTTGCATATGACAAATTCTGGACAGAAATAGTATTTTATAATGTCCGAAGCTAACGCACCAAAATATAAGCACGCGGAGTCATTTGTTGTAAAAAGAACTACTTTTTAATATCTGTAGAATCGGTAATTCGTCTGAACAGCCAATTTACATAACATGTTTTACGAGAGTATATTTATATTCTGTACATATTCGATAATTTCAGCTGATGGAAGACGCAGTCAAAAAGCTAGAGAAATCGCAAATCGTTTCGGATTAGAACTTGTCGCTGGGAACTTTTTTCTTGCGGAATGGGATGAATACGTACCAACGTTACATACGCAGCTGGGTTTTGGAAAATGAGGACTTCTTGTATGTTTAAATGAAAAAGTGATATTCATATTTGTAATTTTACATTCATGTAGCAATGTTCTTCAAACTTGTGAATTCGTTGGGTGTGAATTAATTGAAATAAAGAAAGAAATTTCGTCGTCGTCTTGCATTATTAATGCCACTCCTCTTAGGTGTTTCGTACGGTGAGCTTTTAGCATTATGGTGAAGAGACGTAGATATTTAATTATTGTGGGGAAAAATTGAAATTTTGACGTTACATATAGAGTTGAAATACCACCAATAATTAAAGCATGCTTTGAAATATGCGTAGTTATATGTTTTGCTGATACCTATTTATTTAGATTATACTAATTTATTTGCTCTCGATTGCAAAACATGTTCAACGGCTCTCGAGACTCTCTCCAGATGGATTCAACCTCAAAGAGAGAGAGAGAGAGAGAGAGAGAGAGAGAGAGAGAGAGAGAGAGAGGCAATGTGAAATTAAGTGTCCTACCTAATGACACTAGCACCTTGGCACGTATACTTATTTATGTCAGGCAGATGTTCACCAGAGGTTGGTGCGAAAGATTTTATCATATTATAGACTTGGGTATTACAAATGTACCTCGATAGAATACTAACACATTTTATACTTATTTACAACTTACTAACACATTGAAACACAATTTCACAATAAACATGTTCTTACGTAAAATACAAACAGAAAAAATATCCACAGAAACAAAAGTTTATGCGTTAACAGTATTTCTTTTACAACTAAATTCCCTGACTCGTCATAATCATCAACTCATAAAAGTTCTTGTCTGCAGGAATGTCTCTTTCTTGTAGACATAAAATAGTCACATGTAGAATTAATTCAGCAAACATCTGCAAGAATTAAAGAGAACAGAAAGTCAATGTTTTATGAAAATTACATGTACCATCATGTACCAAATATGTACCAAACATGTACAATGTACCAAACTTTCGTACATTTACACAAGTCGTTGTTTTTTTATGTGTTTATAGAAGTTTTTATTAATCACACTGAAGATAAAATCACATTTGCCCTCAAAGCCACGTTACATTGCGTTAAGAAACTATGATTATTGGTTATTACAATAGAAATACTCACAAGAAGAACTGCGGTTGTTACAATCGCCAAACTTATCGCCAGATTGGTGGACAAAATCTGTAATATGTGGGGGAAAATGTTAATTGTCTTTAAACAAGATAATATTATACATGGTATATGTATCAGCAAAACTTAAGGAACATACATGTACTTATGTACAATGTACTTGTATTGCATGTCTATTCTATGAATTATCGCACCCGTGGCAAAGATGGCAGTTCAGGTTAATACAGTATGAAATCATTTGATAAACTCTTACTAAAATGTGTCTAACATGCTTTTCATAAGAATTTTTAATGCCTTTCAAAATTGTTTCTCTTTGTGTTTTTTTTATATGTACACAAAAAGACTTTAATAATGCAACACTTTTTAATGTTTAATATTTATTTAAAAGCAAAACAACAAACTATTTTAAACATTCTCTTTCTATTCCAACACATTACACCCAGGCTTTGACAGAGGAATGGGCCAATATTCCACAACATAGTATTGCTACCATAATACGGTCAATGCGAAGAAGATGCATGACATGCATCCACGCTAACGTCGGCTATACCAAATATTGAATATTTTTGATTTTGGACTTGTAGGGTGATACATTTTGAAGCTATGCAATGTGTTTTCATCATGGTTTGATTTCTGTTAAATTTGGACACAACAGTTATACAAGATTAGATTTCTATACTTAATAAGTTTCTATTTAATATTGTCTAACAAAACATTTCTACAGAGCTTTTTTCCAAGTGTTGCGTTATTTTAGTCTCGGTGTATAAGGCATCTGGTGAAAAGTAGAGGAAGTAGACGGGGTCTTGTATATCGTGATCAAACACCAAAAGCATACCTGGTCTAGACGGTCTTACAGTGAATAATTACAGTGTAAATCAATAACAAAATATAATTTACCTGTTCAAAATCAAATACGGACTGCTTTAGATGTGATAAAACACCAGAAGCGTTGATACAAATGCTCTAGAAGTACCTCAAGAAATAATATTCTAATTACAATTACATATAAATATACCATTACAATTACCTGTTTAAAGATTCAATGTTAATAACTGGTTTCATATGATAAGACACCAGACCGTTTATACAAATGGTGCCAAAGTACCTAAAGAAATAATATTTTAGTTACAATTCCATATATAGTTTTTCTAGAAAACGGACTCGGGACTCGAGAGTGACTTGATAAGCTACAAGCTTTCTTCACAATCGAGCTTAATAAATTAGTATAAACTATAATAACAATTACATGTATGTCAATTACAATTAATACAATGTATATAGTGTTGCAATGTTAATAACAATTATATGTATGTTAATTACAATTGCATGTCTAAAGTATTGCCATGTTAATTACAATTACATGTCTAAAGTATTGCCATGTTAATAACAATTACATGTCTAAAGTATTACAATGTTAATAACAATTACATGTCTAAAGTATTACAATGTTAATAACAATTACATGTCTAAAGTATTACAATGTTAATAACAATTACATGTCTAAAGTATTGCCATGTTAATTACAATTACATGTCTAAAGTATTACAATGTTAATAACAATTACATGTCTAAAGTATTACAATGTTAATAACAATTACATGTCTAAAGTATTACAATGTTAATAACAATTACATGTATAAAGTATTACCATGTCAATTACAAATACATGTCTAAAGTATTACAATGTAATAACAATTACATGTCTAAAGTATTACAATGTTAATAACAATTACATGTCATAAAGTATTGCCATGTTAATTACAATTACATGTCTAAAGTATTACAATGTTAATAACAATTACATGTCTAAAATGTATTACAATGTTAATAACAATTACATGTCTAAAGTATTACAGAAGCGAATCAAAATTACAGTGACTAGAAAGCATTACAATGTTAATACAATTACAATGCTAAATAAATTAGTATAAAGTATAATAAAAATTACATAGTCTAAAACATTTACATGTATGTTAATTACAATTACATGTCTAAAGTATTTTACAATGTTCAATTTAACAAATACATGTATTAAAATATTATAATGTTAATAACAATATCATGTCTAAAGATATTACAATAGTTAATAACAAATACATGGCTAAAGTATTACAATGTGTAATAACAATTACATGTCTATAGTATTACAATGTGTAAGTAATAATTACATGTCTAAAGTATTACAATGTTAATAACAATTACATGTCTAAAGTATTACAATGTTAATAACAATGTACATGTCTAAAGTATTACAATGTTAACTAACAAATACATGTCTAAAGTATTTCAATGTTACTACCAAACATCTGATATTTACGTTTTGACAACATTCTAAAGTATTGCAATGCTAATAACAATTACATGTCAATGTATTACCATGTTAATAACAATCGCCATTTCGTATAGTATTGACATAGGTAATTAGAATTACATGTCTAAATTATTACAATGTTAATTCCATTATATATTCTAAAGTATTACAAGGTTAATAACAATTACATGTCTAAAGTCTTACAACATTAATACAATTATATGTCTAAAGTATTACAATGCTAATACCCGCAAATACAAGTCTTTTGGGTCGATTGTTAAAATCAAACACAAAGTATAAAGTATTGGCCATGTTAATTACAAATACATGTCCAAAGTATTACAATGTTAATAACAAGTAGATTCTAAAGTATTACAATGTTAATAACAATAACATGTCTAAAGTATTACAAAATTATATAGTAATAACATGTCTAAATAGTTTAAAATACATTTCAGAATACATGATAATATTATTACAAGTTGATAACAATTAAATGTGTAAAGTATCAATGTTAATAACAATTACATGTGCTAAAGAATTACAATGTAAATAACAATTACATGTCTAAAGAATTACAATGTTAATAACAATTACATGTCTAAATGGATTACAATGTTAATAACAATTGTGACATGTCTAAAGATTTACAATGTTAATAACAATTACATGTCTAAAGTATTACAATGTTAATAACAATTATATGTCTACATTATTGCTGTTTTACTTATAATTTTAAGACTTTAAACATTTTCAATGTATTACAGCAAATAATCATAAAAACTAAATTACATGTCAAAAGTATTAGCATAATGTTAATAAGACATACATGTCTAAAGTATTACAATGTTAATAACAATTACATGTCTAAAGTATTGCCATGTTAATTACAAATACATGTATAACGTGTTTTAAGCAATCATCCATTGGAACAGTCATTAGAATATATTGCTAAAGTCGTATCTTGATCATGCGCATAGTAAAGTATTTTTCTCTACAGACAGTATGGGTAATATATTTGTACTTATGACGCATACGCGCTTTTGTTTTCTTCTGGGTATGTAATACTTATGTTGTTTGTACTATATGAGAGTTAAATATGAGCAATGTAAATTTTTAAAAGGAATTTTCTGCTTATGAAGAGGCGTCATGATTTGCAGTTTCCTCCCGAACATCTGATATTTACTGTTATGACAACTTATATATTGCATGCTCATTCTGAATGGATGCAAAGATAAGCCATTGTAGAAAATCGCCATTTCGTTTGTATTTACTTAGGTTAAAGAAAGAGTCTGATTTTTGTATGTCGTTTTCTCTGTTATATATTGTTTTATTATGAGGCGATATCACATCATATCCAATGCCTGGCGACTCCATAAATGCTTTATTATATGTATACAATGCTTATTTCATGCTCATGCTCGCAAAACAATTTTTGAACATGTCATTGATACAATGCTTAAAGTCTATGACGTCGCCAGCACCATTAACCTCATGGCCTGATTCACCTCGCAGAGTAAGTAACTGTTCAAAAAACCCGAGAGATATACAGCTATTGAATAACCTTCTTGGAAAGTTGTAACTACATTCACTAGTAGAATTTTGAAAGTAGGTCTATGATATCAAGTCTGCATCTAGCTTTAAGGTATTTTCGATAAGATTTGCTCGTAACAGTTACTGTATAATCATGAAAATATTTGTTATTGTCTGTTCGTTCATTAAGTAACCGTTCCATTATAGCATAATGGTGACTCGTTTAAGGTTTTAATGGGAAAGTAATACTAATATATGTACTTACGAAGCAAATAAGTGGTTCATATACGGTGCTTGTACACGAGTAAAAGAATGTGAGAACTCCGCTTATTAGATGGACAGTGGCAAAACCAACTACAAGCCACGTAATGTTAACAATTCTTGCGCACTGCACGTCCGTACTGTCAGAGAATTTGAAAGAGGTCAAATCTTTGGTACCGACTGCTAACAAAAGAAGGCCCTGTGCCTAAAATGAAGAAACTAAGCATGAAAATGATGATATTATATAATGTGGTATACGTGTGCACTGCTTGTAAAGTCACAGGATCATTTTAATTTACTGATAAAGTAAAATTATTTTTCTACAAGGATAATGATAGAACCAGGTTCTATTCACTCTAAAACAATGTTGATATAATTATGCGTTTCTTTCATATTCAACTTCACTAAAAAGAGTTGCCAGAAAGTGTTTTTTATTTTTTGAAATTTCATTGAAAAACCATACTGCGCCATATTTCGAACATGTATTTATCTATTCAAAAAGCAAGGTTGCGAATGGTTTTGGTAAAAATCACTTACGCCGGTAAGACAACTTTCTTGGTGCAATAACAACTACTTGTTACATGTATTGTGTTACTGGGACTTTAAACCAAGAATACGAACATATTTAAGATTCATTCACTACTTATTCATTTGTTATAGTAAGCTTGAACTAGATGTTGTCGATATGGTGTCCTTGTACACTAATTATAGCCACACAATATCTTGACTACTTTTGATTGTGAAATCCACAATTCATATATCCCGCTGATCAAGCGTCAGTATTTTTATGTCCAGCTTTTCACTACAGTGGCATATTTAAATCTCTAGATTAGTAACCTCTGACCTATGTACGTCAGTTTTACTTCGCAAATAATTCCTAACATTCACTTCGTTATTTTGATACATGTATATTGTGAAAAAGACTGGTCTTTGAACAAAAAGCTCTTTTATGCATGTGGTACTGTGATTCGGAATGTCTGTGCCATGTGATGTTTTGGGGGTATTTTATTAGAAGCAGAAAAGTTTGAACTTTCAAAGCAACTTAAGAATACTCTATATACGCTGTATCTATATACGCTGTCTCTATATACTTGACAGACAGTCAGTTGAAGCAATTGGAACGTTCATGGGAAATTAGCTTGACCTCCTGATATGCAAATATGTTTTCATGTCCTGAGATTAAAAGTGTCCATGGAAAGTCCAAATTGTTGGTTTTCACAGACAGTTTCATAATCATTTTCAATGTTGCTTACCAAGAACAGTCCTTTGGCGTAATGATGGAGCCTGTTAACTCTCTTTGTATTATTCATATTGCTTTCAAGTAAATCCCGTGCATAAAAAAACATACGGAAATCCTGCAAAAGAGAATGAGGTCATATTTTAGTAATTTTCATGAGTGCCATGCATTTAATAATTTTCACACATTAATATGTTTTCTTCTTCAAAGCGCTACTTTGATTCGTTCCTGTTATAAATATTTTGGAAGTCTTAAACATTGTTTTTGCCATGAAAGCTTAGAGAACAATTATAAATCATATTATTATAAGAGAATACAGAAGCAGGGTATCTACGAGTAAGTCATCGGATGAGAATATAGAAACGAGTCACTATAAAAAAAGACTTTAAAGTTTATGTGACTATTGTATCATGAGTAATGAACATAGAACGGTTCGGTCAGTAACTTTTTTTTAATCAGTAATTTTCAGGTATTACTGACTTGAATACCGACCTTTAAACTATGCATTTCCATTTTACAGTAAACGTCGTTTATAAAGAACTCTTTGGGATCATTTAAATCAATCAATCAACAATTTCATATAAAATAGATAAAGAAAAAAAAAACCCGGACAGAGAAAAGTTGTTCCTTATATCCGGATCTTCGCTATATACGGAGTTGTTATAAACGGAGTTTTACTATAGAAACAATTTTAAAGCAAACGTTCACGTAAATAACCATCGTGCAAACAAGAATATTGCTGATGTAAGAAGCACTTACGTTGTATCCGATAAGGCAGAGTATTTCCGATCATTTCACATTAAATTTGCATTTATTGCATTGTACATGTGATATATATCACACTTGAGTGTGAAGTGAAGGAAACAAAATAAACTAGTCTTTGTAAACTAATGTTTCCGTAATACTCGCAAGTTGTGGAAAATGACATACGTTTGATCAAATAGTAACACTTTATTAAGTTAAATTGCTCAAATGAAAATGAAATGAATACGAAATAAATGGTGTGCGCTGGTATATAATATTAGTTTTTCATGTTTCAAAAATATATCTAATAAAATGTAATTTTAATAAAGTGTAACATATTACAATATAAAATCTAGTTACCTCACCAATTTGTGTTCTTCTGGTTCGTATGCAGCTGAATATTTCGCATAAAAAAGTGTTATAAACGTCCGAACGTGTTGTCACATACATTGATACTTATACTATACGTGACAGCGACTCACTTGACCTCATTTCAACTTCAGTTTTAATGTTTATATGCATATGAATTAGCAACAGTATACTAGTTTATACTTTAACTTTACATAATAGCCGGTGTGTTGCCTTGTATCATACTGCTGAAACAGTCTTTTACGTGTAATCTCTCAATTGTGGGTTTTCGCGTGTACTTGACAGTGTTACTCGAGATCCATTCTCCTGTGATTGACGGATGGACGGACGGACGGACTACTAGTAACCACACGTAGCTTAATCTGTAGAACACTATGTTAAAATAGTTGTCTTAAGGGGGGGCTATTTAAACAATATTTACATAAAACTTATTGCATACAAAACTATTCGCTATCAAATTAGGCTAAGCAGGGTTTTTTCTTCCAATTTTATCAACAATACAGGATCTTCAGTCATTTTCAAGTTTCCCAACATTATATTTTAAGAGTTGCACTTGAATACCGGAATTTACTTGAATACCGGAATCTCGATTGACGTAATCTGCTACAGTCTATTCTCCCAAAACACCACCTCCCTAGAACAACAACCTCCCTTAAAAGACCACATTTTCTTTCCCCTTTACATCAGTTATATAAGGAATCAACCTCTCTAGAACAACACCTCTCTGCAACAAGCACATTTCTGTGTTCCAAAGGGTGTTCACACCTCAGAGTTTGCACTGTTTATACATCCATTTTGTTTAAATTAATAAAAAAACACACTATTCCACAAAATTTGTATTACAGATACGGTAATAAATATGTGACTGTGTGTTGCCGGTCTCTTGCAAAAAAAAAAATAATTTCGGTCGGTCGGCATGGTTTACTTTTTTATTATTATTTTTATGCCCCCGAAGGGTGGCATATCAAAATCGCACCGTCGGTCTGTTCGTCTGTCTGTGCGTCCCCACTTACAAATTCGTGTGCGGACTGTAACTGTGTCATGCATTGAAGGATTTTAAAATAACTTGGCACAAATGTCTAGCACATCAAGACGACGTGTCGCGTGCAAGACCCACGGGAGTTTGAAGGTAATGAAATCCTCTATGTATGCACACATTCGTGTCCGGACTGTAACTTTGTCATGCATTGAAGGATTTTAAAATAACTTGGCACAAATGTCTAGCACATCAAGACGACGTGTCGAGTGCAAGACCCACGTCCCTAACTCAAAGGTCAAGGTCACACTTAGAGTTTGAAGGTAATGGAATCCTGTTTATATGCACACATCCGTGTCCGGACTATAACTTTATCATGCATTGAAGGATTTTAAAATAACTTGGCACAAATGTCTAGCACATCAAGACGATGTGTCGCGTGCAAGACCCACGTTCCTACCTCAAAGGTCAAGGTCACACTTATAGCTTGAAGGTAATGGAATCCTGTATATATGCACACATTCGTGTCTGGACTATAACTTTGTCATGCATTGATTGATTTAAAAATAACTTGGCACAAATGTCAAGCACATCAAGCCGATGTGTCGCATGGATTGTAAAATTACATACCACAATTATTGAGAACATGGAGAGTACAAAGACTGTGAGACACGTCTTTTGGGGGCATTCGTCACTTGTGAGGTACAGCTCTTGTTTATCATTATGAAACACTTAAAAATTTGTCTTTTTGGTCATTTTGTCATATACATGTATAAAGTTTGCGGTCAGCAGTAAAAGAAGGACCAGAAACACATTTTTTAAACACTCTTTTTTCGGGGTGGGGGTTGGGGGGCTAATATACTGTCACGGATCAGTAACATACACAATGTTTAAATTTGTTAAAAAACAAAATAATTTGCTCAAATTATGCCCCTTAAGAAAGACATTTAACACCGATAAATACTCTTGGACGGATGTTCTCAAATTAGCCCGCTATCTGAGGTTTACAATTAGCATGCATATACATGTAAATAGAAAACGTATACATTATCAATACGTATATGAACAATACTTAACACTTCAAGGTCACTTTGTCAGAGAAGCAAAAGAAATTAGTTTCTAATAAATGAAAAAATACAAATGAATTTAACAAATAGGAGCTGCCTCGGGATCGATCCCCAACAGTGCCATAGTAGTGGTCTTGTCTCTGCGGGCACTGTTGGGTAATTCCACATTGCCTTTCTGTGAGCGATTAATATATGTTTAAAGAACTTCTTTCGAGTTCGCAAATTAGTATAAAGAAAAAGTTTAAAATACATGTATGTGTGTTTTAGCTAACCTGCCACAAAGTGCCAGAGAAAGCTATTACGATCGATCACCGTCCGGTGTCCGTTCACATTTTCCTTCAAACGACATCTCCTCTGAAAGCACTAGGCTAATGTTGAAACTTAACAGGGATGGTCCTTGCTTAAAGCCCTATCATAGTTTTTTTCCAATATTTCCATTCCATGCAGAGCTCTGGTTTCCATAGCAACGGAAAGGAAAAACTTTTAAAATCTTCTTCTAGAAAACAGGAAGGCCCAGAGCTTAGATATTTGGCATTTTGCATTGCCAATAGCGGATCTCTTCCAAAATTGTTCAAATTATGACACCCTTGTTAAAATTTACCATGCCCGGGCGAGGGTCACTTGTTTCTACATAGTTTTGTAAAGGAAAAACTATTTCAAAATTGTCCCTGAAACAATAAAGACTTTGCCTAGTGGACCTCTACCAAGATTTTTCAAATTATGATCCCCTGATTGGAATTGAACCTGACCCGGTGTCACTTGTTTTTACATAGGCTTATAGAAAAAAATCTTTAAAACATCTTCTCAGAACACTCGCTTTCTGCTATTGATGACCTTATATTATAGCCAGCGGAAGTCGGGTTAGCGATATAGGGCCATCTTTGCCCCCCTTTTCTAGCGAATTGTTTTTAGCTCACCTGGCTACGCCAGGGTGAGCTTTTCTGATCGATGATTGTCCGTCGTCCGTCGTCCGTCGTCCGTCAACATTTTGATTCAAATGACATCTCCTCTGAAACCTCTAGGCCAATGTTGATAAAACTATGCAGGAATGTTCCTTGCATGAAGCTCTACCAAAATTGTTCAAAGAATTCCATTCCATGCAGAACTCTGGTTGCTATGGCAACAAATAGGAAAAACTTTGAAAATCTTCTTCTTTGAAACCACAAGGCCTAGAGCTTAGATATTTGGCATGTAGCATTGTCTAGTGGACCTCTACCAAGATTGTTCAAATTATACCCCCGGGTCAAAATTGACCCCGCGCGGGTGGGCACTTAGTTTTTGCATAGGCATATATAGGAAAAACTTTAAAAATCTTCTTCTCTGACACCACAAGGCCTAGAGCTAAGATATTTGGCATGTAGCATTGTCTAGTAGACCTCTACCAAGATTGTTCAAATTATGACCCCGGGCCAATATTGGCCCCGCACCGGGGGTCACTTAGTTTTGCATAGGAATATATAGGAAAAACTTTAAAAATCTTCTTCTCTGAAACCACAAGGCCTAGAGCTTAGATATTTGGCATGTAGCATTGGCTAGTGGACCTCTACCAAAATTGTTCAAATTATGAGCCCCGGATCAAAACTGACCCTGCACGGGGGTCACTTAATTTTACATAGGCTTATGTAGGAAAAACTTTAAAAATCTTCTTCTCTGAAACTACAAGGCCTAGAGCTTAGATATTTGGCATGTAGCATGGGCTAGTGGACCTCTACCAAGATTGTTCAAATTATGACCCTCGGATCAAAATTGACCCCGCACGGGGGGTCACTTAGTTTTACATAGGCTTATATAGTAAAAACTTTAAAAATCTTCTTCTTTGAAACCACAAGTCCTAGAGCTTAGATATTTAACATGTAGCATTGGCTAGTGGACCTCTACCAATATTGTTCAAATTATGACCCCCGGGTCAAAATTGACCCCGCACCGGGGGTCACTTAGTTTTACATAGGCTTATATAGGGAAAACTTTAAAAATCTTTTCTCTTGAAACCACAAGGCCTAGAGCTTAGATATTTGGCATGTAGCATTGCCTAGTAGACCTCTTCAAAGTTTGTTCAAATTATGCCCCTGGGGTCAAAATTGACCTTGCCGGGTGGGGGGGTTGTTTTACAAAGGCGTATATAGGAAAACTTATTTGGTATATAACATTATCTAGTGATCTTCCACCAGGCAAGTGGACTTGTACCAAGGTGAGCGATATAGGGCCATCTTGGCCCTCTTGTTTCCCTTTCTTATGAGCTACAACAAGACACTTTACGTCCGCCTATCAACTAGAAGCACGTGATCACGTAGTATTATTATGATCCGTAAAGGTATCTCTCGCTGTCTGATATTCAGATTGTCAGTGTGCGCACGTGTAACTGGATTACAGGTAAAACAACTGAGTAATATTTGAATAATTGTATTTTGTTAATGTGAACAATGCAATACAAGTTTTAAAGAATTTTCTATCCAACAATTTCGGTTTGTCCTCTGAAAACAATCATATGATATATAGTACATTTTCCTGTGAACATTACGGATATACTAGCCATTTTATTTAGATTCTAATTTTAAAAATCCAGTATAAACATTTGACAATTAAGCGTTCGAGAGCAAATTACATTTTCCTTCTTTTACTCTATAACACCTAGCAGGAAACACCAGCGTAATTGTTCTAAATTACATACAGGGCCGTAGCCAGAGGTTAAAAAATAGGGAGGCACTTTCTAGGGGGGTCCGGGGGCCTCCCCCCCCCCCTCCCCACCCACCCTGCGGATTTTTTTTTTCAAAGGTGCCATATCGCGCATTTTCCTGCATTTCAAACATGTTTTTGATACTTTTAAGATACCGATTTCGGAAAAAATAAATGACATTAAAAAGATTCGCGTACATCTTAGTTACATAATTATAGATCTCAAAATAGCCAACGTATTTGCGATTTTTGTGATCCTAAAACGCTAGTTTAAAGGCATACTTTGTTTAAATAAGTTAAATTAAATAAAAATGCCTCAGCTCGGCTATGCTGAAAAGATGGTGCCTCAAGTTTATCATTTTTTCATCATCTTGGCAGAAAAACAGAGAGGCACCGGCCTCCCTGTGCCTGAGTGTAGCTACGGGCCTGACATAAAATATTCTAACACAAGTTAAGATTTTTTCTCCAAGGATGCCGCACGGGAAATGACGTAAAAATGTGACGTATGTAACAAACGCCTCCAATCACAAGTAACAATGATATACGGCTACCCGTTGAATAAAGTGCGGGATAGTCTTCAAAAGAAAATGTTAGAAAGAGTGTTAGAATCGAAATAATATTGTGCCTTTATTTTATGTTTTCCAGTGAATTATAGAGTTTTCTCAGTGAAATAAAAGTGATAATCCACAGTTTTGAAACAGTGGATTACCATTTTTATTTTCACTGTTTTTGCAATCTTTAACCCGGATTTACGTCAAAAAGTATACCGAGCGTAATTAATGCTGGAAACCATGCGACGATGACGTCGTTAAAATGACGTCATTTGCGCTATGTTTTCTGATGACGTTTTTCGCGATTAACGATATTTTATAGAAACAAACTCAATAAAAGTAGAGTTTTAACCATAAAATAAACAGAAAAATTGTTTGTATCGGTGTAATATTGCGTTAATTTCACTCGTGAACACAAAAAATTGTTATTTTCACTCGTGGCTACGCCACTCGTGAAAATATCACTTTTGGTGCCCACTCGGTGAAATTATAACTTGATTTTACACCGAAAACAACAATTATCCTCTATATATTTTACTCAACGATGAAATACCGGGACCCTATTAATTCTCAAGTAAAACAGGACCTCATATCGACATGCCGTCGTTTTTCACAAGATAATTTGATGTAAGATGTAGCCGTGGTGACGGGCATGCCGCTCCATTTTACAGTTCGTTGCTTTTATTTTCTAAATCAAGCAGCTAATCTAAGAGAAGAAGACTGTGGGGTTAATAGATTAACCACACATCTTTAAATGATTACCGAACATCCTTACATCATAAAGCTTTAATTTAAAAGGGGCCTCATATAGACTTACGCTGGTTTTTCACAAATATATGTAATAGCAACGGTGCAGCGCATGTCGTTCCATTTTACAGAACCGTCAGTTATTCGCTTGAATGACAGGCAATTTTCGTTTCCGCCACCATTACTCGGTTCACTGGGAAGCCAGTTGGTGTAAGCGAAATCCTCTTTTGATGTCCACCACTTCCACTCTCCTTCAACCGAAAGATCGCTACCCCCTATCCAGAAATACGGCCCTGTAGAATGTAAGAGGCTGTTTCAAAGATTGTTCAAGTCCGTTTCCAAAGATCATTGTGGTGTATTTGGAAAAGTTTTAAGTTTTATATTCTTTGTTTCAGATGGGCGTTTGGATGTTTGCACGTCAAGTGATTTTCATGACTTGTGCGTAGTTTAAAACGCATATATATATATGTTTCGTGTCCGTATCTAGGCTAGTACACCATATAATAGAACGTCCTGTATACTAACAAAAAAAGGGAAGCAACGTAACGTAGGGGTGTTGCGTCTGACTCCTAACCTAGAGATCGTGGGTTTGAATCCCGACAGCAGCATTTGACCGAAATCCGTTCTTTCGCCGCCACAGGTACCGGTCTGAACTCCAGGAAACAGTCAGTGAGGAGGCTGATATACTAGTAAGTTGCAAGAACTTGTTCTACTGTCTATGTAAAATGAATAATTTCAAATTTAAACTAAAAAAAATCCGCTTCTTTGCATACCGCATATACACTGCATCTCTATTTATTTTTTGTAATTTGGGTATCACATATGTTAATTTCAACTTTTGACTTTCACTGAAAAACCAAATCATGGCTTGAATGTTTTATAAAAAATTAAAGGATGTCACGTGACGAGCGTAACAAATCACATGGGCGCTACATAGTTATAACGGTTTGACGATGGCAGGATTTCAATTACAAATTACAAGTGATCTAATTCTGTATCCTTTCAAACATTGATTTCATTTACAGAACAACTATTTATTATTTCTTAAACAAATTGTTGGTTACTAGCCGTAAGTAGAAACGCTATCACGTCGATCAGAACCACTTCAAATGACATCAGGAAAAATGCTTTACAACTGAGGTCTTTAAGATCTAGATCTAGGTTACGGTGATTGGATATTGCTATCTAAAGATAAACAACCTACCTGTTAACACTTTCACCTCATTTATAAGGAAGTTGTCTTCTTGTGGCGTTTCTATCTCAACAAGATATCCTCCAAGCCCCTGACATACCATCTAATGACGAAAATATATAAATATATTGAATTTTGCTGTTTCAACTGTAATTATAATGATAATAATAATAATAATGATAATAATAATTTATTTAGTGAAGGTAACCCATAAGACATGTAAAGAGTTACAAAGCAAATCTTAACAAATGTTTTTTTCATATGATGTCAGATAAAAAAATTCATAAATAAAAAAATACACAGTTTCAGCAAGGCAGCAATCAAAGGAGTATAGAAGTGATACATTGTATTATTGCATAATTCTAAAAAGAATTTAATCACTGATTTATACTCCTATATAAATGCACATTACAATAGTTATAACCAAAATATGTTTATATGTAAAAGTTTTATTCCCATTGAATAGAGAAAATCTGTAAAAATTCCAAGTCAAAAATTGAAAATACGTCTTTTCCTCAAGGTCTATTGTCCTTCATACCGGTCAAAATGAGAAATAATTCAGCGAATCTAATATCTTTCAATGCAGTTGCTGTGTTTTAAGCTTCATTCTTGACTTATGATTATTATTGTTATTTTGAAGGGTATAACTTACGTCAAAGGGAAATGAAACAAGATTTTCTGTTAACGGGTCCTATGACTTTGTCCTTTCGCATAGTGCCCAAACATACAAAAGGTATACAAGTAACTAGATACCATAGTAGTATTTTTTGTAGTCTCTTCAAATGCAATTAGGGGTTAAGGAGAAAGGGAGCGGAAACGATTTATGTTCTATCAAATGTCCTCTGTAACCTTGACCTTTTACGTACTGACCCTAAATAAATATATGCATGCATGCCGAAACTAGGAGTTTTTATGAGAGTTGCGAAATCCAGTTGATTTATTTATACTTATTCATTATTGTCGGTTGTCAGTCCAGTCTTTTACTCCAGATGGAATAAACTGCGAACAGATAGGAAGAGACTATGAGGAATTATCGTGTCTTGGCTGAGGACACTAACACCAAAGCACTAATGGGATCGAACCGGGAACTCTCCGATCCCAAACTGGCACAACTTGTGTAGAGTGAAGCATACACAACTTTGTAGTAATGTTATCAATGTCATGCTGAAACTGTGCTGTATATCGATCTGCGTAAGTGATGATAAGCTTTCATTTCCTTGCATTCCAGATCGGGATATCTGCAGGTTTTACCAGTGTTGGAAAATCTCATCTTACACCCCCCGTGTAAGATGACTCTCGTGAATTACTTGTGATGTAACGTTATAAACATTATGACGTCACTTTCCCAAACACAGCATCTGAATAACGTTTGTTTTTATATCAAAATGCATAAGAAAATGCAATAAAAAATCAAAGTTTGCATTTAAATATTTTAAAGTGCAAGACGGTGTGCAAGAAAACGGTTCTACCATGAGATATTTGGTTCATATGGAAATATCCGTCACTTCGGGCAACAGTTACCCTCAGAAAAGGATATTTCGATCTGAACCGCGTGCTCATGGAAGAAACTTATACGTCACATTTGTTCTTGTTTATGTAAGGAACAGGTTTTAACGATTGCATTCCGCGCTAGTTACTGCGAAAGTGCATGCTATTCTTAGCAACCTATTTATTGAAGTAGAGGCGCCAAATTGTAATATGCACAACAATACTTCATATACATAGTTCAAAATCAAGCAACGAGTTTAGAACACACACGAACAAAGAAAAGTAGACGAAAAGGGGAACAATATGTCTGCACGTGTTTGAAAGACATAATGAGACATAATTGTCACCTGTGCGAGCATCCAAGGCTCCGTATCGTGACTGAAATGGTAACAACTGGCATCATGTCCAATCCATCCAGCTGGGCAGTCTATTGCTGCACAGTATAGTAAAAAAAGATTCCTATATTAAGTATAGTAACTGAGAACGGTTTATATATCATGAAAGTATATTGTCCTTTGTGGACAAGTTTAATGGCATCCATTCTATAGCAACCGAACGAAAATCTGACGACAACAGATCGGTCATCTTAGGAGACATCAGAAATAGTTAAGGTAAGTTGATAGGAATTAGCTTCTTATAACTCATATTTAAGTTTATATGTAGCTATAAGACTCACTTACTTCAGATGTCCAAAATGATGAGGTCGCAATTGCTTTTAAACGTTTAACAACTTTCTCTCTAATACTGGGTTATTAGGTGGCAATTATTGTATAGATTTGTAGCATTTTTTGTTATTTTATATAATTTACGTTCCAAGTAAACACACTTGGACTCTTTTAGCACAATTTACTTTTCCTTACACATTGATAAAGGTTACACTATCTATTAATTATGTTCATTTTGTGATAAAATAAATTCCTTAAATGGAATACAGTAACTTAACTGTTACCGACAGATACAGTTTCAATGTTTGATAAATCAACATCGAATGAAAATATACTATCAACTTCAGTAACACTTAAATGATTACCTGTGCCCGCATACAAGTAGCATATTAATGTGACCAAAATTAACAGACGTTTCATGATTTAATCCAAACTTCTCTCGCCACTAAACTTTATCTATAAAGGTGATATATATGTGTAACAGGCCAGATAACGTGTAACTTGGTAAGTGGTCTCTCTCGATACGTTTAGATACCGTGTTCAAGCGGATGCGAAGAGCGCTTGAAATTACTCACGAAGAAAATTTTAAAAATCGACATGTTCAACAAATTAACAGGAAGGTTATTAATAATACTGTACTTTAGAACATCTCTTTACACAAAAATTGGATACCTACATACTTGATATGGTAAATAGATTCTGCCTGCAATCGATAAACAAGCTCTTCGGCCTTTTTTTTTTTTTGTTTCAAACTGTTCTTTTCTGTATTGTTCAAGTTGTTCACGGAATGGTACTTTATTTAAGAAATAATAAATGTCTCCCTATATTTTATCGTTGAATAAAATATAGTCAGGAATTGGATGGAGATTCAATCACGAGGGTAGCACGAAATTTAATTATTCGCACAAATGACTGACTAATTTATCACGATAAAATATAGGGAACAATTATTATTTCGATTCAACACGTTATTTTCTTTGAAAACAAGCCGAACTTTATTTAACGCGTAGTAGTACATCATTGTAACCTTAAAACGCGAGATACGATTGGACGCGCTTGTTTACATACGTCACGTCGTTACGTCATTTAAGGCACGTCGTCCTTGGAAAAACGTGCTGTATTTTATCGTAAAATAAAATACAGGCTTTTCCCTATATGCTTATATAGGAAAAGCAGCCGCTTGTGTTAGAATATATTATCACGACACAGCTTTCAAATGTCAGATTTTTATATTAAACAGAAGAACACGAAAGGTGTGAAGCGATCATAGTACATGGCAAAAACAGGTTTTTACTTATCGTAGTTTTTTTTTCTCTAAATTAAAAGTAAGCATAAAAGAATATATACTATCTGGGTTTTAGTAAATTAAACAAGATGTAAGTTATTGTTGTTTGTCTGTTACTTGTTCCTGATGTACGTCTGTTTAAGAGTGTATTGATTAAGTTTACTTTGTTGTCACGGTATATCTTATTTTTTCAATTGCCACTAAAAGCACAACTTCAAACTCAAATAGGATGTATTGGTAACATTTCATATTATCTCTTCAAATACGAGAAGCAGTGACTCGATTCTTATCAAACTTGGTCACAATGTTTGCGCGTAAAATGTTTATACTTTGTATATATAGCCTACTATCCTAGGTCACGTTTATGGTATTTTTTTCTGATTTTGAATACTTTCAACTTGTATTGTGTGTAAGCTTTTGCAAATATTATTCAGTCTTGTTTTGAAAGTATGGTGGAATTATTTACTGGTATTACATTGTACCAAATGAAAAGCAAAAGGGTAATATCTCATCTAATTGCTGTACATGTACAATTGAAAATAAATTATAAAACAAAGCAAAAGGGTGGTGTTCTGAAAATGTTTTTCAGACATTGTTTTATATGTACTTTTTAGTAGTGTTTTGTTTAGTCTGGTTCCCGACTTCCTATGATAGTACGTAGTAATAAGGGGAAGGAACTCCAGACTATGTTTTGTTCACATATTGTTATTTAGCTCGAGGCTATGTACGTATACTCTTGAAAATATACAATCAATGAATATACAAGCAAATTTTGATGCAAAGCATCAAAGGCGCTGCGCATGTTTTTAAACATGATTTAAAGGAATCAGTGTCATTTTAGAATTCAGTAAACAACCTATCAACGGGAAAAACCAAATACATTATGTTATACGAACGTTATCATAATAAGTAAAAAAACACATTTACACAGTTTAACCAAAAAATAAACGAATCATAAAACAACCTTCCGTATAATGGTACGATAACGCCCATTAAACAAGGCTACAGCTCGTGGTCAGTAGACGGTTTTCGACGCAGACGAAACCCACGTGGTTTATTTTGTCTTTACTATTGGTCAGTTGTTAGCGATGCTTACATAACTTTCATCGAGACCCCATGTATCGCATAGTTAGGTAAACGGTCTTATTTATAATGCCACATTTTACTTTAGTATGTAGTAATTAAAATGGGTTTTCATTAATTATTCACGTTGACAACATATGTATTTAAACTTCAAAAGTGTAGAGAAAGCAAAACAACTATCGAGACGTTTTTCTGAACTTGATGAATCTGGCCGTAGGGTCCGTAAACAAAGCAATAAAAAAACCGTAACCTTCAAGTTTGTGGAAAAGTTATTAAATATCCTATGAATATGTCAAAAGTTTTGAATTAACGGTCGAAGACGTATGCATCTGGTATAGTATTGTTTGTAATCAGTTAATACTATTTATTTATTCATTATAGGGAGTTTGTTCACACATAATACATAGTTTTTAATTACAATAATAATGTTGGCTGCTCCCTATTCGATTATGCAACCCCATGGTACAAAATTAAAACCTATTCAATACTGGCACTGTGCTTCCGCACAGCGCCAATAAACAAGGAGAACAATGTATTGGAGAGTAAGTAAATGTAAGATGGCCGTATAGGTTAATATGTATGTTAAAAGGCAGCTTGCTGCTCATTCCACAAAAGAATTGTTGAAGAAAGTTTTTGTCCTTTGTGATTGCCGCATAGATTTTCTCTGCAAACTGATGCACGGGTCTGGATAGGAACAACTTTGGCATTAAATGCATAAAAACATAAAAAATCAGATAAAAAAATTCTATACTCGTATATACCCCTAAGATATATGTGCTTCCGGTCTATTACAAGTTCTCGAGAAAATACTTTTTGTCTGAATTTGGTCATTTTTGTAGAAGAAGCACTTTTATCGAAGGAACTGCATTTGAAATGAAGTTCGTTTATTGCAAACTAATTTTGTCACCGTTTTCTAGGCCAAATGAATCAAAATCGGTGATAAGTAAAAAGAAGGTCACAGAGAGTCAAATGTAAAGAAACGCCCCAAGTAATATACATTTCCTACTCATCAAGACAAAAAGACTGATGTATCAAATGGCCCAATTCTAGATCAAAGATGTTTCACACAAAAAAAACGTATTTTAGGGAATACCTTCTGTTTAATGCATTTTTCGAGAAAATATTTTTTGTGTCCGAGGAGAAGCACTTTTATCAAAGGAACTGCGTTTGAAATGATGCATGTTTATTGCAAAGTCATTGTGTCCGATTTAGGCAAAATGCGTTAAAATTGATAGTACGTAAAATGTAGGTCACGGAAGGGCAAATATACAGATAAACACCAAGTATAATGCATTTCCGTAACCTACTCATCAAGACGAAAAGAATGTTGTATCACATTATTCCATTCTACAGGAATACCTTGTTAACACCATAGAGACTACATTTGATACCCAATTTGCATGAACATTTTTCAGAACGTTTTTGTCATGATGTTTTGAATCCGGGACACCTATGATCACGAACTAGGTCAGCATGACAAATAAAAGAAAAAGCTCGTCAACACGATCTGACCTAGTTATTGACAGTAGGTGACCATTTTGCATTCAATCATCATGAACACGCATCCTAATATTTTTCTTGATCAGCAGTCACTCACATGACTGACAGCAATATAGGGAAAATATGGCTCTCTTGTTTTATTCATTTCATGTTATCCAGTTGAACACGATATTAAGCATTCTGATGAAAACTGCATCAACAACGTGGTATCTCACGTGTCCTTAGATAAGACTGAATGACCTTAATAACGGGCTTTCAAGAAATTTACAAAATAAATAAAATTATGCTACAAATTCTTCAATATTTTCTACTTCGTTTGACATGCCCTGTATCTACAGTAGTACTTTGACTTGAAAGCACGTGTTTCAGGGTCCTTGATCGGTGAAACAAGTTATACAATATAGGATATGTAGGTATTCGTTCAGATTAGTAATTCTCAGGTGTCTTTCATATAGACGTTTTTCACATGTATTGCGGTGTTTGCACTCTCAACATGATATCCCCTCGTGATTTTTTATATCACATTACACAGTATCATAACAGGCAGTGTCATAAGAAAAATCTACAGGGTAAAACATGACGCGCAATAGGAAGCCGCTAAACAGCGATCACACCTATGCATTCCACCAAATCATGAGGAGTTTGAAATCAGAAGCTCGAATCTACGGAGTGGGTAAATTGAGCACATTACATTTCCAACATTCTATTACACACATCCCATTAGATAGCACTAGTACATGCAGAAATAAATTATTCGAATTTGCCGTGGCGGAATTTTGAATCTCCGCTTTTAATTCGAAAACCATTGTTTGGTCAAAAGGTAGAACAAAACTCACGTTTGGCTGCGCCGAAAAGAAGAAACAAACAATAATCGTTTTAAAGTCTATTTTTATTTTATCTATCTACCAGACTAAAAGCATTTTAAAATAAAGGTATCTTGTTTATTAACGTGACAATGAAGTTACAAGAAATCTGACAAAATCGTGATCTTTTCCATATAGCCATAATTTAAATTGAGACAACAGATTCTTTCAATCTAGACATTCTAGATTTCACAGTTTGCCCACTTCCTTTCCTAACATGTTGATCGTTAATGGAGGTGAACCTGCGATCACCAATTTTATCGTAAGGTTAGGTCCAAACACTCCCGTGACGCAGTATGTTACATGTCACAGCTTTTTAAAAGAATTTCTAGCATGATCAAAGTCAGTCTCTGACGTGATGAAATGGATTCAATATCTATTATGCCGGTAAAATAAACTCATCAAATATATAAATAACATGTAATATTCTAAAAATATTTCATAAATATATTGCATAAAGATAAACTTTATAAAGTGATACCTTCTAATAAAATATGCGCTCTAAATCAGGTTGGTTTTTCATTTTGTTTTTAGATAAATAAAATGATGATGTAGATAAGCTGATGTTTTACAGTGTAAATACTGTATCGTTGTGCATTGCTCAAATATTTCTTGGAATCATATTATGTCACACATATACAGTTTTGTTCAGGATAATATAATGACTAAAAGCATTTAATATATAATATAAAATATGTAATAGAAATCGTGGACATACTATAGAAAAAACACATCCTTGCTCCTGCGAAATTTGATTTACCAAAGAATGAGGCCCTATGATACTCACCCAATTTAAAACAGATCATCGGTTAAACATTATCAATTATGTATAATTCTCGTAAACATTAAGAGTAACATTACATTAAGATAGCATCTGAAGTGATGTCTTAAACATTTTCACTTAAGTCCAAAAGTTGTAATCGTTATGATTCTCTCAAAAAAACAATGATTGTGAATAATGTTATCGTCTTTATAAACTATTATCATGGAACATTAATAATATTTCACTATGATGCAATGCACATTCTCTCTTTTAAATCATTTTCAATCTTTAATTCATCTAAGGAAATTGTTAATTTGAAGAAAAACCTTAAGATTTGACTTCAGATCCTACTAGAATTCTGGGTTGAAGATGCCGGGGTATCAAATATTGTTTCAAACATAGCCTTGAGGTTTTATTTTGAGTTGGTGACGTAGAAATTTCTTTGTTGACTCCAGTTTACAACTCGATCTACAGATCGTCTAGGTCAACTTTCATTCAAACTATCACAATATATGGGGAGAGGGAGATATAAGTAGAACCTATCACACATTTAAAAAAAATAAAGTTTGTTTATCACAGTCCTGTTATTCAACTAATGCCATTATAAAAACGTAAAATACTCACATAAAATATAACGTACAACCTGTCAATAAATCTGACAATAAATTAACAAGAAACAATCTTTAAGCATTTATATAAAATGAACATATGGACGGAAATTTAATCCTTTGCAACTTTATAATACTAGCTGTGTGCAAATTAATATTTGTTTGCAATATCAGTTTGATAGTATTGTTGACAACCTTAAGTTTAAAAGTTTTGAAAACTATGTATTTTTGAATAGCTTCGTTTGACTCAATACTAGTAACAATTCGTTTCAACTCATTCACAGTATCAGCAATGAATTCTTAGTAAAGCCTAGTTAAAAAGAATGATGTACAGGAATTTCAAATAAATATACAAATATATTCAAAGTTCTGCTATCAAGACCAGTCGATATTAAGACAAAATATTTCAGAACCAACCAAATGACCAATTTCAATAGTAAAAAGGTCTCGGTAACAGGACTGATTCAGTAAAATAACCACTTCTTGCTTGTCCGAATGGTAGTCTTATCTTAGGAAATTTATTGAGAAAAGTAAAAAAATAGCTACAATGAAAATAACAAGTACATGTGTTTTCATTATAAGTAAGTAAAAATTTCAAAACTGCATATCTACTAGATCTACAGTAGATAAAAATTAATTTTTCACAAACTGTGCATAGAAGGTAAAAAATTTTCAAAAGACCATTTTGTGAAAATAAAAGCAAGCAACATTTCTTTACAGCGTACAGAAGTGTGACAGATATAATGGATTAGTAAAGCATCCAATACACTTTCAGGTATTTCAAAAAAGCATGCTATAAATATACTTAACGTACTATGACTCTATAAAATCTTAACATGATAAAGTGTAAAGTGGAAAGTGTTTTAAAATCAATATCACACATTTATATACAGAAGAATATACAGCTGATAAAATGTTTTACACATATTTTTCCGACGATACTGGTTAAATGTATGCACCTATTTAAGTACAACAGCACAGTCAATTATTGTAGTAAAAGCACTAGTTTTTTCATGCACTTACAAACTTTTACGCCGAATGGCAGTTTTAGAAACCCTATTAGTAAGTCATAATTTCATGTAACTGTGGAGCTGACAAAGTTATGACAATGAAAACTTAAATGTATAAGGTAGAAGGTTGGGACAATTAAATAACAATTGTAGTAAACTCAACAAAAAACAATGTAAAACACACTATTAATTTTTACAAAATCTATCACCCATTAACAGAAACAGTTTTAAAAACATTTACCTAAACAGCAACAAGTAACAAAATAAATATCATGTATTGCCTTGTTCATTGGAGATTTTTAAAGAAATTGATATAAATGGACAAAAAAGGCAAGTTACTATTATGAACAAGCAGGTATAAAAACAAAAGCACAAATGCAACTCACTAACCACTAAACTATATTTTTTAATAAAGTAACAGAAAAATGGAGCTTAAACACCCTTCGGCCATACCTTCAGCAATGTTTACATTGTATTATGAAAGCAGATTTGTTTTAAACATCTAAAATAAATTGAAACAATATACTAAGTACTTAAATGAAAATATTAAAGCGAAATAAACATAATAATGTTTTTGCTATGAAGATATTAGCATTTACTCGTGTTCAGGCTGAAAAAATCTTCAATTTGAATAATTTAATCTTCGGCTTTTTTCTACAAATCAAAAATGCACTGATGCCCTTTAACTATTGCAAAGTTCCAACACGTTTACGCCAAACGAATGCCTGAAATGTTTGACGTCAAACGCTTTTGTAAACCTGGGCGTTCTTTCTATAGCAATGAGTATTACAATTAACATGTCGCATTTACAATATAAATCTAAGTAAACTACGTGGAATATTTCAGAGATCCGTGTGTCTTTGGAATGTTGTAGAGAAAAATACTTTCTGTTCCGTATGTACCGAAACTTGTCACTCATAGGCCTCGTTTTCAACTGAAAAGATAAAAATATATAATTCATGTACGTATTTTCTGTGCTTGGTGTAAAGTGCAACAAATTTCAGGTTACTTCAGACAAAAGCTTTGCTCGACAGGTATTGTATTAGTAAACTAGTACATCTCATGTACATATGTTCACAAATGATGTTCATGCATTTTCTTTTAAGACAATTGTCTCTAATTGTATGACTTAATCAGTTGAATCTTGAACATTTCCGTTCTTTCATAACTGTCATTTTGGTGTGTAACATATGTTAGTAATCACCGCTCCTACATGTTACCTATTGGTAAATTAAACATCGTTACTTTCAAATTTTTGTGTACGTCCTTATGGCAGATATTTTACAAGATGTTTGTTTTACAGTTCCTGTAAATTTCAATAATTTATGACTCCTAACTTTTGCACCTGTATAAGGAATACTGCACATTTTCGGGTTAAGTAGCGAAGCTATATAGAACAAGAAAATAATAACTGATTTCAATTTCTAAAAGAAATATGTTAATTATCATTTGGAAAATTTAAAGAAGACTTCTGCAATTTAATTATAAAATGTGTCTGTCTTCAAAACTGTGTTCATACAAAAGTTTTTATGAACAATAGATTCAACAGTTCCACTGAAGCTAAACTGTAACTAATTATCATCATCTATACATTGATTCGACAATCCCCTCATCTAACAATACAAAGTTCAGCTAGTATAATTGTAAAATAAATTGAATATGGTTACAATATGTAACATTTATGTAGAATGCATATCAGACAGAAACAAGCGCTAAAAGACGAACAAAGATAAATCATCAATATTTCAATATATTTGTTATTGTGAGCAGTTATTATACTGCAAACAGTAGTAGTTACTAAGTTGTACTTGTTGATAAAATATTCCCCCTCAGTAGAGTAAGGTATCTTACAAGGGTGTCTTTACATTATTATCTATTTAACTTTAACTGTATTTATCAAACATGAGTAATTATAACTAAATATGAATTATTCAAATAATGATGATTTATCTTTGTGTGTGATTTTCACAGAAACAAAAAAAACTGCTATATTGAATAGAAAGAAAGAACAGCGAATCCGTATTTTCAGTTTTTACACAAAGTACCTGATAAAGCAGTTTTAAATCTATTTGTCAAGAATAAATAAAGATTTTGTGAACTAAAAGCTGGGCACTTCTTAAACTGATAAAAGGAATTCAACAACTAAATGTGTAGCTGACACAGTTCTATCACTTAATAATCATTTGATTTATTGTTTATTTCTTAGTTATCCTGTAGCAGGTACGACTATCTGTCCAATTGTGAACCAACATTACATTATTGTCTGCCATCGACCAAAACTTTAAATCGAATTTTTTTTTTTAAAAGATGAGAATTTAAACCTATGTATAGTAGAAAGCGTATTATTTTTAGCCAAAAGAAGTAGCTTGAGCCCGTATAAATACTGGGTACCGGAGTGGAATACGTTTGCATAAGGCGTAAAAAAAATATGTTTGTTTCAGGTTTCCAGACCTACACTATTTTTTTGCCCAGACGCTAGAATATTTTTTGCGTGTTAATATTTTTTAGCATAAATTCATCAAAATCTATGTTAAATTTGGTTTGTTTGAGAACAAAAACAATCAAAAAAATAAATATTCCCTACCTACCTACCGTATTTTTTGAGGGCATGAAACCTGGAACAAACATGTTTTTATAGGCCTAAATAAATCGGTCCCTGGGTTTACATATTCTTTACTGTTCTACAAGAAAATTGTTCCTTATATTTTCCAGGTACCATACGTGCTGGAAGGTCGAAGATTCTTTGATTTCCATTTTACTGATGATAAGGGGAGGGTATTTATTACACACATTCAGCGAGGTAATATATAAAAAAAATCCCTTGAATTTTCCAAAATACTCTCTTTAATAAAAATATCATTTTACTTTACTATAAATATTTAAGGGTCTGAAATAACTTAACTTTCCAAGCATACATATAAAAAGATTGTATTTACTTCATTATGTCATGATAAGTTACATGATGCAAAGCCCAAAGACGACATTTTGACATATTAATTATTATAATGCAACAGTCCTATAGAGGAGGTAAGTTTGTTGTGTAGACACAAAAAATTGAGAAATTGAGCAGAAACATGGAGTAAAAGCGCCAAAGAGTGTTCTTCCAAGGAAGATGATGAAAAAATAAATATACAAGTCCGAGTTACACCACTGAGTAAATTTTATAAAGCGTGAAGTTCTAATCAAATATCTCATTTGGATATAGGTCAACAACTATATCAAAAAGTAGACATAATATGTATTCCAAGTCGCGACATAGACATCAACCGCTGTCAGTGAGCTTTTTTTCATTTTTCCTACCGATAATATAGCTAAGAACCATTTTATCATCCTGTAAATGATCATGTATATGCATGTAATTTTGTTTCTCCACTACCTTTCACAACATTCAAGAACCTTAATGTAAGATTTTCTGGCAGATAACAAAAGAGTTAAAGAAAAATTCTTGGAATTCGCAGAAACTACCGTGTAGAAGTTCTAGCAGCTAATCAAAATAATCTGGTATAAAAATTGTAGCTAAATATTATACTTTGTATGTCTAATTCAAAGTGTAGCTCCACACATTTGTTCCTTTTGTTGGGAAATCTGGAGGAATGCAGGTATTTATTAATGTACATAATCAATATCATTACACAGCATAAACAACATCCTTGTTCATATAATAAAAAATAACGCATTTTTATCATAAAGTAGTCTTTGCAAATATGTGCATGCTTGCCCTTGTACTGTGCTTATATTTCATCTCCTTTCATCAAAGAATCACTATAAAATATGCAGCAAGGATAAATACGTGAATATTTCATGCACATACAAGCTTACTCAAGCTGCACACAACACAAATTGGTCATCATGGATCACTGTGCCTTTTTACCAATTCTTCGCATTTGTCCTTATTAGGGAATATTGAACTTCCGTCCAGATTCTTGGAAGCCAGTTGTTAAATCATAGGCGTTTACTTTTTGTACTGAAAATCTCTTTAAACTAGAGGGTTATGATAGCTCTATAACCTAAATTGGCCCATGTTTAAGTAAAAAAACTGGCTGAGAAATAGAAATGGACTTAAACTAGGAGAACATCATGAGAATTGCAAGATGTTACAATAAGTCTCACAAACTCAGCCAAAAAAATAACTTATAGACACATGTGTTTCTGCTGGAATACCGTCTTAATAATAAGGACAAAGTGCAAAAACTTGGTATGCTTGTACAAAACCCTATCCTTACAAGATCTGTTGCCAGTATATGTACGATGATTACTTCCAACACAGGTGTTTAGAGAGCTGTATTGTGCTAATAGATCTAACAATAAAGTAATTGATATAACAGTAATGTAATTATATAATACTTGATACCAGAGACTGACTGTTAGAAAACCATCATTTTACATTTATGAAATAATATCCCTTCCAGCGGAGTTCAGTGTCAGATAAACAACGATTTTGAGTTCCAACAAACAGTAATTAACCTTGAAGGCCGCATTAGAACTATAAAGAGTTGTTTATTAGACAATAACACTGCTGAAAAGGACCAGATATAGACAAACATTACAAAAGAGCGTTATTTTCTTCGCAGATATTTATTTCTAATGTCATGCCGCACAATATGACATCATTTTGCAGCATATCGGCCCCACGTTGTTTTTCTACTCTTTATATAGAGACAAAATTGTGAGTCATGTTAGAATTGTATATTTGTCTACGTTTCAAATAAATTCGTTAATCCTCAAGTTGGTTTTCATGATACAGTCTAGCTCATCTACACATCGAGGGTTGACCACAAAACTGTAGTAAGTCCTTCTTTGTTTCATAGAAGTTACGACAGTTTTGCGGTCAACTCTCGACATTTAAATTCTTGTAAACTTCATATCATACTGATTCATACTGAATCACATATTAAATTCATAAAAACCCATTACCACTTGGACGTCACATTTATTTTAAGCACTTGTGTTACCAAGATAAATGTCCAATTGGCACATCTGACATTAAGGTTTATGGAAACGATTTCAAATGTTGCTTACTAAATTGATACGTGTTATAAATATTGGATACGATTTTTTCAATGATGATGCAAAAATGTAAGATACGTTTAAAAATAAAAAAGCCACATGTCAACATAGTTTTAGAGTAAAGAGAACATAGTATCATTATTCTTACTGAAAATTCATTGTTCTATAAAAAAACTTCAAAATGATCATTGGCGTAACCATAACCTTGTGTATAAAACAACAATATTTATTAAAGTCAACACTGATATAAAGGTGCATTATTATAGTCAGTAATTTCACTGCAAATTTGGCAAAAGGACAAATAGGTAATGATAAAATCAAGAATTTACCTGAATTCGTGTACCCCTCACTGGTCATACTATCCATTACTTCTTTTGATTTAGATCTGCAAGATAGATTCATAGATTAAACAAATTAACTTTATTATTGTAATACAACAGATTTTACCACAAGCATCCAACAACCTTTTAAGCTCATTGTGAGTATATCAATATACAATAATGCGTATCTGAAAATTTCAACATTCCTTTAACTTACATGAATATAAATTAGCACAATGTATGACATATTCAAATTCAATCTAAAACATTTTACATCACGTTATAGATAAAAATCCGTAAAAGTGCAAGAAGGCCACGTCCAATACAAAGTGATGAACTTCAACAGAGAGCCAGAGCAGGTAAAAGCTGAAAGGTAAGCTGCACATGCATTCATACTATAACAGTGTAACACAGTTTTCCCCAACCATGTGTCAGATGAGGAGGCAGCTGCAATAGATGCCATGTGCATTGATAGTCTGATTTCCTATCCAGTGTATCTTCAACTTGATAACTCAGAAAAATTATATGTCATCTTGGTTCTCTTGTTAATATCTAGTTTGATTATTGCTCTGCAAGCCTTCATTCATATTACTGCAGTCAGTTAACCATATTTTGCATTTTCTATATTACTTGTTTGGTGTGATGGAAAAGAATCAATTTCAAAGGAATGTTTTCACTGAACACAGTCATATATCCCTATTTTTGGCCCTTTATACAATGTACTTAAAGGATAGAGAAAACAAACTCTATTTGTTAGTTGAAATGTTAGATCAATAACTAAACATTTAGTTCTTTTTTTCCTTGAAATATGTTTTTACAATTCAAATTTTCCCTGTTGCAATAAAAGAGAAGACTTTTTAAACAATGCCATTTTTGCTCAGTCATTTCTCATGGACTGTCAAAGCTTTGAAGAAAATGTTCTGCATTTGTCATTAAAGACAAATTTAAAGTAATTAGGAGTTTAAATTTCTAGTAAACTGCATTTCTAATATTGTCTGCTGATGCATTTACGAAAGTACCAACAAGAAGATACACTGAAACACCATAGATTAACCCAAAGTGGAGAAATACCCAACAAGGAAAGAAAGCCTCCACAAAGATATTACCCTTCACTTACCCTTTAACCATGCTGCTATCTTCATTTTCTCTTTAATTTTCTCTCTACGCTCAGCACTTAATCTATATTTTATTAGTATTTACACATATTACGGTATTTGTCTAATTTCCAAGTCTTATATCTTGAGAGTCCATGTCATATAACATATGATGTTTTGTGTTTAACCTCCATCTATTAAAAAATCACCATTGCCATATCCTAATTTATTTTAGTTTAGAATCCTTTATTCAGCTCAATTCTAAAACAAAAATTTGCTTAATTTATATTTAAGAAATAACCACTGGCTTGGAATGCTTTATTGAAAATTTGTACATTCTCTAGAGGTCAAGTGCCAGGTGGATTAATTCATGAAGGCAAATGAACAATGCTGAACCTTATCATAGTTCTTAACCAGACACATTTTTGCAAGAGAATTCAAAATAAAAAGACTTGAACGAAAATGAACTCTCAGAAATATCTCAACAGTTGTATGCAAGTACGTGTTACTTCTCAAAAAAATTGTCATATGTGGCTAATATTTCTTTTATTTTTGTTATATGAACAGACTTACAAGCGTATTATGTCATTTCTGTAAGATAATTCAATGCTTATTATAATTCATGAGCAAAATGACATGCTCCCTGGACTAGTTTGATGTACCTTTACTGCATCAAGATCATGAACAGGTAACATTCAGGTAAAACCATTCTCTTATGCCTATTCAGACTTAGCAACCGTATTAATATTATAAATTATTCATAAAAACATGCTAAAGGACTTCAATTGACTTCTTCATAGCTGAACATATAAACTACATGTAAAGTTTCAAAATTCAACTTCTAAGCAGGATTTCTAAATGAAGATTTCAAGTTACTTCTAAGCACTTTCTACATGAAAGTTACAAATCAGGATCAAGAGATAAAGTATAAGTCTAATTATTTATCCCATATCCCCAGGTCTTATATTTCCCCTATCTAAATCTTCCCAACAATCATCCAAGGTGCTTGCCAAAAGCAACAATTACCAAGTCAAGATGAACATTTTCATTTAAGACCAGAGCCCACGAGACTGTCTAACTATTTCACTACCAAATGCTGTAGCATAAAATCTGAAATTAGTAAGCAAAATGGAAATCTCTGAACTGTTAACAAATGTCAGAAATGTGTGTCCTTAAATCAAAACTATACCTCTTCTTCTTCTTTTTCTTCTTCTTCTCTGGTGACCTTGCCTCGTCATCAGCGCCGGAGTCCATTGGCTTCAGATGACTGGCAGGAGGAGCATCTGGCTCAGAAAACCCTCCTGAAATATAGCATTGAGTTGTACTGAAGGAAAACCAACGTCTAATGTACTGCAAACACTTAGAATCCTGAACAGTATGATCTTGGTAAGTACTACATTTGCATGATACTTCTTGTTAAAGCAATCATTTACCATTGTAAGACATTCTAATTTTATGATTACTTTCTAAAATTGCATTGGTGACTTCACAGTTTCATTTGTTCTTAACTAACCTACACTTAACCTTTGACATCAGGAGAGTAGATTTCAAAAGTTAGTTCTTAAATCAGTTTTTGTTGTGTTGTCTTTAGTATTTACACTGATTATATCCTTGGAGATGTATGCATTCTTTTTTATATATCTATACATACGCTGTTATTACCCCCGTTCCAACATTGGTCATTTTAACAGGCGGACAGTTTACTCAACAATCATGCCTGGGTAGAACCAGTACTAAACTATAATGATCCCCTATAAGAAACTGCCAACTTTCTCACATAAAGAGACATGGCTGGTAGCAAGATACAAACCCATGGCCCTCAATCTATGATAGATAACAGTGATGTCAAATCAGGGAGTCTTAACCACTAGACCACAGAGGCGGTTTTATATCTATACCCTGACCTTTCCTCTCGTTGGCGTCATAGCCCCTAGCACCATCCAGCTCCTTCTCGTAGGAGAAAGCCTGACGTTGGCGGGAGTCAGAGTCGACCTTGATGGCGGAATCCTCACTGGCAATGCTGGCAGTCTTCTTTGCAGACAGTGTGCTGTGTCTGAGGTTGTCTTTGTATAGCTGATCTTTGCTGAAATATATATTACTGTTGTTTTACTTGTCTGTAACCTCCAGTAAGCACATGTGTAATTATTTCCATTCTAACTGGGTACCAGGGTAGATGAAACCAGACTGGGTATATATTTCCTCCCAAAATAGACTTTTTTTCAAACATACTAGCTATAAATTTCCCCTAAACACAGACTGGGTATATCCTCTCAAAACAGACTGGGTATATATTTCATCTAAAAACAGACTTGGTATATCATCTAAAAACATACTGGCTATAAATTTTCTTCCAAAACAGACTGTGTATAATGTATTTATTGTGTCTAAAAACAGACTGAGCAGACAATTTGTCTAATCATTGCACATTGTATACAAAAGACAATTTTTCATTCAATACATAAAGTAATTTATATCCGGACAAGAGAAATACATTATTTTACATTGTATACAAACTTAAATGCACATAATTAATACATTGAAAATAGTAATTTTATTAGTACATGTATACTTTAATTATTCAAATGAAAAGAATTTAATATTTGGCTTGTTAGCATGAATATATAGATCATGTAGATTTTGCCATATATATTTGCTAAAATTTAATGTGTAATGTTCGGTGTCCAAAAATAAGGCAGAGACTGGACATGCAAGCACCCCAATCAGTCTCACACCTCAGTAACAGACAATCTTATCTTACTTCAGACCCTGAAGCCAGGAAACATTTACTTCACTCAACGAGCAGACACAGAATTTGGGGGTTGACCACAAAACTGTCAGAAGTCCTCCTTTATTTCATATAAGTTACAACAGTTTTGCAGTCAACCCTTGAGATATCACATAAAAAAGACCAATATACAGAAGATATTGGTTACCACTAGCCTATCAGACGCAGAGACATGGGGATTTTATTACTCACTCCCATAGACCAGGACCTGGTTGTTCGAAATTTCAACCAGTGGTTAAGTTAACCGTCGATTAACTTTTGATTGAAAACTTTATTCGATCTTTATGGCCTACACTAGAGGAGTATTTTAATCTTGCTCTAAGGAGGTTTTAGTCCTCATTCTGTTTAATGCAAACAAAACTGTTTTGGTCGGTCTTCAAACTGTAGAATTATAACACTTAAATTGAACTGACTGTTAACTTGATAGTCGATAAAATTTTCGAACAACTAGGTCCTGGTTGCAAATGAAAATATTAGTACATAAGACATAAATTCACATAATCATTCATACCTTTAGAAATCAAAAAGACGGAAAATATCTAACTTACAATCACAGGATGTAAAAGTGTATTACAGGCATCTCCCATTAAAGTGTGCTAAACCTACAGATAGCAATTTCTAATTTTCACCTCTCCTATTTGTTTTTGTCATACAAAAAACCCCTGTGATATCTAATACATCAACTTGCAACTTTAAAGCACAATTTTCAGTCTAACAGTCACCCATGTTACAAAAAAAGTAATTACAACAATTAAAAGAATTTAAGTTACTTTCATCATGCAACAAATTTCACTACCAATACAACATCGTTTTTTCTACAACAGTTTTACTGCATCTATGCAAGGAACTAAATCTCTCAAAATATATGTCTTTTGGTCAAGGTCATTGTTACATGCAAAATAAATCTCATGTTAGAAATCACACACACAATGCTTACCGAACAGGGGGCCTCTCAGCAACTGCCTCACTATAAACATATTAATCTTTAATTCATTACAAGGTTGAATTCAATTCTTGCTTTTAAAATCATCAGGTTCATGGTAATTTTTTTTTGGTGTCAAAATGCTACATTTTCCATCTACGTAATGCACCTAGTTGCTACCTGCTCATACATCAATATATATGACATATCCAAATTACCCCTGTGGTTGGGGGTTAGTGCAAAGGTGCCAGAATTGCAACCACCATAGGTGATGCCCTGCGTATATCATAAATGGTAACTAACTAGGCTTGGTGAACTGAGGTCCCTGCAGACATAGTTTTAACACTTAATGATGTTCATGCATATCATATTTTTGATACAAAGATTCTAATATGTGCTAATTTATTAAATGACATTGGATTTCAATGTGCCATGAAACACCATTTACTCATTCATACCTGCCTGCAATAGGCATGGACCCTGGATTAGACATTTCTTGCAACACTCTTTAAATAAAGGCAACCAATTGGTAAAACATATGCCAAGTGCTTCTATATGCCACCTTGCTTCATAAGTATAATGTAAGTTCCAAAATGCAATCTATTACAGAAGCCATGTTAAAATGTAAAGGCATCAAAATCACAGAGCAGATATAGAGTGACACTGACTTAGTCAAACCTGTACATTTGTACCAAACAACTGTGAATGTTTTGTCCCATCTTTCCTTTACTACCCTCTTGTATAATGTTTATGTAAAGCATTTAACAAAGACCAGTTTTTCAATTTCTAACATTTTATCCTGGAATATTTATTTTGGAGAGAATAAAAAACAATGACATTATCTCTCAGAAATCATGAAATTCTGATATTTTTATGATTTTTTTCCCCATCACTCTTATTAGAAAGTCCTCCCAATGACGGATGGTCCAAAAGTTCCTGTCTTAATAAACCGCTGTGGATTCCATTTCAAGACACTAATGAAAACAACTATTTTCGAGCAAAATGTTTACAACTTTTACCTAATTTTCAATGAAAGAAAACACTGCTGAATTAAAACAGGTATCAACTGACTAGAATCTTCTTCATACTTCTAAAAATAGCTCAACCACTCAGTGCGGCCCAGAACAACTGCAATCACCATAAAGACGGTGCAAGCTGATGACCATTCTACATCCCATCTTACACACAAAAGCAAACATATTTTGTACAACCCTCATTTCTCTTACAGTCACATTCTCAGTGCAAAATGCAAACTTTAATGTCACCAAGATTCCCCGGCGATACAATTAAATGTAATATCTTACCCACTAGGAGAGTCCTCCAGGTCACTATAAGTTGTAACAATTCCACTAAATAACACAAATGTTAAATTGTTTTTTTTTATTATTTATAGTCCAGACTGACCCCAAGATTTGTCCTAAGGTTATACTGGCAAGACCCTTCAAGTTGACAGATGCAGGTTGAAGAGACAGATACAGATATATAAGGGAACCCGGGTAACAGACCTTAGCTCTGTTACGAATAGACCCCTTGATTCTTTTACGTGCCCGGTTTATATAGCACAAATACACATGAGACTACCTATGGGTTTCTAACCAGTTCATCTCTAGGAGGCTGGGAGATACTGAAAGTGTTTCTGAAATTTCAAGATCCAAGTACATGTTATGATGTACATGTATATAACTACTTACTACTGTACTACTGCAAATTATGAATGAAAAATGTGAGTATTTTTAGTTGCTGCCCATCTATTCTCTAGCTCTGAAGGGATATACAAATATATGCTGACTCAGCAGGGAGAGATTTTTTAAAAGGAAAATGTGGAAATATGTTGTATGTATGTTAGCAATGTAAAGTAAGATTGCCTTATAGACCAGCTCAGGCCACGAAAGACTTCTAGCCACTACAGCTGAAGCTTGATTCGTATGAATCAATATTGGATTTTACCCGGTCCTCCCTGAAATCATATCCACAACATACACCACAAAACAAAACAGAACTTGTAAATGTGGGATGAATTTACAATGTCTATCAATGTTAAGGATTATCCTTTACATTTCTGGAATACTAGAAGGCATGCCCATCCTTAACTTAGAATGGTTCTAACCCTTCTATCAGAAATGACAGACAAAACTAAGTACACTTTACACAGACAGCATGGATGGGCGGGTTAACACTGATCTAGAGGTTTAGGTGTCTGCCGCTCATCCCGGAGGTTGGGGGTTCGAGCCCCACCAAGGCCATGGCCGTACTTCTTCATATGACACCAGTACTGGTTTTTCCAGGAAGCGGACTCGAGAGTGACTCGATAAGCTCAAAGCTTTCTTTACAATCGAGCTAAAATAAATTAGTATAAACTATAAACTAACCCTGATCTCTACTGGTCACAAGGTCAAATATCTGCCTCCAGCAGGGAATACTTTAGCCCAGACCATTATCAATTTCTAAAATGGCCTTGTCCATCTTAAAAAAGTTTCTAAAAGATTTTTCATGAACTTGAAGCATTTAAAACTAATATGTCCCTTAATTACCAAAATGAACTTGTCCGTCTTTAATTTGGTCAGAGCCATTATTTATTCAAGGGGTAAGTAACTTGCATTTTTACTGCCGACCTGAGAAACAGAAAAATGCTTTTGAGAAAAAAGATAAAAAAGAACAATTTTTTTCTCGGCAAAATAGGCAAAACAAAACAAATTTAATAAAAAAAATTTAATTAAAAAAAACCTGCCGACTGACCTTAAATGTTTGGACCATCACACATATTTTTTTTGTTTGGTCTAATCATGATTTGAACTTGTCACAGTGACTGGATCAATTTGCAAGCCAGCAAGGTGAAAGTTAATAGTAATAAAAAATCTTTAGGAATTTTTCATCTCTACGCAAGGAGAAAAGAATGCTATTTCAAAGCTAACACTGTACTACCAGATGCTAAATATAACGGGAATGAGAAACGAAAGAAAAATAACATCCACATACCGTTTTGGTTTCTGCTTGTTTTCGCTGTAAAAAAATACTGTTATTAATAACATGCATAAAATCAGTGAAAGAATCAGCGTTTAAGCTATCTTTCTCTGAAAAGATGTTTTCTAGAATATTAATATATAAACTAAACTTCGAAGCACTTACAACATCCATTTTCTAGCATTAAAAGAAAACAGACTAAATTCTGTCGCACATTTTTTTTACTTTATATTTAATTTAGTAGAAAGCATGTTAATTTTATAATAAGTGAGCGATTTATAATATGTAAAGAGAGTTTCCAAACAGTGAAATAAAACCCAACAGGAAGTGGATGCTCCAAACTCAGGGTTGGTAAAAGGTGTGCTAAAGTGTCAAACCAAGCATACATGTACAAAAGCTGGGAGGATGGCTGAAGGATGATGCAGGCAGAAAACCATCTGTATCTACCCTGCTTTCACAAAGACCTTTACCAACTGAAGAATGCAAAACCTTTACAGGTAGCTAGATCAGAAAAGTAGAATAAAATATCATAACTCTTGTATAAAAATTTACATGAAAAAAATTAATACGAATATTTTCAAGTGTAAAACTCTTATATCAATCTTGAAATAGTGCAGATACACTGGTTTTCTCGGCATATTTATTTTCAGTGGGAGAGGAAGGCTTACTTTTGTCCGCTGATACCACCTGGTGGCTTAGGTTCTCTGGTGTCAACAGTATAAACTGGCGACTCCTTTGCCGACTTTTTCTTCTTCCTCTGCTCAATTATTTTTTGGCGCCTCAGCGATTCCTCTCTTCTTTTGCTAAAATCAAATTTTTTTAAACAACTGAATAAGCAGATTTCACCACAGGTCTGTCATTATAATGTTACTTAACTGCATACATATTTCAGACATTCTTTCATACCCTGTAACATGTTAAAGTCTGATAGGCATAAGGCTGCTAAAGGGTAATAGGAAAACTTTAAGGACAATGAGCTATTAAACTGACGAGTTACTCGAAAGGCAAGGTTTTACGGTGATAAATATGTAAATGACAAATTTAATATTTTCAATGTACTTCTGCAGAACAGAAATTCATAGTTTCAATTCCCATCATAGGTGTGGCTTGCTAATGCATTGATGTAGGAAAATTTGAGCTTCCATGGCACTTTCTGTAGAATAAATTCACATCACTTATTAGTCCTTAGAATCTTAGTACCATTACTAGATATCATAATACTTTAAACCCTTACCCGCCTGGAAAGGGAGATATTCCCATTACAGATCTATTACCCTCCTTGAAAGGGAGATATTCCCATTACAGATCTATCACCCTCCTTGAAAAGGAGATATTCCCATTACAGATCTATTACCCTCCTTGAAAGGGAGATATTCCCATTACAGATCTATCACCCTCCTTGAAAGGGAGATATTCCCATTACAGATCTATTACCCTCCCTGAAAGGGAGATATTCCAATTACAGATTTTATGACCCTCCTAGAAAGGGTGATATTCCTGTTACATATCATTCTATTATTCTCCTGGAAAGGGGGAACTATTCCTATAAAAGATCTATTACCCTCCTGGAAAAGTAGATATTCCCATTACAGATCTATTAACCTCCTGGAAAGGGTGATATTCCTAGTACAGATCAATTACCCTCCTAGAAAGAAAGATATTCCAATCATATATCTATTACCCTCCTAGAAAGGTAGATAGTCCCTTTACAGATCTATTCTCCTCTTGGAAAGGGTGATATTCCCATTACAGCCAGTGTAGATTATGATCAGCCTGCACATCTATTCAATTAGATCATGATCTTCACTAGTTCATTTTTGAAATCTAGGGGAGTAAGGGTTTTTAAATACTTTGAGGTATTGAAACAAAATTACTACTTAAAAGTCTTTACATATGCAAATTGGTTTTTTTTTTCACAATTTTCCAATTATCTATTTATTCTATATAAATTTTGAATATGCGAGCAAGCTTGATTTTATATATAATCATTGTTCGTTATTGCAGCGATGTGCCTCATTCACAAAATTAGCGAAAAATAAAAACGTTGGGAAAAAGTGACATTTTCAGTGTTTACAAGATTCTTACTTCCAGAAGTTGAGGATGACAGTCAGAATCACAAGCCCAAGAATGACGGCACAAGCTATAGGAATAATGATCTGGTTTAGCTTGGTGGGAGGGGGAATTCCGAAGAATTCATCGTCGATGTAGGTGATCCAGTATCCTGTGTCACTGTGAATGTCTTCTCTGGCTTCCTCAATGATCACTGAAGCAGACAGTATTTTTGTGACTATCTAATAAAAGCAATGTGTCCATATACATGTACATGTACATACAGTAATTCTACTCATTCTGATAAAAAATCAACACTTTTTTGAAAGCCCTTTTCTGAAACCATAGCAATGGTAGTGTTAAGTGTCAGTCAAATCGGACTAACAGACTTGCAACAGATGTTTTTTTCTTCAATCTGTTGGTGTCCATTCGCATATGTTTATCGTCTGTTTCTTATACGGTCTTTGCGGTCTTTGTCTGGTGATATCCATTTGTGTCTGTTATATCCGTTGGCAAGTTTTGAGCATGTTCAAAACTTTCCAACAGATAAAATGGATAAAAGTTATATGGTAGTCATCTGTTTTATTCGAAACTTGTGCATTCCTTATACATTTTGTACGGAATGAGTATGTTATGTGTCCTGTATTTGTCCGGTTTATATCTGTTGATGTCTGGTGACCCAATGTCGCCACCGGACTACTAACAGACTTGAAACAGATGCACCGTATGTACACCGTATGTACCCACTGTGGCAGTCGCGTGACCGGTGCAAATACGGTCTTGTCAGTTTCTCGTATGTTACATATGCGTTTTCTCCGGTACATGTCTGTTAGTTGTAAGGTTATATCAGTTCCTCATATGTTCATCTTAAGGTGATGTCCGTTAATTATACGGTGATGTCTGTTAACAGTCTGTTATTCGTCAGGTCATTGTACATTTCATGCGCTCGTTACATCGATCGCAAGGTCGAAGAGAAGCGGCGGGAACAAATTTACCAATGGACACCAACGGATAAGACTGATTTTGCATTTTTTTATCCATTGCACGTCTGTTAGTCCGGTGTGACTGAATCATTACATACAGACAAACCTCTCTAAAATTGCAGAATTTTTATTAAAATCTGCCATTTTAACAGGAAATAAACCATTTTAGAGGCACCTTTTAACTGGTGTCAAATTGCATATCTTCAAAAGCATAGGTATAAGTTACCTTAAAATTCAAGCTATACATTCCAGTCATCATTGGTAAAATCAGCGTTACAAAATACGATGCAGTACCGTAAACCATTTATCTATGTAAAATTGTAGTTGTACAATTAATGGATGGATAGTTAATTATTACAAAAGTTCTCTCTGTTGATTATTTGTAGAAAGTGCCCCTTAAAAATAGAAGTTAAAACAGCTGGTTAAAGTTTCGGACAACTGGGTCCTTGATGAAGCCTCTATTTGGGCAGCTGTATTCTGGAGGGATCGTCTAACTAGGCTTACTCTGCAGTGGAGACTTGCCCATCACACAGTTGGTATTGCCGTTCGAGGTTAAATCATATGGAAAGTCAAGAGAAATCTTCAAAAGTAAGTCTTTTAAGTCGTTCTGGGGATACCCAGTTGAAATCACAACCATTGTTTCCTTAAACCTGGAAATAAAGCAGTGCATATTTTCTGATTGTGTTACCTTCACCAAAAGCAAACTTCTTCCAAAAGCATCAAGTAAGTTCTATAAGCCTTACATTATTAAGTAGATATTTATAATAAAAAGATAATTTATTAATACTACTTAATATACCGTATACCCCGTTTAAAGTGTCCTAAGTGACAAATGCTCCCAAAGTGTTGTCTCACAGTATGTGACCTTGACCTTCAAGTTGTGGACCTGGTACTTGCGCACACCACTTTATATCTCCATGTGCTGAACATTTTTTCCAAATCATATTAAAATCAATAAGTGTATAACATAGTTACAATCTGGATATGAAAGTGTGCATGGATTCTAAAACCTCTGACCTTTAAGTGTGACCTTGATCTTCAAGGTAAGGACATGGGACTTGCATGTGATATATCATCTGCATGTGTTCAACAATTGTGCCAAGTAATTTTAAAATCTTTCTATGCATGATAGAGTTACCATGTATACATGATTCCATGACCTTTAAATTCTAAGTGTGACCTTGACCTTTGAGGTAGGGTCATGGCTTTTGCACATGACACATCATCTCTTTATGTGCTGAATATCTGTGCCAAGATATTTTAAAATCCTTCAATGCATGACAGAGTTACAGTCCAGACACAAATGTGTGCATATATACAGGATTCCATTACTTTTAAACTATAGTAGGGACATGTGCACTAACACAGGAGGCTGAACATTTAAATATAATTTTAAAACCCTTCATGCAGACAAAGTTAAGCCCGGACGCAAAGGTGCATAAAATTAGGATTGATACCTTTAAACCTTAAGACACCTTTGAGAGGAAGTTGGTCGCACGCCACACGTGTCTATGTGCGAAATTTGCCATATAATTTGAAAATCCCATTATGCATGTACAAAGTTATTTTTCTATGCAATATTGGAAGACAGTAAAACACAGACCTGGGTGGGTCATAATAAGTCGAGTGACAGGAAAATTATCAATGGCACAGATGCTGACAAACTTTTCTCGTATTATATACACCTTCTGGGACAAAGATTCTGAGAATGCAAAATATAATAAAAATATAAGAATGAAAATTTAACTGATGCCTTAAGTAAAACGGGCCATAATTCAAATAAATCCTTACAGAGTTACCTTGCCTAAGTTTGGATATGATGGTAAACAAGTTTTCCCACCTTCAAAGTGATATCTCAAACAATTAAGTCAAAAAGTGGACTGGTATGGAAAACTTGACCAAGATTCTAAGTTGAAAAAGTGCCTTAATTTTTTTTTAAATCCTTGACAGAGTTACTTATCTTGCCTGCAGATGGGGGTAATGATGCAAACAAGTATTTCAACTTTTAAAGCAATATGTAAGGGTTTGTCGGGAAGTGCATTTTATCCCTATTCAATGTATTTTTAAGTAAACAAGAGCTTCCCTTCCAAGTGACGAATGACCCGAAAGGTTACAGTCCTTAGGAGCACAATAAATGTGCTATGTAATTTTAAAATCCTTCAATGAAAGTAATCATGCATACAGTATTCCTTACTTTAAACTCTTAAGTGTGACCTTGACCTTTGAGGTAGGGACTTGGGTCTTGCACGCCACACGTCGGCTTGATGTGCTGAACATTTGTGCACAGTATAATTTGAAAATCCCTTTAAAGCATGACAAAGTTATAGTTCTGACACAAATGTATGAAAATATTCAGGATCCATGCCTATACACACTAAGGACCGACCTTTGGTAGGGTGTGGGTCATAATAAAAAGTCGTCTTGAGTGCTAGACATTTGTGCCAAGTTATTTAAAATGCCTAAGGCAGCAGATGCTGACAGACCTTTGTATCTTATAAGGAACATACCAACTTAAGTAGCCTTGAGGACAAAGGACGTTCTTGCAGGACGTGCAGAATATAATAGATAATATATGCAAGATATGTTAAAATCCTTCAACTGACAAAGTTACAGTCCAACGAAAGGGCCATATATTCTTAAATGGAGGAATCCTTGCCTTCAAACTAGAGTATACCTTGACCTTTGACTATGGGGTTTTCACGGACACGTCGTCATGATGTGCTAAACAAGTGTGCCTATTACCTTCAAATGATATCTCAAGACAAAGTTAAGTCCGGAACAAGTGGCATATATAGGGAAAACTTAACCAAGATTCTAAGTGTGAAAAGTACCTTTGATAGGGATTTTTTATAAACGTCGCTTGACTAGACAGTTACCAAGTTATCTTGACCTTCAGATGCAGGTAAATGATGCAAACAAGTATTTCAACTTTTAAAGCAATATCTCAAAGGGTTAAGTCGGGAAGTGCATTTTATCCCTATTAAATGTATTTTCTAAGTAAAAAAAGGGGCATTAATTCTGACAAAAACCTTGACTCGAAAAGTCAAGCTTAAAATGAAGAAACTTACAAAAGGTAAGTAACCCTCTATGCAGACACAGTCTTTTCCAAATAAATCAAAAAATTTAATTCAAAAATAATTAATAAATTCAATTTTCCCACCAAAATTTATGCTGCCAATCAGAACAGGACTTACGCAGAGGTGCAGCAGGTTTGTAGTCCGCAGGTGCCGGCATTGCTCGCACAGTAAGAGTTGGCATGGTTGATGAGCTGGGTTGCCACTTTGCTTGTAGTACTCTCTTCAGTCCACTGTCAAGTACAAAATTACTAGTTTTTTAAGCTACGCAAATTTTTTTGTTTCACTGAATATCTAAAAACTACACAATGCAAGAAAAGGGATAAAGACTAAAGATTTGAGCACAAATGGGCATACTTACTTACTGGCTTGAAGGAAACTACTGCCATCACATTTTTTTTTGATAAATAGTTTTTCTTCATGTTTCCAAACCGGAAGAACCAAATTTATGTCTTCTTCAACCGAGACCAACCTGCACACCCCAAGTCACTTATCATTGTCTCCAGCTACAGTACTCAAACAAACAGAAGGGAGAGCACTTGACCCATTTTAACACCTTAAGTTCAGTGGTCTGGACTCAAACCCATGACCTCTGTGTATGGACTTCAACTAAACTGTACAGTGCAATGTCAAACACTTACCTCAGCCGTCTGTACCCTGTAAAACTTCAGTTCCACAGCATTTGCGGATCTTTCACCTACAGAACAAGACAAAAAATTATATCTTCTTTCCAGAATAACCAATTCCATATCAGAAAAACAACAATTAAAACAGTTATAAAAGGTTGAAGAACATTAGAGAATTGATAAAAGATCTACATTGAAATCAAATCTACACAGTCATGTAGATGTCGTTTACCCCTGGTTAGTGACTTATGCAGGGATTTAAACAAATTTTTACCTTTACATAATTCTCTCACATGAATCTTCACAGTGTCAACTCATACTTCAATAAATACATGTATCAAAAGTAGTCACTTAAGACTAGTTAACTTCTAGGTCATTTTTCTTTATACTCGAATGACAAGAGAAAAACAGAAAAATTCTTCTTTATAAGTTCCAGATTTCATTTTTTGTTTTCACTTTGTTAGTTCAAACTTATTCATTTTACATTGATCATTGTAAAACAAGTTCTTGCAATTTATATAAGCTTGATGGTCTGAGTTCTGACCAGTCCTCCTGCCAAAACAAGACATTGTAGAAGTCTCAGTCAAATGCCATTGCCAGGACTCAAACCCATAACCCCGAAGTAAAACTTTCTACCCCAACCACACATAATTATCTTGTTCTCCTCTTATTATTATGTGGAATTATGTGGGTAAAGAGAGAAAGAATCAACTACTTCCGATTTTCATTTAAGAATGATCTCACACATATTCATAGTATAAATATAATTTGTTGACACATATTTCAGTAAAAATACAACAGCTATATTATAATATAACTGATTCCAAGAAAAAGTCATTTGCTATGAAATCAATGTAGAAAATGTACATATATATAAAACATGTAGTAAAACTATTCACACTAGATTCAATGACTCCATTTAGCCGTAACTTACTGGCAAATACTGTAGCATTATTCGTTGTGTCACATGCTGAGAGTGCCAACTGGACTTGACCAAATACAAGCAGACTGAATATTCCAAGTTTCATCATCATCCACTAGTTGTTGGTCACCAAAATCTATAAATGAGGCAAAAATGTGTTATATAATCTCAAACTGTTTCGATTTGTTTCCTTTTGTTTAAGCAGTTTTTATATAAATGTTAACAAGTGTCTGAAAAAGTATACATGATTGTGTATAGATTGAGTTTTACCATATTAAGATCATTTATGCTTTTGTATGAGTTTAACACCCATTCCAACCTTGGTCATTTTAGCAGGGGCAGTTTACCTAACAATAGTTCATGGGTAGAACCAGTACTAGACTTGTCACTTCGATCCTCCGTAAGAAACTGCCAAGATTTTTGCAAAATCCCCGTGTTTTTGGACGACTCGTTGGGAGATATTTTTAGCAGGAAATCATGCATTTCTAATGACGTATTTGACTTTTTTTGCGTATTTACACAAAAAAACCACCTATTTCAAACATTAGTTTACTATTCCCGTAGCAATGGTTCAGTTGAAAAGAATGCTCATACCGAGACTATCACGGTTTTATAAAACCAACGTCAGGGTTCGGGGGGGGGGGGGGGGGGGGGGGTGGGGGGGGGGGGATGGGGGGCGACAAAAATTAATTCGGAAAATCTTCAGTTGGCGAATTTTGGGAGGGGCGCCAACAAATTATCTGCCATTTCAAACATCGATCGTTGACTGTTGGCTGTATGCAATGGTTCACAGAAACACTTAAATCCAAGGTTAATTATAAACATTTAAAACAAAATTTCTTGAAATTAGAATGCTAATAACCCGGTCCTGATATGACTATTCTTTGCACGGCTTACGAATACAAAGCCTTGCATCAAAGCACAATTCATGTATACCGTTTTCCGATAATCAGTGTCATTACTAACTTGAAAAAATTTGGCTTGATTTTGTCAGTATTTAATATAGACGGGGGGGGGGGTGGTGATAATTTGATTTGCAAATATTTTGGACGTATTTCCTCTACATATATATCTTTGGCAATATATGGCGCCTTCTTAGTCTTCAGTATTTGTTAATACTTATCTAACACTTATTCAAACAATTCAACATACTTTTGTTTTTTACAACCTGTTTAAATGAGAAAATAAAAAAATGGGAGTAGGGGGGGGGAAAGAAAATCAGTTCACGGACATGGGAGGGGGGGAAAATATGTGGGGGTTAAAGGGGGAATGCGATCGTTACTTTTTTGAGCTCATGGTGATGCAAAGACGAACAGAAAAATATCATAATTATACAAGCCTAGATTTATGAACTCTATGACCTGGCCTCAACCATTGAAAGTCTCACATTGACTCCGAAAGTTATTTTGACCCTTGAAAATTTACAAAAATTTGAATTAAATTTTGTATCAGTTAGATCTCACCCATTTTTGCTATCATGCTATCAAATCTTAACTAAAAGTGGATGACTCGATCTTCTTCCTCCAGAGGTTCTGTAGGCTTTGAAGACTAGGGCTCCAACTTTGGAGCCTTGGGCGCAAACTTGTTGGTTGGGAATTTATTGGCGCAAAAAAAAAAATACCCAGAGGAAACCCTGAACGTGGGTCACTTATCATCGCAATCTGCAATACACCGTTTGACAGCTGATAAATTTGAAGGCGTCGCCTGTTATGCACTCTCATCCAATCAGAACACAAAAGGTTTCCGATAATTTATCACAACATAGATGCGTGATCGCATTTACACCCGACAATCGATGTGTAAATTTGTTTTGGCGCTGTTACATCAAATCTTTTAATTTTGTTAAACTTGGTTAAATGATTTAATTAGCGGCATGTTTGTAGCGTAGTGAGTTGTTTGTTGGTTGATTATTGGCTAATCATTGCATAGACAATCGGTGGTACGTACGACTACCTTCCGTGTTCTCCGACTATGTGCCTTTAATACACAGTACAACAGCGCATAGTCGCAGAACACGGAAGGTAGTTGTACATACCACCAATTGCCTATGAATCATCGCTGTTTGAATAGTTTATGAATCACCGCTAACTACTCTCCGGGCAATTTACCTGAGATGATAGTGGCAATCAAAGGGGCATACCCTATAACTGATGTCAAACTAAATAACCTCCATCGTCGGAACCCACGGCTAATTCCTGCCGCTTCTCTCCGTCATATATTCAATTTGGTAATGAATAGCCTGGGTTACCGAGGATGAATAACCTCCAAGACATAAATAATAGAATCTTTGGAAGTATTATAACTTAACCTAAAAGTTTCAGCTATGCATTCCCAGTCATTATCGATAAAATTAGCGGTTTACTATATACTGCAGTACCGTAAACCATTAAATAATCTATGTAGAGTTGTTTTTGTACAATTAATGGCTGGATGCGATTTATTACAGAAAGCCTCTATATTGATTAATTGTGGTAAAATGAGACATTTTTCACCATAGGTTCTTCTTTGAAATTGTATTCATTTATCATTTTACGTTCATTGAACACATAATCTATGTTTCGAGAATATAAACTGCTAGATGTAGGGAGTGCCCCTTTAACACAAACTCGTGTCAACACATCAGTTTCGTCTCCTAATCGACTGTACACAATACTAGTACTTCTTCATTATCGATATCAAGTGTCAGGGTATTGACCATATGTATAGGTTGATATTTTGTACCTTGCAGTTTTTTTTCCAAAATTTACCGGGAGTTTTTAGTGTTTTTGCGAGCTTCGCAGGGGCATCGGGTTAGGGACTAAATAACGGGAGAACCCGGCGAATATCGGGAGAACGGCATGTATGTCGTTTAATGACTAATTTACCATCACAGGTGTTGGGTATCACAGTTTATGATTCACAAGATTTTACATTACAAACTTGACAAATGCTTGAAGGATCAAAATTTCATAAAAGTAAGATTAACATAAGAATCACAAGAAATAAAAAAAAATAGTTTAATGTTACACATGGTAAAATTAAGATAACCATTGCTTATCAATTTCTTAAAAACTGCATTGAAAATTCTCAATGAATTACAATGTTTAAACGATTTTTCAGTCACTAATAGCTATGATATTAGCGTTTATTTTACAAAATTCCTGTGTATTCGATGCCTTTCCAGCTGCAGGTCTATTTTACGAAGCCTGCAGTTGAATATTGCGTAATATGTACTAATACTTCAAGTAATCAACACCTATTTATTACTAAAAATAGTGACTAAATCGTAAATAGCAAATTCATGTATCTTATACTTTTTTTCTGCTTCAACTGCCGATACACATATTTTTTAATAGGCCGACAGAATGTCCGAAAAGGTGGTGCGGTGGTCAAGTGGTTAACGCTCTGGACTACCAATCCAGAGGTCCCAGGTTCGAATCCCGGCCAGGTCACTGGAAAATTCAGAAATGCTTTTCAGTGTTTCCTACCCATCTAGAGATGAACTGGTTACAAAACCCAGAGGTAGTTTAACGTGTATCGGTGCTATACACCGGGCATGTAAAAGAACCATGGGGTCTATTCGTAAAAGAGCTAGAGTCTAGTACCCAGATTCCCTTGTATCTGCATCTGTGTCTCTTCAACCTGCGCTGGTCAGGAGTCTTGGCAAGTTCACCCAGGGAGGCGTACCAGGGTAGGCCGAGAAAAAAAGAATGTCAAAAACAAACACAAAAAAACCCAAAGAAACAATGACATTTATCAACAAGAGTAAATAGAATATATCTATCATCATTATTTCGGTAAATTCATTATTCTACATATGATGATATCTAAATGGATGATTGGCCTTCAATACATTGGAAACTGATTTATCCGAAGACCAAATTTATCCGAATCACCATCCGTGTGATATGCTACAGAACCATTTACCTGCTAATTTAAGCTAAACCACAAAGTGTAACATTCGAAACTTAAGCAGAAAAGACAAAACACATACACGAATAGATATAAAACTAGGTGAATGCACTTAATTCAACATTAAGTGCGACGAAATTCCTGTAACACATGTAAACAATTTCGTTGCTATTTTCCGTAGTTGGTCATGTGGTGTATTATGTGTCCCCGGTTAACTTCGTCACTCTCCGTCAGCTAAGATAAACGCCGTACCGGTCAATAAACGCTCCGGTATCGAAAACTCCCGGGAATTTTTTTTTGAAATGAGGGTTATAGTATGTGCCTACTAAACGGTATCAGCTAAATGCATGTGAGGCGATTGTTAATGTATTTTCTTCATACAGTTCACATAGATATCGAGACCAGATGCAGCGGTGGTGCATAAGCGAATAGCTTCTTAATTAGGCCCATTTGATGACCGTTTTCCCTTCTTTTAATTGTTTTGACGTCACATACATTATTATTAGCCATTAGATCTATTTATAGCTAAAACACATTATCTCGTTACTGTTTTGAAACCCCAGTTCCTAATCACGAAGTTAATACTGACCGAACTCTTAATAATAATATTGATTAATATGGACTGTAACATTTAGCATTTAGTACAATATCTTTAATTATTGGGACGGTATACTTTGCAGACAGACTCTGCAGACAACATAAACAAAGAAGGATTTTGCAGACAACATACACAAAGAAGGATTTTAGATTTTGCAGACAAGATAGATTGTATAGGAAAAGGTGTTAGATCTACATAAGGAGGTGTGAATGTGAAACTTATAATTATAGATGAATGCTGCTTTTATTAAAATTTAAGTTTGAAAAAATAACTTTTCATTCCACAAATTGATAATAAGATAAAGTTGTAAAATTTACAGAAACATGTACTTATTTAACTTAGTAAATTGGTAACTACATTGTACTCCGTAATTCGCCAATCTGATTGGCAACTGGTTTGCACTTCACTATTCGCAGATACAGGTTATTTCTGTGAATTTGGAGCTAATGTCTAATTTGCAACTCTCGGATACTAATACTGAGTTGCGAACTGGCACTGACTTGGTCTGTACTTTACAATTGGCAGTTAACAATATGTGTTTCGTGCTACGACCAAGCAGCTGGTCTGCAGCTCGCAATTCATTGTTGCTCAACATTCGCTAATTCGAACTTGTAACTGGTCCTGCTTTGAAATGTGCAAATCACGGTTGTTGCATGTATGAATTGCGAACTTGCAACATATATCTAGTTTTGCAGTTTTGGCTACGAACTTATTGACAGTTAGACAGACACTTCCAGAAAGAACGATTTTTCTGGCATGGGTTAAGTCACTGTAAATGCATATCCGGCATTCAAGAAATTACTATTACTCAGATCACTTGTATTACAAAGATAGACGACTTAAGTAGATATTGACGTTGTTTCGTAAAACAAAAACAAAAATTCTGACCTTGATGTTTGAAAATAATATATTTTGGAATTAATAGTCAAATAAAAAAGGTTCGAGTATAAATTCCTGTTCATTATATTTTTGAAATTTATAAAGCGTTACAACCGCTTTCGGAATTCCAGTATGAACATATAGTGTCGAAGTGCAGTTAAACCAACATTTTCAATAGTTTTCTTACTGCTACCAAGGTTTTTGCTTGTGCTGTTGATTCTAGCTAGATTTATATTACCTTTACATCTTAAGTTTTAGTATATCATTTTGGAGGAATATTTTTTTCCACGGAAACTATGACAAAAATGTAAAAACTAAACATCAAAAATGAAAAAAAAACAACAGAAAAATAAGAAACAACAAGCCTGATGTCTAAATGTTTGATTACTTACAACCACAAGAGGACACTGTTTCAATAGCTTTGCTGGGGGTATAGTCGTATAATTGAGTGATACCGTTCATTTCAAATGTCAATTGATCCAAAACCTAGCTACCTTAAAGTGCCAGGACCACAATTACAAGTAGCTCTAATTTTGTAAATGATTGAAAGTCTGGGAACATGTTAGAAAATACTTGGGAAACTGTGTGTGTGTGTGTGTGTGTGTGTGTGTGTGTGTGCGCGCGTGCGCGTGCGTGTGTGTGTGTGTGTGTGTTATCGATTAAAATCATTAGCATAAATGGGGCCGTGTCCTAAGTTATTTTGGCGTTTCGAATGTGTTCAGGGAGGTAGAAGGAAATAAAATATATTAAAATTGTTTATTATAATTCTGCTTTATTTTTTCATTTTACTGAAACGGAATGAGTCATTTCTGTTGTAGAAACTTGAATTCGAATGCATTTTTTTCCCAAATAATTTAGATATAAGTATGGTAAATACATTTCCATATACTTAGATTATAAGGTTTTCGGCCAGTGCGACTACTCAAACTCTCACCGCATGCCGAAATGCATTCTGTTTTGCAGAACCATCATAGTTCAACATAAAATAGCAAAATTTATACATGTTAATGGAGAAAGCGGCCTGAAAGACACACATAACAGACAAAACTGGTTATTTCAATGTTCCCACCAAGTAACAGACTATTCTCTTTATAGTAAACTGTTGTTATGCAGCAACTTTTTAGCATTTCTGTTTAACCAATTACATTTTATCTTTTTAATCTTCGTTGTTAATGTTCTATATATATTTCCAAATATTTCATTTTAGAGATAGTTCTGAACTTTAATGGTGTTCTATTAGGTTAGTGGTTATCCACACTGGAAATTTCTTTATTCATTTATTCATTATTGGTGTTCCAATGGAATAAACAGTGTTACTGTTGATAGAAATTTCAGTAAATAATAAAATATGGAAAATTACATTGGTGTTCCATCTTAATTCCTCGGAAATGCACACAGCTTCATAATATGAAGATTGATTATTTTATCTTTGTTGGCGATGTTTTGCCACGGCTCCAGCTCAACATCGGTCTGTCGCAATATAAATGGCTTACCCTTCAAACAAATACACATTTTCAAACATTAAACAATCATAAACAAAAACAAAGTCAACATAAAGCAACAGTATAAATCCAATTCGATAACGGTACTATTATCGGAAAATCCCATTTCAACGTTTTAGGTAAGGAAAAGTATAATGATTAATACGGTTATATAAAAGATAAAGAACAGCGCACATTCAAAAAGTTACCATGGCGTAATGGATAAGGTGTCTGAATTCGGACCAATTTACGCATTGTCGCCTGGAGACAACGAGTAGCTTGTATGCATTTTCATTACCATTGTACTTTTTATTTATCATTATATCTTCATTTAATCTATTTGTTATCATCACTATTCTTCTTTATTTTTGGACATTCAATATATTTCTGTCTTTATTTCTGTACATAACATTTATTTCATTATCTTTATCACACGGCTTTTCTTTTTCGAAATTTTCTTTTCTACCCTCTATAGACAAAATTCTGAGTGCATTTTACGTTTAGTTCTAATAAAAACACGAGCATTTCATGAATAGTTGAAAGACTAACATGGATGCAAAATCTGAAAAATGTTCCACAGCCAGGACTCGAACTCGTGATACCAAATTTCGACGGCCGCCGATTTATCCACTACGCTACACGTCTTTGGTGATACATCAAGATTGTACCTTTTAAAACTAAGTATGAAGGGATAATTTTACACCTGACTACCCCTTATGCCTTGTTTATGTAAACGTGATAATAGTAGAAATATCGAATTTTACCTATATGTCATTTACAACAAATACAAAGACCAAACATTAAACAATCATATACAAAAACAAAGTCAACATAAAGCAACAATATGTCAATGTCGGGCTCGGCGAGCACTTCAAGAAAATACAAAAAGATTTCCGGAAATGTCAACCGGTCGCCGGTTTTTGGTGGTTTTTGGATAGTTTTCACACTTTTGGTCGAAGTGGGTCATGTCGCATATCAAAATGCCGGGCAAGGAAATGCAAAAATATTTCCGGAAAATGTCAACCGGTTGCCGGTTTTTGGTGTTTTTTCTCTATTTTTTTCACACCTTTGGTCGAAGTGGGTCATGTCACATATCAAAATGTCGGGGCTCAGCAAGCACTTCAAGGAAATGGAAAAATATTTCCGGAAATGTCAACCAGTCGCCGGTTTTTGGCGGTTTTGACTATTTTTCACACCGTTGGTCGAAGACAGTCTTGTCGCATATAAAAATGTCGGGCTCGGCAAGCACTTTAAGAAAATGCAGAAAAAATTCCGGAAAATTTATGTCAACCGGTCGCCGGTTTTTCGCTAACAATGAAATGCAAAAAAGATTTCCGGAAATATCAACCGGTTGCCGGTTTTTTTGAGAATTTTTGCTATTTTTCACACCTTTGGTCGAAGTGGGTCATGTTGCATATCAAAATGTCGGACTCGGCGAGAACTTGCAAAAAGATTTTCGGAAATGTCAACCAATCGCCGGTTTTTAACGATTTTTCGCTATTTTTCACACTTTTGGACGGTGTGGGTCTTGTCGCATATCATAATACCGGGCTCAGCGATCACTTCAAGGAAATGCAAAAAGATTTTCGTAAATGTCAATTAGTCGCCGGTTTTTGACGGTTTTTGCTATATTTACGGTGACATGCATTTTTGCAAGAGGTCATGAACACCTCCTGCTCAGTTAGTAGCTGTGTTTTTTGTCCGTATGAGATATCTCTGAACAGAATACACTAAGGTGAAAGTGTCATCGGGTACTGACCATTGGGAGTCTCCTCCTTTAAAAATGCCACAACAAAAAAGTTCCAATACTCAATTTCTAATAGTACCTATCCGTCGATTTCGAATTGCGAACTGGCAACGTACGTTCACAATTTACAATCTGCTTTAAGAAGCCATGGAACAGTCTTTGAAACGCCGTTTATTTGAATTGGCAACATTATACGCAGATACAGGTTATTAAAATGAATTTGCAGCTAGTGTGCAAGTTACAGCTCTCGGAAACTGATCCTGAAATGCGAACTGGCATCTGGTCTGTACTTAACACCTGGCAGTTTACAATTTGAATTTCGAGCTTCGACCAAGCATGCAGATTGTCCGCAGTTCGCAATTCCTAGTTTCCCAACACTCACAATAATTACCAATTCGAATTGCTGGTCACGTTTGAAAGGTATTGCATGGGGTTGCAGGTAATATGTACAGTGCTTTAAAATCTCTCTACTCTTGTGTATCGGCTTCAGTTCGTAGCACTCATTTAACACTGATTGGTTTGAGGTTAAAACCGGTTTGCGGAAGGGGTGTATTTTGTCCCCGCTACCATTCAACCTCTTTATCAATGATTTAACCATATATTTGACGTCTTTTTATAGAAATCGATATCAATAATGAGAAAGTTTGTATTTTACTTGATGCAGCTGCTAGCTAGTCATCATCATGATTTGCAAATTCTTTTAAATGCATTAAATATCTGGTGTTGTACAAATGATACGGTTGCTATGCTAGAGGAGTTATGTTGTACACGCTCGACATACATACATTTCTAGAACTGATACTATATTTGGAAACAATGTATGTCCAGTTGAGAATACACTTTCTTAGGTCTAGTTTTGAGTTAACATTTAAATTTTAATGATATTGCTAAATGCAAGTCGTACTCTTGCTTTTGTCTTTGCTTAATGTAAGACTATAGGAGGGGAGCGGTGGTGAAGAGGTTAAGGTGTCGGCCGCTCATCTCGGAGGTTGCGGGTTCGAGCATCACTGGGGTCACGACCGTACTTCCTCATATGACACCAGTACTGGTTTTTCCAGGAAGCGGACTCGAGAGTGACTCGATAAGCTACAAGCTTTCTTCACAATCGAGCTAAAATAAATTAGTATAAACTATAAACTATAGGTGTTTTCCCCTATAATATTAACACAAAGTTGGACGCCTCTGTTGGCAGTTATAAACTATGGTTCTGCCATTTGGGGCTGTCGCACTTACTCCTAATTAATATTTTGCAGAATCATGTCATGCGATTTTACCTTGGGGTTGCGAAGTATATACCTGAAATGGCTTGGCAACCATTTGTGCTACAATGGAAATCGAGTATAACATTTTGGTCCCACCTTTACAGTACTGGCGTTTGTCATTTATATAGACGGAATGGATTATGGGCTACAAATAAAGCGAGTCATGTCTGCTAGAACTAGTATCTTGTAGTAAAAAATAAACTAGCTGAGTGTAATGCAAAAGTGTATAACAAACTTTCAAACTCTGCACTAAGAACAATTTTGTGAATTGTTCTGAAAATAATAGCTGCAGCTCGGGCGGATAGAAATATGTTCAGAACTGACTGTACATTCGAATAAGATTGTTGTGTTGAACCCTACTGTCAGTTGATATTATCTCCTTTGCACTGGTCTGCATTTAGTAAGTTTCGTTGTGGAGTCGCACCGATCAGAATTGAAACTCGGAGATATGGAGAATTAGAGCCACAAGACCGAAAGTGTCCATTTTGTGACTCTATTGAAACCGAATTTCATGTTATGATGAAATGTAACCTGTATGAAGACATAAGAGTAACACCATTTGAGAAGGCGATTCATGTAAAGCTTGACAATGTCAAGCTCTGAAAAATTCATATTCTTGTTTACCAATACTCTACAATTTGATAAGAAGTTATGAAAAAACCTGTTTCCGTAGCTCTTTTACCAATGAATAATAGTTACAGTGTATTAATTTAATGTGTAACTTTTAGCTACCCTTTTTGTTACTGCAAATTTTTATTTTACATTTTGTAATTGCATCAGATATTTATTACTGGATTTTCTTGACGTTAAAGTCACTTTTAGTTTTCGATTAGCAGAAATTACAAAGTCTTACTTGTGTACATATTGTATGTTTCCATGATATGCTGTGTATTACATTGCATACACTTTTTAATTGAATGCATACTGTCTCTAGTAATTCTTTTTAGAATGACATACATGTTAACCTTTATATTTTCATTGTATGAAATGTGTATTACTATAATTAAATAAATACATAATAATAATAGAAGATATATTTGCTTGGTGGCAAAGACTGTGCCTTTGCCCATGCAATATTATTATCCGAAGGATTTCTCGATAGCCTCGATACGCCGGACTTCGTTTTGCCGAAGAATGAGCAATTTATTAACGCATCTCCTGATGACGCAGTTTTGTATCATGAGAAATAAATCTTGTTAACACTTTGCCATCAATCTCTGTATAAAATCTTGACCACTGCAGCACCGGCAACAGTTCTCTTTAAAGTTCCAACGGAAAACACATCATTTTCTAAAGAAATTGTACTGATTTATTATTTCGGAGTTTGGCTTCTATTTTATTTTCAGTTCCAAAGTTTAACATGTATTAGTTAATAAAGTTTTAAGTTTTTATAGATAAATATGTCATCAAAAATTATGTTTGAACGCATAGACGTAAAATATACGGAAAACAAACGGTAAGATTTTAATGGGAAGAATATATATATATATACGTGAAAAATTCAAAAACATGTGCCGGAAAAAAGTTAAATATATTAAAAGATAAAAACACAGTCCATGAGATAATTAAATTATTATTTGCCAACCGGTTTCGCTTTCATGCTCATCAGGGCAAATATGGCGTCAAAATATTTTGATATATATGATTTACAAATAAGAAATGTAATGCTCATTTCATAAACTAGTAGAGATCTTTCCTCTTTGATGTTGTATATGAATTATACCTTACCATACACAATGAAAGAATATACAAGCACTCTGACTTAATAAGTTTAAACATTTAATTGAATTGGAACACATGTATGTTCAGCGACGATATCGTTAATTCTTTCGAAAAACGTGTACATTGTATTAATAAAGAGTTACAACATATTTATGCGCAAAGGTTATATAATCTTTAAAGTAAAGATTTAAAACATGTGAAAAACCAACGGTAAGACTGTAATGTGAAGAAAGTTTATATATGATTTGTAAATAAAAATGTGTTGCTTGTTTCATGAAACATTATAAATAAGATAAAAATGACACTTTATACTCTCCCTAAAAAGGTACAAATATATATTAAGGTTTCACGTCAAAGCTCGCTATTTTTACCGTTTGTTAATGCAATGTTGGCGTTGTCGACAATCCTTTCAATACAGAACTGCTTATAGTTGTATGTGATGATTTATGCCACTTTTAAAAATGCAATATAATAATAATATAACATTAACATGTAAAACATATTGTAAACATGTATATAACGGTCAGGTTTCTTTTCTGTTAGATTGCTGGGACGAGTAACCAGTCCCCGAAACATGTCGACAAGCATCAAAGATAACAAGATCCGTGTGCTTGTATTAGGGGCACCGACTGTTGGAAAAACATCACTGATCGAATACTTTACACGAGAAAACTTTGTTGAAGAGGCGACGGAAACCGGAGTTAACTCACAAAATGTAGAAGTCAGTTTTATCGTAGAACTCGAAGAAGGCCGTGACTTTGATGAGAGAAGATTCGCTATAGAATCAGCACATGCTTATATCCTAATGTACGCATTAGATGATCCAAAGTCGTTCGGAGTAATTAGTATTCTTAAGGATGAAATTATTAAAATAAAGGGACCTGGTATGCCAATGACTATTGTAGGCAATAAAATTGATCGTTTTCGTAAAAATGGAATATCACTTCAAACTTCGTGCGCAGTCAGGAATTACAATGGGATTCCTCACATCTGTACGTCTGTAACAGAAGATCTCTATGTACGACAGGTGTACAGAGAATTGTTTCAGCATGAAACACTTCAGAAGCTCAGAGATGTTGTGCATAAAATTAACTCCTCAACACTTTTTTCCAATTTTAGAAAAATGCTTCTGCAGGCCGAATCTTTGGAAAAAACGGTAGCTTCCGTATTTCCGGAATTGTCACCTAGGAAACAATGTGAATGAATTAAAACATCATTCTATAACTGTATGAGAAAATAAGATAAGTTTTAAAATGTTGAATATGATCCTTCTAGAGGTATCTCAACAGACTTATGGAGAGCAGTCGTTTCTTATACGGACAATAACTGAAACGTTCAGTAAATGAATTTAACTGGACATACCCTACATTAAACAGATCATAGTATAAAATAGTTGGCTAAAAGGATATTTTTAAGAAAACAATATATCGAAAATTGTCTCTTTTATGCACAAAATGACAATATACTGTTCATGAAGGTTTGGCTAAATTTAGCGGTTATTACTGCAATTTTAACTGAAACGTTGATGTTTAGTAACATTTATTTCAATAAAAGTATTACTTACAGCTTTGAGGTTGTTCATTTTTTCCAAGTTATAGAAGATGTCTCTTTATCTAGTTGTAGAACTTGAAAAGATTCAATGGAATATCTAAAACTTCGAAGTACCTTAAAAAAAGAGTCAGTATCCACTGTTAAGCAATTATTTGTTCTACTTTTTATTTTTATTTCAATACTTACATAAATGTGCTTTATTTCATTATTTTACAGGCAGTTAGTTTACACTTCCCTTTCACTTCGTAAGGATAATGTAATTACATTTGTTATTGTTAATTTTCTCTGATACATGTAATTATCATTTTCGTTTTTTTTTTAATTAATTGATACATGCTATCGTTTTTTGTTTGTTTGTAACTCAACAATATATATACCAATATAAATATAACATGTTTCAATTAGTTACAAAAACCAGAATAATAATTTTAAGAAATATCTGAATCTGAATTAAAATCCGACAACACAAACAAATGAAGTGTTACCGTTTTGGCAACACAATTCATAAACCTCCTTTGTGCTACAGGATACGACAAAATATAAATGCTAAAACATGTGCATGTCGTTTCTTATTGCTTGTGCTGTTGTAATATACTCAAAGGCAAAATATACGCGACCTTTTCAATTTGTTACCATTTGAAGAAAAAGGCAGCACACACATTTTTCACGAATCAGGTGGTAAAGTTCGCTATCAGACTTTACATTCAAGACTGTTTTAAATTTGTGCCGGAACGTCTATTTCTTACCGTTAACCTCGGTCTAACCGAGCACAGAAATTTCAAGCTCAAAGGTAAAGATGCCTTTCTTTTGCCGGTCAGCATACATGTACTGTGTTATGGCACGCGATTTGAAGACTAATTTCCAAAACCTATGTTCTTACACGAGAACTTAGGTTCTCAGTTCTCAATTGAAAACCTATGTTCACAGTTTTTAACTGAAAACCCATGTTCTCAACTGAAACCTATGTTCTCGCCAGGGATCACAAGTCTTTATTGAAAAGCTAGGTTCTCAGAGGTCGTATGTACAAATATTATGAGAATATAAAGTTCTTACTCGAAAACTTAGGTTATCAGTTCAGATCATAAGTGTTTCTGCATTTCGCAACTGACGGTAGAAACTAATACAGTTTTTAGTGGTGGCCAATATCGACGAGATTAGTAAACAATTCCGGTGGCAGCCATTAGCCAATAATTATTATTTTTGACATCTGTTCTTCACTTTATCTATTTTTAGGTTTATTGACACCACGAAACGGTTTAAACCTAAAATGACCATACTATTCAGCTTGTGATAAAGTTAGGTTTCAACAATTTAAACTAATTATTCAGATTAATCCGTCATTCAAGACTTCAAGCATTTTATCCGTTTTTAGCGCATCAACATATTGTTACAAGTTTATATTAAATGTTGTCGAAACGTCGTTGACACTCTTTATAGCAGTGTTTCACCTGTAACTACAACGAGGTGACATACTTCATTGAAATATGTTTGTTTTTTTTAAATTTGTCATCACATCAACCGTTTGATCCTAAAAAGTGTCTACAGTATAAACTCCGTATATAACGACTCCGGATATAGTGAAAATTCGGATATAATGAACACATTTTCTCTGCCCGGTTTCTTTTTTTTTCTTTATTTATATGAAAATGTTTTACGGATATAACAAACTCCGGATATAAGGAACACATTGAAATGGCCCCAATGAGTTCGTTATAAACGGAGTTAACTGTATACCTTTAAAACACTTTAAATGAAGCGCAGAAAATGATGCATAAAATATAGTTTGAAACCTATGATAAAAAGGGTCCCTTTACTCTTTTAACTGTTGTTTTGAGCGTGTACAGGTAATAAGGAAATACAGTTTCTGACATTTTTCGTAATTATATGTAAGAGGTGGTGCCGTGGCACTAATTGTCTTTTCCCAACCATGCACGTTCGATATATAATACCGAACTAAGATATCTACCAAGATTGTTCAAAACATGACCCCGGGTTAAGATTGACACCGCCAAGGAGATCACTTGATTGATATAGGCTTATACATTTGTATTGGGAAAACTTTAAAAAATCTTCTTTTAAACCACCAGCCATATACAATTCTCATTGACTGATACAGTTATAAACGTCGTCAGAACTATCTTTAAAACGGATGGTCGGTGCAACTTTTGAGTATATCATGACTATATCACAGGGTGAGGAAGAATGTGCATCCTGGCTGGGACCTTTCGCTCTGTAAGTGCTCTGCCAACTTCACACTTTCTCCTCAAGTACCGTGACATGTGCATCAGGAAAACAAACTAAATCCTTTTTGTTCTTATCAAATATGTTACTCGAAATATTGACCTTTATTCACTGGCCGGGAAAGTATAATTACTCTACACTCATACTAAGCTTTAGTTTTGAGGTAACAACATGTTATGTTGAAAGATATTAACTATAACACATAAATAATAAAACCGTTTATGAAAGACTGAAAACGCAAGAGTATTTTATTGACCTTTTTCATGCGGTATTATCCAATTAAAATGTGCTTTTCAGATTAAATGTTTCAATCTAAAAATTGTTATATATATTACGTGTCATTTCATTGCCGGTTGAAAGGTTACCAGCTTCCGGTCAAAAGCTTACTGTGCCGAAAAATCTCTTTGTATAACAAGGAATATTTAAGCTTCCTATTGTGCTGGTATACAAGGCGCATTGATCTGCTGGACACAAATCCCACAATGACCCTTTTCTTAATGGATTTCATTTTAAAATTTTTGTAAAGTGGCAATCATTTATGTCATTGTTAGAGAAAGTACCAGAAACACTCTTGGTTATGCCAACCGACGATTCCGCATCCTTATCCAGATCAAAACTACTACTCCGATCTGAAATGCCCGTAACATCTGAACTATTATTTGGAGCTGCACTGTTGTTCAGTGTTAAACCATTGTTATAATTACCCAAACCAAAAAAATCCTTAACAAATAATGATCAAATCATCAATAAATAACTAACAAATAATAAAATTCTTATTTGTTAACTTATTTGTAACATATTCATTTAACAAAAAGCACGAAATAACAAACATGCCGTTTCTGTAAAAGTATTGTTAATTATTTGTTAAACTTCAATTATTTGATAGATTTCACTGAACTTGTTCTTGAAAAAAGATTGTTGTATTCGTTGCACTTGTATCCTCTTAAATATATTTGTTCATTATTCGTTTCACTTGTGGCAGTCGAAATGCAAACGAAAGTGTACTACACTTGCAAAATGGTAATGTTTTCATTAATTGCGGGAAGTATAGATATTTTAGTAGTATACACTGGAGAAATACGTAGTATCATTCAAAACATTAGCAACACAATTTATGGGTATTTCCATTGCCTTGAATTTAATTGTGCTTTTAGAAATTCAACCAACATGTGTATCTAAATCTACACGTTCGATATATTTTCAAAATAACACTTATTTACTTCAATGTCTTTCAAATAGTACTATTTGAAAGCCCTGATATATACTATAATGTTTGTACATGTATTTCAGTACTTATATACCATTGAGTACTCAAATAAATGTACAAAATAGTAAAACATTTCATTTTGTGTAGAGAAAATATCTACTGCAATATGAGATACATGATTAGCATCTGTGCCCAGCTTTCATTGAGATATCATATTGAACACACTGTTAACCATGGGAACCATTTACTGATAACAAGAGGTCAAGTTTATCCCTAGATGTAGGAAATTTGCTCATGTTTACAAAGATAGCGCTTTCTGATTGGTGGATTCAAAACAGAGTATTTTATGCGTGTACATTAAACAGCTACATGAATATTTTTGTGATAAAGCTTTTTTTTGAAGAACAGAAAAGTATTATTTGCATTCTTATGACAGTATGTTTGTGAATATTTTATGAAAAGAATTTGACAATACTATGGTTGTTCAGCTCAAACCTGAAGGATTCAATGGGGGGAGGGAGGAAATATATGCGAAGGTACGTAATTTCAGGGGGGGGGCACACAGACTTTTGTAAAAAGCAGGATTTACAGAACTGAATTGTTGATTTTTATCGGATTTTAGTTGATCTTTTGTTAATATTGATAAAAAAAAGTTCACGGAAGTTATTAATTTCCAAATGATTTAAACTGCTAATGTGCAATTCAGTACAGAATACAGTTTCTGCAATTAACAAAAGTAAAATGGTTAATAACTTCAAATGCAGGTATGCGGACTTAATACCATACATCGTACGTAATGATATAATATTATAGTCTTGTTAAGTAAAACTGGAATACATGTACATTGTTTTATTGAATTAGAAGTTCCCTACATTAATATAACTAAGTCAAATTCATTCTTAATTATTCTTAACGGTACATATATATATATACAGACTGCCTGAATTTCAACAGCAACCTACTTTCGATTGGAATAGAATATAATGGAGCGTTTAATTATAAGGATCCTTCAAAGATTACTCAGGGTAAGTTCAAGTATGTACATGTACATGTTCGTTATTTGTACAAATTAAAAATTAATTTTGGGAAAGTGCATCCACGCAGTCCAGTGACACACACAGTTTGGTTTCTTACACAGAATGTTAATTTTCCAAACCTGGACTTGTCAATATTCAATTTGAACAATATCCATCAGGTAAACTTGTTTACCAAGATCTTATTTTACGAACTGTTAAGTGAATAGTTGAGATCATGATGAGACTGCATGGATGTGCAGGCTAATCATGATTTATACTGGTTGTAAGGGCAAAATCATTTGTTTTGATGAAATGTTGGTCAAGTGTGAAACTAGGTCTAGTGTCAAAACTTAGGGCACTGGGAAAATCATTAAAAAACGTATTTAGATTTGGAGTCGCATTTTTTGCACTGACAAGATTCTTTATGGCCTTGACATAAGAACAGTGGTACGTATATAAGCAATATAGGGCCATAAGTCCCTAATGTTTAATGTGTTTTAAACGATACTAGTGTGACAGCGTTTAACCAAGTGAGATCATGCAGTCGTGATTGTTAATATAAATATTATCAACCTAGACATTTAAATAGCATTGAAAATATTTTATATGTATATGCATCTGTGTTTTGTTTGTACCGTGGGAGACATTATATGCTGTTTTTCATTTTGTTATTTTGTGATTTATTTCAGATATGTCCCCTGTATGTTCAATGAAGACTTCATGACTGACAGGCTACACTGTACCACCTTGGAAGAGAAGTTGTGTGGCAGGAAGGAGGAACTCGAAACGACAGCTTCCTTGATTGTTGTGACCCGGCTGGTGACGGTGTAGACTGTGTGTGTGTGTGTGAGTGAGTGAGTGAGTGAAAGATTATTTGGTAGTTATTTGTTAGACTAATAAAGAATTGAAGCCACTCTTCTTCCATTATTTGATACTTATTTGTTAAATATACGATGTTCATTGCAAAAGTTATTTGTTAGTTATTTGCTTTCCCTGGAATTATTTGGTGCTTATTTGTTTGAAATATAAGCCACACCTCTTCATTATTTGATGCTTATTTGTTAGATATATACTCCCCATTCCAAAAGTTATTTGTTAATTATTTGCTTTCAGCGAAATGATTTGTTAGTTATTTGCTTTAGTTATTTGTTAAGCTCATTTGCATGGCATTTCCAGAAGCAATAAATATCTACCAAATAACTATTTGTTGGTTATTTGCTGTGATTATTGGTTCCAATCTTTTTTTTGTTTGGGTAGGACCACTGTTTGGGTTTTGAATGCTGTTTAGAACAGGGAAAGCCATCGTCAGCAATATTAATCATTTTATTAAGTTTGACAACGGCAATGTACAAATCGCTTTAGGGTACGAAATTGTGAATTCATAAATTTGGTTAGTTTTATCAGTTTGACTGACAGAGCGGATATTACTTCTTAACACTTTTCATATGATTCATTCTGTTTAGAAAATAAAAACCCGGTTAAAATGACGAACATTGATTTGATAGTCACGTCAACAATTACCGACACTTAAATGTCAATCTTTTTAGCGACCTTGGGGTTGTGAGTACGGTCCTATTGTCGCGTTCAAGCTATGTTAATTTCTTATGAGGTTATTAAAAGGCAATATGCTGGCTATTGACGTTGTTATACTTTTGAACGATAAAATCTTGGTTGTTATATTAACATATTTAGCACTCTGTATCCTACAACAACGTATACAGCATTGTAGCAGAAAACAATCCATACAAAAGAATGACAAAAGCACTTCAATGGTAAGGTGTCTGCCGTTCATCCCGGAGGTTACGGGTTCGAGCCCCACTGGGTTACTCGATGAGCTACAAGCTTTCTTCACAATCGAGCTGAAATAAATTAGTATAAACTAAACTAAGTTGATGGTACTTTCACTTTACTGCATATCAAAATCAAGTTATCGTTACACTATAATAGGGTGCACTATCAAATACTTAAAATATTTCGCATAATGAGCCCTCACATACTTTTTACGTTAGACTTTAAAGTTATTAAATATGCGTATCATACATGATAAGGTATCGCGTGTTTACAATGCGGATTATAGTGATCAGACTATACCATATCTATCGTCTATTTTGGAACGTAGCTCTGCTTTAAAGGGTCACTTCCTACATCTAGCAGATTATATTCTCGCAACGTAGATTATGTGTTCAATGAACGTAAAATGATAAATGAATACAATTTCAAAGAAGAACCTATGGCGAAAAATGCCTCATTTTACCACAATTAATCAATATAGAGGCTTTCTGTAATAAATCGCATCCACCCATTAATTGTACAACAACAACTCTACATAGATTATTGAATGGTTTACGGTACTGCAGTATATTTTAAACCGCTGATTTTATCGAAAATGACTGGGAATGCATAACTGAAACTTTAAGGTTAAGTTATAATACTTCCAAAGATTCTATTATTTATGTTTTGGGGGTAATTTAGTTTGACGTCAGTTATAGGGTATGTCCCTTTTAAACAGATTCATGTCTAATGTGTACTAAAATGTAGCATGTAACTTTTCAAGCAGCTATACTCTCCGAAGCAGACGACAATATCGTCTAACCAGGATTTAAGTTTAAGCAAAACACCCCTATTTAAAGAAATAGACTTGACCAAATTGGAAGCCAGATGTTCTCATGTTGAAAATATATATACAATTCTAATATGCCTACGTTATATTTCTATAGTCATATTATTAAAGCACTCGGAAAAGTAGGCGGAGTTTCGGACATGGAAGTAGCTCCTTCCGACTTTTCTAATTTACTCCCGCGCAAAAATGAAATATAGAAATGGAAATAAAATCAGTATAAATACATCAGTCGCATGAAAAAGATTAGTTTAAGAACATAAATATTATTTTTGATTGCGTCAAGTAAGCCTTAGAATACCCTCACCTTGTTTTCCTTAAAAAAGGGCAAGAAATTCAGGATTAACAGTCATACAATGTTTTGATTCCGGGAGACAAAACTATGAATGAAAACGTTTACGTCATCACACTGACGTCATTACTCCACGTTAAAACGTTGTACAGTTTAAATAAACGGTACGCATTTAAAGCGATTGGCTGCTTTGTTAGGTTCTGAATTTGACGTCTTCTGCAAAATGTCAGTCAGGTATTTCTTTTTATATTTTATGTATTATACGATTGAATTAAAATAAGTTTGTATAATATAGTTATGTTTGATAGATCTATCTTGTATGGTTGCCCGAATAGGAGAGGTAATTCCAACAGCTACTATTTATGCTGTTTTACACATTACCGTCGAACTGTAAAAGGTCCGTAGTGAATTATTCCGCCAGGCACATCACATCCGGGGAATGCTTCAATTTCGATAAAGCACTCCAAGCCATAGATTATTTCTTAAATGGGTTAAATGACGAACACTGCCATTTACTTTACTTTTTATTCCAGACAGCTGAACCAGAAATCTAACAAATATTAAACTATATTTTATGTCCTTGTATTACATAAAAAACGCGAAGTTCTATATATTTTTTTGTATATATGTCCCAATAATGTCATCTTCGGTATCCAGGTTATTCATACCACACATGAATATTCCGTAATAGACCGTGGGTTCCGACGATGCAATAATGTTGGTCACAGGGATGTTATATTTTAGGTCCAAAATTGTTATCGTTTTGTGTACTTTTAAAAAAAAAGTCAATTCACTGGCACTTCGTCCTTCGTATATCTTAATATGTCCTAAGGGATATCAGGACAAGTGAGCATTGGATCAAAAATGGCCACATGACATAAAAGCTCACTGATTAGTATTAGTCGTCTTCAGCTGAATTTTGAAAAGGAAGAAAAAAAAATTAAGTCTTACCCCCAAGATTGTTTTCTAAAAGCAACTATGCGCTGCGCGTATGCTACTGCATCATCTGTTACTTGCAATATTTGAATTTTTAATCGTTTGTGACGTCTAAAACACATCTTGTACACCTGATTGAGCACTACGGGTACAATAGTTAAAATGATATGATAAAGACAATCTAACCACCATATCAGCAGCAATTGGTCTAGAAAATTGAAGCCTCCAACAGGTTGAAGCGACAGGGAAAAAACAAGAGTTCTTAATGTAATTCCGCTGGATAAAAACAACGTAAATCCCTGCTGGATAATTAAACGAGAATTATCTTTAAAAAAAGATGGTCGTCGCAATTTTGAGTATATTATACTTTTTAGTAAAATTCCTGTCAAGTTTAATGTTTATGCAGTCAGAATGCGCTAAATATCACGGGGTGGGGAAAATTGTGCATCCTGACCGGGACGCGACCCTTCGCTTATAGGGTTGTCAGAGCAAATGCTCTTCCGAATGAGCTAACCGGCCGCTTACACATCTCCTCTCCAATTGTGATTAAGTGATTAAATGAAACTGTTTAATATATAAACAACAGGAAATAAGTTATAAATCAATTATCTGTACACATCAATAAAATTTATGATCATTTGTTTATAGTGAAAGTATTTGCTTGAGTAACATTCTTAAAAGGTAATTGATCAAATAAAATAATCACATCTTATAAAGGTCTTTAAATTTATGTAGAACTAACATCCCGTTTCTACATTACCTGCACATAATGTAAGGGAGTTATACAGTATTCTAACATAATTTTTCTACTCTTTGTATATAGAGACAAAAACGTGAGTCATGCTAGAATAAACGATGAACACCGCTGGAACAGATTTTATTTCATAAACTGAATATGATAAACAGAGTGACCAGTCATGTTAATTGACCCCTGCTGTAAAAACGCATAGTTGGCTGGACCCCTGTGGTGAATATTTCACATTCCTGTTCAATTGTCTTTAAGTTGATTACTCAGAAGCAGAAATAACGTCTCCGCCAACTGCACAAGGTGATTTAAACATGCACTGGGATAAAACACAAAAATAGTGAAAAAAACAATCACTTATCTACTTTCCGGTAAATAAGATAAGAAATAGGATGCTGACGATATAATGTTCGTTAATAAATTAGACCATTCCAAAATTCAAGCAGCCGATCCATTATTTTACAAGAATTGCTGATACAGTCGAGTTTTCGGCATTTCTATTGTAATGTGGGTAATTTTCAATAAAAGATGTATGCATACATGCTGCAAGAGCATTTTTAAAAAATGTCTTTGCCAACGTTAATAAAGAATATAATTTTTTGGAGCGTTTTTTAGCTGTTTAGCTCGATTTTGTCAGAATTATGGCCCTTTTTCGACTAAGATTTAGAAAGTGCACGCACCTATATATACTCAAAGATTGGCAACTTCAAAAAATTGATAAAACTATACCTTGAAAGAAGTTTTCCATGCGATATTTGAACGGTCTAGTCAACCCTATACATCAAATCGGGAAGATTGACCTCAAAATGAGAAACAAACAAAGCGATATTAGATTGACACAATTGACATGTATCTTTCTCAAATCTTTTTACGTATCTGACAATTCTTGGCTTTGCACATCCGAGTACTGATAAATTATTGACATCCGGGAAAGGTGATTCCTCTGCTGTCATCGCTAGTCTCTATGCATCTTTTATTTTGAATAGTACAATAACCAAGATTGGGAATGAAAGAAAACGAAGATCTGCTATTAGATTGTTTTTATAATAAAGTTAAGTTGTTAAAACCTTTTTGTTTCGTTTGAAATAAGTTTAAACTTGCATATGAGTCTACAGTAAAGACCTTTTACCGAATGAAGAGAATGAACATGACCTATTGATCAGATTGGTTAACTGGTCAGTATGACCTCACGGCAAAGCCAAAAATAGTTTTATAACTTTTAAAGCGACTGCACTCCAAATTCTTAGTAAATTTTAATTTTTTGGTAAAATCAATATATATTCAATTTGTCAGCATCAAGATTATTTTCTTTGTGTAAGAGCTAAAAATAAAGGCAGAAAAAAAATATTTACCCGAGCCAGGTTTTGAACTCGGATCTTTGCGCTTACAAAAAATTTACAGCAGCTTAACCTACTACGCTACAGTGTCAGCTGATTTGATGCTTGTTAAAAATATTGATATACCAAAGAGCCCACCCCGTTAGTCACGGGGTGATATATTCTACAATAAAAGTAAGCAAAACAATACATGTATTTTAATTTTTTCTTTTGTTAGAAAACTTGTCTCGTTATCATAATACAATGCCCTGACAATGCTCGACTCTCATAGCTCATGACAAAAAGGTTGAGTTGTGTAGGAAAATACAAGGGTTGCCAAACTTTGTGTATATAGGTACTTGGAAAGTACATTGAGCTTGGTTAAGTTTTTGACCACCCCACTTTAGTTCAAAACCATTACAGATATTGCTTTGAAACTTGCCATACTTATTTACCATCATTGCCTCCATCCACACACAAGAGAACATAACTCTGTGAATGTTTTTGTCATGATTATGCCCCTTTTTAGCTCAACTTTTCTATGAAAAGGGGAGCTATCCTACTCACCCCGGCGTCGTTGTCGGCGTTGGTGTCACACCTTGGTTAAGTTTTTCGTACCACCCCACTTTATTTCAAAAGTATTAGAGGTATGGCTTTGAAACTTACCCTACTTGTTAACCATCATAACCTCCATTTACAGACAAGAGTACATAACTCTGTCAAGGTTTTTGACAGAATTATGGCCCTTTTTTTACTTAGAAAGTGTATTGAGCTTGGTTAAGTTTTTCGTACCACCTCACTTTATTTCAAAACCATTGGAGGTATTGCTTTGAAACTAACCATACTTGTTTACCATCATGACCTACATCAACAGACAAGAGTACATAACTCTGTCAAGGTTTTGAACAGAATTATGCCCCTTTTTGACTTAGAAAATACATTGAATATGGGTAAAATCCACCTATTGCCTTAACCCTTTGAGATATTGCTTTGAAACTTTGAATGCTTGTTTACATCATTACCTCCATCTGTAGGCAAGAGAAGGTAACTCTGTCAGGGATTTGTTTTAAAAATTAAGGCCCTTTATCGACTTAGAATCTTGGTTAAGTTTTTCGTACCAGTCCACTTTTTGACTAAACTGTTTGAGATATTACTTTGAAAGTTGGAATACTTGTTTACCATCATGATCCCAAAACATGGGCAGGAGAAGGTAATTCTGTCAAGGATTTTATATGAATTATGGCCCTTTTTGACTTAGAAACTCAGTTAAAATTTTCATTCTTGTCCACTTGTTGACTTAACCATTTGAGATATTACTTTGAAAGTTGGAGTACTTATGTACCATCATGAGACCTATCTGTAAGCAAGAGAAGATAACTCTGTGAAAATGTTTCTTTATTTGTACTTAGAAATTCCTAGTTAAAGTCTTGTGTGCCCTTAACTGTCAAAGTTTTGTTTTATTGGCAAGCACTAAAAAAGGCGAGCGCGCTGTCCTACTGACAGCTCTTGTTTAACTTAGAAAATACATCGCAGGGTGGCTTTGAGATCATATATATTTCGCGGTGACTTATCGGGAGAGATGTCACACTGTATATTATGTGTTATCTTTCTTCTCACGTACATGTAGGTTTGCAGTGTCAGACTTGGACAGTTGTTCATAGGTCAAACCTGTATATAGGTCCATGACATGCATAGCAAACAAAACTAGTTGATGCAAAAATATCTGCAGTATGTTTGCTTGAAGTCTTAATCAAGTTACATACATACGTAATATCTTAATTTTATCGACATTTGTCAACATTTTGGTATATCACTACTTTGGCATCGTCAAGATGAACTATTACATGAATAGACAAAGAAATTGATTTCCGGACGACCAGCCTAACATACTAATATAGTACATGTTTATGTACACTTTCATATAATTTTCGCAACCAAGATGTTCTGAGTGACCGAAGCGTAAAATAAAGCCATAAATCTTTATCATAAAAATAGAAATATGAAAATAGTAATAGAAAATATGATCAATTGAAATGTTTAGACAATAGAATAAGTCAAACATTATCACTGATTATGTAATAAAATTAATTAAGCTGGCAACAAAAATAGAAAATTCCCAAGTAGGATGTAATCAAATAATTCATAATTCTCAGATTTAGATATCCTTGAGCACATAATTTAAGTCATGGAGGTTGAATCAGCTAGCCTGGTAGGGTTTTGAGTAACCTAATTAATTTGGCATTGCTGCTTCAACTTGCAGTGTGACCCCTTTTATAAATCTGACTTTTTATAACTGTCACACCTTTAATGCACTGAAAACTTGATAGAAAGCTGACTTTCACTGTCGGATACTCTGGTTAAAGACACATACATAGATTATTTCAAGCAAGGCCTATTTATCTGGCATACACTACTGTTTAACAGATTTAGATTTATTGAAGTACAAAATTAATGTAATTCAATTTTCCGACAAGATTATCTTTATCTTGTATTTGATAATACATGTACTTCGGTATTTACTTTCTGTCTGTTTTACAGGATATAGGGAAAATGAATTGTCATCAATTTCCTGACAAAGAAGTTGATCTCGGTGAGTACGTCAGCAAGCAAGAACTGGAAGCTATGAGCCGTCAACAACAAATCAGATTAAAAGATATTTCACAAAATTATGAGATTATACTATATATGGGTAAATTTTCCTTTATATGAAATCTTTTATTAGTTTCACCGACCCTCCATCCATTTACTGTGTTTGTACTAATAACTATGCTGTACCGTACCACACATAATTTTCATTGTCAGATGATAGGCCAACTTAGGTATGTACAACTTTTGAACCACTCAACTTATGTGCTAAAAAAGCAAATTAAAATACTCTCAGAAGAGCAACATGTCCCTTCTTTAAAGAGTAGGGTACGAACCGTAAATGAACTAAAGTAAGTAAGTATGCATAATGTAGTTATACTTTCTATTCAAACTTGAAGGTTTGCCTGCATTCAAACCAGACTTTCTGACTGAAGATGCCTTAGATTCTGATGTTGATCAAATGGGGACTGAAGATTTGGAAAGAAAGAATAATGATAGAGGTATTTATGAAAAGAAAAGCACAAAGAATAAGAAAAGCACTTTTTAGCTCACCTGGCACGAAGTGCCAGAGTGAGCTATTAGGATCGCATTCCGTCCGTCCGTCGTCCGTCTGTTCACCATTTCCTTCAAAGGACATCTCCTCTGAAACCACTAGGCCAATGTTGATGAGACTTTGCAGGGATGTTCCTTGCATGAAGCTCTATCAAAGTTGTTCAAAGAATTCCATTCCATGCAGAACTCTGGTAAATAGGAAAAACTTTAAAAATCTTCTCTGAAAACCACAAGGCCTAGAGCTTAGATATTTGGCATGTAGCATTGTCTAGTGGACCTCTACCAAGATTGTTCAAATTATGATCCCGGGGTCAAAATTGACCACGCGTGGATGGTCACTTTGTTTTGCATAAGCTTTATATAGGAAAAACTTTAAAAATCTTCTTCTCTGAAACCACAAGGCCTAGAGCTAAGATATTTGGCATGTACCATTGTCTAGTGGACCTCTCCCAAGATTGTTCAAATTATGACCCCGGGGTCAAAATTGAACCTGTTGGGGGAGTCACTTAGTTTTACATATACTAATAAGGAAAAACTTTAAAAATCTTCTCTGAAACCACAAGGCCTAGAGCTTAGATATTTGGCATGTAGCATTGGCTAGTGGACCTCTAATAAGATTGTTCAAATTATGACCCCCTGGTTAAACTGACCCCACCCTGGGGGTCACTTGGTTTTGCATAGGCTTATATAGGAAAGACCTCTACGAATTATGTTAGAATCTTGACTCCTTGTATGGGTACCCAATGGTAGTCAGGTGAGCGATATAGGGCCATCATGGCCCTCTTGTTTAAATATGGTTAATGAAATTAAAATTAAGTCTGTAAAAATTTACAAATTTGAGGTTAAAAAAGAGATTTGACTATAAACCTATAGATGCAAATTAAATTGAATCGGGAAGTGCAAAAAATAAGGAAAATTAAATCATTGAGAATAATTCCCCAAGGATATACCAGGGGATGTTGAACTGATACCAATTTTACCTTATTTATAAAAGGAAGTATAGGCAAATTGCATAATTTTATTTTAAAGCTCATGAAAATTCCTTTTCAACTTCAACGCCATTTTCATTATTATTTTGCATAATTGCAGAAATGTAGATTTTGTGTTTTTCTAGAATGTGATTCAACTCCTCCATTATTCAACCTAGGTGGACAAAATTTATTGATCCCCTGGTATATCCTTAACTGTACATGTTTGGTTTCAGGACTGCTTTACACATAAGGCTAAAATTAAAAATAGATTTGTTTGCTGTCTCCGGACCGACCCGCTAAATATTGCTGCGCTCCAAATATTATTATTTGACCATGCTGGTCAAATTTTTGTTTTCTATATAAAAAAAATTAAACTTTTTTTTATATTTTTTTATCATGTCAACATGGAAATTTGAGGATGAGACAAATGCAGATGATAGTTTAATATTGTATGTTTCATTTTTATTCTTTTATTCACCATTATACAGATTTGTATTATTTTTACATAAGAAGTATTCTGTAAGAAACTATCACATAATGTACTGTTGTTTTTTTTTTTTTTCAAATAAAAAAAAAAATTGCCTACCTACCTACCCAACTTCAAAAATTAGGGTCGGGAGAAAGCAAACAAAGACTTTTTTAAATGTGGCCTAATGACGCTTACATTTATTTATTATATGTCACATTTGTGTCAACAATGATGTTCCAAGTGAGCTGAAATCAAAGGTTCGCAACAGTAATTTCATTTCAATTAAAGTAAAACAAGATTAAAGACTCATTATTTTACTTGTGCTCAAAGGTGAGCTATTGTGATTGCCTGGTGTCCGTCGTCTGTCTGTCCACAATTTACCTTGTGTATGCAATAGAGGCTGCATTTTTCACTGGATTTTCATGAAACTTGGTCAGTATAACTGCTTTGATGTAATCTAGCTTCAGTTCGAATATGGGTCATCTTGGGTCAAAAACTAGGTCACAGGGTCAAATCATGGAAAAACCTTGTTTATGCAATAGAGGTTGCATTTTTCATTGGATTTTCAGGAAACTTTGTCAGTATGATTGCCTTTATAAAATCTAGGTCGAGTCCGAATATGGGTCATCTGGGGTCAAAAACTAGGTCACGGGGTCAAATCATAGAAAAACCTTGTGTATGCAATAGAGGTTGCATTTTTCATTGTATTTTTAGCTCACCTGGCTACGCCAGGGTGAGCTTTTCTGATCGATGATTGTCCGTCGTCCGTCAACATTTTGATTCAAATGACATCTCCTCTGAAACCTCTAGGCCAATGTTGATAAAACTATGCAGGAATGTTCCTTGCATGAAGCTCTACCAAAATTGTTCAAAGAATTCCATTCCATGCAGAACTCTGGTTGCTATGGCAACAAATAGGAAAAACTTTAAAAATCTTCTTCTCTGAAACCACAAGGCCTAGAGCTTAGATATTTGGCATGTAGCATTGTCTAGTGGACCTATACCAAGATTGTTCAAATTATGACCCCCGGGTCAAAAATTGACCCCGCGCGGGTGGGCCCTTAGTATTTGCATAGGAATATATAGGGAAAACTTTAAAAATCTTCTTCTCTGAAACCACAAGTCCTAGAGCTAAGATATTTGGCATGTAGCATTGTCTAGTAGACCTCTACCAGTATTGTTCAAATTATGACCCCCGGGTAAAAATTGACCCCGCACCGGGGGTCACTTAGTTTTGCATAGGCATATATATATATAGGAAAAACTTTAAAAATCTTCTTCTCTGGAACCACAAGGCCTAGAGCTTAGATATTTGGCATGTAGCATTGGCTAGTGGACCTCTACCAAGATTGTTCAAATTATGAGCCCCGGATCAAAATTGACCCTGCACCGGGGGTCACTTAGTTTTACATAGGCTTATATAGTAAAAACTTTAAAAATTTTCTTCTCTGAAACCACAAGGCCTAGAGCTTAGATATTTAGCATGTAGCATTGGCTAGTGGACCTCTACCAATATTGTTCAAATTATGACCCCCGGGTCAAAATTGACCCCGCACCGGGGGTCACTTAGTTTTACATAGGAATATATAGTAAAAACTTTAAAAATCTTCTTCTCTGAAACCACAAGGCCTAGAGCTTAGATATTTGGCATGTAGCATTGCCTAGTAGACCTCTTGAAAGTTTGTTCAAATTATGCCCCTGGGGTCAAAATTGACCTTGCCCGGGGGGATCATTTGTTTTACAAAGGCGTATATAGGAAAACTTATTTGGTATATAACATTATCTAGTGATCTTCCACCAGGCAAGTGGACTTGTACCAAGGTGAGCGATATAGGGCCATCTTGGCCCTCTTGTCATGTTACATGGTCAGTATGATTGCCTTGATGAAATCTAGGTCAAGTTCGAACATGGGTCATCTTTGGTCAAAAACTAGGTCACGGGATCAAATCATAGAAAAACCTTGTGTATGTAATAAAGGTTGCATTTTTCATTGGATTTTTATGAAAATTGGTCAGTATGATTGCCTTAATGATATCTAGGTCGAGTTTGAAAATGTGTCATCTGGGGTCAAAAACTAGGTCACCCGGTCAAATCATAGAAAAACCTTGTGTATGCTATAATAGAGGTTGCATTTTTCATTGTATTTTCATGTAACTTGGTCAGTATGATTGCCTTGATTAAATCTAGGTCGAGTTCGAACATGGGTCATCTGGGGTTAAAAACAATGTCACGGGTTAAAATAATAGAAAAACCTTGTGTATGCTATAAAGGTTGCATTTTTCATTGGACCTTCATGAAACTTGGTCAGTATGATTGCCTTGATGTAATCTAGGTCTAGTTCGAACATGGGTCATCAAGGGTCAAAAACTAGGTCACCCGGTCAAATCATAAAAACCTTCTGTATGCAATAGAGGTTGCATTTTTCATTGGATTTTCATGAAACTTGGTCAGTTTGATTGTCTTTAAGAAATCTAGGTCAAGTTCGAACATGGGTCATCTATGGTCAAAAACTAGGTCACGGGGTCAAATCATAGAAAATCCTTGTGTATGCTATAGAGGTTGCAATTTTCATTGGACCTTCATGAAACTTACAACCCAATCATCTTGTAAATTGGTCAAAAGGTTTGCTTTGTCAAGGTCAAACAGAATGTTTGTGTTTATGATAATAGTTCAGAGTTTAAGTTTGGTCACATATTGTCATAAATCTCAGGTGAGCAATATAGGGCCATCTTGGCTCTCTTGTTTAGAAACTTTAGTCATTTATCAAATAATAAGATGTCAGGCACCTGTCCACCTAAAAGCAATCTGATGGCTTAAAGATTTGCCAGGCTTCAGCAGTCCAATGGCTTGTCAGGTACCTGACTGTGTGTTATAAGCAGTCATCAAGCTTAACTGCTTGGCAGGTGATTTACAGCATTATAACCATTCTAAAGGCTTAATTGCTTGTCCTCCACCTGATAGTGTTATAAGCAGTTCACATGCAAATTTAATGGCTTACCATTTGTCAGGCATCTCATCCACAAATACAAGCTAATATAATTGCTCTTATGGACGGACCTTTATAAAATTTGCTTCAAATAAAATCAAATCAGGCATCTGACAGTGTTAGCATAGCTGCTTATCATGTTATAAGCAGTCTACATGTTTAATTGCTTGACAGGCACCTGCCAGTGTTATATGCAGTCCAATGGCATAAACAATTTTCTTACAAGGAATGCTGTTTTTGTTTCATTTCAGTGTCAAAAGATCAGTGATGAAGAAGGGCTTGAAAAAAAGGTGTCAGAGTCAGGAGAGAAAAGGACAGAAAATATCATGCAGCTTGATGCCCCTGATAGTGATCATTTATTGTGTAAGTATAATTGAAAGCTCAAAATGTTTATTTGATGCTTTAACTGAACATTGTTTTTTATGCTCCCTTTGAGGAACTAAGGGTATATTGCTTTGCAGCTGTTTGTCAGAAATTTGGTTCGTCGCTTGGTCAGTTTGTAGATCTTTGGTTTCCTCTCAAACTTGACATAAGGATTTAGTGCATATTCAAATACAGTTCGACCCCGATTATTCAACAACCTATTATTCGTATACCTGGTGTAATTCGAAGACAATATTCGGTCCCGAAATGTTTTATATATAAATGTATATAAAAATAAACAGGTTATTCGAAATGGATTTTACGAATACCCGGTGTTATTCGAAGTGTTTTTTCAGTCCGATTGACAATGTTTGTACGGAATTTCACACCCATTATTCGAAATGCATTCTAATCAAACCAGGATTTATTGTATTATATGCGATCCCTGATCAAACCAATAATTGCTGACACGGTCAAGTTGTGAAAAACGACACGCGGTCAGCGCGTTATATGTGCTAAGGTGTGATAATTACATACTCGCTTTAACCTTGTTTGTTTATACCAAAGGAACAACTTTTGTTTTTGTTTGAAGGTCGGTTAAAGATGTTCACCTTTAATTTCGAATAACAAACTCGTGACTACCAAACTACCACGCCTATTTAAAGCATGACTTTTTATTTAACTGTCAAAGAAAAACGACTTCTTCTTGTGCAGATGTAATTTGGGTTGAGCAATCTGGCCAAGGACCTGGTAACGGGGGGATACCCAGATCAGCTAATATCTTCCTTTCCATTCGTACTGAGCAATCTGGCAAAGGACCCGGCCCATGGGGGATACCTAGATCAGCAAAGAGCGGAAAGGGTTTAAAAAGGAAAAAATAAATTAAACGTTTGATATGGTTTATTTCTGTTTTCCTTTTCCTTTCATCTAAATGATATAGGCATGTATATTACGTTAAGCGTCCGTGATAGCTATATACATGTATATATTGACGATTTACATAACAATCAGTTGGCCATCTTCGGGACTTGGATTATTCGAACCCATGGATTATTCGAAGTAAAATCTTGGTCCCCGGCACTTCGAATAATCGAGACTCGACTGTAATTTAAAGTAGAAATTTGTATTGTCTTTCATAAATTTTCTTTTATTGAATTAGTTTTAGGCGTCTATGTGATGTTTGAGATCTAAATACTTTGTTGGGAAGAAATTAATTTTTTACCTCAACTTTGCATGAGCAGCTTTTAAACGAGGTTGACAAACTTTACACTACATGTACATTATTATTCTACTTTCAGATTGTGAGGAGTGTAACAAGGAATATGATGGGGACTGTCCTGTACATGGACCACTGGATCATATTCAAGATATGAAGGTAGTACTAAAGGTTTCTGTTTCTATAGGATGAGGGAAAACTTGTTAGCTTGCCAAGGTGAGCTACTAGGACCGCTCAACTGTTCATCATACATTCATTCACCATTTCCTTCAAATGCAATCTCCTTTAAAACAACTGGGTGTTCAAATAATTCAATTCCATGCAGAAGATCTTCTCAAACCACAAGGCATAGAGCTTAGATATTTAGCATGTAGCATTGCCTAGTGAACCTCTACCAAGAATGTTCAAAATTGACCCCGCACGGGGACCCTCTTCGTTAAATGTCGGGGATTTTATGAAAACTTTAAACAAATGTTTGCTGTGATGACCCGTTTGTCTCACAGACTCTGCACTTTCAGACATGTGAATTTTATCTGCTATTCTCAGACAAGTGGTTTATATTGGAATAAAGTTTGGAGTAAGAATGATGGATATTTGACCGGAGTGCTCAGGCTGATCAAGTGTTATCACCTTATTTCAGTTGTCTGACTTCCTGCTCACTCTCTCGCTCATAGAATACACTTTGAACAATAGTTTCATGTACCACTACTAATAACCAGTTATCACAAAAGTTTTATCACATGTAGATGCTGATACTAGGTTCAATAATGTGTTGCTGATGTACTCTTTGTACTTGAGTGACGGGTACAAACCAATCTTTGCTCATTTGTTTAATGAATAAGAAACCTGGCGAATACAGTGCGACCTCTCAGATGCGAACACCCTTTGGAACACAGAAATGTGTTTGTTGTAATAACAGTGAAGAGTTGTTGTTCTGTACAGATTGATTCCTTATATAATTGACACAAAGGGAAATAATATTTATGTCTTTTGAGGGAGGTTGTTGCAACAGGGACATGGTGTTAGGGGAGGTTGGACATTTGCTTATATGTGCACTTTTATTTAATTATAAGACTTTTGCCAGATACTTGTTTTGTAACTTTATAAATTTAAACTGAGATCTTTTTTATGCATTTGGATCTCCTTTTTATGTGTCCGCAGGTATGTACAGAGTATGATCCAGAGAGAGCCTTGCATACCTTACCACCGGGACTGATTGTTAAAGAATCCAGTATTTCAGGGGCAGGTCTAGGTGTTTTTACAAAGAAGGAGATACCACCACGTGTCATGTTTGGACCCTACAGTGGAGTAATCCTTAATGATGAGATTGTAGCCCCTGATTCTGGATACTGCTGGCAAGTAAGTTGGGAGCAAAGGTTTTCATGACTGATGCCTTCACCGTGCTGGCAGCACATTATTCTGCCAACCATGTTTAGGGCAGCCTGCATATTTATGCTTCTGTAGAGGTTGAATTACATTTGTTGAGTTTTAAGAATTTTCTCTAATTTATTGGTAAGACAGAAAATGAGACAGGTAGCCTCTTTGCATACAAATTTTGTACTTCACAGCCTTCACAGGAAGACTTGCACTGCAAAGGGCTTGCTTCAGCAGCAGTGCAGGCTGAGTTACCTGGTCGTGAAATGAACGGTTTTGTAAAGATTTTATGTTACAGTTACTCTTTAGTGAAGGGGGTCAGGGTGAATGAATGGTGTGGCCACATGTTCTTTTTCTGCGTAACTCTGTTTCTCTGAGTTTTATAATTACATGTATGAAGTTGAGATAAAGAATCAGTATCTCATTTTTTTATTCCTCCACACTGTTTGAAGTAAGACATATTAGTGTTGTTTATCTGAATGTTACAGCAATTTTCAATCAGTAACTTGAGAACACTTTTGTCAGGGTCATCAGTTTTGATGCGGAGGTTTTTGTAATTTTTATTACACAGAAACCAGCAATTATCCTCGCTGAGGTAAATTGTTATCATTTGGTATATATGGTAAATGTATGTAAATTGTAAGTCATCTTTTATAGATCCATGCAGATGGCAAAGCCAGTCATTTTGTAGATGCTGAAGACAAAGCCCTCTCAAACTGGATGAGATATGTCAACTGTGCGTCATGTGAATCGGCACAGAATCTTGTAGCTTTCCAGTACAAAGGGAATATTTACTATCGCTCATACAAAACCATATATCCAGAAACAGAACTACTTTGTTGGTATGGTAACGAGTATGCGAGAGAATTATGCCTGGTTATAGACAAGAATCTGCTGATCAGATCAGAAATGGTGGATGGAAAAGGTACTAACTTTATAATTAATCAGATAAACCTTTTATCAGGCATTTGTGCATAAGGTACTTATGTATCGGTGTTTTATTATGTTCTATGTTAAAGTCCAAGGACCACAATTACAAGTAGCTTTTATTTTACCATGAAAGATGTCTTACTGACGAATATGACCTGCATTTGTACCAAATACATCTCTTTGCTTTAAAAATTGATAAGTAAATGTTCGAAATATTGCGCAGTATTTTTTTCAATGATATTGCAAAAAAGAAGAAAGGCTTTCTGGCAACTCTTTTTCAAAAAGAAACAACTTGAATATGGAAGAAAGGCATATGTCAACATTGTATTAGAGTGAATGGAACATGGATCTATCATTATCCTGCAAATTAATTTATTTTTCTATATCAGTAAATTCAAAGTGATCCTTGGACTTTAATGTACAAATAGAATGAGTGTGTTCCCTAAAGCAATTTATTTTTCCAATATAGACAGAATTAAGGTACTGGTAGTGATTACAGCTCAGAACAATGTGGTTAAACATATAAATGATTGTTTATTGCATATTTAGCAATCCTAGCCGAACTATTCAAAGAATATGGAGCATTATAAACTGTACTCACCCAGATGTCTTTCGACACCGTTTAATATCTTTGTTACTTTAAGTTATCAGTATCTCACCTAGGTTCAAGAATTGTTGTAACTCCGGAATCCACGTTTAGTTCAAGGTCACACTTTGACACTTCAAAGGTCACCAGACTCTTATCTCTTTATATCTTTGAAGGATTCTCATCAAACTTGGGTCAAATGTCATCATGCTGACAAAGGTCAAGGTCACTATGGGTCAAAGTTCATATGGCTATATCTCCAAAACTCTGTGAAGTAATTTAGCTTTGCTCTCGGAAAACCCTGATATATTTGAGCTTATTAGTAAACATTTTGAAGTATGGTCACATTCACACTCAGAAACATTTAGTTGAGTTTGTTTACACACTTAAAACAACACGTTTTTGGCAATCAGAACTCTGCTTTGTTTGATTGCTAATGGCAACAGATTTAGGAATAACGTAGTAGTGTACTCCTTTCCTTGTTTAAGACACTGTAAAATGCCCATAAAAAAATGGCCTATGATCGTTTAATTATTGACTAGGACCCTTTATGACACTGATAGTATCAGTATTTTTTCAACTCTGAAAACGTCATGTCCTTGTTTAGGTGACAATTTCTTTGAGGATAGTGACTTGTGTTAAGCATTGAAAACCAAATTTGGTGTAGAGAGTTCAAAATTAAACCTTTTTGGACTCCATTCAATTCAAACAGCACAACAAATTTTGGATGCAAGTCAACAAAGTGATTTTGCTTAAGTATATATGATGGATACAACCCATGTCTTTAACTATTAAATAATAAAAAATAAGTTTTTATTTTATGTATTTCAGACTGTTATCCGTGCGTATTTTGTAAGTCTGTCTTCACTTCAATTTTGTACAATGTGAAACATTTGATAAGAATTCACGGAAATGAAGAGCTTAGAAAAAGCGATAAACTGGTGCTGGTGACGAGGAATGAGTGGGTGACGAGGAATGAGCAGGATGTGTACACGGAGAGACAACAAGACAAGAGTTTGGAAACACAATTTAATAGTCATTATAGTCATGTCAGTCAACTTAACATAAAGGAAGAAAAAGGAGAAACAGAAAAAAATATTTCTGAAAGTGACAGCACTGTAACATATGTTCAAAGTTTAGCCACAGACTTGGCTAAAGAAGAACATACATTAGGTTTTAGTAGTCATAATGATTCTAAAAGCAACGGTTCTGACTTGAGACAAACAGAAATATCTACCAGTGAAAAGTGCTATACCAGTGGTGTTTGCGATTATGTAAGTGATCGGTGCAGTAACACGAAGAGACACCCGACAATACGAACTGGAGAAAAACGTTTTAAGTGTGGTGTTTGTGAATACGCATGCAGTACACAAAGTAATATGAAAAAACATTTTAAGATACATACAGGAGAGAAAAGTTATAAGTGTAATATTTGTGATTATGCTTGTAGGCAAAGCAGTAATCTGTATAGACATATGAAGATGCATACTGGAGTGGACTGGTTTAATTGTGGTATTTGTGATTATGCATGTGTTCAAAAAAGCAGCCTGGTTTTCCATATGAGAAAACATAAAGGAGAAAGAGTGTTTAGGTGTGATGTTTGTAGTTATACATGCAATGTGAAAGGTAGTCTGGTGAAGCATAGGAAAAAACATACTGGAGAAAAATCCTTCAAGTGTGATGTATGTGATTATGCATGTTATGAGAAGGGTAACCTTCAGAAACATATGAGAAAACACACAGGAGAGAAACCTTTTAAGTGTGATGTTTGTAGTTATGCATGCAGTATGAAAACTAGTCTAATCAGGCATAGGAGAATACATACTGGGGAGAAATCCTTTCAGTGTGATGTGTGTGATTATAAATGCAATGTGATTGATAATCTGAAGAAGCATATGAGAATACATACAGGAGAGAAAAGTTATAAGTGTGATACTTGTAGTTATGCAAGTAGTGTGAGAAGTAGTTTAATGAGGCATAGGAGAATACATACTGGAGAGAAATCCTTCAAGTGTGATGTGTGTGGTTATGCATGTTATGAGAAAGGTAATCTGAAGAAACATATGAGAAAACATACAGGAGAGAAAAGTTATACGTGTGATATTTGTAGTTATGCATGCAATGAGGAAAGTAATCTAATTATGCATAGGAAAATACATACAGGAGAGAAATCCTTCAAGTGTGATGTATGTGATTATACATGTTATGAGGAGAGTATTTTGAAAGCACATACAAGAAATCACATAAATGAGAAACGCTACAAATGTGATGTATGTGATTATGCATGTAATATAAGCAGTAATCTAAAAAGGCATAGGAGAAGACATTTTGGTGAAAAATCATGCAAGTGTGATGTATGTGATTATGCATGTTATGACAATACTGACTTGAAAGCACATATGAGAATTCACACAGGGGAGAAATGCTTTAAGTGTGGGGTATGTGATTATGCATGCTATGAGAAGAGTGTTCTGAAAGCACATATGAGAATTCACACAGGGGAGAAACTGTATAAGTGCGAGTTATGTGATTATGCATGCTATAATAGCAGTGGCCTGAAAAGGCATAGGAAAAAACATACTGGTGAAAAATCATGTAAGTGTAATGTATGTGATTATGTGTGTTATGAAATGACTGACTTGAAAGCACATGTAAAAATACACACTGGAGAAAAACGCTACAATTGTGAGATATGTGATTATGCATGTAGTCTAAGCAGTCGTCTGAAAGCACATATGAGAATTCACACTGGAGAGAATTGCTATAATTGTGATGTATGTGATTATGCATGTTATGAGAGGTGTGTTCTGAAAGCACATATGAGAATACACTCAGGGGTGAAAAGCTTTAAGTGTGATGTATGTGATTATGCGTGTATTAATAGTAGTAATTTGAAAAGGCATATGATAAGACATACCGGCAAGAAATCGTGCAAGTGTGATGTATGTGATTATGCATGTTATGAGAAGAGTGCCTTGAAAGCTCATATGAGAAATCACGCAGTAGAGAAACGCTTCAAGTGTGAGACATGTGATTATGCATGTAACACTAATGGTAATCTAAAGAGGCATTATAGGAGAATACATGCGGGTGAGAAATAGTTCAAGTGTGATGTATGTTTTTTGCATGTTATGAGAAGCACTTATTTAATTTGTAAATGAGAACGCACACAGGAGAGAAATGCTATAAATGTGAGGTATATGATTATGTATGTACTGTAAGTGGTCATGTGAACACACATATCAGAATACACACAGGAGAGAAATGCTATAGATGCGAGGTATTTAAATTTGCATGTAATGATTGCAGTAGACACTCTTAAACAACAGTGCTGGGATGGCCCTGTATATCTCACTGAAGAACCATTGTTCCAAAGGGTAACCAAGGAACTTTTGTGTGAAATTATTTCAAAATAGAACAAGCCATATATGGAGATGCAGTTTTAAAAATAAATTATGTTTCTGCTCCTGGCCGCCATGAACAAGAGTGAAATAATCTGAATAATTTTGGTAGAGGGTCACATGAAGAATGTATACATGTGTAAACAATTTCCAAATCAGATCAGGAGAGACGGCATAAAAAGGAGTTTTTCTATAAGAATCTTTTAGATAATTTTGAATACCAGCTATTTACTTTAGTTTAACTTTCATGTTTTCAGTAAGTAATTACAGCTTCCGACCTTGAATTACTTGTTGCAAGTGTGCAAAGTTTGTTTTTGCACATTTTTAGCCAATGGTGTTCATGTCCTGTATGCTTTTGTTTTAGTGCATATTGAATGTTTTCACATTACGACATGAACTGGCGGTGTACACAAAGTGTTTTTGACCATATATGTATACCAGGAGTATAAAAACCTGCTTCTCTGTTATTCGGGGTCTCCGACTTTTAAAATACTCAAGGGAGAATACCCATTACTTTACTTCAAAATCTCAAGATTAATTGTCTTCCGGGCTTCAGAGTCGGATTCCACCTATTAAAGCAAATAGAAATTTTCAAGAACTATGCCAAGCCTCATTATTAAAGAACAGCATATTGTGAATTATTTCATTTCATTATGTCTCCCCCACCTCGGGGGGAGACATATTGTTTTTGCCCTGTCCGTCAGTCCGTCCAGTCCGTCCGTCCATTCTTTCCCGTCCCGGACGATAACTAGAGTTCCTTTTGACCTACACTCAAACTTCATAGGATGAATGGTTATTGAGCAGATGATCCCTATTGTTTTTGGGGTCAGTAGTTCAAAGGTCAAGGTCACAGTGACCGTTGGTCAATTTCTCGTTCCGGATGATAACTAGAGTTCCTTTTGACCTACAGCCCTCAAACTTCATAGGATGATTGGTCTTATAGAGCTGATGATCCCTATTGTTTTTGGGGTCAGTAGGTCAAAGGTCAAGGTCACACTGACCGTTGGTCAATTTCCGTTTCCGGATGATAACTAGGGGTCCTTTAGACCTACGACCTCAAACTTCATAGGATGATTGGTCTTATAGAGCAGATGATCCCTATTGTTTTTGGGGTCAGTAGGTCAAAGGTCAAGGTCACAGTGACCGTTGGTCAATTTCTCATTTCCGGATGATAACTAGAGTTCCTTTTGACCTACAACCCTCAAACTGGGGGAGTCCGTCAGTCCGTCCGTCCATTCTTCGTTTCCGGACGATAACTAGAGTTCCTTTTGACCTACAGCTCTCAAACTTCATAGGATGAATGGTCTTATTGAGCAGATGATCCCTATTGTTTTTGGGGTCAGTAGTTCAAAGGTCAAGGTCACAGTGACCGTTGGTCAATTTCTCGGGATGGATAACTAGAGTTCCTTTTGACCTACAGCCCTCAAACTTCATAGGATGATTGGTCTTATAGAGCTGATGATCCCTATTGTTTTTGGGGTCAGTAGGTCAAAGGTCAAGGTCATACTGACCGTTTGTCAATTTCTCGGGATGATAACTAGAGTTCCTTTAGACCTACAGACCTCAAACTTCATAGGATGATTGGTCTTATTGAGCAGATGATCCCTATTGTTTTTGGGGTCAGTAGTTCAAAGGTCAAAGGTCACAGTGACCGTTGGTCAATTTCTCGTTATAATTTGGGGTCACTAACTCAAAGGTCAAGGTCATAAGGGGGGAGACAAGTTTTTTTGTGAAAAACAATCTCTAGTTATTATTAGAAGTAGCTGTAGTCGTACCATGTACCATGTTGTTTTAAGCATAGTGCCATACAGCTCATCATTTTTGTCTAGTGTAAAGCATTGTATTTATTTATTGTTGACAACTTTATAGTTATTTAAATTCTAGTCATACTTGTTGATATTTATAGAATCCTAACAGGAGAATAAACAAATAATAAGTTTTAGTCGTTGTTTTCCCTTTGCTAAGCTTAGTAGTGTTCAATGTTATATGCTGTATGGAGACCAGTCCATTATTGAAGTAAAGCTGCACGAGACCAGTACTATTAATCTACAATAGATCTACACTGCAATCATAGTCTACTCTCAGGCCTAGAGTCTACAACGCAATATTAGTCTACACAGCAAGGCCATTTGCGCCATATCATGGTCTACATAGATTTGATTAGTTGACACTGCATCTAGTCTGCTATAGACAAGAGTGTATATACATGTACCACTTGGAATTAAAGCTTTACCTGTAGAGACACTGCAAACATAATCTACACATATAGCCGTATAGAGTTTGTTTGCAGTACACAAAACCCAGTTTAGATTGGAGAATTTAGCCTATACAGATCCAAGATATCCTCGTGAGTATCTGAAGTATTTTTTTGTGGGGTCAAGTGGATCATACAGATGATCCCTATTGTTTTGGGGTCAGTGGGTCAAGGTCACAGTGACCGCTGATAACGTTTCTTTGATAAAGCTCTAGAGGTCACAGTTTTCTTTCAACTTTCATCAAACTTGCTTAGAAGGTTCCCTGTAACATGTAGATTCTTTTTCCAGTCAAAGGTCAAGGTAACAGTGACTGTTATTTTCCTTGCAACATTTTTCGAGTCAGTTTTTATTCAACTTTCATCAAACTTGCTCAGAAGGTCCCGTATAACATGTAAATGACCCTTATCGATTTTTGAGTTAGTGCATCAAAGGTCAATGTCGGTGACCCAATTTTTGAAAATCTTTTCTGCTCAGTATCTTGAGATCTATTTGCCCCGTCACAGTTTTCAAACTTTATCTAAATTATAGGATGATTAATCTTACTGAGTAGATGATCCCTGCCGTTTTTGGGGTCAGTGGGTTAAAGTCATAGTCACCCAAACTTTGAAGATCTGTATATCTTGAGATCTACATCACTCACAGCCTTCAAATAACATCTATATAGGATGTTTGGTCTTACCGAGTTGATGATCCCTACTGTTTTTGGGGTCAGTGGGTCAAGGTCACAGTGAACTCTCGTTAGCTTTTCCCTGACAACATTGCAAAAGATTTTCACAAAACTTACTCAGAACAGTCCAATCAGACCAGTAGAGCGATACTGGCCCTGTTTGGGCCGCTTGTTTATGATTGGGTACAAAATATAGGCTCTAAAATGTTTACAAGGTTTTTCTATATTTTACCTGGCGACCGTTTAACACACATGACCCAGTTTCAAACTTGGCCAAGAGATTATCAAGACAAACATTCTCACCAATGTTCATGATAATTGACTTAAAATGTGGCCTCTGACAGTCAAGGTCACACTCAGAAGTCAGAGGTTTTAGAATCCTATTCATATACGCACATGTTTATGTCTAGATTGTATCCCTGTTATACAATTAGAATTTTAAAATGAAATTGCACCACTTTGGGGACATTTGTCACTTATGGGGGACAGCTTTTGTTTTATTACAATACATTACAGACAAGTTTAACAAACAGTCTATCTGGTCCATATTAAAGTGACATTATGCGCATATTACTGCACAAAGTGTATTTTTGGTGACATTTTATAAAAGCAATTTTTGGTTGCGTGCATTTAAAGTGTTAAATTAATGTATGCCCTATTAGTATTTGAAGTTGGTGCTTTAGATACAAAAAACGGAATGAAAAAATGGATGGGGGGTGAATGTGTCGTGTGAGTTGGTAGAGATTCGGCAGTGGAAGGGAAGCAACTCCTGCATGCAGTCTTTTCTTAAATTGACTCTCCCAGTCAAATAAGAAAATCAATATTTTGAGTTATTTTTTCACACTGGTAGCGGGAAGAGTTTGGTGTATTGGGTTAAAAGTTATTATTTCCTCTACACTTTTGTACACACACCATTTTCAGCTGGATTTTTACTTGAAAAAAATGCGCATAATGTCACTTTAAAGACAACCTTAATAAAGTGGTTCCTAGTAACATGTTTTGAAGGAAATACAAGAATGACTGCCTCATCACCCCGAGGGCCTTATTCCTGAAGGTGGAAATTTCTCTCAGCAAAGAAATGTTATTTGAAAGTTTTTCCTATATATCAGCCTATGTAAAATCTAAATGCAATTCTGACCACTGGTTTAAAGATGATCTAAGTTTCTATATGGATTATAAAGTCAAAATGATGAATGAATGGATGATACAGTCAATCAGTGATTCACAATAACTCGCCAATAGAAGGCTAAGCATACATGCTCGGGTGAGGTTAAATAGAGAGAAAAAAAAGCAAAATTATGAAACATTTTAATATCTAATAGACAAAATATGTACTGCAATATCTACATAATGTGGTATACAAAATCATCTACAGTGAGCTAAAGAGTCGAGAATAAACATGAAAATTCCATGTAAACCAGATTTTTCTATTAAATTATGTCACCAATTTACTAAAGCATAATACTCCAATGAGAAAAATGTCTCAATGTATTGAAGTCTGTCAGCAAAACTGACAAAAAGAACTACACAAGGAGAAACTTTTATAAGTGGCTGCAAACCATCAAAACTGGAGGATCATAATTTGTTCATTAAAGAAATCATTGTCAAGCAATAACAGACAGCTCAACTCAGCACTTTGTCAAAGTTGATGTAAAAAGTCAGTAAAAAAGATCTTCCATTTACAGTGCAAGATTATATTGAGACAAGCTTAGCCTTTTAACTATTTGATATCCAGCAAACATAAACACAATAAATAAATAAGTTGTCAGCTATCAACCGTAGAAGCTGTTGCGATCTATCCGTTGATATATTCTCATCTGCAAATGCTCTTGTGGAAACATCTTATATCAATGGAATAATGTGGTTGGGTTTCTGTGGGTACCCGCAAGTACGATAGAGAAAAGTTAGTGAATATTGTGCACTGGTCTGTTTGCACATCTATAAAAGGTGATACGTCTTTTCTTGGCAAGACTTATCGCAAGTAATCTCTCTGTGAAGTTTGGTTAGCCAAACATTAAAATACCTTTATGAAATTTTCATTGTACCAGATCAGTTTTTACTCATGGGCATGTAAATGTTAATCCATAAATTGAACCATTTTTCTTTCCTGTTGCCACAGTTACCTTGACCCTATGGGCCCCAATTGCAATCCCAATGGTGGTTTCCATGCAAGGTATATGTATTCCAAGTTTCAGGTCAATAGGTCAGTCCAAGGAAATGAAAAGTTTCATGCCTCCGTGCCCAACAACGACATCATCACTCCAATAACCAGAATATATCTTCAAAAAATCTGGTTAAAAATTGTACAACAAATAAAAATTTGAAAAACATGAGTAAATGCATGTCTTTCTGAATAAATAAGATCACAGACAAATTTTCAATGATAATTTCCTTTGCTATATGCCATCTTTAACAACAAATTTCTTTAATATTTGACTCTAAATGTTTGTCAGAATTTTCTTCAGTAAATAGGCGGAAGCATACAACAGTCTGTATTGTGATTTCTGATAATCTGACGTGGTAGCATGACCAACTGGTTTCAAATGATGTTACATAAAATGTAAAAATACTACTACATGTATATATTGTTTCATTCAACAAAATTCACTACTAGTATTTTATTATACCTAAAAAGTTACACTTGATATTCTAATAGCTTCTACATTTGTGTATTTGCGTATCCTAGACAATATGAAAGAACACAAAATAAAGAATATGCGAAAAACTCCCAGTTTTCAGTGATCTATAAATATCTGTTACATTAAATGTAGATGTTGTTCAGGCAATTTCTTTCTCAAAGTTATCCATGAACTATTAATTACAATAATTGCACTAACATTACTTTTACAGCTATGGAAATCTACAGTTACATGACTAACATTTATATATAGAGTAGAAAAATTAGGTTTAGTTATTCAATAAACAACGTATGGGACGATATGGTTCAAATAAGACGTCATATTGTGCCATATGACATTATATAAATATCTGTGTAGAAAATAATGCTTTGCATTTATTCACCTTTTGTAATATCTGGTCATGTTAGAACCGAAATAACAACCATTCCAACGTTGTTATCGCCTAATAAACAACTCCAAAGCATTGTTTATCTGACAATGAACAGTGTTGAAACAGATATTATTTCATAAATATATTTTATACTTATAACTGTAAGTAAGAATATGCTTATGTATATGTCAACATAATGTGTAAGCAATGGACGGCATAGTAGAGATCATTCTGTGTTTGTTATTTCAGTATGCTGAAAATAGAAAAACAACAAGAAATCAACAATGTATAATAAGCATCTAATAAGTTAGCTTAATCATATGTCTTTTATCAGAACTATTTTGGCTTATTCTTAAAGAACAAGTTTATCTAACCATTGGCAGTGGATAAACCAGCTCTAGTTTCGACACCTTCAGTTCTGCAAGGGGACTGTAAAATTTCTCATATAAAAGCATTTATTGATGGTAAAACTCATACTTGCGACTTTAAAACTCAAACTAGACAAGTTGACACTCCAGTACATAAAAAGAAACTTCCAACTTTCTAGCAAAATGACTGGTTGGTAGAGGGCCATGAGCCCATAACCATGACCTGTGAGACCTCTAGGTACCTTTATTCTTTAACAAATGTCATGTTAGACATGTGTAGATTAAGATTAATTGTACATTATTTGTAGTATTAAATAAAAAATTACGATATAAAGCTGTAAGTACCTTTAGGTTGTCCAGGAGATGCCCTGCCACTTGTCTTAGCTGAAGAAGGAATAAATAATCATTTAAAACACATCAACCAGACCAATGGTTTATAATAAGTAAAGTGTTTATCAAATCTGTGTCATTTCTAAAAGCTTAGAAACACTAGCTTAAAGTTATAAAACTTGCTAAGAAGTGAATTTTTGCCACAATTAAGTCAAGACTCTCATGTATGTGCAATATGACAATATCCTGGAATGAATTTTAATTAAACCCCTGCCCTGCTAAAGTTCTATAATGCACTTGAATATCCTTAAATGTGGACAGTTTCATTGATTATTCAAGAGGTGCTAACTAAAAATATTTCAAAAATAGCTAACAGTTCAGATAACTGCAAGGATGTGCAGGCTGATCATTATCTACACTAGTTGAAAAGGCAGAATATTTTGCCACTAGTGGGGTTCGGGTTTAAGTAGCTATGTCCGCCTCCAAGCATTGTGTTTGTCAGTCTCCAAGCATTGTGTTTGTCAGCCTCCAAGCATTGTGCTTGTCAGCCTTGAAGCATTATGCTTGTCAGCCTCCAAGCATTGTGTTTGTCAGCCTTCAAGCATTGTGTTTGTCAGCCTCTAAGCATTGTGTTTGTCAGCCTCCAAGCATTGTGTTTGTCAGTCTCCAAGCATTGTGTTTGTCAGTCTCCAAGCATTGTGTTTATCAGCCTCAAAGCATTGTGCTTGTCAGCCTCGAAGCATTGTGCTTGTTAGCCTCCAAGCAATGTGTTTGTCAGTCTCCAAGCATTGTGTTTGTCAGCTGCATAGCATTATGTTTGTCAGCCTCCAAGCATTGTGTTTGTCAGTCTCCAAGCATTGTGTTTGTCAGCCTCTAAGAGTCAGCCTCCAAGCATTGTGTTTGTCAGTCTCCAAACATTGTGTTTGTCAACCTCGAAGCATTGTGCTTGTCAGCCTCCAAGCATTGTGCTTGTCAGCCTCCAAGCATTGTTTGTCAGTCTCCAAGCATTGTGTTTGTCAGTCTCCAAGCATTGTGCTTGTCAGCCTCCAAGCATTGTGTTTGTCAGCCTCCAAGCATTGTTTGTCAGCCTCCAAGCATTGTGTTTGTCAGTCTCCAAGCATTGTGCTTGTCAGTCTCCAAGCATTGTGTTTGTCAGCCTCCAAGCATTGTTTGTCAGTCTCCAAGCATTGTGCTTGTCAGTCTCCAAGCATTGTGTTTGTCAGCCTCCAAGCATTGTTTGTCAGTCTCCAAGCATTGTGCTTGTCAGCCTCCAAGCATTGTGTTTGTCAGCCTCCAAGCATTGTTTGTCAGTCTCCAAGCATTGTGTTTGTCAGTCTCCAAGCATTGTGTTTGTCAGCCTCCAAGCATTGTTTGTCAGTCTCCAAGCATTGTGTTTGTCAGTCTCCAAGCATTGTGTTTGTCAGTCTCCAAGCATTGTGTTTGTCAGCCTCCAAGCATTGTTTGTCAGTCTCCAAGCATTGTGTTTGTCAGTCTCCAAGCATTGTGTTTGTCAGTCTCCAAGCATTGTGTTTGTCAGCCTCCAAGCATTGTTTGTCAGTCTCCAAGCATTGTGTTTGTCAGTCTCCAAGCATTGTGTTTGTCAGCCTCCAAGCATTGTTTGTCAGTCTCCAAGCATTGTGTTTGTCAGTCTCCAAGCATTGTGTTTGTCAGCCTCCAAGCATTGTTTGTCAGTCTCCAAGCATTGTGTTTGTCAGCCTCCAAGCATTGTTTGTCAGTCTCCAAGCATTGTGTTTGTCAGTCTCCAAGCATTGTGTTTGTCAGTCTCCAAGCATTGTGTTTGTCAGTCTCCAAGCATTGTGTTTGTCAGCCTCCAAGCATTGTTTGTCAGTCTCCAAGCATTGTGTTTGTCAGTCTCCAAGCATTGTGTTTGTCAGTCTCCAAGCATTGTGTTTGTCAGCCTCCAAGCATTGTTTGTCAGTCTCCAAGCATTGTGTTTGTCAGTCTCCAAGCATTGTGTTTGTCAGCCTCCAAGCATTGTTTGTCAGTCTCCAAGCATTGTGCTTTTCAGGCATAAAGCATTGCAATTGTCAGCCTCCAAGCATTGTGCTAAACTGTTATCTTTGATGACTGGGTGTGAATATTTATGTTCATTTATCTCAAAATACATACGTTCTGACCATTCTGTTGCCATGGAAACCTCTGTCTCATCTGGAATGTTCCATCCCCCACCTTCCTGTGACCTCAATGATCTCACTGAATCTCGAATATTCACAGGTGAGTCTGATCTTGGCTGTAAATATATTATCATTATTAGAAGACATACATGTATTTTGTAATTTAGTTAAGAAATAGTAAATTAAATACAACCTATTCCCTATATGTTTATATAAGAAACACAGCCACTCGTATTAGAATGTAATTTAACCTCTGAGGAATTATGCTCCTTAAATAACTTAATGGTATAATGATTTTGTAATATGTACAGAGATATGAAAGCAAGGTAGCAAATACTAAAAATATCTCTATCTGAAGGCTTAAACCTGCTAGTGGCAAGCGATTCTGCCCCTGCAACCAATGACAGCCCGTACATCCATGCAAACTGATCATGATCTGCACTGTTTCATATTCAGTCAGTTAATTTAAAGTGGGCACCCCTACGAACAATAGATGGAAATGTCCACACTGAAAGATGGAAAAGTCCATTTAAGGAATTTAGTGGGGTCATGGTTAAGCTTCTTTCTTCATCTTCAAATTTAATGTATAAACAAACCTTTTCTCTTTCTGTCCTCTCTTGTCCTGGTGTCCAGGTTTTATTGCCATCGAGGAATATATTCTCACTGTCTGTGGATCTCCTAGGAAACGGTGGCTTGTCTTCAAACCTGACCGGTGCTGTAGAGCTGAACTTTCCTCTAAAACAGAACAGAACAGAACATCTCTTTTATTTTCACCCAGGTACACAAGATAAAACAGAAATATTTTACCGCCTTACTTACAAAAGTCTGTTTACCCCCGTATTCGTTTATGAACAGCTCATGAAATGAGAAATAAAATGAGTAAAAGTTCTAGAAGAGACATTACATTCATTCCTTATACTTTCTTCTGAACAAATTCTTCCATAATTTTGTGAAATACATTTGTACAGTGTTCTGAAAAAAGATCATAATTACATTGTATACATGTACTTTTATTATCAAGCCTGCTGGCAGTAGCTTTGGGAGGTTTTGTTGATGACATGAGCTGCTATACTGTAAATGACATTTGTTTTTTCTTTTAGACAAAATGATCTGCCAAATTTCATTTCCAGCCAACTTTCATCAATAGAAATATTCTGCCCAAGTTTCAGAGTGATCCATTTAAAATTGTCACAAGAGAGCAGGGACAAGATAAATGTTGACGGTCTGAGGCTAATTGTTCCAAACTTTAATCGGCTGCTGAAATAACCACCAGTTAAATTTTGATTCAAAATACCGTTCTTGATGAAAATCGCTTGACGAATATTTTTATTTTTGTTGAAAGGGCTTTAAGTTTTTATTTTCTTGAATGCATACATTATTTTGTTTCAGTGAGTCAATTGTAAAGTGTAGAAATACAATCCTTAAAGTTAATCAACTGTTACTTTAAGAGCCGGTTAAAGTTTCGAACAACCGGGTCCAGACAGACAAAAAGAAGGGGTGGTCACTAATGCTCAGTCAAGCCTGTGGCTCAGGTGACCTTATAATAAACAGTTCTGAATATTCTTTCTTTTGGCAGAGGTTTCTGTAAGAAACTGCAAACTTTCTCACATAGGTCGACTGGTATGTCTACTAATGTCTAGTTATGCCCCTTAGTGATTTATGCAACTTGTCATGTAACACCTAGTTGTTCTTAAAAGGACTGAAAAATAAATTGAGCACATACTGTCTAGATTTCCTGTTTGGCTCTACCCTGTAAGTCTCTCCATCAGAATCTGGCACACTCCACACTGGATGTCTCTACAATCAGAAAAGGAACATGCTTTTGTTATCAACTGATATACTAGTACCCTCATTTGATTAGTCAGAATGTATTTTTACACACATCCAAATGCTCTAGATGTTCACATTGATATTTTGAGCACTTGCTCTTTTAACAATAAATTAAATCATACAATTTTAAAGAATATCTATTGGGGCAGGTTCTTAAAGTATCAATTCAGACCGTTTATCAATTAAATGAAATGTTCTTTTAAACAATTATTATTTGTATTATGGCTAATGCATATATCTATAGGAAAACAATGTACTACATTTTTGATAATTTGCACTGTGTAGTGTGTATGGGGGCGGAGCTTATAACTATGATCTATTGACAATAATGAACATGATCTACCTGCAATAGGAACAGTTACAATAGCATGACAGAGCAAATGCCATAACACAAAATAAATAGAGTGTTGCTGACTCGACTTACTATGTCATTACTGGGAGGCTATGCATCCTCAAAATAATATAACTATTCTCGCAAACAGTACTCGTGTCTATTACATCCAGTGCTGCATGAGGAAGATACTGAATATTACATTAATATATACTTCGTAAGAGTTAAAAATCCAAACTGATGCGAAATAAATAGGTTTGAACAAACGGTCAGTGCCTTTGATAAAAAATCATTAACTTACAGGACCAACAACCTGTGAAACACTTTCAAACTCATCCTCAGATACATCTGGAGAAAGATCCGAATATCTGTTAGACTGGAATGACATTCCTGTGGGAGGCCTCTCTAGGTCTGACTCATAGTAGTCACCATACTGGTTCCCTGTAAATGTACGAGCCTTTTTCAATCGTGGTGTTTGTATAAAATTACCTCTTCAAGCCAGGAACTAGTAGCTTTCCTGCTTGAGTTCGTAGACAAAGTAGTCTGGTACACAAAAGATAATCAAATCATTATTCTGGCCTGTTTTATTTCAAGTTTCCATGCTATGGCAGAAACTTCAGCCACAAATAAGAACTCTACAATCTAAGTCAATATGTGGCGTTTACAACTACACACAGCATAAATATTGTCTTCAATAGTTATCATAGTTATGATAGTCCAAAATCTTGACAACTAAATGTCCAGTCTTCCAGGAGATTTGACAACTTTAACTAAAACTCAGGTGTCTATTTAGCACATAATTATGTATATACTTTAACCGCTGAACTTTGTCCAAATCAATCGAAACTGTATTCTAAATCTTGGACAAATATAGTGCTTATTCAAATGACATCTGCTATCTGCAGCTAGGTCTCCATTTCTTTTGTCAAGAACTTTACTGCAGCTTCCTACATACATAGATTTCTATTTATACTCTTTTTTAATCGTTTCTATTCTTTATTACTCTGTATTCTATTTCACCTGTGTTTGCCTTTCAAAAAGGAAGTAACGGTACACTAACTATGCAGACAACAGAAAGTAAGCTTCAACTTAAATAACGCATGGCAGAGAAATATAATTAAGAAAATGTACCTATAAGATGTATAACACGTATAAATACATAAAAATCTGCTGGTGAAAATCTAGGCCTATCTCTAAATGCTATGAATATTATTATATATATGAGAGTGCATTTCCACCAGAAAGGAAGACAGGTAAGTAGTGTTTCTGAATTGTCTTTTTACCTAGTGAACTTCTTCAAAATTAGAGAGCATGTTATTACCATGTGGCAGTATTTACCATGACACACCTAAATTTCAAAATATGAACTTGTACATCTTTCAAATTGGACATAACCATTATCCTCTGCAGGGATGTTGATTAAAATATCATAGTTAACAGTGTTACCCATTCTGAAAATGTCCATTTCAAACATTTAGCAGTGTCATGGTTAGGCAAGAACCAAGTCCCTTCAGAAAGATACCATCCTAACTTACCATAATCAGACTCTGGCATTCTGCTACCAGTAAATAAACTGAAATTGTGAGATTAAATCAACTGTTAGAGATGTGAGAAATTAGACAGAATGTTGAAATATGTTCATCTGTGTCTTCTATCTAAAAGTCTTTGATGAAACTTTGCTGAAATTTCGTTAGATTTGTCTTTAAAATAGGAAAATATTTATAACTTTTCTTTTTTCGTTTTATTTTTCATCAAAAAGAGTTGAAAATTTCATATTCAGATCAAAATAGATATGTATATAGTATATACACATAATTTGTCTGATTTTGTTTCAGTTTCAACTTTCCAACTTTGGTATTAGAATACCACCATAGCATTTTCCTCTACACAATAATTTTCACCAGTTTAGGAAAATCTCTTTTCTTCTTAATACTAAAAAAAAATAAAAATAAAAGAAGCCAGCAGATGAACATTTTTCAAAGGTAACATGTAAAAAAGCCGTGACAGTTAAGCGACTGATGAAATTCTACACTCTAACTGGAACAAAAAAGGCAAAAAACTGTGCCACTAGACTGAACTTACTGCTTTCCTCTAGCCCCGACATACTGCAATAAATTATATTTCACTTGTTTAACCATTCAATTTTACCTGTTTTTACTTTTAATCATATTGTTAGAAATACTGTAAAATGTGTAAACTACACAGTTACTGTAATTCTGAGAAGAAAGTGCCTATAGCAATTTGTAAATAAATTTTATAAAGGAAACGGATGACAAAGTACATAATACAATGACGAATGTATATGCTATTGCATATCAGTATATTCATGTTTAATTACTGCACAGTCGTTCAAATTTGTGTGGGCACATGGCTATATTTGCTAAATTTAAACTAGAGCTATCACTAAATGTGATTAATACCCCCAAAAGGATTGCTTTATAAACTGAAGAAGTTCGTAGTAACATAATACCTTGCAAACAAACTAAAAAGAGATATTGTTCTTAGCAGTTCCTCTCATTGTGCTGACCATTGTATGAAGTGTATTGAATTCCAACTTGTAGTTTTCGGAAAATGTTCCAGACAGGGAAAAGTAACAAAGGGCAAAACCCTGTAATTAGTCAAGATAGAGTTATGGTTCCTGTGCACGACTCCCTCTCCCTGTGCTTACCATTGTTGAATTGTATTGAATCCAACCAGAAGTTTTCAAGTTATGCTGCCGGACAAGGAAAAGTAACAAAGGGTAATAACTCGTAATGAGTCAAGATGGAGTATGGTTCCTGTGCACGCACTTCCTCTAAATGTACTGACCATTGTATGAGGTTGTACTGAATTCCAACTAGTAGTTTCAAGTTATGCTTCGGACAAGGAAAACTAACAAAGGGCAATAACTCAGTAAATACTCAAGATAGAGTTATAGTTCTTGTACACTGCACTTCCTCTGAGTGTGCTGATCATTGTATGAAGTTGTATTGAATCCAACTAGTAGTTTTCAAGTTATGCTCCGGACAAGGAAAAGTAACAAAGGGCAATAACCGTAATTAGTCAAGATGGAGTTATAGTTCTTGTGCACTGCACTTCCTTCAATGTGCTTGACCATTGTATGAAGGGTTGTATTGAATTCCAACCAGTAGTTTTCAAATTATGCTGCTCGGACAAGGGGAAAACTGACAAAGGGCAATAACTCAGTAAATACTCAAATAGAGTATAGTTCTTGTACACCGCACTTCCTCTGAGGTGCTTGATCATTGTATGAAGTTGTATTGAATTCCAACTAGTAGATTTCAAGTTATGCTCCGGACAGGAAAAGTAACAAAAGGGCAATAACTCTGTAATTAGTCAAGATGGAGTTATGGTTCTTGTGCACTGCACTTTCCTCTCAATGTGCTTGACCATTGTATGAAGTTGTATTGAATTCCAACTAGTAGTTTTCAAGTTACGCTCCGGACAAGGAAAAGTAACAAAGGGGCAATAACTCTGTAATTAGTCAAGATGGAGTTATAGTTCTTGTGCACTGCACTTCCTCTCAATGTGCGCCCCTGTTGAAGTTGTATTGAATTCCAACTAGTGTTTTCCAATGCTTCTGTCCGGACAAGGAAAATGCAACAGACCGACGCCGACCGACCGACCGATGCCGACCGACCACGGCCGACGGGACCGACCGACCCGACCGACCAACCACCGGGTGACTCCTATATACCCCCCTAAACTTCGTTTTGGGGGTATAAATATTTAATATCCTGTAAATTCAAGACATCCAAAACACATGAAGCAATTCCCCTCCTCTAAGTTATTCCTATATATACATGTATCAAGGTATGCAATAATTCGCAATAAAACAAAGTATGAGAAATGCATAGATTTTTCCAACACATAAAAAATTTATTTATAACTTTCTATTATTTTGAAGATTAATACTAATGTTAGAAAACCTGATAATGTTGAATCTATTTGTATACTGATTTCGCTAAATGGTTTGAGAACAATTCTGTCGCTATGACAAAAAGAAATTTATGTGTCCTATAAACACTTACTTGATGTTTAATTTAACATTTGCTTCTTCTTGCCGGTGTCGTAAATTCTGTAAATAAAACATAGTGCAATGGTTTTAGAAACATCAATTCATGAATTCTTAATGATTAACAGTTTTCTATTTTTAGACAAATCTGTCTCTAATTTCAACAGATTACCAAATAAATCTGTATTTTCTCCTGTGCTGACGTTGAAATGACTACAAATATGGAATTATAAAACCACAACTGACAGGAGGCAGTAGATTTATTCAAGGTACAATGTCATAGATACAGTTCAAACCTACAAAAGTACAACAGAACTATCACTCAAAGTAATGAATACCCTCTGAAGACCACACTGACACAGTATATAAAATTTATGTAACATCTGATAATAGAGCTTCCCACTGTTTAGAGTAATGAAAGTGACCTGAAACATCGAACATGCACCACTAGGCATATTATGTATCATTTCTGTGAAATATCATTTTAATTGTGACCAGGGGTTTTGGAAATTAAAGAGCACACAATATTTTAATATCTCAAGCCCCTGTGACTTTAACCTTTGAGATAGTGACCCAAAACATGGACCATGCACAACTAGGCATGGTACTTAGTCATTTCTGTGAAGTATCATACAACTCCTACAAGGGGTTTTGGTGATTAAGGTTTCACAAGATTCCACCCACAGCCAGATGGTCGGAAACAAACAGACAAGCTGAATCAAGTATACACCCCCTTACACCCTTACACTTTGTGTGCGGGGGAAATAATAATCACAGCGAGATTGATTATTCTATAAAAATAGAACTCAAGTAGAAATGTACCATCTATTACCATTTTTCTGGTGTTTTCAGTATTAGGGTGTTGGTTTTGCAAATGATTCAGACATAGGTGAGATGTAACTACTTACTCTACTCAGTTTATACCCTGATTTGGGAATGTTTGTTACGCCTTCTCTCATCAGATCCTCGGGATCCTCTGTAATCATACAAAATAATGCTGACTATCTTTATAATTAAAACGTTGATGACCAATAACTCAAATATATTATAATTGTAAGACAGAATTTTTTCCGTATGAAGGACTATATAAATCAAACAATAAATACTAAATAGATTCACTGCTATAAGATATAAATGCCTTCATATTCACAAGAATGAGGCACATCAAATGTACATTTAGACAATACTGTAATATAGACTAGACACACTTAAATATATCAAATGATGTACCAAATGATTTACATGTAAACAAAAATTACAAAACAAGTGATAAAAAATATATAGATAAGTATAAAACTTTTTTAGCAGTGTTCCACCATGATAACACTTTTTGGTATCTTTTCCCACAGAGTATAAATGTGAAATCTGAAGTTTTTGCCCAAAATGTGAAATCTGAAGTTTTTGCCCAAAATGTGAAATCTGAAGTTTTTGCCCAAAATGTGAAATCTGAAGTTTTTGCCCAAAATGTGAAATCTGAAGTTTTTGCCCAAAATGTGAAATCTGAAGTATTTGCACAGTGAGGATCATACTAACGCTCTTACCCAGTAGTTCTATAGCATCATCTTCTACCTCATCATTTCTACCACCATCAAAGCCAGAGTCGACAGACACCTTATCTGACTCCTGTAGCAGCTTCTCGAGATCCTGTCTATGTCTCTTGGCCTCTAACTTTGCTCCCACTGGCTTTGAAGAACTACAATGTATAACATTCAAATATCAATGGTCAGTTTAACAGTAGTTAAAAGTATCAACACTCATTGAGAAGTACACAGTCAACTCACCTACAATGAACATTACAATAATTTTCTAACCTACAGAAACTGATTGGCAACAATCTTTGCAACACAAGTTAATTTAGTTTCAATTGAAGTTAAATTAAAGATAATATGACTAATATAAATGACTGATTTCTTTAATGTTATTCTATAAATACAAGAAATCAATACATGTAATTCAATAAAACAAATTTGATGAGGCACCAGCAGCTTTGTTTTAAAAAGAATTGAATGCATTCTTATGCAATTTATTGCCTTTGATATTCAAATTATTTCTATGATGTCATTAGATTTGTGATGTAACACAACTCATCTTAATGTAATTTCTGAGGATCTTCAACTAGCTGCCAAAGTGCTTCAAATGTACTGAAAAGTCTTCATCTTATGTAATTAAGGTCTACAATAGTCCACGGTTCAGTAGCTAATGTTTTGTGGAACACCCATATGATGACAAATGGTACTGTCCAAATTGAAAGATAAAAAAGTCAATCTATAAAAAAATTTAAAACGTAAATCATCAATTACATAACAGCACTTTCGACTGTACTCTCCTCTTTTGCCAGGAAGATAAAAAAGTGAATTATATAAAAAAATTTAAAACGTAAATCATCAATTACCTAACAGCACTTTCAACTGTACTCTCCTCTTTTGCCAGCATTATCTCCCCTGCTAGAGGATCTAAGTCATTTCTATTGCAACGAGGCCCTGAATATCCACGACTTCTATAATTTGGATCTTCACTATCCTGTAAGTATATTTCTATGTGCATGAAAGTTTATAATACCATCATATATGTGGACTCACTCATAAGTTTTATGAGACTAAGAAAATGCAGTGATTTGCTCCTGAATTTTACAAGAACATGACAATATTTTTAATTTATGATGAAAAAGCAAAGACATGTTAACAATGAAAAAGTTTCATTTTTTTTAATTTTAGGATCAACCCTAGGATTTCTCCTCAGGTGAAACTGCCATGACTCCAGACAGGTGCAGGTTGAAGAGACAGATGCAGATGCAAGGGAATCCCGATACCAAGCAGACTCTAGATCTTTTAGGAGTAAACCCCTTGGTTCTTTTATTGCCTGGTGTAAAGCACCGATGCAAGACTACCTCTGGGTTTCTAACCAGTTCATCTCTTGATGTGTGACAAGAGTTTCTGAAATTTCCAGTGCCCTGGCCAGGAACCAGCGACTTCCGGATTGGTATGCCCCCTCACCTTGACAAGAAACTGCAATCAACCATTTTATATCAGAAAGTCAGATGGAACAATTAAACAAGTGAACATTAAATTTTATCATTGCAAATGTATGAGTATCAAAAAGTAACATACATCTAACGTCACATTTCTAGACCAAGCTCTTGTAATATCTGTCCCTTCAGCCTTCCTGTGTCTGGTTCCCCCATGTTCTGTTTGCCTGGGAGCATGTTCAGTTTTATGTACATCTTCTTCAAAAAGGTCATCAAAACTTGTAGTTGTTACCTTGGTATCGGACACCCACCCCGACTTTTGCTGTTTCTTTCCTGCTAAAGACAGAAAAATGCCCTAAACCAAAAGGAACATTTAATAACGATTATGCCAAATCTGAAATTAAGTACAGGTGTATGATTTTAATGACTCTGATTTCAGCAAGGTATCTTAGTTCCAATGTACTTTACTTGGATGTTGATTCAGAGAAAAAGGTCATTCTGTGAGGTCAGGTTGGTGACCATGAATTAAGCATTTTATGACAAGGTCTTTGGTCCTAGCCAAACTAAAAATGAACATGCAAATTTCTAAAATAGACTTGTCAATCTTCTGCTTTGGACAAAATTTTGTTTAATGAGGTGCCAACTGAAAATTTATAGATGGTGTTGCCTAGCAGGTCGTGACTATACTGCACAAACAAGCATCTTTGGGCCATGCCCAAACACATAAACATATTTTAGCCGATACTAAAATTAAAATGCCCATTAACCCTTGAACCCATGCTTAAATATGGAAGTATCCTTTAGTAACATTCCAACGCTTAAATATGTTAGCATCCTAAACCAAATACTAGCATACTTGTATACAAATGTATAACCATATATAAACCCATGCTTAAATATAAGCATCCTTAATTCATGCTTCATAATAAAGCATACTTTAATCTGTGCTTAAATACATAAGTATTCTTAAACAAGTGCTTAATTATAAAAGCATATTTAACTTAAAACCCTGCTTAATACATCCATTAATATGTGCTTAAATACATATGCATTCTTAAGCCAATGCTTTTTTATTCAGGCATCCTTAAATACCTGTTTTAAGACAAAATAAAAACCCATGCTTTATCACAAGCACACTTATATTTAACTCGTGCTTAAATATATAAGCATATTAAAACTCATGCTTAAATATATAAGCATATTAAAACCCATGCTTAAATATATAAGCATATTAAAACCCATGCTTAAATATGTAACTGTTTACTTGAGCACAGAGCTTTCTTTGATATCTGAAGGACATTCCAGAGATCATTCTCTTGCTTATTACCTGAACAAAGATAAAAAACCTTTGCATGCCAATGACTGTGTGCCTGATTATTTCAGTATACTGTGTTAGTTGTTGTCTGAGATGGATGACTTTCTTCATTTGCTATATGATCATTTGACGAAAGTGATAGGATACATTGTACGGTGTCCAGTGACAGGTCACACTCTATCAAATAATCAATAGATCAAACTGTTGATATTTAAATTTCATTTGAACGTTTTTTCAACTCATGCCTGTGATTGGTCAAGTTTGAGACTAAGCTCATATTAACCCAATCAGAAGAGAAAGATGTTATGACCTGAGACCTATGACTTGCAATGTACCTTGTCTGTATTCACTTCTCTCCTCTTCTTTTGACTTCCCTTTCTTGCTGTGCTTTAACCATGGTTTCTCATATGATCTGTCAACCAAATCTGAAAATGCATACATATACTTCCTGTATCATAACTTTGCTAAATACTGGTGCAAGCTGCATATACACATATATCATGCATTTTGATGTGTATTTTAATGAAACGATCCCTAAAACAATTCCTATGGCATCATCATGGACACAAAATAACATACCACTTCCATTTTTGATAAAGTTTTTCGTACACATTTTGATTCTGACAGCAAGCAATGGTTTGTCAACTGTACAAGTATCACCAAGGTTTGTCAACTGTACAAGTATCACCAACATATTGCAGTTAGCCCTCTATATGCCTTTGATGTTACAAGTAATGACTTCATGTTTCAAAAGTAGAGTGAATTACACTGGTCAAACAAACCAAAAAACAAGAGGACGAATTATACCCCCACAATACACTTGCACAGAAGTCGGCAACCAAAAGAAAAGGAATGGCCACAAGGACAACATTTCAGTATATAAAAAGGGAAAGTATGTTTAAAGCACACAAAAATGTAAGGTGGAAAGATGGATTATTATTAAATTTAATAGGTTATTCAAACATGTAAATCACTAACCCCTATCAAATTTCATATCCTAGCCCCAAGCTTCTAATACATCCGGAAACCGTTTAACTGTTCCGAGCATGGACCTTGACCTACAGACCTCAAAGTCAAACCTGACCTGTATTTCATGATGTTACACCTGTGACCAAAACAAGGGGTCATCTACTAGTCGTAACAAACCTCAATACTAAATATGAAGACATGACCAAAGCATATTAAGCAATTAAGTGAACTAAAAACCCCTGGACCTTGACCTTGACCCAGTGACTTCAAAACAATAGGGGTCACCAATGGCAGACAATCCCATGCAAAATATGAAACGTGGGTCAAAGGAACTGAAGTATTAGGGGAAAAGTTTTTAAGTCAAGGCCCCTGGACCTTGACCTTGACCCCATACCTCAAAATCAATAGGATCATCTACTGATCATGTCCAAGTAAAGCCAGATATGAAGACTGGGGTCAAAGAAATCCAGTTATTGGGGGAAAAGTTTTGAAGTCAAGGCCCCGTGACCTTGACCTTGACCCCGTGACCTCAAAATCAATAGGGATCATCTACTGATCATGTCCAAGTAAAGCTAAAATGAAGACGTGGGTCAAAAGAAATCTCAAGTATTGGGCGGACAAGCTTTTTGAAGTCAAGGCCCCTGTGACCTTGACCTTGACCCCGGACCTCAAAACAATAGGGATCATCTACGATCAGTCCAAGTAAAGCCAAATATGAAGACTGTGGGTCAAAGAAATCTCAAGTTATTGGGCGGACAAGAAAAAACCGCCGGACGGCCGGACGTCCGGACAGACGGACGGCCGGACGTCCGGACAGACGGACGTCCGGACGGACAAGCTGATTCCAGTATACCCCCCTTACAACTTCGTTGTGCGGGGGTATAATAACACCATTATGACTACTGATTATACATATGTATATCAAACTGGCATCTAAGACTAAGACACTGCTTTATACCATAAAGTGAGCAGATATACCTGGTCCGCTTGCTACAGCCCAAGCCTGTGCAGCTCCTTTCTCAGGACTTTTACTTCTTCTAGCTGTAATAAATAAATGTGAAACTTAGGCTAACAAAAACTAAAGCTATCATTGAAAGTGATGAAAATGCCTAGAAGCCGCCCTTCACACAGTTATTCTACTCATAGCCCCTTTGACACCATGTGAATAAGAGTACCATATGTGGGTGCTGGACATTCAGTTGCTGTTGCTTGTCAAGGAATAAAGTACACAACCTAGCTTAATAATAATAATCTTTCCTGTGAATTTTCCTTGAATTCTGGCCAGTGGTGGCTGAAAAATAGTGAGGACAAACACCTCAACATACACTACACATATGAAAAAATCAAAAGAAAATAAATCTATGAAAAGTTCATGGAACACAACATGCAGATGATATGCACAACTACATTTGGCAGTAAAAAGCATTGTCACATGATAGAGTGCATATGAACTTGAAGTCACTGAAGAGCCTTACAGGGTGCAATAACGATGAACCTACCTAATCTTTCTGGTGAACTTTTCCGTAATGGACTTGTCTTCAGATCCTATAACAACAAAAAACATAAGCTTTTACATTCAAACTACATGTTCAGTAATATTTAGCTACACCTGCTGTTACATTAGCTTCCATGGTTTTAATCCTTTGCTAAACTTTAAGTTCTCAATAAAATACAAAATCCTAAGTTGTAATAGTTATGTAGATTGCTTATTTTAAATTTTAAACACTTTTCAAACAGGCACTCAACCTGTACGATTGTGCCTTCAAGTTTGACCAATTTTATCAAAAAAGCATGGATCTATGTTATAAAACATCCGTGTAAGTTTAAACTTAAAACTTTATCCTGCTGACTGCAAGTGATTCTGCCTTTGTGACCAGTGCAGATCATGATCAGTCTGCAGATATGTGTAGTCTGTTCATATGCTGCAATATTAGCTATTCAGAAAGTAATCTTTAATGAGCACACCTTTGAACTACTTATAGACTTTGTCCAAACTGAATAAGGGAGAAATCCATTTTAAAAATTTAGGGAGGTAAGAGTAAAAAACGTGTAACAATCTGCTTACTTTAGGGACAGGTATGGAAGCTTTTTTGTAGAGACACTTGATCAAATATACAATAGGATCTTCTGGTTGTTCATGGAGAACTTTGTTCATCAAGTCCTGAAACAGAAAATATTCGTAAGATTTGAATGAAACTTTTCGTTTTGCCTTACCCAGGCTCTGAAACTAACTCCCTCAACAATTTAGGAAAGAAATGAATATCAAATATGAAGTCTGGTACAGTCAACCCTGCCCTACGACAACCTGAGTTTAGCAACAACCTGACAGATGCAATCACTTTATATTCCTCCCTTGTAATTAAATTAAATGAAAACTTACACTTAGTTAACGTAGTCCAAGTTTGCGTGGGTTTTACGGGGACTCAGGGGTTTGCATATGTCTTGTTAACCTGTTTAGGACTTCTAGATAACTGGGTAGGGAGATTGCTACAAAATTACAGTATATTTTGAAAAACATAACCAGTTTTAAGGCTTGATGCCTGTTCTCAATGTATACTGGGAGTGGCGCATAAATGTATTTTCTGTAATTACTTCTACCATGACTAGTGTGTAGTATGGATTGCTTAGTGCTAAATTGCTAATCAAGTTACCTGTAATATGATTAGTTTAATTTATGAGGCATTTTGGAAATCAAGTTCATAAATTTGATTTTTCATGTTGTCAAGCTAAAATCATTACAATAATTGTCATGATTGTACTCTGCATTTAAATACTATGTAAATTAAATAGGTATTTAAATGTAGAGTACAATTATTTGGATTAAGGACCCAGCACATAATACTTAAATAAATGTGATCCAGACGGCTGTCTGATAAAAAGTATACATGTGTTACGAAGCTATCTAAATGTATGTCTATCCGAAATGTATACAACTTTACAGGCCCTGACACGAATTTTTCACAATATATTTTACAGAAATCATACAAGAAAAGGGTGAAATTCAACAATTACCTCAAAAAGCGGTGTTAGTTTGTGTTTCTCCATGTATTGTTGTACACGCAATTTCGTCATGTTTGACAAATTACATGTTACAGTTTATTAATTTCGGTGCAAATTTTTGTTTACTGCAACTGGTAGGGGATAATACATTGACGATATGCAACGTCGAGCAGCCCGCTTACACCGTTACATATGTTACAGTCCACTTGATCAGTTTTTACTCTCGGTTTACAAATTTATGCAGAAAGACGAACAAATGACTTACAACCTTACAGAAATTGAGCACATTTCTCGAATAAAGAGGTTCCTCAAGGTTCAATACATGGACAGGTATTATTTTATATTTTTATTAATGACATTTGTCATTTTTCTGTACAATTGTGCTGATGACAACACTGTCTCCTATTGTGATAAAGACACTGAAAATGTAGTTACAACTTTAGAATAGAAAAGCAAATCACTAAAACAATGGTTTTCAGATAATCATGTGAGAGCAAATCCTGATAAATTTCAAGCTATAGCTGTTGGAAGAAAACTAAAGATAAAAAATATGGTATTTAAATTAGACAAGAATGACATCATATGTGAAGAAGAAGTAAATTTTCTAGGTGTAACTTTAAATTTCAAACTTAAATTCCATTCTCACATATCTAAGATGTGCAAAGAGGTATCCAGACAACTTATATTATAAAACGAATTGGTTGAAACAGGAATACTCTATAGACGGTTCGTCGTTGAAAGCTGTGTAAATTAGGTTACATATGTATCACTTATTCATCCTGTCCAATTTTAACTATTTTCCTCTTAGTTGGCACTTCTGTTGGGAAACATATACTAAAAAATAGAGAAAATTCATGAACGGGCATTACATTTCATATTATATTATGATGATTATGAGTAAGACTACATTTCTCTTCTATTTGGGTCTAAACTACCCACATTGAAGCTTCGAAGAATGAGGACTATATATAGCTCTTGAAGTTCATAAAATAATTAACAACCAAGGCTCGGTATATCTTCATGACTCAGTTACAATAAAAGAGAACAGTTATCATTTTAGGTACACAAATATGGCAAAACTTCCTCGGGTAAAAACATCATAATACGGTAGCAGATCTTTCAGTTCCAGAGCTCCAAAACTTTGGAATTCGCTTCCTCGGCATTTTAGAGATTTTACTGACTTTGTGCATTGCTTTTTGGCATATTTTAATGTTCTACTTAATGCTTGTATATTGATACTACATGTATTGTAGTATTGATGTTGTAATATAAACATTCTTCAGGCTCGTATTTGTAAATGTGATCATGTGATGAGGTTGATGACTTAAAAAAGCTTTTAAGGTAGTGGATGTGTATGAGTACTTCCTATTTAAGGATGCATTTGGAATACTTTGGATTTTATAGCTACCTTTTGTACTGGGCAGTGGTTATAACGTCTGCTTTGAGTCAGGCCTGAGTTCAACCACAAGACTTTTTTCGTTATTTTATCTTTTTCAGTTATCAAATTGGATAACATGGAAAATTAAGCCATTTTAGAATATTTGAAAACTGTATCTTAATTTTCCTTGATTTTATCAAGCTGTACAGATACTTCAAAATACAAAAATTGACCGTGCTCATTTTTAAAAAAGTTGAATATCTCAAAAAAGTAGACCGTAAAACATTTTAATTTTTTCTTATATTTCAATTCATATACTACTTATAAAAGTTTTATAATCAATAGTGATGGCCCTACTCTGAATCTTTTGCTACAGTCGTGTATATGTACATGTGTGATATGTCGCATGGCCAAATTAGGCAAATGTATACCCTAGTTTTGGGCATTGTTGCACATTTTTTGTAACACATGTTAAGCTTGTAGAATTATAATTCATGTTTTGTAATTCTACATTGCTTGCAAGTACTTTTGAACCTGGAATTTTTTAAAAGTAAATAGATACTTGCAAACATACCTATTTTAACTTCTATGGTCCTTTTTAATATGGTCAGTATTTCTCACGTGTGGGTAGGGTAACAAAAAATGGAATTAATTTTTAATTAAACGGTGAAATGTCTTTAAATTTTGCACACTAGTCGGTTAACAGATGTAGATCATATAAATATTAAATTTAATGTGTTTTGGAATAGTGTCCATTAGACCCCCACTACCTTAATTATCTTTTGCATTTATTTGATGCATTGTTAATATTATGGCTACTGTAGATTTATAATATCAGCAGCTTCAGCACAAGATTTAAGCTTGTTTACATGTGTAACTAACTTTTAAGAAATTCATTTAAAATTATCTCAATACACTGTATTGTAGCTACTTTATCAAATGTTATTTCCTGTTTTCCTTATGTTATAAATCGGCCCAAAGCTCATCGTATCAGAACTTAAATGCTTCATGTTATATTACTCATTGTAACTCTTGTCGACGTATTGTATTGTGTTGTGTTGTGTTGTGTTGTGTTGTGTTGTATTGTATTTGTTTGTATTGTATTGTATTGTATTGTATTGTATTGTATTGTATTGTATTGTATTGTATTGTATTGTATTGTATAAGTATTATGTTGTGTTGTGTTGTGTTGTGTTGTGTTGTGTTGTATTGTAGTGCGTAAATCCTACAACGTCACATTTAAATAGATTGTGCGTGCAATATTGCTATTTAAACTTTCAGAAGTTTTAATAATCTTTCACCAAATATTTACAATCATTGGTTACTGTAAAATCTTCAGCTTACGATTTCAGGTATGAGAACATCCTTTTGGGGGGGGGGGGAAAAAAGAGAGGGGAGATTAATTTTTTTTTTTTGGGGGGGGGGGGTTTTTGAAAAAATAAAAAAAAAAAAAAACAAAAATAAAAAATAAATATTTTTTTTTTTTTTTTTTTGTCCCCCCCTGCTGTTGCAAAAAAAAGGTGTGTGTTATTTTTTTAAAAATTTTTTTTTTTTTTTTTTTTTGTTCCCCTCTTTTTTTTATTTTTGCATGTAGAAGTCAACAAGGTAAGGCAAAAATGCAGTATGCAGATATGTTTTTCAATTTGCTTTTGCCTTAGTACGCTTTTGTATGTTTTTCCTTCTGCCATGCTTGTGGGGTTTCTTCTGTTTTTTTCATATCTTGTGATGAAGTTGCTGATCAGTTCTTTTTCAAACTTCGATTTTCGGGGAGAAAGGTTTTTGAAAACTTGTTTTATATGTCGCACTTTTAAGTTCCATTTTCTTTTTCAGATTTTACTCACTCCCTTCTTATGGCGGTTTTTAGGCCTCTGGTCAAGACCAGCAATTTCCTGCACAGTTTTTAAATGCTTTGTGATACCTTGACTTGTTTACTCTGTTAAGTTGTAACCATGTCTTAATTCTTTTTACTCTGATGCAATGCAGCCTAGTTAGTATCACCTTTCATTTCTGCGCTATATTAGACGGCGGTTTCGGGCACACAGTGCATTTCAATTTCAATTCCACTTCAGGCTTTCATCCTTCTCTACACTTTTTCTTCTGGTAAGGTGGGCCAAACTGCTATGTTTCACTGGGTTTCAGTTTGCCGTTGGTACATACAACCCTCAGCAACTTGCTGCCATCTCCAGTTCGCCGGTTTTGTTGTTTGTTTGTTTTTCGTCAGTACAAAATTCCAATGATATATATCTTATTCTAATTTTATAACCATACTTCAGTACTTAAGCTTAAGTTGCTACCATTACTTCGTACATTGCTTCGTCATGTTTTATGTTCATTATGAGCTCTTTTTATGCCTTTAATGCATGTATGTATGTAACAGTTGTAATAATGTGTTTTAATTATGTTTGCTATATATTAGCTTATGTATTATGCCAATTTATTTCTGTTCTAATTACTCGTACTTTTACTTAATGCGCTTTGTCTTATTACATCTGCTTTGATATTGTTATATCATATATGTGTTTGTCGATCAATAGCTTTATTCTAATGTTGTGTGTTAAACTCAAACCGACGTTTCTGAATCTTGTAATTCGTATTAGTCTGGGCAAGATTTTAGCCATAACCAATCTTATGGTATAAGCTACTAAATCCATATTGCAACAGGCTTAAGACCACTAACTACGATTACAAGAAAATACTGTTAACATCTAGCCGATACTTTAAAAAAAGAGTAGATCTATCTTATTTACATAAACTCACCATATTTTAGAAACTTCGGCAAAATATATTTAAATGTTTGCATCCGGAAATATTTAATTTCAGCGCCTGCTTCAAGTGTGGTAGGTCCGGAACAATAATATTGAGATCCCTGGGTAGGTCTGCACTTATTTAGAACTGTTGCTAATAAAAAGTATCTGTTGATGTTTTTCCTGCGAAAATTATGTTCAAAGATTTGGGAGATGTGGATAGAAGTGATTAAGATAATGAATATTGCTTTTCATTACGTAAAAGTTTCACATGAAAGTGTACACAATCATTATGATAAATAAATATAGTTATATATAAACTTTGTTTTCTAAACGAGACAAAATCACGGCTACAGTCATATTTTCACAGCAAATTTTATTTTTCCATACACAGGCTGCCGGTCATTTGGAATTTTGGCAAGAGTGTCTAATATATTAGTCCTGCCGTTGTTCGGGAACTATTTGTACTGTTATATCATTTTACGTATCGTATACCTTTGATTTGAACTTCCGTGGTATGGGGGGCGCGTTGCTAACCAACTTTGTTATAATGTGACCAATCAGAATCTGCAAATTATTGGCTAGGTTTCGGTACCGGAATAAGCAGTGTACTGCCCGGGAACCTTCTGAAACACAAAAGTGATATTTTTTTAATATAGTCATTTATAATAAATCATGTGCAAAAAAGAAAAACAGAACACGTTATGTCAAGGTTTCTGGACAGTACGAAGACAACTTTGTATTAACGAGGTGTTGTCCGGGGCCGGACATCTAGCGTCATGATTATTGGCAGCGTTTCGGTACCGGAATAAGCAGGTAGGGGCTGGCCGGGAGCCTGTGAAACACAAAAGTGTTTATTACGTCACCTACGTCGACCATCTTTTTTTTTAAAGATATTACTTGTTTTTTCTGTCGTTAATTATGAACTTGTCCTTTTCTTGATTTCTTTTCCATGTCGCGTTAAACCACTACAATGTTAAAACTATATCTTAAAAGATTGATGTCATGTATTCATTTATATTATATATATAAAAACATTTCGAGTACAACTTACAGAAAAGAAATACATATAATTCGATACAAGATATCCAGCAATATTATGAGAAAGTTATAAATTACTTTCAAACTAGAATTTGAATTAATCAGTGACCAAGATTTAGTTTTCTCTCTTTAATTTATTGATAACATCAACCATTAGTATACCATGCTTTTAAATTAACCTTAGAAGCGAAATAATAGGAAAGTGAAAACAAAACCTGGTGTTTTACTCAAGGTCAAAGACTGGTGAATGTTGGCGAGTGGAAACTCGGGTAATGACTAAGAAGGTGGAGTTTAAGAAAGCCATTGAAATATTGTCCGAAACCAATGCAAACAGCTCCAATCAAGTCAAATCAATAACTATTTTATATTATATAACATTAGAAATATATCTTTTCCAGTTTTCTGCATAACTCTAGTGAACATCGGGTACAATGAATGGCAAAAAGTAATATTGGTAACTATTGAAATTTTCTGAGACTCTACTTCATTATATTAGATGGAAAGAAAATGATATGGTAATGAAAATAGGTACAAATATAAATGCTTATATTAAAATCATAAACAAGAGATGTTTGTAAACAGTGATATCAAAATAAGTAGGTTTCATCTTCTGTCCCTGACCCTGACCAACGTCCTTACAACGTTTGAGACCTCTTGCATGGTTAAAGAACGGAAACATTTACCGACCGGCCGACAGCTGCAAGCAATACATCATCTGCTTAATTATAGCCAAATCCAGTCACCGACCATAAAAAGTCGTTAAATAAAACTCGAGGGAACATTTAAGTCTGCCTAATTATTTAAGCTAATATCAAGTATCATTCTATTGTTTCTCTAGTTTCTTTCATATTTCATTAAAAGATTTTGCTCCGTGTCGTTATTTTCAAGGCTGAAACAGTGACTCCAGCATATGCTGAGTGTATTAACAAAGTTCCTTATTGCCTACCATGAGTATCGTAACTGCAAAGATGGGACAAAGAGGGACACATGTGTCTTTCTGGCAAAGGTGTGAACCACACATGCACACAATATACTATAGACCACGAATAGGAAGTAAGCCCTGCAACCCCATTTATCCCCACAGCCGCGTGAAGTTAGCCGCGTCGCACCTAGTTACACCCCATGCCCGTGAAGTTAGCCCCGTAGCACCTAGTTACCCAGCAGCCCTGTGAAGTTAGCTTCGTAACACCTAGTTACCCCGTAGCCCCGTGAAGTTAGCCCCGTAGCACCTAGTTAACCTGCAGCCCCGTGAAGTTAGCCCCATATCACCTAGTTACCCGGCAACCCCGTGAAGCTAGCCCCGTGGCACCTACTCTTCCCGCAGCCCCATGAAGATAGCCTCGTGGCACCTTGTTTCCCCGCGCCCCGTGGCATCTGGTTTCCCCAAAGCACCGCTTTAATTCACCTTTGCATATATCACCGCAGGACAACGCACAAACGCACGCGCCCACTTGCAGTATCATTTACGGGGCTGTTGGAATAAACGGGGCTGTGGGGCTAACTTCCTACTCGTCCCAAGAGCAGGAGTACAAATACCTACCGGTACATGAAAATATATAAAGTTGTAAGACGGGAATACATAATGGCATGAGGCTAAAAGCAACATTCAGATTTATTGTTCCTTTTTTTGTTTAAATGAGCTTTTGTAAGCCTTATTTTTTCTCAACAAGAACAGAGCACAGGCATATTATATATGAATAACAATACTCAAAAGAAAATTGCGCACGAAAGAGCAATGTTCATGAAATACCACGCGTACACGAAATGTCTTTTTGACGGCTGACAGGTGTGGAATGTCAGTTAATTAACATGTTAGAGTGTAATTAGCATTTTTTTGTATAATGATTTAGATAATTCTTTCTTTTTTTGCGTTAGTTTATCCTGCATACAGCCTGGTGATGGTCTGCACACTAATTTTATTTGCTATCCTAGTTTCCCCCTGTTTTTTTTGTACTGGGTGACATTGTGTTTATCCTTTGTATACAAGTATTGTTTTCATTTCCTAAAAACATTATTAAGTTCGTTATACTAGGAGCCTCACACCTTTGCTATATGAGCTATAATTAGTTTCGCTTAAACTTAATTAAAAAGCGTCGATGAGTCCGTTGTCAGATTAGCTCATCGGTCTAGTTTTGCGTTTTGTCCAGTCACTATCTATAAGTTAGTGTTTATTAAGTCAAATTATAACAATTAAGAAACCCTAAGGGAGCGAGCGACTGTGGTTTCTTAATTGTTAAAATTTGACTCAATATACTCTAACTTACTTAGTGTTTGCATAGCCCACATGAATTGTGGGCGGAGCTAAAGTGCTTTCTATTAAGAGCGAACTCTTAATAAATAAGTGATTTCAGTAGTTAATTTTAATAAAAATTACAGACGTTTACTTGAAAATCTGAGCGATTCCATTGGTGGGCAAATGGGGTCAAACACTAAAAATACATGGACTGTAAGCCGATAACTCTACTATAATTCCATTTAACATCTTAAAGTTTCTGTTACAAATTGTTTTACAACCTCAAAGAAAAAGAAGAAAGAAAGACAAATTCAAAACAATAACGTGAAGCAACCTTTTTATGTTAGGCCTGTTACGGAATGATTTAAGACACAACAATTGATATAAAGTTATTTTGCTGGTTTGTGCCCATGGTGTGATATGTAGATTGCGCATGAAAAAAAATACTAAAGTCTGTTCCACCTAATTTTGAACCACTAGTGTCTTAGCGTAATTGCATGTTTTTTTTGCTCTTTATCTTACATTTATATCTGGAAATTTAATATCTCTAGGCATCTCTTTTGTTTTTCCATTATTTTTTACTAAAACGTAAAAATTCCTTTTTTTGTGATTTTCTCCAGAGGGCGATATTACAAAGTGACGTACGTCGTGCGTCATGTTGATTTCCAAGATGGCGGCGTCCAAACCTGACGTTACCAGGGACGTACTCAAAATTATCAACGCCGAAAGAGACAAGTTTTCTACGGTGTGTATTTGCTATTGAACAGAAGTATATATTCCGACCTGAACAAATCCGTATCGACAGTTCAACGATTTCGGCATACCGGCTTACTGTGAATTACCGGCATCGTAGGATACAGTCCTAACACTTTCGTCATTTAATATACATGTAAGGGCCCTAAACTTTGAATCATCGACATTAAACATGTGAATCAGCATTTATTAGGCAGGCAGTTTTTAATACACGATTGCATGTACATACAGGGTTTTGTTACAGCAGTATCAATAGATAAACACAGTTTAGAAATAACAACACAGTAAGTCGTAGACTGGAGATGTTAATAAATAATTCATCATTGAGAGACAGGTAGTCAAGAAACGTTTATTTTTTGCTGTTGGTGAAGCGGAATGCATGGCCAATGAAAGACCAGCCCGAGATTTGGTGTTTGTTTTGTAATTGACTTCTGTCGAAGTTCTGAAGTCGAGTCTCTGTTGTCAGTTAATGGAATCAGTCTGCTGGGTCTTGTATCTAGTACCAGTACCAGTCTATCGTTATATTGTTACTTAGTGAGATACTTAATTAATATTGTCCTTTAGACGTTGCTCAGATGCAGCCGTGCCGCGGTACGAGTTATGACTTGTGGCTGACGTGCCGCGGTACAAGTTTATATCTTGTGGCTGACGTGACACGGTACGTGTTTGTCTTGTGGCTGACGTGACACGGTACGTGTTTGTTTTGTGGCTGACGTGCCGCGGTACAAGTTTATGACTTGTGGCTGACGTGCCGCGGTACAAGTTTATGACTTGTGGCTGACGTGACACGGTACAAGTTTATGACTTGTAGCTGACGTGACACGGTACGTGTTTGTGTTGTGGCTGGCATGCCGCGGTACAAGTTTATGACTTGTGGCTGACGTGCCGCGGTACAAGTTTATGACTTGTGGCTGACGTGCCGCGGTACAAGTTTATATCTTGTGGCTGACGTGACACGGTACGTGTTTGTCTTGTGGCGACGTGACACGGTACGTGTTTGTTTTGTGGCTGACGTGCCGCGGTACAAGTTTATGACTTGTGGCTGACGTGCCGCGGTACAAGTTTATGACTTGTGGCTGACGTGACACGGTACAGTTTATCTTGTAGCTACGTACACGGTACGTGTTTGTTTGTGGCTGGCTGCCGCGGTACGAGTTTATGTCTTGTGGCTGACGTGCCGCGGTACGAGTTTATGTCTTGTGGCTGACATGCCGCTGTACGAGTTTATGTCTTGTGGCTGACATGCCCATATGATTTCCAGGACGCCTGGCTAAGGTGTAAGTAATAATTCTTTAACAAAGGGATTGTCTTGTTCGCTTGCCTAAACACACACTGTTGTGGTGGCCCTAACGGACCTTGGCCTGGTGTTATTCATCTCGCAGCTTACTTTTAAACTTTTGTAAAATTTTATAGTGATCCAAACTGACTGACGTGGTGTGATTCCTCTATAAGTTATTTTTTAAAGAGACGCTTCCTGCATCTGATTCCAAACTAAATTACTTCAAATCATAAATAATAGTGTTTGCAGGTATTATTACTTAAAGTTAACCTAAAAAATTAAGCGATATATTCTTAAAATATGTTGCAGCACCGTAAACCATTCAATACTCTATGTAAAGTTGTTGTTGTTGTACAATTAAAGGGTGGATAGCGATTTATTATGAAATGTCTCTTTGTTGATTATTTGTTGTAAAAATTAGCATTTTTCGATATAAGTTGTTCTTTAAAATAGTATTTAATATTAATTATACATTCATTGAACACATTATTTCTGTTTGGGGAATATATAATCTGCTAGATGTAGGGAGTGCCCCTTAAACTTGTGTAAAATTCGAACAGATTAGATCTTGTTCCTTTCTTGAATCCCCTTGCGTTATTACACCAAAACGTTGGAGCCGATTACGCGCCTTTTTGGTTCCTTGCATGAAATAGTAACTAAGTCTTTATGAGTATATTACATTAAACATATTATAAAATTAGCGTTACTGTACAAGAACATTCGGTGCAAATAAGTTATCCAAACATTTAACTTTGTAATTTTTTTAATTTTAACAAGATCTTGTAAAACCGGTTTGTGGTTAACATTGAGTACTATTTACTTTAAACGTACTACATGTATATAGTACCCGCTATGGAGAGTTTAGTTTATATATATAGTTTATACTTATTTATTTTAGCTCGACTGTGAAGAACGCATATGGCTTATCGTGTCCCTCTCCAGTCCGCTTCTTGGAAAAAAGCCAGTACTGTTGTCATGAGGAGTTACGGTCGTGACCCAAGTGAGGCTCGAACCTGCAACCTCCGGGATGTGGAGAGATTGAGATCTTAAGTATGTTAATGTATCATACAGTTCAAATCTTTCAGACGTTCCTTGTTGATTCAGGTAAGCTATATAAGATCACCATTGAACTCTAGTTTGGTATTCGTATGTACTGACTAGCTTTAGTCACAGTGGAGGCACTTTGTTATGTGAAGTGAGTGTCTGCGTTGTGTTGCCATTCATTATTCATAAACGCGATTGTTTTCACTTGTTCTGTGTTTTGTAATATCGGTATATTGTTTTTAATCATGCTAAAACAGACACTGTCTAGCACGGAACTGCATCAAACAGCAAATTTTTATCTCCAAGTGCCTGCACAGTATCATTCTGATATTTCTTTCTGCCCTCCGGAACACTAAGGACCTATTCGGTATTATAAATATATTTGAAAAAGAAGGTTTCCTCAAATCAAGGATCGATTCCTTGGTCCCATGGTAACGCCCTTGACTTAAAATTCATGGATCTCATGTTCGATACAACCCTTACTCTCAGCTCAAGCAACAAAATTACTTGCGGTATTTCGGATTAAACCTTACACCGAGGCCCCATCACCACCTGGGTGTTTAAGAAACTAGGACATTTTCTGCCTACTAGACTATCCCCAAAACCTTAAAATAACTAACCTTTCCAGTGATGTTAGTCATGTGGAATTTTCTATTTTTTCGATATCGGATAAAGGGAAAGGCATCCGAAATTCAAAGCGCTAATAAACACGTTTGTAACATTTGTAAGTTCCCAAGTAGATTTCTTTTCTGGAAATCGACAATTGCGTTGTGGCGTCATAAACCATATGGCAGAATCAAAGTCACGTGACACTCGTGTAAATAATTACGATTATGTTTCTGAAGATGTAAGCAAATAAACGTAAATTTATAGTCGTTTTGTATGAGCCCTTCATTCTATGAACGCACTGTAAGCATAATGTATCATTAAACACCGCAAAATATCAATGGTGTCGCTCTTACTTTCTGCCATAATGGACCGTTCCAGTTCTTTTTTACGACAAATTATAAAGCCGTCCTAATAAGCCTATTGTAATGGGATTATTTTCTTTTCATGGCTAGGTCAACTGCTCACGAACAGTATCAAAAACAAATCCAACCTGTTTTTTTGTGTGCAAACCAGGCCAACCATTGGACACGTGATGTCGCGGTATGGTCATTGGATAATCCAGCGAGTTAATTCTAAATAAATGTTATTGTAAACACTGGAACCGTCCATAGTTCGGCGTCTTTTATGTCAATTTGACATTATAATCAATTAATAAAAATGTTTATCATCGCCGCAGAAGTTAGTTATGTTTATACGGTGGAAATTTTAAAAGATTATTAAATGCAATTTACAGATATATATTACATGTATATACTTTTCAAAACGTTTCAAAAACATGTTCGAGGTTAAGACAGTCTTCCCGAAAAGGGCCTGTCTGTCTGACATATCAGGCAACATTTTAGCCCGTCAGTCAAAATTTTGCTGCTGTTTGACAGAATGTCAGGCACATTTTGGCCTGTTACACAATAGTTTCTGTTGTTTGGTCAGACAAAAAATCCATTTGTCAGGCAGAATTTTGTGTTTGCATGACTGAATGTCAGGCACTGTTAACAATCACTGTTAATATATTTACAAAATGTACATTCTTACGTTAATTTCGGCATTCAAAGAAAATTGATCGCGAGGGGTGGTTTTAGAATATTTTTTTTACCAAGAATAAATAAAACACAAAGCATGTAGACCTGTTCTCGCATCAGAGATAAGGTCATGAAGAAACACCAATTAGACAAAGAGTCTTTTTTGCATGGACCTTTATCGCCCACCTTAGTGTACGGAGCTAAACATGCATATGCAAGTTGAAAAGTTGCTGTTGAACTTACGTGTGTTTCTTCTAGAGAATACGTGTCTGAGTGTCATACAGATTTTGTGTAAGTTTGCCAAATTTCCTTGTGCAAGTAATAACCAAGTCACTCTCCGGAGCAAGCTCTTGAAAAATTAAGACTATATATAGTAAAGAAACAAACGTTTTATTACACATTCATATACAAATGTATGTGGGGTGTATCTTTGGAAACGTGCATTTTCTGAGCGTAAAAAATCAATAAAATTTAATGTTTATCTTAATCTTTTTTTAATTTCAATGTTTTTTCAAGTGATGTGGAAATATAACTACTAGTGTTCAAAAAGCGTGCACGACGTTTAATCAATTGACTACTTTGTCTAAATCATTATGCATACACATTTAGTATATGAGGAGGCGATTCATTACAAAAATAAAGATGTACAGGCAGTAAATATCACACCTTCATACGGCTATATGTTAAGTCATAAACCGTTCTTATTTTCGCAAACTAAGTACCTTTTTTGTGAAGTTTTTTTTACCATATCGAAAGTTTTCAAAGATCAGATAATTGAGGTTATAAACCCAATAGGTCGCTGGCGGCTATTTTTTTTAAGAAAAAAATAATGTTTAAACATTCTGGACAAAGAGAAACACAGGCAGTGGACATAGACACGCAATTTCTATGAGAAACTACATTTATTGTTGTTTCTGGTTGGGGGAGGTCAATTTTAGTTGATTTCTGTAAATCTGGTAATTTTTTGGCGTGACGCAATGTTCGTGATTTAAAAGCAGACACATTCGCGAAAAGTCTCTAATTATTTATATGATAATGTGAAATGAATCTTTAACGAAACTGTTGAATTATTACAGAGTGGAACTCGCGAAAAAAAGCAAAAAACATCGTTAATGTTACCAAGTTTACAGTATGTTGGGTGCTAAAATTACCAAGTTTACAGTATGTTGGGTGCTAAACTGTAACAGGAAACCCACGGAACATTTAATCGACCACCTGCGTACCATTCACTTGTTTCTTACATGAGAATTTAACGATATAATTGCTACATAGATACAGACGTGATCATGACGAGCATAAAGGTAAATGATAGAATAAAAACAGCACGACAACATACGTGATAACGTTAAGCATTCTTCTAGAGTCCCGTTATATTCTAAATCCAGTCCCATTTTTTATTCCAAATCTATTTCTTATCACTGTTGCCTGTAGCAATTTTTCCTCAGTTCATTCCTCTAATTCTTCTGGCAGTTTCCCACCTCACAACAAGATCATCAGGACTCTCGTCTGCATTTTGTTCATTTTTTCCTTCTTCATTTTTTTCACATTTAGCATCTTTCCGTGGGTCTAAATGATCTCTGAAACTCAGAATGATCTCTGAAATACAGAGTAATCCCTGAAAAACAGAGTGATCCCTGAAAAGCAGAGTATAAACAAAGTAAGACAGTTTTCGTTAAATACATGTGTTCGTGAAATACTTAAAATCGGGTAATCTTTTCGCTACACGAAAAGTTGGCGAATCTTTAGCATACAGACGTATTCGCGAATGGAAAATGGCCTCACTTTCATTATATGTAGACTGAATCTTTCGCGAAAGTTTTGAATTAGACGTAGGGTATTATAATTATATGGAAATATATATCGAAAATTAACGTAAACATCACCCCAGTAACACCTGTATCACTTAATGATATTTCCAATCTTAGCAGACAAATTAAGTTTGTATGAACTCTATGAGTAAGTGTTTATTAAGTCAAATTTTAACAATAAAGAAACCCTAAGGGAGCGAGCGGTAGTATTTTGTAAATTGAAATACTTATTATCACAATTATGAATTACAATAAACAAAATGTAATCCGCAATGTGATATACGTTTTTGCATAATTTTTTATGTAACTGAATTTCATTGTTGAAAATGCAGTCATATACATGTAGACTAAATGTAGTTATATACGTTAAGGATTTTCGAAGGTGACTTAGTATTAGTATATACTTTTGTGTACATGATTTAACCCCTTTTTTGGCGAGTCTATTTATAGCTGAATTTCAGATCTTTTTAAAACCCTCATTCAAAATTAAAAAAAAAAAGATTTAATGCACTGACAGAAAGGCCTCTTGGCTGCATAGGCCGCGGCCTATTGTCCAGAAATTACGGTAATTAGTCATTGTATTAGATTGAAATTGTAAATAAAAATAATTTAAAACAACGCAAGTTATAACTTTCCGCTACTGGCTGCTGGAAGCTTGAACGTTGAGCTCTGCGAGCGCTGTATACCAGGCATGCATGCTGATACCCGGCTACCCAGTTCGATGGTCTTTCAAATCATGTGAACTTAAGATAGAATTGTACAAATCAACTTTCCTTCAGCCAAGTTGCAGTAAAAAGTGCAAATAAATACCTCTGAACAGAATTTAATATACAATGTTCATATTGTCTGAAGATCTTAAAGGAAGATCAATATTTAATTAATATCTTTCGTGTTGTTATTTTCTATTTACGTACCAGTTTAGAATTAAATTTTTATTCTTATTCATTTTCCCAAGCATTTCCATTCATGAAGCAGAATAGCCCAAAGCAAGATTATTGATTTTAATTCAAAGAACATTCCGAGGACAGTTAAAGGAATGAATACATTAATTTAAAATGTATATGGCCTGACTTTATATTTAAAAAAGTACACATATATAAGTTTACAATGAGAAACTATCACATTTTTACTGGATGCCGTATCTATGTTGACAGAAGTGTTGAATTTCACGTACATGACTGTGACCATAGCTACGGGGGTGGCAGCGTGAAACTTTCAATTTATGATTCCATTGTCAGACTATAGTAGCGTTTAATTTGTGTCTATTTTCGTCCAACAATATATTTCGTTAACGGAAATGTACAAACAATGTTCTGTTTTGTAGTATTGAATTTTACGAGGAGGATATATATTGCATGCCAGTGATCTAGTCTCAAGTGACGTATTCAGAACGATGTATATTGCAATGTCGATTAAGTACCGATGTTTTCCCTTCCAGATGTTTATGAACCGATATTTTTATAGATATTACAATAATTGATATAATACCGCTTTTTATTAGTTATTTATTTATAGCAAATATTGACAAATGAACGGGGAAAACCAGGTGGCACCCCTGTAAGGATAGTGGACCCGGCCAATATCGGCAATATTGATCGCGTGCGCGTTCGCTGCTGGCTCGACCAATAACGAACGCAGGCTGATGTTTTATTCTGGAAATCTCGTGTTAGCAAATTTTCAACGATTCCAAAATGATCTTTGTGAATTTTTCTTATAATGTGATTCAACAGCCACTATCAGTAAGGGAAATACCATTTAGCTTTTTGGAACTATGAAAGAACTGTGAGGTAGGGATTTTTTAGATGTTTTAAGTGTCGTTTGGTTAGACATGTCTATTGCACAGAGTTTTCTGGCAGAAATTTATATTTATCGATAAATTATGCGTGTTCGGTGCTTGAAAATTAATGTGCTTTGACGATAGTCTTCTCGTTCGTATTTCTCTTCCAGACCTGCAGATTTTCTGAACCTAGATTTCCTCAAATATTGAATAATTACTTGTACATCGAAATGCAATTTCTAGATAAGTAGTGTAACATTCTGATAAGGCTATTTGGGTAGATTGACGTTCAAGATTTCTCTCATCTCGACAGACTTTTTAAAAATGTGCAATCTTGAAAATATATACAACCACTTTCACCGAGTTATCGCTTAAATATGAGGTCAGTGAATTCTGTGTGAAACTGATTTGAAAATGAAGACCTATGTTTTTAAAATCATATTTTGTGACCGACTCTTACCGAGTTATAATTGACATGAATAAGGCTAAGTTTTTAATATAACCACTTAAAAACTAGTGATTTTAGAACATTAGAACATTAGATTGTATTTTAGACTTTTAGACTACAACAACAAAGACTGGTTATATTAACAGAAATATTTTATTCTATCTAATGACACTTGAATTTGCAGCACATACATCCACTTCTTCGTTTACCACACACTTTCATTAACGGTCTTGTTATGCATCGTTGTTCTTTCATGGGCTTATAAGTAGTTTAAATATTGGACTTTCTTCAAACAATATATTAGGGTACGGTAACTACGAACATGAGTAGCTGCATTTACCTTTTTTTTTGCCAAGCAGACACTGATTTTGTTTTATTAATTTACGTCCAAAGTTTGACCCCAAAAGGGACGTTTAGTATAGCTATGTTGTGGTTCGCACTGCACACACCATAATAAGTTTTAAACCAGTAACTGAACAAATCAAAACAAAAAGAAATAAGATGCATAATTAATCAACATTTAGTCAGAATCTGTACATTTATTGCTATAATGATGCTTATTATACATATTGTAAATGAGCATATAAGCAGCATGTTTCTATACACATGTGTATAAACTGGTGTCGTGTTCTATGCCACTGAAACTTGAGAGGTCCAGGCTCGCAATATCGGACTTTGACACGAGCAGATATTTACCTTGTCACCGGTGCCATTGTATATGTATTTACTCGCAATACTTTGATTTTGTCTTGAATGACTTCTATCAACTAAAGGCAAATTGACTTGTAATTCTTCAGTTTTTTTTTTAAATTGATGAACGTAATGGTTTGCGATTATAAATGGATAAAAATATTATGTAGCATTTTATCTTACAAATCTCCTTTTTCCTTTTTTGAAAGGGGACAGTAGGCCTAAAAGTGTGTTCATATACATTATGTGTATATATTTAAAAACATGCCCTTAATCCAAATTAATAAGATAATATGTGACACAGCCAAATGTATGATTGGCCGTTTTGATTTAACTACAACTGCTGTTTCTTTTTTGTAAAAGTTTTCAATTAAAATAGATTGAAGGAATCATTTATCAATCAAAAGGATGTAGTAATAAAACTGCACGTGCATACTTAGGCGTAAGTTGATAAACCGATCATACCGCGTTTCTAAGTATCAAACACACGCTTGAAATTGATGATTAAAATTTGACGCCACTCAAAAACATTGTATTTTTCTCCTACTATAGTATAATACTCAAAGAGATCTAATGACGTCACTTCTGGTACAGGATACTTACTAACAAAGGTACAGTATATATTCACAACTTGTATGCCAAAATAGGCCGGAAAGGATGCTAGTCTACCATTCACGGTGGTCGCCGGAATCGAACGCTTCAGGTGTCGCTCCGGAGTTGTTGTTTTTTTTTAATCTATACATTGTAAGTCAATCACTTTTTACATTTCCTGTTACATTCAGTCAGCAGTCCACATTTCTAATCATCAACGCGGAGCGGTGGTGTAGAGGTTAAGGTGTCGGCCTCTCATCCCGGAAGTTGCGGGTTCGAACCCCACTGGGTTCACGACCGTACTTCCTAATATGACACCAGTACTGGTTTTTCCGGGGAGCGGATTCGAGAGTGACTCGATAAGCTACAAGCTTCCTCCACAATCGAGCTAAAATAAATCAGTATAAACTAACGCTATCCTATCAACAAATGATTTACGCTTTTACTTAATGTCTTTGTAAAGTCACTGCTCACATTTATTTTGTCAATACACAAAGTATCATGTTCACAGTGATTGAATACTCTCAGAATATTTCCATCCATAAATGTAGTCCTGAAAAAACACAGACAAAACCGATGTTATGAAAATTACAATAGATAAATACAATTGACGTTTGTGTAGTTTAAGAAGGGACGCCACTTGAATAGTGTTTACAAAATTTAAATCACACAACAACCTGGAAACACTAAAAGACCATAAACAGTATGTACATTTATTAAGAACTTATCTGGTCTCTCCGTGCTGCGTTCTGATGTGTTCCGCATTACGCACGTGCCACGTTCCGATACGTTCCGCATTATGCCCTTGCGGCTTTCCGATACGTTCCGCATTACGCGTGTGCTACGGTCT